>ML681992.1:20849211-21072462 GCA_007922195.1 Podocnemis expansa
TCCTTGTTGTTTTTTCACTGGACTAGACTAACACGGCTATCCCTTTTAAAATTTATCAGCTTAGACACAGCAAGGTACCACTGGGTTACGCTCCACAGCCAGAAGCCAGGTAGTAGATAGGCAGGGTGACAGCACGACTAGTAGATAGGCAGGGTGACAGCACAGCAGGTAGAGTATGGGAACAGCAGTTTGCTTTGCAGTAAAACAAACAAGGAGTCCTGTAGCACTAGTAAAGAGTAACAAATTTATTTAGTGCATGAAGTGCCCGACGAAGTGGTATTTTCTCCTACAAAAGCTCATGTGATAATTAGATTTGTTAGTCTTTAAAAATGCCACAGGGCTCTTTGTTTGTTTTGCTCAAATAGACTAACACAGCTTTGGAACTTTGCAGGTACGTGATTTACCCAAAGACAGGAGAACAGCAGGGAACAGAATTCCAGTCTCTTCACTCCCTGTCCTCTGCTTTAGCAAGAAGTTGTCTCTGTTTTCCCTTTTGGTACATACAGCTGTTAAATCTCTACTTTCCTGATGGCTTTGTTTTGTATCACGTGCCATAATACCTGGTTTGGGGAGACAGCTTCTTTTGTTTCTCATCAACCTTTCATCCTGATAACTCCATGTCTGGGATTTTTCCACTACGCTACATTTTTTAAAAAATTCCGATTTACGTTTAAGTCAGTAACTATGTTAGTGTCTCCATTAGGCTAATTGTAGGCTTTTTTTTTTTCTTTTTCTTTTTTTTTTTTTTTTTTAATGCTCTTGCCCAATTGGAGAAAATCCTGCTCAAATAAAGGGTCCCAATCAAATTTCTGAGATCAATTTGACCATAGCGATCTAGGATCTATTATAAATCAACAGAACTAAAACACAGAGAAGGATTTCCAGGGCTCTATGTTCACAGTCCATTTTCAACTTCAGTGCTTCACAGTATTTCGCGGTGCAAATGGCTGCCTGGTGTTGAAGTGATTACAACCTTGTGTGCCATTATTTCAGAATTCCCACAGGAATGCAGGTGAGGGAGTAGCATGCGTTGTATAGCAAAGGACAACATTATTTATACCTTCTTTCAACCCTCTTAGAGTAGTAAATAACAAAGAATACAGTAATAATAAAAGCAAAAAATATAAAAGATATAAAAGCTAATAAAGATTTTCTGGTTTGGAAAAGGTTGCAGCCAGGGCACAAGACAAGCTCTTCTGGGCACAGTCTATCAGGAATTTCTGAACTGGGAAAACCATTATTGTCAATGATTTCTCTGTAATGCTTCATGGAAGACTTCGGCTCATACTGATTAGCAATGTAACGATAGAGGCCATATTTAGGAGCAGTCCTGTCAGTAAAAGAATAGACAAAATATCCCTGTAGATTGACATTATCCAAGAGGTATGCTGCAAAAGAAAACAAAGAGGTAGGGGAAAAGAAAAGAAAGCAGTTATTAATTTACTTAAGAACAATGCTGTGTGCTTCTGTGTGTTGTTGGGGAAGTTCATAGCCAAACCCAGATCTGAAGTCATCTTCACTGAGAGAAGATGAATATGTATACGTGCATGCAGTGGCTGTCCTTAAAAAGTGAACGTTTAGTGACAATTACCAGATACTGTGATCACCATACCATTTTTCTTTACACTTTAAAATATATATGGTAACTGGGGGATAATGGTTAACCAGTGTTGGCTTATTAGTGCAAGTCTGTGCACGTGCATGTGTGTGTAAAAACAAACAGTGGCAGAATCACGCACAGATATACAGTTTCAGCAGGGGTCCTCAGGCTTTTCAGGGTTGTGAGACAGCTGGGAGGCTTCCCATCTGTGCGTGACACATCAAGGCTGTCCCTCACCCCTGCAACCCCTCAGCATCTTAGCCCCAGATCTTTGTAGCCTTGGGAGTGCTGCTGGCTTCCCTCACCCTGCTTCGGGGCTGAGCAGGGCAGGGGAACCTGGTGTAGTGCTGAAAACTGTTTTTCTGCAGATTTTTTTACTTTGGGGACAGTAACAAAAATCTGCTGAAACACGGTTTTTGGCACTACACAGCATTTAGTTCAAAACCAAACTCAAACTTATTAGTTCAAATTAACAATGTGGACTAATGTGAACTAATGTAAGTTTGAATTAGTTCACTTTCTTAATTTGAACTAACTGCCCTTAGTTTGAATTTATTAAATTCAAACTAAAGGTTAATCCTCGTCTACACTGTCCTTAGTTCAAACTAACAATCAGACTAAGGGCTTAGTGTGAACTAACCAGCAGGTTTTAGCTTTCATTAGTTCGAATTAAAGAATTCCTTAGTTCAAAGTAACAAAAGCCTGGTATAGACAAGGACTAAGTTAGTTCAGATTAAGCCTCCTTAACTCAAACTAACTTGCAAATGTAGACATACCCTTTGAGTCTAGGAACAGGAGAGCTATCAATCTGCTATCACACACTGAGTCCCCACTTCCCCTAATTAATCTTATAGTGCAATTGTGTACTGTTCAATGCAACATCTGTCATGTCGGATGTTTTTGGAAAGCTCCGGATGTACTGAACATTGTTGTTATATTATTAGGTTTGTTACAATGTCATGTGTATGCTTATGAGGCTTCAGTATGTGGTATGCCCAAAGACGTCTCAAGGCTTAAAACGTACCCAACCAAGACTCTCTGAACAGAGGAGCAGTTTGCACCTCATTAAGAATTATATAGCACAATTGCAGCTCATCATTTCAGGAACAAAGGACTGGCCTAGATATCAACAAAGGAATATAAAAAGGATCTCAAAGATTTTGGGATGTGGAGAGAACAATACACAGACATTGTCCCTGGTCCCATAGGAGGCGATGAAGCTTCATAAGGAAGAAGGAACATTTTGAAAAGGGGAGACATTTGCCATTTGCTCTCTCTTTTCCACCTGTGATGCTGGCTGGGGCTAGGGGACTGTTTATGATTTTTTTTTGTATTAATATTTCATATTTGTAATAAGCCATATGTGATATCCCATGTTTGGTATCAGCAGAAAGGCTGTAATCTGCTAAGATTGATTATATGTTTTATATCTAGGTATCATACCTCTATTAGAAATTAGAAATCTATTTGTTTTATTTGTACTCTAGGTTATTTGACTCCAAGCAATCCCAGGCTGGCTGCATCTGCAAAACTACTGTAATCCCATTAGGAGTTTCCAGCTGCCCATTAGGAGCTCCCAGCTGCAGTGGGCCCAAGAAGAAACCTATTCAGCCAGTTACCCAGGCTGACCAGGTGACTCAACTCCATTTTGATTTGGCAGGTACTCTGACAGCATGAGGCAGCTGAAGCTGATAAAAGACTGTGGCCCCATCTCCATTTTGTCTTTGGTCTTTCGTCTTCAGTCTGTTTACAACCAACAACCTCCTCTGAAACTATTGTCCTGGGACTGAACAAAGGACTGAGACCCACCCAGCTGCTGCTGCTGCTGCTGCTGCTGCTGGGTGCACACCAGAGGAGTGGGACTCACCTGCAAACTACAGGAGCTTCAAGGATTTGCTTTCTATGGACTCTAAATCATTGGTATGTATGTGATTCACTTTGACCCTGTAACATCTCTCATATTTTGCTTGTTTTCTTTTTATATTAAACCTTTAACTGTAGTCACTAAAGGATTGGCTGGCAGTATGGTATTTTGGGTAAGATCCAAGCCTATATTGTTCTGGGTGATGTGGCTGGCCCTTTGGGGTCAGGAGAACCTATTTCTTTAAGAGACCCAGTGGCTGGGGGGACCATAGGAGCTGATGTGCATAAAGGGGGCTGTTTCTATTTTGTCATGCTTGGTGATGACCAGAGTGGGGAATCAGAAGCATGTTTTGTTACTGACCAGAAGGCTGGTTTAAGTACTACCCGTCAGTGGTTTGGCCCCTGGTTTTTGCAGCTTGCCCTGATTTTGGCACATTCAGAGGGTTATCCCATGAGGCCTGGGTCACATTAGCATAGTCGTGGCAGGATCCACAGAACCAGAACATTTCGGTTTTGTGTTCAGGACCCCACGCTATTACTAAATTTTAATATTTGATACTAAGAGAGTTCAAGGTTAAAGTGGTCATAATGAGCAAGTGGTGATCGTATAAAGATATGAGTGCAAGAAAGCTCAGGCAGTTGTGTAAGGAAAGAGAAATAACCATTAACGGCAATGTCTCAAAGCAGAAGTTGCGAGATCTGCTTATGGACTACGATCAGAAAAGAGGAGCCCTGCCTGATACTGGCTCAGCCGTGGATGGTGCAAAAGAGAGTGAGCAACTGGACCCAAGCAAGGAGCAGCATTTACAGAGAGACAAAGGTTTGATGGAGCTTCGCTTGTTGGAACAACAAAAAATGCAGGAGATGAAAGAAGCAGCTGAAGAAAAAGCTCGTCAAAGGTGAACGGAGGAAGAGGCAACATCATGTTGAGGGCAAATAGAGAAGATACAGATGAAAGAAGCAGCTGAAGAGAGAGCTCATCAAAGGCAGTTGGAGAGGGGGGCAAGGTCTCATCAATTGCAACTGGGGCTGGCATGGATCCAGCTCCAGAACCAAGAGAGGAAAACAGATCTGCCTTCCCCTGAAAGTTCCTTGACTTCCTCCATCAAGTACTGGGAAAGAATCTGTCCATCTCTGAAATCGTATGTCCACATGTCTCTTTTATTTCAAAATAACACTGGCTATTTCAAAATAAAAAAAGATTAGGTCCACACGACGTTTTCTTATTTCGAAATAATGGGCTCCATCATTTCAAAATAAGAACTGTCATTTCAAAACAGCTTAAACCCCATTCATTTCAAAACAGCTGTTATTTCAAAATGGTTATTTTGAAATAACAACATTTGGACATGTTGTTTTGAAACAACACCATTATTTCAAAACAACTGTTTCCAAACAACATGTCCAAATGGCCTTATTTCAAAATAACCATTTTGAAATAACAGCCATTTTGATAGCAGGCTTTCCCTTATTTTGAAATAAGTCATTTTGAAATAAGGGTTTATTTTGAAATAAGTCATTTCAAAATGACTTATTTCAAAATAAAACTTTGTGTGTAAACATAGCCAAAGATGACGAGGATATTGAGGGATTTTTGTATATCTTTGAAAGACTGTGTGAGGTCCTGCCTGTTCTCCTCACCAGACTATTGGAGAGGGCCAGAGCAATGTTCCCTCTAATTACTCATAGGCTGTGTGCACAAACAATTTCTCTGTGATGATGTTGTCACCGACAGCAGTGTGAATGCAGTAACCCAGTCACAGGGAAGATATGGTTGGGATACAGATGGCCAGGTCAGTGGCCATGCAAGAAGCAGGTAACAGAAAGAGAATTCCCCTCAGACACTGCCTGCTGAAGTGGGGTTGGATAGTCCTGAGTCGGCTCTGGGTTCAGGGGAAATCCTGAGAGAGTTTGTCAGGGCCCAGCAGGAGGATGTTTCTTTGGAGGGGGCCAGAACGGCTGCCAAAGACTCAGCCCCAGAAGAGGAGGGAGCAAGGAGGTCTTTCATGCAGGAAGGTCTGCTGTACAGAGAATCCTCTAAGGGCAAGAAGCAGTTGTGCAGAGAGGACTGCAAGCAGCTTGTGGTCCCAGAGCAATACAGACGTGATCTGTTGAAACTGGCTCATGATGGTCCTTGTGCAGGCTATATGGCCATAGAAAAGACTTATGAGAGACTGAAGTGAAACTTCTTTTGGCCTTACATGTATAACTCGGTGAGAGATTATTGCAGGAGCTGTGATTTGTGTCAGAAGTGCAAGAGTTTGAAGGGTCGCAAGAAGGCACCCCTATAGCCTCTGCCCATCATTGGGGAGGCATTCACCAGGGGTATTTGTGGACATTGTGGGGCCACTCCCTAAACTGTTCAGGAATGGGAAAAAATATATTCTGGTGCTGGTAGACTTTGCCACCAAGTACCCAGAGGCAGTGGCCTTATCTAATGTGGAGACTTACTTGAAACAGTGGCTACAGCCCTGTATACCATATTTAGCAGAGTGGGTTTTCCAAGGGAAATCTTATCAGACTGGGATGCCAACTTTATGTCTGCTGTATTTAAACAGCTTTGGGAAATGTGTAGGGTGAGGCACCTGAAGGCTGCCCCGTATCACCCCAAGACATATAGCTTGGTAGAGAGATTTAATGGGACGTTAAAGTTCATGCTAAGGATGTATGTGGGCAGATGCCAGAATGGCTGGGATGTCTTGCTGCCCTTCTTGCTATATGCACACAGGAGTGTACCCCAGGAGTCTGTAGGGTTTGCTCCCTTTGAGCTGCTCTACAGAAGGCAGGTGAGGGGACCCCTGGAACTAATTCAGGATTCCTGGGAAACTAATATAGAGGTAACAGAGCAACCAATAGGGAAATATGTGTCATAGCTTAGAGAGAGGTTACAGGACATGATGCAGCTGGTTCAGAAAAACCTTGAGGGAAGCCAGGATGCTCAGAAGGCCTGATATGATAAGCAGGCAGAGGAAAGGTCGTTTGAAATTGGAGATATGCAGGGCCGGCTCTACCATAGGACCAGAAAGAGACATGGCTTCGGGTGACAGTTCCTAGGGACGACAATAGCCCCCCCTGAAAATCAGGCTGGTTCCAACATATTTAACTGTTTCCTAGCAGCACAGGCACTGGTAGTCAGTGTGCAGCTTAAGTCATGTAGGCAGAGGACACTTTAAATCCCTCTGCAGACAGACACTGCAGGTTTAAAGGAATGCATACCTTTACAATGACTCACAGTCCAGGAGGGATAACAATAGGTAAGGGGGGTGGACACTAGCCACTGGCGACTGCAGGAAGCTCTAGTCCCAGGTGGCATGGCCTAGGAGTTGCAGGAAGCTCAAACACTCCCCACCTCACTAAAACTCAAACAGCCTGGCTGGGGCTCTCTCCTCTCTCTCATCTTCCCCTGCAGTGAGGTCAAACAGCAGTGTTCCCTGGGGGACCAGGAGCAGCCAGGGTCAGAGCTGCCTGCTTCTTGAAGTGGTGCCAAGGACAGTGAGTTCAGTGGGGTTCTTGGGGTTGTTGTTTCAGGGCCAAATCAGTGGGGAAATAAGGAGAACAGGGAAAGCAAGGGGCACAGGGTTTTTAGGAGTTTGTTTCCTCTATCTTCAAAGCATCTGACAAAGTGGGATTTTCTCCCAGGAAAGCTCATACACAAAACAAATTCATTAGTCTTTAAGTGCCACAGGACTCTATTTCTCTTTCAGCTGCTGGCAGTCACTTTTATGTAGATAAGGTTGGATCTGAGCCAGGGGCGTTGCTGACGCTGGGCACACGGGGCCCATGCCCCGAATCCCGGTGCCAGGGCCCTGGTTTTGGCAGGGCCCCGCCTCTCCCAGTCTCCATCCTGACTGAGCCAGAGATCCGGGGCCCAGCTACCCATGGCCACTCCAGCCCCATCCCCGGCTAGAAATCCGGGGCCCAGCTGCCCACGGCCACAGCTGTCGCTCCTGGCCCCGGCCCCAGCCATGGGTGTGCCCTGTGGCCAGGGGGTGTGGCCTCCAGATAGGGGGCGGGGCCTGGGCGAGGGCCCCAGGTCCTTCCCAGGGCAGCAACACTCCTGATCTGAGAACAGTTATCTAGTCAGTGCAATGTAGAGGGAGGACACAGGCTTTTGGGCTGGTGACAGCAGTCCCTTTTCCCTTCCAGTGTCATCTAGTTTCCCCTGGTGGCCATTAGGGAGGGTGTGTATGGGGGGGGGGGGGATACCACGGCTTACTTATGGTAAAACCAATGACATCTACATCTACAAACACCACCAAGCAACTGAAGTGCTGAGCACGGGGGAGAGTCTGACAGGAAGGGGAGCCAGCCAGCCTGTGGTGGGAATCATCCAAGTTTGTAAAGATGCTGAAAGTGTTAAGCTTAGTTTGGAATGTGTTTGGCTTCTGTTTATTTTTGACTAAACCTGACTTGCTTTTCTCCGACTTATTAGACTACAGAAGGGTTTCAAGTGACTATAAATTTGTTTATTTTACATGAACCAGTGCATTTGGTTTAAGGAGCGTTAGGGCCTCCATTTAGAGTGACAAGGCTATTGCATATCAATTTCTTTGTTACACTGATGACCATATCAGCTTGCAATGTTCAGTGGGCTGCAATGTTCCCTCTAAGGGGAGAGAGCAGCTGAGCAACTCCTGTTGCTCGCTGCACTCTCCCCCACCCCCCAGGGCCCGCTGAGCAGCCCCTCCTCCCCCGCTCGCCCCCCCCCAGGCATCGCCCCCCCCACGCCGCTCCTGGCATTGCGCCCTGGCCCCGGCATCACCCCCCCACCCCGCTCCTGCTAGTCCCCCCACCCCGCTCCCGGCATCACCCCCCAGCATCGCCCCCTGGCCCCAGCATCGCCCCTCCCCGCTCCCGGGATCGCCCCCTGGCCCCGGCATTGCCCCCCCCACCGCTCGCGGCATCACCCCGCTCCTGCTAGCCCCTCCCCGCTACCTGCAGCATGCCCCCCTGCTCCCGCTCCCACTCCCCCCCCCCCCAGCCCCCCAAAGACTTACCTCAGGGCTGGACTGGAGGGGCAGGGCCCAGCCCTAACTCCTGGGCCAGAGAAGCTCTACGGAGCATGCCCAGAATTTCTGGGCATGCTCCGTTAGAGCTCCTCTGGGCGGGAGTTTTCAAAACTCCCTGCTCCACAGGAGCTCTAGGCAGGGACTCTGGCTGCCGGCAGTGCGCTGCCGGCAGCTTTCCCTGCGCTGGCGGCTGCGGCGCGTTGCGCTGCAGTGCGCCAGCGCAGCTTAGAGGGAAGACTGGTGGGCAGCACTGAATACTGTAAGATGACAGGTCCTAGGGTTGCATCTGGGACTGGGGGCATTGGCTGGGGTCATACTATTGCATAATCCCAGGAGTGGCTACCTAGAGCAGTGGTTCCCAACCTTTTCTCTGCTGTGGCACACCTTGATACCTTCAAATTTTTCGAGGCACGCCACCATTAAAAACTCAAATATTCAAATTAGCTCAAAATAAAATGAATATTTATGAACCATGGCACAGTGGTTCGGAAATGCTGCTATGTGGGGTAGTAGGGGTAGCAGAGCCGGGATGGAAAGACAGGGGAGGTCAGGAGTTATTTGCAGTGGAAGGAGTGAGTGTGGGGAGCAGAGCAGGGCAGGAGCAGGGGCAGGGGCAGGGCCGGCACAACCCAGTAAGCCTGCATTGCAGAGGGGTGCTGACACCTGCTCTGCTTGCAGAGGGGCGCCAGAAATGGTAGCACCGTTCCTGGGGAGGGGTGGCCAAAGAGGACAAGGAGGGGTGGCCAAAGAGGACAAGGGCAGCCATGTGGGGAACAGCACAAGGGCGGCAAGAGAGGAGGGGGCAAGGGAGAACATGAGTGGCTTGGGGGGGGCAGGGGAGCACAGGGGAGCACAGTGCAGCACCCATTTCCCCTTTCTCCACAGTGGCTCCTGGCCACCCAGGGCAAATCCTCACCTCACTGCTGCTCCCTCCCACCCCAGTAGGTCCCGTTCCCCCCTCCTCCAGCCCCCTGCTGCCTGTGATGGACCTTCCCATCACTGCAGGGGCTAGAATTGACCCTCCAGCCCCCAGCTCACCCCCCAGCTACACACCCCTCCAACCAAACAACCTCAGCTACATACCCACTGCTACACATCCACTCCCACCCACCTCTGCTACACACATACCCCCTGCCCCCCACAACTTCCAGCAACTCCCCTCAAAGCCCTTACCTTGGCTGTTTGCAGGCTGGCTGACAGGCTGGGAGCTGCTTCCCTGCCACAAACTACTTTGTGGGCCCCCCTAAAGGGCTCACTATTGGCCCCTACTGCTACCTTCCCTGAAGCCCCAGTTCCCCCCTGCAGCCCTAACCACCCCACACAACCCCCCAGGACTCCTTTTTTGTTTTGCTGAACTGAACTAATATGACTATCCCTCTGGAACTTGTAAATTATTCTTGGGTATGATATTTTTAAAGATTTTCCCATCATGAAGCTTGTAAGTTGATCATCTTTCACTTAACATAAATGAGCTAATGCTGAGCTACACAGTTAAAATTAACATTTTAAAAAGTATGAGCACTAATTAATAAATAAAAAGTGGTAACATTCATGATGGCTTAAAAATAAATTCCACATTTCAAATTTTGGCAGTCAAATCTTACAAATGTTTCATATAGGCTTGGGTTTATGTGCACTAGACATTTAATACAAATAATTAGAATAAAAATAAGTAAAAAAATGTTCCTAGTGTGTAGCTATAAATTAAAAACAGCAAATTTCAGTGAAATTCTCTGAAGTACTCAAGTTTAAAAGACTCTTGCCCCCTCAAAAATATTAAATAAGTACAGAAAAAGCTAAAAAATTACTTACAAAAAAAAAAAGATACAGCACAGACATCACACACAGCTGTAATGATTGTCTAAGAGGGCAGCACTATATTTATATGTAGCAGCCTATATGGACCTACCTGGTAAACTGATCTAACCAAAGCCAAACGAAAAATTGTCACAAAGTCAAAGAAAAAGGCAAAAGAACAGGTAAAAAAGAAAAGGAAAAGGCAATATTTCACAAAATTAAAAAATGGCAAAATAAATCATAGAATCTTAGAATCATAGGGTTGGAAAGGACCTCATAGGTCATCTAGTCCAACCCCCTGCCAGAGGCAGGACCACTCCCACTAAACCATCCCAGTCATGGTTTTGTCCAGCTGGGCCTTAAACACCCCAAAGATGGAGACTCAACCACCTCCCTCGGCAGCTCATTCCAAGACTTCACCACTCTCCTAGTAAAAAAGTTTTTTCTAATATCCAGCCTCGACCTCCCTAACTGCAACTTGAGACCATTGCTCCGCGTTCTGTCCTCTGTTATTACTGAGAACAGTCGAGCTCCATCTTCCTTAGAGCATCCCTTCAAGTAGCTGAAGGTTGCTATCAAATCCCCCCTCAATCTTCTCTTCTGCAGACTAAATAAGCCTAATGCTTTCAGTATTACTGCATAGGGCTTGTGCTCCAACCCTTTAATCATTTTGGTTGCCCTCCTCTGAACTCTCTCTAGCATGTGCCTGTCCTTTTTGTAGTGGGGAGCCCAGAACTGAACACAGTATTCTAGATGTGGCCTCACCAGTGCAGAATAGAGGGGAATGATCACATCCCTTGATCTGCTGGAAATACTTCTTTTGATGCAGCCCAGTATGCCATTGGCCTTTTTGGCCACAAGAGCACACTGCTGACTCATATCTAGCTTCCCATCCACCATGACCCCCAGGTCCTTTTCTACGGTGCTGCTACTCAGCTGAATGTTTCCCAGCCTGTAGCAGTGCATGGGTTTTTTTCGTCCCACATGCAGGATTTTATACTTGTCCTTATTGAACCTCATAAGATTTCTATTGGCCCACTGTTCCAATTTATCTAGGTCTCCCTGAATCCTGTCCTTGCCCTCCAACGTGTCTACTGGTCCCCCCAGCTTGGTGTCATCCGCAAACTTACTGAGAATGCAGTCTATTCCATCATCGAGGTCATTGATGAAAATGTTGAACAGAACCAGCCCCAGGACTGACCCCTGGGGCACACCACTCGTGACTGGCTGCCAGCTAGACATGCAACCATTGATTCCTACACGCTGAAACCGTTGATTTAGCTAGTTTTCTAACCACCTTACAGTCCACCTACCCAACCCATACTTCCTTAATTTGCCAGTGAGAATGCTGTGGGAAACTATCAAAAGCCTTGCTAAAATCAAGGTATATCACATCAACTGTTCTTCCTGCATCCAGAAAACCAGTCATCTGATCATAGAAGGAGATGAGATTGGTCAGGCATGATTTACCCTTGGTAAATCCATGCTGACTGTTCCTGATTACTTTATTTTCCTCTAAGTGTTTGAGGATGGATTCTTTGAGAATCTGCTCCATAATTTTTCCAGGGATTGAGGTGAGGCTGACTGGTCTATAATTCCCCAGATCTTCCTTTTTCCCTTTCTTGAAAATAGGCAATACATTTGCTTTTTTCCAATCCTTTGGCACCTACCCCATTCTCCATGAGTTTTGAAAGATAACAGCCAGCGGTGCTGCTATCTCATCGGCCAATTCCCTTAGCACTCTTGGATGCAGTTCGTCCGGCCCCATGGACTTGTGCACATCCAGCTTCTTTAAGCAGTCCCTAACCTTACCTTCCGTCACCAAGGGCCTGTCTTCTTCTCTCCCATCTGCCACACCCATGGTAGTGGGCTGGGAGCTGACCCCGCCCGTGAAAACTGAAGCAAAAAACGCATTGAGCACTTCAGCTTTTTCCTCATCCTCTGTCACAAGGATGCCTGCCCTGTTCAGCAAGGGGCCTACACCATCCCTGATCCTCTTCTTGTTATTAAAATAGTTGTAGAACCCCTTCTTGTTATCCTTTACATCTCTCGCTAGCCGCAACTCCATTTGTCCTTTGGCCTTTCTGATTTTATCTCTGCAGTCCCTAGCAATATCTTTATATGCCTCCTTGGTCATCTGACCAAGCTTCCACTTCCTGTAAGCTTCCTTTTTATGTTTAAGCTCAGAGCAGAGTTCTCTGCTAAGCCATTCTGGCTGCCTCACATGTTTGTTCTTTCTCCTAATTGGAATGGCAACTTCCTGTGCCCTTAGCAGGGTTTCTTTAAAATATAACCAACTGTCTTGGACTCCTTTCCCCTTCAGATTAGCTTCCCAAGGGATCCTGCCCATCATTTCCCTGAGGGAGCCAAAATCTGCTTTTTTGAAGTCCAGGGTTTTTGTTTTGCTTCTTTCCTTCCTTCCTTTAATCAGGATCCTGAACCCAACCATGTCATGGTCAATACTGCCTAGCTTGACATTTACCTCTAAGTCCCTGATCAGTTCTTCCCTGTTTGTGAGCAGCAGATCAAGTGGTGCAAGATCCCTAGTTGGTTCCTCTAGCATTTGTACTAGAAAGTTGTCCCCAACATTCTCTAAAAACTTCCTGGATTGCCCATGCACTGCTGTATTGGCCTCCCAGCAAATGTCAGGGTAACTGAAGTCCCCCATGAGCAGCAGGGCCTGTGATCTAGAAGCTTCCACTAGTTGTCCATAGAACACCTCATCCACCTCCTGCTTCTGGTCTGGTGGTCTATAGCAGACACCCACCACAACATCCCCCTTGTTGCTTTCCCCTCTCAATGTAACCCACAGACTTTCTATTGGCACGCTTCCACTTCCATAATGGAGCTCTGAGCAGTCATAGAGCTCTTTTACATATAACGCTACTCCTCCCCCTCTTCTTCCCTGCCTGTCTTTCCTAAACAGTTTATACCCATCCATGGCAGAACTCCAGTCATGCACACTATCCCACCACGTCTCCGTTATTCCTATAATATCATAGTTCCTTGTCTGTGCTAGTATTACCAATTCTTCTTGCTTATTTCCCAGGCTCCTCGCACTGGTGTACAGGCACCTAAGATACCCGGTCGATTGCCCTACTTTGTCATGTTGATTTCTAATTCTATTACATAAACCTCCTTGCATTTTTTCTTGGAGTTCTCCTCCCCCACTCTCCTCAAATATTGGGGCTTCAATAGAGCACTTAAGACAATTATTTGATTCCCCTCCCCATGTTCCATCTACCTTCTCTTTTATTGCTGTTGATACAGTCCCCCCCCCCCCAAGTTCCATCTCTTCCCCCAGATCACCCACATTGTTACTTACCTGTGGGCTTTGGTCTCCTTCCCCTGTTGAACCTAGTTTAAAGCCCTCCTCACTAGGTCAGCCAGTCTGTGCCCAAACATGCTCTTCCCCTTCCTGGACAGGTGAAGGCCATCTCTGCCTATCAATCCTCTGTCCTGAAACAGGACTCCATGGGCAAGGAAGCCAAATCCCTCCTGACCACACCATCTTCGCAGCCAGGCATTCACCTCTAGGATGCATCTGTCTCTCCTGAGGCCTCTAGCCTTGACTGGAAGGATCGAGGAGAACACCACCTGTGCTCCAAACTCCTTCACTCTCGCTCCCAGAGCCCTGAAGTCACCTTTGATCTGCTGAGGATCACCTCTCACAGTATCATTGGTACCCACATGGATAAGAAGCATGGGGTAGTAGCCTGAGGGGCGGATGATTTTAGACAATCCCTCCATTACATCACGGATAGGGGCACCTGGCAGGCAACATACCTCTCTAGAGGCCTTGTCAGGGCGACAGATGGGTGCCTCTGTTCCTCTCAGTAGTGAGTCCCCAATCACCACGACCCTACATTTCCTCTTATGTGAGGTGGTTGTGATCTGCCCAGCCTTTGGGGTGGATGGCATCTCCTCTACCTCCTTCAGTGTGTCCAGCACCGCATAACGGTTCCTCACCACAATGGATGGTGGGATGTGAGCAGGCCACACTGAGGAATTAAAAGCTGAGCCCAAGGGAAAAGTTCTACTATTGTGCTGTTTGTTGCTTCCTCCTGCTTTTTTAGCATGTCAGTGTGAAGGTGATAGGCAGATAATAGTGAAATCTGCAGTTCAGATGAAGCACAGATCCTAATGATAGTTTGCCTTTATGAGCCAAGAGTGAAAAGTGTTTAAGCTTCCAGCCCTACTAGCTCTGCTAGATGGGAACAATTTCTATATTTTTCTATATTTTCATTTCTGTCCACCAAATTGAAGATTGGACCCCTTATTGCTTGGGGCCCTAGGTGGCTGCCTCCTTTGCCTACCCCAAAAGCTGCCACTACTTTTTGCCAGCCCAGCACAGCCCACGTGGCTGGACTGAGCAGGGAGGGAGCTCTAACTTTAGCTATCCCAGATTCTCACAGCACACTTTGGGTGTTGCGGCACACACACTGGTTGGGAACCACTGGGCTAGAGCACTCACTCAGTTGGGGGGCAATTTGCTTGCTGGTGGCTGTGTGAGCTCCCCAGAAGTGGGAGGTCACACACCAAAGCAGAGTAAGACAGGCTCCAGGAGCAGGGTTGGGGGTGACAGTGATTCACCAACCCAGATTGCACTAGAGGAACATCACACATGCAGTGCCCATTATGATCTCAGTTCAGAGCATGAGGAAAGTTACTATGTGAGGGATGCAAAAAATTCCAGTTTCAGGAGCAGGCTGTGTATGTATACCAATGGGTGGAACACACATAGGAACTATCATTCAAAGGACAACAAGCTCTGTTGACTTCACTGACACCAAAGATAAATATGCTGTTACATTTAATAAATACCAGAGAGTGGATTTTCCAAGAGATGCAGAAAGCAGGGTTTGTCTTATTTCAGAGACCTAGGAATATCTATGGACCCAAACCAAAATCTTAGATTTAAATACCCCTGACCTTTGGGAAAACCAGGATCTGGATCTGAATCTGACTTCAGTAAAATGTTTTGCAGCCACATTCTATCCCTATAATGGGCCAAATCAAACACTCAAATCCAACCACCCCACACACTTTGGGGAGCTTGGGAACTAGGTGCAAAGTCATCAGCAGACCTGCCCCTAATTAGATGTTAACTGGCAAAGGATATGAAATCAATGAGGCACAAAGAGGCAGAAATCTGTTCTAGCTAGTGGAAGCAGTGCAGTTCAGAATTTACTCTCCAATGAGATGAGCATGGGAGAAATCAAAAAGATCCTAGTATATGAGAAAAGAAGAGGAAGGTTAAAGAAAACAAAGAGGCTAATATTAAAAGTAAGTGAAAGAAGACTATGGATAATCTTGATGAGAAAATGTTGTCCTGAATTCTGAAATGGAGACCAAACCAAGAACGATGTCTGGGAACTGGGTTGATGTATTCTCATGCTTGGGTGTATGGAAGGAGACAAATCCCTGCATTTTTGGCCCTTTAAATAAAAAATAAGGTTAGGACCAGATAAAATAATGTAGCAGAGAGGAAATGAACACATAAATAATAATTTAATTAGGAATGGTTAAGATATAGTCAGAGGTGGACGGTGTTTTGGACTAGGAAGCAAACTGATTTACAGACTTCGGAGATAATAAAAGTTAGTGATGATGAACATCTATTAAAGTATTTAGCCTAGTCTCCTGTAAAAATAGGACAGAATCCCCAGATAGAATGGGAATAAATGAGAATTTGGGTTCAGTTTCATCTCCTATTATCCTGATATTTTGAATGAATTAGATCTGAGAAAGCTGGCAGTCCCTGGGGTCCTGGTTTAGGTCATTCTTTTTACTGGTGATTAGGAAGCTGGAGATATTAAACTGAAGGAATTTGTATCAGAGTCAAAATCAATTAAATATAGAACAAGGAGAAAATTAATGGAAGTGTTGACACAATAAACAAATTATATATTTCAGTATCCAGGTGCATGAGAAGGAAGATGATAAAAAGGTTGATGGAGGAGACCTTAAAAACATTAGAGAGAAAAATTCTTCAGAGACAATTAAAATAAACCAATCCATGTGAACTGAAGGAGTTTTAAAAAGTTTACAGTGAACACACTATTTTTTCAAATAGGTTGCAAAGCTCTTTGATAAGTTTTGCTACAGCAGATGGAAGCATCAGTGAGTCAGACAGACTCCTATTTAACTAGAAGAAAGCACAGAAGCCACTTCAGAATTTATGCAACTCTTGCCACTAGAATCCAGGAACAGAATTAATAAACCATGCTCATTATTACTGTTCTTCATTTCCCAGTGATAGTTTGTCTGTGACTTACGAAAAGATTCCACAGTTATTTATAAGATGAAAACTACTCATGTCCCCAAAACTAAGGCTGCTGTCTTTTCTGGCCACCTGAGAAGATCACAAATATTGAAGAAGGACAGATTCATTTCAACTGAATACTGATTACTGCAGCACAAGGAAAATAAAAAATCAGTTGAGAAATTAGCCTGACTCTTCACATAATCCCTGAACTAACCAATTATAATGAATTGACCTGTCCCCACCCACTGCAAAATCTGTGGGGTGGAGTTATGCAACTATTGCTGTGAGGTTGTTCTCATGGGGTATGTCTACACTGGAGGCTCTGTTAAATCAACCTAACAATGTCGACTTTAAGGCGGCTTAAAGTTGACTTTGTTAAGCTGATTTAGAGAGTCCACCCTGAAAACTCCTTGTTGACTGCCTGCATCCACACTGGCAGGTGCTATGATTGATGGAGGAATGGTGTGTTGTGAGTAGCTGTCCCACATTGCACCAGAGAAGTGCCCTCCTCCCCTAGCCACGCCTTTAAAATCAGTTAGCACAGGACCCTACCCATTGGCCAGGAACTCTGGGAAGGGGCCTTGAGGCCAGTTAGGTTGACGTAAGGGGTTTTCCCTGTCTACACTGGCTTAAGTTGACTTAATAAGGTCAATTTAAATGTTAAGTCGCCCTTAAGAGGTAATGTTATTAAATTGACTTAAGGAAGTGCTTAAGTCAACTTAATAAAAGCCCAATGCAGCCACAGGAGTCTGTAGGTCAGCTTAAGCTTCCTTAAGTCAACTTAAGGCTCCAGTGTAGATGTACCCATAAAGTGTCTCTGTTGTGTTGAGGGTGCGATTTAATGCAGAAAAGGCTGCAGCATCCACCAATAACACTGACTATCGGCTGCCCCTCCACCCCCCGCTCTTGAAGAATAAACAGGAGACTGGGATACTACTTAAAAGCGGTCTCAGCTTCATGCAGGGAGGGGGCCCTGCCTGCAAGGGGCAGGATGAATACCAGGAGCTAGGCCAGGCTGTGGCAGCCTGTAAATCTCCCAGCTGCTTGTCCAGCACACATTCACATGGGCCAGGGAGCAGCTCCAGGCTACAAGCCAGCTGAGATGGGGGGCTGGGAAGGGATAAGTGGGTTGGGAAGGCATGTGGGGTGAGGGGGCCAGAAGCAAGACCAGATAGAGGAGGGGGGAGCTGGGTGCAAGGCATGGGCCTGGGGGGCAGGGTAGGGGGCTACTGGCAAAACCAGGGGCAGCGGTGAGACTGGGTGGGCAGCTGCAGGACTGGGGAGAAGAGGTGGGCTGGGGTGGGGCAGAAGTCAAGGATGGAGCCTGCCATGTGACGTGGAGGATCCTCATCCTTGACTTATGCCCAGGCCCCAGATTCACTAAGACTGCCCCTGTTGGGCCAGTCTTAGAAATTCTCCTGGCTACAACTGACCCAGGGACACACAGATACCATAAAATGGGATTTTCCACCTTGGAGCAGATTCATCAGACTAGTTAATACAAACCCAGGTTCAAATGTATTTCCCCAAGTAATTTCTACAGGTCTGGAGTGGGAATGATGCACGGCCCTGTAATCCTACCCAGTCTATTTCTTTCCACTCTCAGCCATTACCCCTTCTTGCAAAGTCTAGGAAGGGAAGAATAAAACCACCTATGCAGCTTCCATGTGGGAAAGCCAGGATCTGCATGTGGAAATACCCCAGGCATGTGGCTCTTGGTGGCATCATCTGGTCCAATGATTTTTATGCTTTGTGCTGCCAGCATAAGAGTATCCTCCATCCTGATGTGTTGTTCACAGGCTGCACACCTCCTTCTTTAAGATGAGGTTAGCTAAAGAATTCCTAATAGAAGTCTATGTGCTTTATTTGGACCATCATGTACGTTGTTTGTCCAGAGACAGAGAAGCAGTAATTTAGCTGAAAAATGGTTAGTAGATACATGACTAGTTTCTGGATTGATTTCTGTCATCAAGCCCTTCAATCATGCTAAATTTAGTCCTGTAGATTCATTTCCAGGCACTAGTCTTGCCTCACAAGAATACACAGTCCTAATAGATAGAGGAAAGCAACAAACACAACAAAACCTCACAACCACGGTTTAAATTTAAGAAGCATCTTCTAGGTGTTTGAGCACAGGACTGAGAGCTAGTAATTCCTGAATTGTCATTCTGCCTTTGAGAACACTTCCTCTGAGCTTGGGCAAGGTGCTTAACCCCTTTATACTAGTTTCCTCATCTGTAAAATAAGGTAGTAACATTCACCTGCCCTCTCAGAGGGCTTGTTATAAGGATTAATTCACTGTATTTATAAAGCTCTGAGGATTAAATAATGCTACACAACTTGGAAGTATTATTAATTTGAGAGAGATGTGCTTACTCATGTATAAGACACACAAAAAACATAGTCCCTATCAAAAGAATCATATGGCTGCATTCTTAAAAGTATTTAGATGCCTGGTAATGTTTTCAAAATCACCTAAGAGCTAAAGGCACAACAGGAATTAGACAAATAAAAAATCACTGTGATTCCCAATGCCTGAGTTTGTCTAGGAATGGGGAGAAACTGGTGCTTTCTACTGGGATTCACAAACGCCCACACACTAGGCAGGGAACCACCTAAGTTAGCTAGTGGGAGCGACAGGGCTTGTCTACCCTGGAGGCCAGGGCTGGTTCTACCATAGAGGCAACCTAGGCAGTTGCCTCAGGCACCAAACATTAAGGGGCACCAGGGGCCACCAGGCTGAGACCAGAGATGTTATCTTAAATTTCCCACCCTTTTGCACACAGGCACGTAAGCCCAGGGCAGAGCAAGTAGGGAAATCCATGAAACCAGCTGTTTTGACTGGCTCCGCTCCCTGCTCGAGCAAAGATAAGAGATGGGAGTGGGTGGGGGGGCCTCGGAAGACTAGGAACAGGCTTAAGGAGGCTAGGAGCAGTGGTAGGGAAGATGAGCAGGGGGCCCTCAGCCAGCCTGTGGCTCGATCGGCTTGGGGCTTGGCTCAGTCCGTTCCACGCCCCTGTCGCTCAGCCCATGCCCCTCAGCCTGCCCACCACCCAGCCTGTGTGGGCTGGCCCACAACTCTGGGGGGAAAGGGCCAAAATCACAGTTCACCTAGGGTGCCAGAAAATCTCGGGCCAGTCCTGCTGGGGGTGGGACTCTAATTTGATTTTAGGCTGTCGAATTACAGAAGGGGAACGCGAGTGCTCCCAGCACATTTGTTGCTCCAGGTCTTGAATCCCCATTGCTTGCACTTACTTCCTGAAACATATTGCATTGTGGGTAGCTATTCCTATCTCTAAGGGCCCAATTCTGTAAATACCTCCTGAAAAATGGTACTTGTGCTCACAGCCCCCTCAACTCCAGTGGAACTTAAATGTAAGTAGTGTTATTCACATGCATACATGATTGCAGGATCAGGTCCAAAGTGACAGATGAATAAGAAAAGGTACAGTAGGTAACACTGAAGGAGAGAGCATGCACACATACTGGGTTGGATAGGTGGACTATAAGGTGGATAGAAAACTAGCTAGATCAATGGTTTCAGCGTGTAGGAATCAATGGTTCCATGTCTAGCTGGCAACCAGTCATGAGTGGTGTGCCCCAGGGGTCGGTCCTGGGGCCAGTTCTGTTCAACATTTTCATCAATGATCTCGATGATGGAATAGACTGCATTCTCAGTAAGTTTGCGGATGACATCAAGCTGGGGGGAACAGTAGACACGTTAGAGGGCAAGGACAGGATTCAGGGAGATCTAGATAAATTGGAACAGTGGGCCAATAGAAATCTTATGAGGTTCAATAAGGACAAGTGTAAAATCCTGCATGTGGGACGAAAAAACCCTATGAATCGCTACAGGCTGGGAAACATTCAGCTGAGTAGCAGCACCGTAGAAAAGGACCTGGGGGTCATGGTGGATGGGAAGCTAGATATGAGTCAGCAGTGTGCTCTTGCTGCCAAAAAGGCCAATGGCATACTGGGCTGCATCAAAAGAAGTGTTACCAGCTGATCAAGGGATGTGATCATTCCCCTCTATTCTGCACTGGTGAGGCCACATCTAGAATACTGTGTTCAGTTTTGGGCTCCCCACTACAAAAAGGACAGGCACATGCTAGAGAGAGTTCAGAGGAGGGCAACCAAAATGATTAAAGGGCTGGAGCACAAGCCCTATGCGGTAAGACTGAAAGCATCAGGCTTATTTAGTCTGCAGAGGAGAAGATTGAGGGGGGATTTAATAGCAACCTTCAACTACTTGAAGGGATGCTCTAAAGAAGATGGAGCTCGACTGTTCTCAGTAATAACAGAGAACAGGAAGAGGAGCAATGGTCTCAAGTTGCAGTTAGGGAGGTCGAGGCTGGATATTAGAAAAAACTTTTTTACTAGGAGAGTGGTGAAGCCTTGGAATGAGCTGCCGAGGGAGGTGGTGAAATCTCCATCTTTGGGGGTGTTTAAGGCCCGGCTGGACAAAACCATGACTGGGATGGTTTAGTGGGAGTGGTCCTGCCTCTGGCAGGGGGTTGGACTAGATGACCTATGAAGTCCCTTCCAACCCTGTGATTCTATGATTCTATACATAAAAGCCATCTCCCCTCATTTTCTCTTCTTCTCTTCTGATACAACACTGGGGTGGAAAGTGCATTTGATCCATGTGGGTTATTGTCTGTGGGCCTCAGGGAAGCACCAAGAGTTTTGGAAGGATCTAAATTAGAAAAGAGTAAGGGAATGTCTACCTTCCTCCTGCAAGTGGAGGAAATCACTTTCATCTGACTAGGGTGGGTACCAACAATAGCAATGCTACAACAGCACAGATTTAAGTTCAGAAGAGACCACTGTGACCTTCTAGTCTGACTTCCTGCACACTGCAGGCCACACAACCTGACCCACCCACTTCTGTAATAGATCCCTAACCCCTGGCTGAGCTACTGAAGTACTCAGATCACTTTAAGTTACAGAGAATCCACCATTTACACTAGATTAAACATGCAGATCACCTGTGCTCCACCTTACAGAGGAATGTGAAAAGCTCCCAGAGTCTCTGAAAATCTGACCTGAGGGGAAATCCCTTCCCAACCCCAAATATGGCAATCAGTTAGACCACGGACATTTGGGCAAGAGCTGAGAAAGAATTTTCTGTGGTAACTCTGAGCCTTCCCCATCTAGTATCCGGTCTCTGGCCACTAGGGATTTTTGCTATTGGCAGTTGCCAACGAGCCACACATCACTGACTGCAGTCCCATCCTACCACCTGCTCCATAAATTTATCAAGGTCAATCTTGAAGTCACATAGGTCTTTTGTCCTCACGGCTCACTTAGGGTAGACATGTGAAAACAAGTGTAAGGGCCTGAGGGCAAGGACAAGTTTAAACTTGACAGGGAGAAGAAGGGGAATGAGTGGACAGATATGAAAATGGGTTTTGCATATTGTCACTGAGAAGATAATTTTGGCAGCTGTGTTCTGAATGGACAGAAGGAATGATATCCTAGATGATACAATCACATGAATAGATAAATGTAAGGGGACTGATAGCCCCTTACTGAGAGTGAATGGGCCTTTTGATTGGCCACTCCCGGCTGGAAGCAGGACTCTGAAACAGACAGCCCCAGGGCCAGTGTGAGAGGCCAGTGTCCCAGGATGGCCTGATTGATTGAAAGTGCTCCCCCGCCCCTGAGCTGAAACTGCAGGCTGGACACGCCTGGGCAAGCCAGTGTGTGTGTGAGTGTGTGTGGGGCCGAGCTAAGGAGGAAGCACTAAGCAGCCAGCAGCTGGGAGCCAGAGGACCCAGGAAGGGAGGCCAGGCTGAGCTGATTTGTGCAGCAGACCCACAGCAGCTGGACCAGCAGAGAGCCAAGTGGAGCTGAGCAGAGCAGAGCTGGAGGCAGTGACAGAGCCAGAGGTGCCTGAAGCTGGGGCAGGAGGCCAGAGAAGCCCAAGTTGCTGAGCTCATCTGTGCAGCCCCACAGCAGGAGGGCCAGAGGAGCCCCACTGAACCAGAGCAGCAGCTGGGAGCCGGAGTTGCAGCCATCCGGAGCTGGGTGTGGTGAGCAGCTGGGGAGCAGTGAAGGGGGGCTGACGCTGGGAAGAAGGGCCCTGCCCCTGGAGTTTGGGGACGTGTGGCCACAGCTGGAGCCTGCATCTGGCCCCCTGGATCATCCAGTCGCAGCCAGGCCTGGGCAGAGGGCTTGCAACGTGGAGGACAGACTGTGAGACTGTTCCTCAGGCCCCAGAGACTCTGTTTGTAGTGCTCCCACACCAGGTAGCAGTGCTGGGGGTTTATTGTTCACCTTTTTCCACTTTTTTTCTATTTTCTTATTGGGTTATTCTTTTTATTTCTGTATGCTTAAATAAATTGTATATAGTGTATATAGTAACTGGTGGGCCAGAAGAGTGGTCAGTGTGGTCAGCACCCCGGAGTGGGGGCACCCTAGCCCTGTCCTGAGAGACCATGATAAGAGTGGGGGTCGAGCCCCCAGGAATCCTGGGGCCCAGCCTTGTTGGGGTTACAGAGACTCCTCCAAACAGGAGATTGGGAGGTGAGCCTTTGAGGTCAGGCAGGCCTTGGGGTAAAGGAAGTGGGAGCAGGGACTCAGATCCTTTTGCTACCCACCTTCACGGGGGTGGTATACAAAGTCTGGGAAGTTCCCCACAAGAGCGGGTCCATCCCCCCACTTACATAAAGGCACGAACAAGTGTTTTAGCCAGTAGAAAAGATAAGAAGGACTGATTTTTTATAAATTGAGAAATAGTGCCAAGACTTGTTGATGGCCTGAATGGGTATGGACGAGGAGGAGGAACCAAAAGTGACCCCATGTTTGAAAGCATGAATAACAGACAGGGTGTTAGTGTTGTCAGCAACTATGGAGAAAGGAAAAAGTATCTGGAGTTTGGTTTTGGCCATATTTAACTTGAACTGGAGATGGGACACCTGAGATGAAGTGCTGGAGACGCAGTAAGATGTGCAGCCCCAGACAGCACAAGACAGGTCAGGTATACTATGCAGAAAAAGACTGGTGAATTGCTGTGAGGGGAGGAGATCACCCATGGATAAGGCATAGGGGGAACAGAGGAAAAGGCTGTGGACTGAGACCTGTGGTACTCCAACAGAGAGGTAGAGAGGATGTAGCATCAAAAAAGATAATGAAAGGAGTTATGGGTCGGGAAATCTTGTGAACAGATTTTGAAGCTATCCACTCCAATAATTTAAGGATATATATTTCCTCTTGCACTTTATTAAGAATTTGCAGAATTAGATCTGTCTTCCTAATACTTAATTTATGCTAGTACTTTCAGTGTAAATCTTTGGATGGGTTCCTTACCTTTTAAAGCTTCATTGAGATAATTTTGTATGTAATATACTCGCAATTTATCTTGAACCACATTCTGATCATCATCAATTCCATTGGCAATAATATAAATGGGGACATCACCATACTTGGATTTAACCCACTTGAGCATTTTGCGCAGTCCCCAGGGCACCACTGCAACTCTGCTTGGGGAGTTCAGCCATGTGATATCTTTTATCATTTGAACTTGAAGATAGTGATCATACTTCAGTGCATCTTCTTTTTCCCAGTCCACAAGAGTAGTAGTATAATGGCTTAAGGCAAAAAAATCAAATGAGCCTTTAATTAATTTCTTTTCTTCTTCAGAGAAATAAGGCAAGTGGAAATTGTATAAATCAATGCTGTTTCTTTGGTGAAGCCATTCTCTCATCACATGTGGATAGTCACCATTCCCAAAGATGGGCTCAGCAAGCCAGCCAATGTCAAATTCTAGAACTCTATCAGCCACTTCTTGGTCATTTTTGGAAAAGGGACAGGCTGGCTCCACCCAATCAGCTTGAAGAGCTATAGATATTTTACCTTTCTGAGACCTTCTAAATTCTTTGTCATACAGATGCCAGGCTTTAGCATGGGCTTTCAACAGATTATGCCCTGCAGAGTATGTCAGATTCCTTACGTAGGGTTCGTTCATTGTAATCCAAAATTTGACATGGTGGCCAAGATTTTTGAAGCAGAGCTCAGCATACTCAACAAAGGCTTGAATAGTCTCTGGATTCTCCCAGGCTCCTTGTTTGGCTAGCAAAACGGGAAGCCCCTGGTTCTCAGCCATCGGTTGCCATAAAGCTACAACAGGAGTTATATTAACTCTGAGAAGTTCACTGACAAAACATTGGTAATAGTGTAGGAACGTGCGATTGATCTGAGACAGGTTCCCCAAAGGGAGAATCAAAGACCATTTCAATGAAAAATGGAAATGCGTGACATGCATTTCCTGCAGTAGCGAGATCTGAAGCCTGATGGCAGCAAAGTCAATGCAGTGCTGCTTTCGTTTTGGGGTGACCACTCCATCAACTTTAATAAGCTTCTTAGTGTGGTGAACATCCCACAGGTACACATTAGAGTCAAGGAACTGAGAAGGAGTTGTGTCTACCTAAGTAGGGAAAAGAAACATGCAAGATTCAATTTGTCAGTTCTGATCACACAGAAAATTCAGAACCAATAGACAAAATTTGCTAAAAGGTAGCCATGAGCAGAGTATTATTGCTTTTAATTGATCCTCTCTTAAGATAAACACATTTTTCTTTTTAGCATCTTTCTCATACCTCTGATGCTGTCTCTGACACAAATGAATACATGCTTCTTAGTATATTGAGGTCAGAAAAATGTCAAAATATATGCAACCGCTTTGCCCCACTTGCACAAAATGCTCAGTGCAGTGAGGGAAATCAGAGGGGTGCTCAGGGACAGAAAAGCAAATCCACAGAATGATAATACAACAACAACAAAAATCACACTAATTTTTTAAATAATCTCTTTAAAAAGCTGTATTTTAAGCTAGTTGTACATTTTAAACTGCCATAAATAACCCTTTCTTTTTCCAAGGGTCACCTCCAAGGTGAAACAAAATAAATAATAAATGAAACATGAAGAATTAAACAGTTTCCTTATTTGAACCTGTGATAAAAGAAACACTTCTGTAACTTTGTCAGCACAAATATGACAGCTAAGAATTTTGCTTCTTGATAAAGAAATGACCTTAAATTGCACTAGCATATTGAACTAAAAAGTGCCATTCATTCACTCTTAGGATATTAAATGTGTTAAAATAGCATGCTGTTGATTTCTAAGTCAGATTTCTGCTCTGAGATCAGAGTTATGCCAATGTACATTACACCAACAATAAGCAAATATTCCATCAGTCTTTTGAGGCCTGAGTGTTGTGGAGCATCTGCATTACAGACTGAGAACAATGAGAGATGTGATGCTCAGAGTATCACAGCACCAACCCTTTGGTTTTTTAAATAAATACCATGAACATAAAAAGGACTATGGAAGGGACAGGGGGAGAAGAGTTACTTGGGTTGTTTTATATTTTCCTCCTTCAACCTCCAGATTACCTTTCATAAGAAAGGCTCAACCTACAAGACACAGTGCTTACATATACAGCTCCCTATGCCTACTATTTCTTTTTTTAAATTAACCCCCTAAGCCTAAGTTTCCCTGTCTGACCTTTTTTTTTCAAGAGTGGGATAAGCCTAAACCCAGTGTTGGGCCTGTAACTGAGACTCTGTAGAATTGTACAGAACAGCTGCAGATCAGTTTCTGTTTTCTCTAGAGAGGTCAGTGTTGTGCTTATGGAGGAAAGCAATAAAAACAGCATGTCAGAGGGAAATTGCTTTTCTGGAGAATTGTGCCTCGTAGATTACTAAAGCATGCATTTCCACTAATACTGTGGGAATGGTGTCAGAAGTGTTTTTCCACTGTGATGCATCTACAAATCATTCTACCTCAGACAGCACACAATGTTTGAATATCATTTTGAAGTTGAAGTCTAAAAAGACCCCTTCTTTTAAGTGTCTTGAGCTGACTTACTTAGTAACTTTACAGTGGTTATTGATCCCAAAAGGAACTGCCATTTCTAATCTCAATCTATTTGGAATCTAGGAGTACAGTTGTTGAATTTTCTTAAAAATGAATGCAGCAGGTAAGAAGGTTGTAGTGTTCCTCAAGAGTGTGAAGTTGCAACTTCCTTATTGGATAAGAACAGGGCTGGAACTAGCTGCTCTGGCGCCCAGGACAAGCAGCACCAAAGGCACCCTTCCACTGAGCCGGCGCCAATCTGGCCCCAGCCACTGCCAGCAGAAAGCTGGATCCGTCATCAGTCACCACAGGAAGGCAGGGGGAGCCAGATCTGTCCCCAGCCACTGCTGGAAGGCAGCAGGGACCCAGATCCTTCCCCAGCAGCAGTGGAGAGCTGGATCCAGCCCACTGCCGCCTGCCAGCAGCAGCTGTGGATGGACCTGCCTCCCGGCTACCCCAGGCACCGAATTCTAGAGGGTGGGCACGAAGCTGTGGCTGCCGGCCCTGCGGCGCCCTCTAAGATTTGGCTCCTGGGGCTTTGCTCCAGTTGCCCCACCCTAGTTATGGCCCTGGGTAAGTAACAAAGCAAAAACTGATGCTTCAGCCTTAAAGTTTCTGTCTTTGTGAAAAATCTAAAATAAAAATTTTACTCTTGGACCCAATCTGAGAACTGAATTTCATTTCACACTGTTATTCTGGCTAGAGAACCCCTGGAGGCAAAATAGCATCTGAGAATACAGCCACATTTTCAAAGAGATCACAACCTGTCTACAATTTTTGCATGCACACTGTCGTCGGAGGTGACAGATCTAGCTCGGGGAAAAAAGTGAAAGCTATGAAGAGAATCTCAGATGAGTTGGTTGCCAACAACAGAGTTGTGATGCAGCAGAGACAGAAGCAACAGTGCACTGACTGACAGAAATGTCCATCCTTATTTCCAAGTACTTCCCTATACACTTTCTGCTTTTTTTTCCAGCATATAATGCCAAAAACAATGATGCAGTAATGCAAGACATAAGCACATCAGGAACAGAGCTAAGAAAATAAAGCGGGGACCAACTTTTCCTCCCTAGTCTCTGCAGCAAAAAAACAAACCAAACCAAAACAGCAAAAAAATGGTGAGTCAGATTCAATTCAAACAAAATTCAATTACAAATCAAAACAAAAAGAAAAGAAAAAAACAAAAAAACAAAAACAAAAAACAAGCAAATAAACCTCCCATGAGGCTTTTTGGATTGACTTTAAAGAGTTTCTCTTCCCCCTTCCCCAATTCGTTTTGATCATTTTCAGGTGTTTTCAATCTTTTTTGTGTTTTTTTCTAAGTGATAAAATTGAAAACTCTCTCATTTTGAAACAAAAGGTCAAAATGAAGTAATTCAAAATGATCAACCTAAAACATTTTATCTTAAAAAAAATTCCCATGGGTAATAGAAACAGGGCAAACTATTCACCAGATTTGACTCAAATCTGCAAATCATTTCAGAGTCCCCAAACCACATTTTTCTGTGAAATTCCTATTTATCAAAAGACATTTGCCCAGTTCTAATTAGAAGTAGCTTTAGAAAACATGTCTATTGATGGTTTAATGGCTTAACATTTTACAATAAAGTGTTTAAACAAATTTCTTGCCACTAAATGTAATAAATTTAGATTATAATCAAATATGCTGCTGTCAAACCTATGAAGGTAAAAATGTCGCTTGCACTATTTGCCATTTCATACATTAGCAGCTTTGTGTAGAAGTGTTGAATATAATAAATAATTATCTTCCAAAATGGATTTGGAAAAGGATCTATTTTTGCTAACTGAACACATAACACGTGTCCTAGGAAGATGGACATTAGATCACATTTTCTGGTTTTTGTCTGTTTGGTGTTTATTTTTAGAAACCAACTGGTGTTTGTTGTCACTCAGGCTATTTTAAATATGGACCCACTTTCATGGTCATTTTTAGATTGCCTTGTGAAAGCTGGGAAGATATCCTGTAGAATGTACTGCTTTGCTAAACTGGTGCTCCACTCAACCATTATAGTGACAGACTATGACCAAAATAAAAATCGTTACACGCTTGCAGAATAGTCTGGATGGAGCATCTACTGGTTTTGTTATCAGACTTACCTGAATGTAGTTATCAACAATTCCCCAAGCAAAGCTGCAGGGGAACTTCCCATCAATGGGCTGATTCTCAGGCAAAGGTGGGAAGCCATTTCTCTCTATCAGCTTTTGATAGAACAGAGCTGAAAACTTTGGCAAGAACTTCTTGTCATGGCTTTGAAAATCAACATAAAATAATCCACGTCTAATGCTGTATCCTCTATGCCATTCAAAGCCATCCATGAGGGACCAAACGGTGTATCCAAAGACATCGACTTCATCATATCTGATGGCTGAGAGGACAAAAAGCAAGATGACCTCATATTGCTCATTTTTTCCAGAGATTACCTTTTAAAAAATGATTGCAGTATTTGAGTGTTAGAACAATACAGGAGCTTAAATAAATGTCATAAGCCCTGATTCAAACTCCATTCAGTTGGACTCCTTCAACTGATCTCAGTAGGCTTTGGTTCAAACACTTAGGGTATGTCTACACTGGAGGCTCTGGTAGGTTGCCCTAACAAGGTTGACTTAAAGTCAATTTAAAGTTGACCTTGTTAAGTCAACTTAAAGAGTCCACATTGAAAACTCCTGTCAACTGCCTGTGTCCACACTGGCATGTGATCGGTTGACCCTTCCTTGTGGCCAGGAACTCTGGAAGGGGGCCTGGAGGCCAATTAGGTCAACATAAGGGCCTTCACCGTCTACATTGGTTTAAGTCAACTTAATAAGATTTACTTACGCATTAAGTCAACCTTAAGAGGTGTTATTAAGTTGACTAAGGAAGCGCTTAAGTTGAATTAATAAAAGTCAAGTGTGGCCGCAGCAGTCTGTAGGTTGACTTAACCTTTCTTAAGTCAACCTAAGAGACGTACCCTTACAGTTTACATCCAAGAAATTATACAGACACAAACATTATCATGAAAAATTTAACACAACTTTTTGGTATTATTTTGGATTTGCAATAACTATCCAGGCAATGCAGACAGCAGTGATGATGCTGGTGAGACCTACCCCACTTGATTTTACAGATCCTTCTGATCTGTTATAATATCATTTTTCTGGCTTAAATACTTGGGCTTCTCTAAAGATAAAAAAAATCAGCCCAACTATTTAGTATTTATTTTCCTCCACATCTAAAGTAAGGTGAAAGACTGTTCCAGATTCAAGGGTCTTACCAGCATTGTTGTTGTGATAAATTGCATGCTGTGATTTACTTTGAGGTTACAAAATAGCTTGGATTTCTATAGATATATTAAAAACAGATTCGGCAAGATGTACTCTGAGAGAATCCTGATTCAACAAAGCTCTTAAGTATGTGTTTAATTTTAAGCACATACTTAAACCAATTCCTATTCAGCAAAATTTAAATTTAATTCCTATTCAGAATGTTAAAGTACTTTGTTGAACTGGGGCCTGCATCAGCATCCAGCCCAATATATCTTTATCATTCACCACCTTATTTCAACACAAATTGGATACCTATTGACCTCAACATTATCCAAACTAGTTACACTGCCAACATTTTATGCAATCAAATGTCAGTGTTCATGTTTCCAAGTTGTATAAATGTATCGCATTACAGTCAGATATGAGGGGCCAAACTGATTCTTACTGTAGCACCATTTGAATCAATTAAATCTATGGAATTATAAAAGAGATTAATTGAGCTCTCTCTAATTGGCCATGATAAAACTCACAAAGAAACAAATATTTCTTTCCCTAAGGATTAAGCTCTTCTCTATTCAGCAAACATTGATTTTTCTTAAAAGCTCTGCACACTCACATAATACTTGCTGTTCCAACAAAGTAAAACTCAGTATGGATCCACTTTGTTAACTAGCACCAGCAAGAATTTCTCTTAGAATAGCATTACATTCCTGTGTCAAGTCAGCATGGACAGCTTCCATGTTGTTTTTTGGGCACATCAGAAATTCTTTTAAAATCCCTCCTTAAAAGTTTGCTGACTTGTGCCTTGCTGCTTATGAGAAATGAGTTAAAAACATTGGGGGGGGGGAAACCCTCTCAAATACAATATAATTATCAGGTTGTGCATATGCCTTATTGAGTAAACACAACTTATTGATGTTACGCTTATCTTCCTTCTTACTGCCCCTCATTTTTTCTGTCTCTCTCTCTGTTTCTCTCACTCATGTATTTCATGTCTGAATTTATTTATTTACGTTTCAAATGTAAGAACTTCAGAACAGGAAAAGAAAGTAATTCACTTTGTGCAGTAATGATGGTTCTTCAAGAGCCAGGTCCCTATGGGTCCTCTATCATATATGTGTCTGCATATATGAAGACCAGAGAACTTTGGTAGCAGCATCTGTTCAGCCCATGCATGTATTGCCACAAGGCAAACCTCAGATCCTCCCCTACCACAGTCTTTTACAAGACCTCTAAAGTAGAAGAGAGGAGTGCCAGTCGTGGAGCTCTCCTAGGGACACACATCTCAAAAAACTATCATAAGGTGAGTATCTTCTTCTTCACTTGCATCCCTATAGGCACTCCACTCCAGGGATACGTCTACACTGGAGGCTTAAGTCGACTTAAGTAACTCCAGTGCTATATTTAGAAATTATTAAGTCAACTTAAGCACTTGCTTCAGTCAACTTAATAATTCCTGCCCTGAAAGTCAACATAAGCATTAAGTCAACTTTCAAGAGCAGGAAGGGTTGGGGCCTGGGCCATGGTCCCATTCCAGTCATACCTGCTCCCAGAAAGCAGCTGGGAGCTGGCTACTGCTGCTAGGGGCAAGGGGCTGTGAGCCCAATCCAGCTCCAAGCCCCTTGCTGCAGGTGGCAGGGGCTGGGAGGTGGCTCCTGCTGCTGGTGGCAAGGGGCTGGGAGCCTGATTCAGCACCAAGCCCCTTTCTGCAGGTGGTGGAGGCTGGGAGCCAGCTCCTGCTGCCAGGGGTAAGGGGCTAGGAGTCTGATCCAGCTCCAGCTCCCAGCCCTTTGCTGCAGGCAGCAGAGGCTGGGAGATGCTCCTGCTGCTGGCAGCAAACGGTGCAGAGCCAGATCAGGCCCTGAGTCAACTGCCACAAGCAGCTCAGACCCAAACTGGCCCCAAGCTGCTTACCAGTGTCAGCAGGCAGCTCAGCAGCCTGGTTAATTTCACAGGCTACTCCTGATCCTCAGGAGCTGGATCAAGCCCCCGGGGCTGGATCAGGGACCCAGAGCTGGATTGCACCTCGGGATAGGGCAAGAGGCAAGGTCTGAGCCCAGGGTATATCTACTAGTGTAGACATACCCCTAAGTCGACTTCAAGTTGACTTAAAGTTGACATTGTTAAGTCATCTTAAAATAACTCCCCCAGTGTAGACATAGCCTAGGTGACTCCTGAGCAGTGCCTATCATTGGAGCCTGGAGCTTTGGTGTCAAGTTTGTCATAGATGATAGCGCTGTAGTTCTGAATCGGGCATCTGCCACAGACTCCAATGATGCCACAGTATTCTGCAAAGATATGTACAGATGCCCAGATAGCTGGCCTGAAGATTTCCAACACAAGAATAGATACCTTTGCAGAAAGAGACAGAAGACAAGACAGATCTCACAGAGTGCATGCATATTGAAGATAAGGGTACTGCATTACACATCTGGTAACAGAGATTTATATAGTTCAAGATCCATCTGGAGAGTGTTTGAGCTGAAATCACTGTACCTTTCGACCTATTTGCAACAGACAGGAAGAGTCTCAAAGATTTCTCAAAAGCTCTTGTCCTGTCCAAATAAAAGGCCAAGGCTCTCCTCACATTGAGTGTGTGGAGGACAGTTTCCCTATTATTCTGATGGAGATTTGGAATAAATGCTGGAGGCTGACTAAGCTGGTTCCTAAGAAATACAAAAGTCACCTTGGAAATGAACTTCAAGTGTGGTCTAAGATAGAGCCATAACTAAGGCATCCAGCGCCTGGGTCACATTCCAATCAGATCATGCCCCCTTACAATAGCTGGCACTGGGAGCGAGTGGTGAGGAACGTGCCCTTTAATGGAGTGGCTCAATGGAGCCACTTCGGCATGCTCGGGGTAAAGCCCCACTCGTCCCGCCGTAGTTAAGCCCTGGCCTAAGGAGTCACTTTGTCCGTGAAGAACACTGTGAAAGGCAGATGCATATTCAGAGTTGCTACCTCCCATATTATTTTTTTGCTGAAGTAATGACAGTCAGGAAAGTTGTCTTCATGGGAAGGTGGGCTAAGGAATAAGTGGCCATGGATTTGAATGGCAGTCTAATCAGTCCTTTTAGCATTAAATTGAGATCCCATTGTGGGGTGGGTTCAGAAAGTCTGGATTGGGGAAAGAGGTTTGCTAATCACTATACCAGTAAGAAATCTCTTTGTAATCAAGTGAGAGAAGAGTGAGTATCCTTCCACTTTCTGATGGAAGGTGGCAATTGCTACAGTGGACCTTTAGTGAGCTAAAAAAGAGATTCAATATGTTAAGAATCAACAGATAGTCATGGACTGCTGGTAGACTTGTTGCAGTCAGGATGACACCTTGAGGCTGGTATCAGATTTGAAATCTTTTTCACTTCTGTACATAGGTATGACAAATAGCACCTTTTCAACTGTGCAACACCACCTTTGGTACCTTTTGTGAGCAAGATATTTTTACAAGATGGAAGCATGAAGATGTCAGACTTTGAGCCGCAGAATTTGGAGGTTGGGATGGAGAGTGTCTCTCTCATTCTGTGACAGATGATAAGGAGTAATTAGAAGAGTCTGTGGTGTACATAGTGCCAGCCAGGACAAGTAAGGTCTGTCTGGGCCAGGTGGGAGCAATCAACATTAGGTTTGCTCTTTTCACTTTCAAAAGGACATTCATTATTAGAGGAAATGTGGAAAAGGAGAGTGTCTCCCACAGAGTGCCATCTGATCCCCACACCGGAGCAGAACTGTGTACATTTCTTGTTCTGGTTAAGTAGTGAACAGGTCTATTTTAAGTGTCCCACATTTTGGAATATGCCACGGACTGGCATGGAGAACTACTGAATCTATGTTCCATTTGTGATTGTGTTGGAATTCGCAGTATAGATTGTTCACCATCATGTTGTGTACTTCCAAGCAGGCCGCTCATATAATGAGATGGTGGGAAATACACCAGTTCTGTAGTTTTAGTACTTCCATGCACAGGGAGGGTGACTTGTTGCCTCTTCATTTGTTTATGCAATACATATAAATCATATTGTCAGTCGTGATTTTTGTGTATGTCTTTGTTCAGTAGGAGAGTAGTCAGTACATGTATTTCTGACTTCTCTGAGTTCAAGTAGGTTGATATGAAGGTATATCTCAGCTGGTGACCATTTGCCATGCACAGTGAGACCACTGAGATGCATGACCTATCCTATGAGGGATACATTGGTAGTCAGGAATAATGATGGGGAAGGCTGAACAAACAGGATTCCCATACAGGTGTTTACTGGGTGTTTTCACTTCCAGTCCAGGTGGATTTAAACTGGTGTTGGCAGCCCTTTGAATTGACTGTGTCCACAACTATCATATTGTGAGACAGGTGGAAGAAAAGGAACTCTGTATTTTTTGCTGGCACATAATATATATATTTTTTATAGCCCACTTCCATGTTGGTAGGACTGATGTGGGGATCTGCCATGTGATCTCAGCAGGATCCCGGTGTGCCTCCTTAACAGGAAGAACTGCTCTAGACAAGATGGAAGAATGTAAAATGTCCACGAGCAAGTGGTGTGAGTCAGGTACCATTTGTAGTGTATTTATAAAGCTTCTGTCACCCTCTGTGACAGATCCTTGAATAGTTTAAAGTCATCTGCCATAGATGGCAAAGGGGGCATCACCACTTCATCTGGCAAGGATGGTGAGAAGTGGTCTCGAAGAGTAACTTCCACCTCATCTTCAGCCTCCAGTTCCTCCTTTACCTATTCAGGGGGTTCAGAAGGCCTCAAAGCAGCAGCTAAAGGAAGGTTTATCTATGGTTGCTGGTAAATTATCCAGGAAGTAAGAAAGATCTGTTGCCTTTGAGCCTGCCAGGAACCTCAGTATGGCTGTTGCAAGGGTGAGAAGGGGCCTGGTGGTTGGTATGGCTGACTAAACCTGGGAAGCTGTGGATCAGGAAGATGATATGCCTAATGCTTGTAGCTGAACTGGACCCTTTTGGCCGATGCGAAGAGTGGTGGAACTCATGTCCTCTTGCTCACTTTCTGACTCCCAATGATGAAAAGGGTAGTAATTTGCAGAGTCTTTGGCGAGACAAAGCCTCTGGGTGAGCTCAGTACCAGAGTACTAGTACTGAGAAGAGGCAAAACCAGTGCATCAGATACTGAAAGATCTGATGTGCACCAAAAATCTGGTGATGCAAAGGATGTCAGTACCTATGGTGGTTATCAGTGCTGAGAGGCCTGTATCAACAGGGTCGGAGATGTGGACCTAATAGCAAGGTCTGTCAGTATTTGGCATACCACAGGTGATACTGATGTTGAGATCCATACTGGCAGACAGAAGCACCACTGGCCCAGGAAAAGACCTGGGGCTCAGCGCGCTGGGACTCAGGGTTCACGTGGTGCTGCTGCAGGTGGCCTGGCAGGGGACCTGGGGCTTGGGCACTGGGACTCAGGGCTCAAGCCCCATAAGTCCAGTGCTAGCAACGCCCCTGCTGATGGAACCTCCCTTGTGCAGATTTTCTGTTTTTCCTCAGACCCGAATGGTACTGGTGCTTCCTTGCCTGTGTCCATTGGGTCCCCAGGCAACCTAACATACTCTTTTGGAATGGCACAATGAGGGCCCTGGGCACTAGGCTTAGATGGCTTCAGTGCTGTGGGTACTAACTGAGCAAAAGACTGCTTTTGGCTGTATCAGGACTCACTATAAGCAACTTCCAGTATTTACTTAGAAGCTTTACATGAGTGGCTCACAGATCTCGTCTTCCTTCCAAGTAGGATACACTGAGGTCTCCCGTCTAGACTCAGGTGGCTGAAGGGATGACTTTATGAATAAAACTTTGAATCTCATGTCTCTGTCTTTTCTTGTTCTGGGCTTTAGTTGCTGACACAAGCCACACTTCTGTAGAATGTGTTTCTTTCCCAGGCAGTGAACACACTGGAAATATCCATCTGTCACTGGGAAAGATTCCTCAAAACTAAGGTACTTCTTAAAGACGGGCAGCTGGGCAGACCCCATCTAGGGAGGTTCCCTGCACACAGTGTTGGCAAAAGAACAAAAACTTTTTCTTTTTTTTTTTTTTAAGACAACAGCCAAATAAAATGTAAACAAAGTAAAGATAGAAAAGAGGCTATGAAAGAAGCTAAAAATTAGCAATTCTAAAGAGTTAATTTGAGCACTGACAGTCCATCTGTAGCCAGGGGCAGCTGAGAAGAAACTGAGGAGGGTTTGCCCAAACAGATGACAAAAGATAGTGCCTGCATGGGCTGTACAGACACTGCTTCCAAATTCTTCTGATCAGCAGCACAGGGAGGGACACACATCTACAGCAGAATAGCTACAGGTACACTACTTGAAGGACCACCATATCTTTACTTGTTTCCGTAAAGGACTTTGCAAGAACTATTATGTTGCAATGCCAGAAATATGCAATTTATTATGAACTTCTTGCTAACTGAGTGTCAAATTAAAAAGGAAAAAATAGTTTATATTTCAGTATGTTGCCTGTAAGCCCTGATCACTTTCAGAATACAGATTTGTATATAAGCTCAAGTAACTCAGAAATAGTACAGTATTGCTGCTGTTGCAATTTAAAATGCATTTATGCATTTTTAAAAACTACTACCCTTTACTAGAAATAACAGTTTGTGTATGCTGTAAATAAAGAAGGGGGTCAGTTTAAAAAAGGGTCAGTTTAAAAGCAACTCTGGATCATAAAAATAATAGCTAGAAAGCTCTTTGCCTCCAGATTATCTGAATTTTGATTGTCCAACATGGCCCCAGTCCCAATCAAATTGGATAAAAGAGATTGTGCTGTACTTTTTTTCTAGTTCTTCATAACAAAGTAGATTCTTTCAACCCTACATCACTGCCAGTAGGGCTCCTGTCAGGAAACATTTTTTTTAATACATAGTCTTATCTAGTAAATATTGATTTAGCTATCTAAAATATTGAAGCTCACCACTGGAGTTTTCCTGTAATGATTCAAAGCAAATCCAATTGACAACTACACAAACAGCAATGTTCACATAGGCTGTGTGCTTGCTCTTACTAAAAATCAATAGAAGTTTTGCCACTGGCTTAAAGGAAAGCAGGATGAGACCAAAGGGCCATCCATACCACACTCATTAAAAGGCACTTGTCAACAACTGATACAAATGACCTTAATTAACAATCTGAAATCTCATTTAGTAGTGGAAGTCTAGATAAATGTTAAAGACCAAAATTAAGTTTTGGAACATTTGTGGGATGAGCTTTAATGGGATATTTTGCACAAGTTTCACCAGGAAAGTAAGATTAATTCATCCACAGTGCTACCTTTTAAGGTTTCCATAATGAACTTTTTGAGATAATAAATATACTTGGCATCATCTCGCTTAGTGCTCCCAGAGACAAACCAGCCATTCTCCACAATGAATATTCTAGGCTTGTTATATTCCTGGTTTATCCAGTAAAGGAGCTGCCTCAGGCTTAGTGATTCCAGCTGACGGAATTTCATCTGAGAGTCCAAGAGCTGGAAACTCAGTGTTGCTCCAAATGAAAGAGCAAAAAAGTCAGCTGTTCCCTTGATGTACTTCTTCTCTTCATCACTGAATTCAGGCAGCAGAGATGAGAGGTTACTCTTCATGCTCTGAGGATAGTCACCATCAATAAATATGGGTTTAGCAAACCAGCCCAGCACAAAGTCAAGGGATTTTTGACATTCTTGTATGTCTTCTTCAGTCATAGCTTGAGGTTTTATCCAGTGAGAGCTGAGGGCAATGGACACTTGGCCTCCCTGAATTGGACGAAAATGATCATTGTAGAGATGCCAGACTTTGGCATGGGCCTGTTGAGAAGAAAAACCATAATGAATACATCTGAAATTGAGTCTTGATTAACATAAAAATATTAGCATATTCAACCACTAATGTTCCAATTTGACCAGCAATGCCTAATCATCATATCTTGAAGCTAAGTTTTATTCCTTTCTCAGTGATTTATGATTGCTAACTTCTATTACCCTAATCAGAGTAGATAATATGACTCTGATCAAAGAAGAGAAGTTTCAGCTTGTTTTGGAAGAGCAACAAGATGTGCTTAATATGGTATATTCCAACCACTGAACAGAAAGCTGGTTTTTATAGTTTTTTTTTTTAAAATACCAGTTTGATTTTACAATGAAACATGTCTATTGTAATTACCCAGTCCTATGAGTAACTGAAACATAGGCTTTAGTTTGAACATATATATTAGGAGAGAGTCCATTTTATTTGATACCAATATGTTTTAAACTTTTGTTGCTTTTAAAATTAATTTTATTGATAACAAATTACACACCTTATAGTATTATTGGAATCATGAGATTTCAAATTAAAGTAGGATTAAATTTTAAAATTCATTTAAGAAAACATGTTTCAGACTCTATTTTGCATTACAGGAGTCTCAGCTTGTTTATTACTGCTTTAGATTAGGTATGAATGTACAGAAATTTTCAAAGTTACTTTTAGAAATAGTTATAAATGAAGGTAAAACTGGAAAAAAAAAGCTATTGGCAATTCATAACTGGAAATGCGGAAAAGTCTGGTGGTCATAACAGTTTGAGCTAAGACAGACAGTCAGAAAAATTACTTTAAACTCTACAATATCCGTCCAATATATAATATTTTATTTCTTTAATTTACAAATAAATGAATAAGTTAACTAAATCTGACTTCTCTTTGTTCCAAAAAATTGAAGTTTTCAAAACAGATTCTGAAACATAAGATCTGATTTAAAATTATGCCCAGAATAAAGAGATTTGAAAAAAGTTTAGACATGGGCAGGAAATAACAGCTAATGCCCCTTCGTACTCATTATAAATGGGCTTAAGGCTACTAAATCCAGATGGTCAGGAATCTCAGAACCCCAACATAGCTGCCACAGCTCAACTGTGCTCCAATCCTCAAATAAATAAAAAGAGAGACTCTCTCTCTGCACCAACTCTAACCAGAGACAAGTAGAAGCCTCATTCTACAATATGCAGGAAATGCAGAGACATTCCTGTGTAGTCACTATTTCCAGACCTTCCTCAGGACAATGATATAGAAGACCTTCCTGGTGAATGTATCACCGATGAATAGATAATTCCTTTTCAGAGTTTAATTCTAATACAGAATTATAATTCAAAGCTTCCAGTTCCAGTGAAAGGCCAGTTTTATTAAGAACTAATTGTTTAAACATCAGATTGTCATCTAAGTTGCCATATAAGATATATTTATGGAATATGATTAACTACTGAAGAAAAGCTAATTAGAATTCCATAATTCTACTGTTCTCACAATATCTTAATTCTCACTGCTAGGAAAAAAGCAATCAGAATGAAAAAGACAGTTAAAATTATGGACAATAAATAACAGGCTTGATGTGGATTTTCATTTATTAATATTGTATCAAGATGTAATTATAATATTTATACAAGTAAAACGGATAGTGAGAGATGTGACATTTGAGAAAGAGTTATTTTACTTTAAAACATCAAAACTGAGGCATAACATCTGAATTGCAGAGACACAAGATAATTTTGCCCTACATTGAATCCCCCAGGCTACTGACAAAAGGAAGAAAAGAAGGAATCATAGAATCTGGAAGGAACCATGAGAGCTCATTGAGTCCAGTCCCTTGCAGTCATGGCAGGACCAAATACCACCTTAAACCACCCCTGACAGGTGTTTGTCCAACCTGTTCTTCATTACTTCCAATGATGGAGATTCCATAACCTGACTAGGCAATTTATACCAGTTGTTAATCACCCTGAAAGTCAGAAATTTTTCCTGATGTCCAACCTAAACTTCCCTTGCCATAATTTAAGCCTATTGCTTCTTGTCCTATCATTAGCTGTTAAGGAGAACAATTTTTCTCCCCCCTCCTCCTAAAAAAAACCTCCCAGGTACTTGAAAACTGTTGTCATGTCTCCTTTAGTCTCTTCTTTTCCAGATTAAACAAATACAGCTTTTTCAATCTTCCCTCACAAGCCATGGGCTCCAGATCTTTAATCATTCTTGTTGCTCTTCTCTGGACTTCCTCCAATTTATCCACATCTTTCCTGAAATGAGATGCTGAGAACTGCACACAGTACTCTAGTTAAGGCCTAATCAGGGCAGAGTAGAGTGGAAGAATTACTTCTCCTATCTTACTTACAATACTCCTGTTAATACATCCCAGAATGGTGAGTGTTCTGTTTTGTTTTTTGCAACAGTACTACACTGTTGACTTGTACTTAGCTTTTGGTCCACTGTGACACCCAGATCCCTTTCCCCAGTACTCCTTCCTAGGCAGTCATTGCCGATTTGTATGTGTGCAATGGCTTGTTCTTTCCCAAGGGGAGTATTTTGCACTTGTCTTTATTTAATTTCATTCTGTTTATCTCAGACCATTTCACCAGTTTGTCCAAATCATTTTGAATTGTGATCCTATCCTCCAAAGCACTTGCAACACCTTCCAGCTTGGTATCATCTGCAAACCTTATCAGTGTAAAAGTGTAAAGCTTTATAAGTTTTAAAGTGTATAAGTGAAATATCACAGTGTCATGCTGTCTGGGGTGGCTCCCTATTGTGAGTGCCTACCTTAGGACAGACTGTCAAAAACAGGACAGACACCTCAAATTGTTGATATGTTCTATTTAGATTCACCAACACAGTAACGAATGTGAATACTGGATCACTATAAGAATCTTACTATGGAGTTCCACACAATCCCTTTCAGCTCTCCAGTTTATCTTGCCTCCCAGGCAAAATGGACTATGTGATAAATTCTTACTTACACCAAAAATCACAAAAGTATTCAGGTTACACTCAGTCTCAAGACACAGTTCAATCACACTGGTCTATTTGCATACTAAATCTCACTTGAAAGACAGTTCTAGGAACCAATTCTATAGTAAATTAGCTAAAGGTTAATTATATAAGAAAAAGAAATGAGAGTCAGTTATTGAGAGGTTAAAGCGAGTAAAAATTAATGTACATGTAAGTCACAGTCTAAAAATTTCAAAAGACAGTAGAGATATATTAATCTGACAGTTTCCCAAATATCCTTTGAGGCTACCCAGAGTAACACAGGGGATTTCTGTCTTCTTTTCCACTGTTTTACCCTGTTAGAATCCAAGAAATGAATTGTTCGTGTATCCATACATACAGCTTCTTCTCATAGACACCAGACTAACAGGATGGCCCACATGTGAGTCCTTTCTTTCATGACTGGGAGAGCAGTAGGCACTTAGAGACTCTGATCTTTGATCTCACACATTTGCTTTCTATGCACAGAAATTAGCACTTACCAGTTAAAAATTTTCCATGTGCATTACACAAGACCTTTTTTTTTTTAAGCTGGCAGATTATTACATTTCTGCTACATTTTAAAATGATAAACTGTGACTTGCACATAATTTTTACCTTCTTTAACCTCTCAGATGGTTTGAAGATGGGGGAACTTACAAAACGGGAGGAAAATAAATGCAGGGGAGTATAAGACATAGGATCAGGTCACACTGTAATAGCAAATCAAAGCAGTTGGTTAAGATTCAAAAACTGGCAAACAGCACATAGAAAGAAAGAAAGAAAAAGAAAAATTGCTACTTCTTTTAGATTAGATTGTGTGAAACCAGAATTAAATTGTGACTATGCATTTTTTTTCCCATTACAATGGGTGATTTGACTTCACCTTCTTCTATGTGCTGTTTCCCAGTGTTTGAAACTCAACAACTGCTGCACCCTGCCCCTACTCTGGCAGCAGGGGCATCAGCAGAGGCGTCGCTGCCTCAAAATAGGTTTAGGGCGGGGCCAGTGGCGGGGCCAGAGGGGGCGGGGCTATCACCCCAGGCCTCACTGTTTGCTGGGCTCCGCAGTGGCGTTCTGGCCTAGGGAGTGGGGCAGAGCAGGCATGTAGCCGGCGTGCCACATGGCCCCAGCCATACACCAGCCTGCTCCATCCCGCCCCGCCCCCAGCATGAACTGGCCCAGAGGGAGGCTCACATAAGCTGATTGGCCCTGGGCCCCACCCCACCAAAGAGATGGCCCTGGGTGGGCTGGTGACAGCCAAGACCCGGATCCTGGAGGCCCCAGCAGTGACCACATGAGGCAGGAATAGCCACGCCCCACTGAAGGCCACACAAGGCTGGCAACCAGACCCCAGATCCCTGGGCCTCAGAGGGAGGCTGCTTTGGGCCGGCGGGGGCAGGGTCTCAGGTCTCTGGTCTCCAGGAGACTGGGGGCACTGGCACTGGGATGCGGGGCATGAGCTCCATGTGCCCAATGCTAGCGATGCTCCTGGGCGTCACTGCAGTGGTGTCAGCAGGGCATAGGCCCTGGATCTCTGGCCCACAGCACTGCTGGAAGGGGACCATCTGGCTCCGGGCCACTTCTGGCTGGCAGCGAAGGCTTGGAGACAGCTCCTGCTGCTTGTAAAAAGCAGCACAGACTGTTTCCAGCTCCAAGTGTCCAGCAAGAGGCTCGAAGCTGGATCAGGCCCCTGCTGCTACTGACAAGTGGCAGCGGAAGCGACCGGATTGGGCCCTGTAGCAGGATCAGGGCCACATGTGCAGGGTGTGGGCTTCGAGTCCCAACCCTCCTCCAGTAACGTGCATGACTGGCGGTTTCTCTGTGGCACCTGGTCCAGAGCTGGACAAGTCTGGCCAATGCAGGGAGGATGTGGAGTGCTGTGCTGGCACATTGCTTGGATACGTCAGGTTCCCTGATCTCCCTGGACTCCCTGTTGCCACACACAGTAAGGAGGGTGATGTGGTCATTCACTTCCTGTAGTAAAGGAGTGGCCACGAGAGAGGGGCACTTCTGCTGTGGTACACTGTGGACAGCTATCCACAATGTACCATTCCTAGGGCAACCTAGTAGCTGCCAGTGTGGATGTGGGCAGTCTCCTGGCATTTTGAGTGTGGACACTAAGCCAACCTAATAAGGTCTACTTCAGTGGTTCCCAAACTGAGGTTTGCGGACCCATGGGGGTAGGGGGGCACAGACTAACTGCAAGGGGCCCACAGACACTGCCTGGAGCTGGGCCCATTTAAAATCTTGAAGTCAAGGAACCATCATAGCACTAAATCAAGGAAACACACCAGCAGCAGTATACTTTCCCTGAGCTCCATCTCCCTCAGGGCACAGCATGGCCAGCTCTCCCCATAACCTATTCACATGTGTGTAAGGCAGGCTTAGAAGCTGTGAAAAAAAAAAAAAAGAAACCAAGGACTCGTGTAGCACTCTAAGACTAACAGATTTATTTTTCACATGAGCTTTCATGGGAGAAAATCCCACTTCCTCAGATGCTTCGAAGATGGGTGAACTTACAGAATGGAATGAAAATAAATGCAAGGGGGTGTAAAAGATAGGATCAGGTCATACAGTAACAACAAATCAGAGCAGTTGTTAGGTTCAAACCATGGGAAGCCTGAAGTCAAATTACCTTTTATAATGGGAAAAGAAGCCATAGTCTCGATTCAATCCTGTTTTCACAGAATTTAGTTTGCATATTAATTTGAGTTCAGCTGTTTCTCTTTGAAGTCTTGATGTCCCAGTCATATCTCTGACGAGGGCTGTTAACAAATCATTTATCGAGTGATTAGAAAGATGGAAGTGCTCAGCAACCGGTTTCTTTGTTTTGTGATTTCTGATACCAGCTCTTATGTTCACTTATTCTTTTGCACAGGGATCGTCCTGTTTGTCCAATGTATAAGGTGTTGGGGCATTTCTTACACGATGGCATAGATCACATTAGTAGATGAGCATGTAAATGAGCCTTTGATGGAGTAGCAGGCTTGATTAGGACCTATGATGGTATCTATTGTGCAGATATGTGGGCAGACTTGGCAGCATGTTTTGTTGCAGGGGTGTGTGCCTGCTTTAATGTTTCTGTCGTTAGATCTGTAGTTGCTGGTGAGTCTGTTTTAGATTGGGTGGCTGTCTGTAGGCAAGGAGAGGCCTGTCTCCCAAGGCTTGAGAGAGTGAGGGATCATCTTTTAGAATAGGCTGTAGGTCCTTAATGATCTGTTGCAGAGGTCTGACTTGAGGGTTGTATGTGGTGACTAGTGGTGTTCTATTGTTTTCTTTCTTGGGCCTCTTCTGTAGTAGATGACTTCGGGGAACCCATCTAGCTCCGTCAGTTTGTTTTCTTACTTCTCCAGGTGGGTACTGTAGTTTCAAGAATGCTTGATAGAGATCCTCAAGATGTCTATCTCTGTTGGAGGGATCAGAGCAGATGTGGTTATATCTTAGGGCTTGGCTGTAGACAATGGATCATGTGGTGTGTTTTAGGATGGAAGCTTGAGGGATGTAGGTAACTATACCGATCAGTAGGTTTTCGGTACAGGGTGGTGGTGATGTGTCTGTCCCTGATTTCTACTGTAGTGTCAAGAAAGTGGATCTCCTAGGTGGAGTGTTCCAGGCTCAATTTGATGGTGGAGTGGAAATTGTTGAAATCTCTTTTAAAATCTTCAAGAGCATCGCTGCCATGTGTCCATATGATGAAGATGTCATCAATGTAGCATAGGTAAAGAAGAGGTGTTTTGGGATGAGACTTGAGGAAACATTGTTCTAAGTTGCCCATAAAGATGTTGGCATATTGTAGAGCCATGCGGGTGCCCATAGCAGTGCCACTGATTTGGAGGTATAAATTATCCTCAAATCTGAAGTGGTTGTGGGTGAGCACAAAGTCACAAAGTTCAGTCACAAACTGTGCCATGGCATCATCTGGGATGGTTCTTCTAATAGCTTGTAATCCATCCTTGTATGGGATGTTGGTGTAAAGAACTCTACATCCATAGTGGCCAGACTGTTGTTTTCTGGAAGCTCACCAATTGACTGTATTTTCCTCAGGATGTCCGTGGTATCTTGAAGATAGCTAGGGATGTTGATAACATAGGGTCTGAGGAGGGAGTCCACATAGCCAGATAAACCAGCAGTAAAAGTGCCAATGCCTGAGACGATGGGGCATCCAGGATTCCCTTTTTTATGGATTTTAGGTAGTAGATAAAACATCCCTGGCCGCAGTTCTGGTGGTGTTTCTCTCTTTATATGTTCCTGTGCTGTCTTAAGGAGTTTCTGTGCTTAACAGCTTCTGAAGGGGGGCAACTAATCTGCATGGGTCCTGTATTAGCATGGATTAGCAGGGGAGTTTGAGAGGGAGTTGGGGAGCAGTTTGGTGAGGCCACAATGGTGAAGAGAAGCTGCACTGCTTGTACCAGTGCCCCTTCTGTCTCCTCCACCTGTGTCTGTAGCCAGACAGACATCCTGACCATGGATATCTCTACCCAGATCCTGGTGTGGACTTGCAGGGACTGCAGCCTGCAGTTCCCTGTCTCTGACAGTCAGGCTGTGGAGATGAAGCAATGTGACAGGTGTCTTCTGGTGGAATCTCTCAGGAGGCAGGTGGGAGAGTTACAAGAGGAGATGTCCAGACTAAGGAGTATCCATGCCCTGGAGAAGTTCCTCGATAGCATCCATGAAGAGACATGCAAGGAGGAGGATACTCTCCAGGTGCCGAAGACTACTGCTGCACCACTGGAGAAGGATGGGATGGCTACGGCAGAGGGAGGACACTGGCAGCTGGTTACCCCTGGCAGCAGACAGTGCTCCGCTCCTGCTCCCATCCCTCCCTCCATTGTGGTGAAGAACCGTTACGCAGGGCTAGAGACTATGGATGACCTAGGACAGGAGACTCCATGAACCCCCAAGGCTGGGAGGATCACAGCCAACACAGCCAGGAGGAAACATAGGGTTCTGGTGGTTGGGGACTCACTTCTGAGGGGGACGGAGGCACCCATCTGTCGCCCTGACAAGGCCTCGCGGGAGGTATGCTGCCTGCCAGGTGCCCGCATCTGAGACGTTATGGAGGGACTATCGAGAATCATCCGCCCCTCTGACCACTACCCCATGCTTCTCATCCATGTGGGACCCAATGATACTGCAAGAGGTGATCCTCAGCAGATCAAAGATGACTACAGGGCTCTGGGAGCACGGGTGAAGGAGTTTGGAGCACAGGTGGTATTCTCCTCAATCCTTCCGGTCAAGGATAGGGGCCTGAGTAGAGACAGATGCATCCTGGAGGTGAACGCCTGGCTGAGAAGATGGTGTTGTCAGGAGGGCTTTGGCTTCCTTGAACATGGAATGCTGTTCCAGGAAAAAAGGACTGCTAGGCAGAGATGGACTCCATCTGTCGAGGAAGGGGAAGAGCATATTTGGATGTTGACTGGCTGACCTAGTAAGAAGGGCTTTAAAACTAGGTTTGAAGGGGGAAAGAGACCAGAGCCCACAGGTAAGTGACAATGTGGGAGACCTGGGGGAAGGAATTGAACTTGGGGGGTGCTGGGACTGTAACACCAGGGATAAAAGAGAAGGTAGTTGGAACATGGGGGAGGAATCAAATAATTGTGTTACATGTCCTAATCAAGCTTTAATACCTGAGGCAGGTGTGGGAGGACAATCCCAGGAGAAAATACAAGGAGGTAGATGCAACAGAACTGAAAATCAACTTGGGAAAGTAGGGCATTCAGGCTGGTATCTTAGGTGCCTGTACACGAATGTGAGGAGCCTGGGAAACAAGCAGGAAGAATTGGTAGTCACAGTTCCTTGTCCGTGCCAGTACATTATTGGAATAACAGAGACATGATGGGATAGCTTGCATGACTGGAGCTCTGTCATGGATGAGTATAAGTTGTTCAGGAAGAACAGGCAGGGAAGAAGAGGGGGAGGAGTAGCACTATATGTAAAAGAGCTCTATGACTGCTCAGAGCTCCATTATGGAAGTGGAACCGAGCCAGTTGAAAATCTGTGGGTTAAGCTTAGAGAGGGCAAAAAGGGGGATGTTGTGGTGGATGTCTGCTATAGGCCGCCAGACCAGAAGCAGGAGACGGATGAGGCATTCTATGGACAACTGGTAGAAGTTTCCAGATCACAGGCCCTGGTTCTCATGGGGGACTTCAATTATCCTGACATCTGCTGGGAGGGCAACACAGCAGTGCACAGGCAATCCAGGAAGTTTTTGGAGAGTGTTGAGGACAACTTCCTGGTACAAATGCTGGAGGAGCCAACTAGGGGCCTTGCACCTCTTGACCTGCTACTCACAAACAGAGAAGAATTGATTGGGGACGTAGAAGTTAATGGCAACCTGGGCATCAGTGACCATGAGATGATAGCATTCAAGATGCTGATTAATGGAAAAAAGAAAAGAAGCAAAACGCAGACCTTGAACTTCAGAAAAGTAGGTTTTGGCTCCCTCAGGGAACTGATGGGCAGGATCCCTTGGGAGGCTGATCTGAAGGGGAAAGGCATCCAAGAGAGCTGGCTGCATTTTAAAGAAACCCTACTAAGGGCACAGGAAGAGACCATTCTGATGAGCAGGAAGAACAGCAAATGTGGAAGGCGCCCAGTGTGGCTTAACAGAGAACTCTGCACTGAGCTAAAGCACAAGGAGGAAGCTTACAGGAAGTGGAAGCTTGGACAGATGACAAAGGAGGCATATAAAGATATTGCTCGGGACTGCAGAGATAAAATCAGAAAGGCTAAAGGATAATTGGAGCTGCGGCTAGCAAGGGATGTGAAGAATAACAGGAAGGGGTTCTACAAGTATGTCAATAACAAGAAGAGGATCAAGGTTGGTGCAGGCCCCTTACTGAATAGTGTAGGTATCCTCGTGATGAAGGATGAGGAAAAGGCTGAAGTGCTCAATGCTTTTTTAACTTCAGTTTTCACAGGGAGGGCCAGCTCCCAGCCCACTACACTGGGTATAGCAGATTGGAGAGAAGAGAGGCCCTTGGTGACGGAAGGTCATATTAGGGACTGCCTAAAGAAGCTGAATGTGCACAAGTCCGTGGGGCCGGACGACCTGCATCTGAGGGTGCTGAGGGAGTTAGCCAATGAGGTAGCAGTACTGCTGGCCATTATCCTTGAAAACTCGTGGCGAACGGGGGAGGTGCCGGAGGACTGGAAAAAAGCAAATATAGTGCCTATCTTCAAGGAAGGCAAAAAGGAGGATCCAGGGAATTACAGACCTGTCAGCCTCACCTCAATCCCTGGAAAAATCATGGAACAGATTCTCAAAGAATCCATCCTGAAATACTTGGAGGAAAATAGAGTGATCAGGAACAGTCAGCATGGATTCACCAAGGGTAAATTGTGGCTGATCAACCTCATCGCCTTCTATGATGAAAAGACCGTATTTGTGGATGCAGGAAGAGCTGTTGATGTGATATACCTCGACTTTAGCAAGGTTTTTGATATGGTTTCCCACAGCATTCTCGTCAGCAAGTTAAGGAAGTATGGGTTGGATGTGTGGACTATAAGGTGGATAGAGAACTGGCTAGATCAATGGTTTCAGCATGTAGGAATCAGTGACTCCATGTCTAGTTGGCACCCAGTAACAAGTGGTGTGCCCCAGGGGTCAGTCCTGGGGCCAGTTCTGTTCAATATTTTCATTAATGACGTGACAATGGGATTGATTGCACACTCAGTAATTTTGCAGATGACACCAAGCTGGCGGGAACAGTAGACATGCTGGAGGGCAGGGAGAAGATTCAGGAAGACCTTTACAAATTGGAGCAGTGGGCCAATAGAAATCGCATGTGGTTCAACAAGGATAAGTGCAAAGTGCTGCATTTGGGATGGAAAAACCCCATGCAGTGCTACAGGCTGGGGAGCGATCAGCTAAGTAGCAGCACCGTAGAAAAGAACCTGAGGGTCCTGGTGGATGGGAAGCTGGATATAAGTCAGCAGTGTGCTCTTGCTGCCAAAAAGACCAATGGCATACTGGGCTGCATCAGAAGAAGCACTACCAGCAGATCGAGGGATGTGATCATTCCCCTCTATTCAGCACTGGTGAGGCCGTATCTGGAATACTGTGTCCAGTTTTAGGCTCCACGCTACAAAAAGGACATGGACAAATTAGGAAGAGTCCAGCGGAGGGCAACAAAAATGATCAGGGGGCTGGAGCACAAGACCTATCAAGAAAAACTGAAGGAACTAGGCTTATTTAGCCTGCAGAAGGGAAGACTGAGGGGGGATTTGATAGCAACCTTCAACTACCTGAAGGGATGCTCCAAGGAGGATGGAGCTCAGCTGTTCTCATTAGTAACAGAGGATAGAACAAGGAGCAATGGTTTCAAGTTGCAGCTGGGGAGGTCGAGGCTGGTTATTAGGAAAAACTTTCTTACTAGGAGGGTGGTAAAGCATTAGAATGGGCTACCTAGGGAGGTGGTGGAATCTCTGTCTTTGGAGATGTTTAAGGCCCAGCTGGATAAAACTCTAGCTGGAATAATTTAGTGGGAGTGGTTCTGCTTTTTTTGGCAGGGGGTTGGACTAGATGACCTCATGAGGTCCCTTCCAACCATATGGTTCTATGATTCTATGATACAAAGAGCACAATTAGCTGATTAGCATACTGGGTGCAGGGGATAGTGGGTAATGGTATTTTGGGTTTGTCTGTTCACAAATCTATCAATATCTGTAATTCTACTAAGGACAAATATGAAATACTGTCTTTTTGTGAATTGCTACTCTATGTTGCAAATCCAACTGAATTAGTTAAAGGGTAAAAACTACTCTTAGTTAAGAAGAGACTTGTAGGAAGGGCAACTGCATGTTTCAGTCTGAAAGAATTTAAGAGAGACAGGGGTGGGGGTTTGAGGCTATTCTGGCCTCTCTTCCTATTGCTTCCCCTGTCTTTTGATAGCTATGGTTAAGCCTCCTGTGAGGCTTTTGTCATTTAGATAGAGATAGTTATTTACACTTACTTAAGAGCTGGATTCACCAAGGAGAAGAGCAAACTCTCTCTGACCAAAAATCACTAGAGAGAAATTTCTCTCTCTGAGCTGAGATGGGTGGAGCCAGCAGACAGTGGGCAGTGCCAGCAGTTGGTGAGACTAGCCAGTGGCAAGCTGGATGCCACAAGTGACTGGAGGGCGGAGCCAACAGAGCGAGCCAAGGAAGAGTTCTAGAGGATGGAATGAGTGACCAGTAGATGGCGCCGGCAGACAGCTGGCATGAAAGACACTCCCTATGTACCGTAGGGTTGGTTGGGAGCCTAGTTAGCTCTGATTTTCCAGATCAGTGCCAGTTTTGCCATTAAGTTGGTATGTTCTGTTATACGGTGTGGGTTGTTGGGAACTTTGCTCTATACTAATTTTTCTAGACTAGTGCTGATCTCTGTTATTTGGCCTTTTTCATTTTTTGTTTCACTACTATTAAAAGTTCTGTTTACTACACTCAGACTTGTGCTTGAGAGTGAGGAAGCCTTACCCCAGGGAACAGTGCAAGATTCCCCAGAAATCTGGGTGGGGGTTCGACCTGGCTGGTGGTGTTACACTGTTGGAAAACCCCCAGACACAGAACCCAGCCCTTGTCCTGCCAGCCTGCCCTGGCAGAAGGGTTACATGTGCCTTTCAAAAAGACAATGGGGCCACTTTGCTGGAATGAGGGCAGGCTTCCGCTCTTCCCCCCTTCTCCCCACTCACCGCCTTCCCAAGGTGGAAGTTAAGCTTAAAGACCTGCCATAACCTGAAAATGAGCAGTACAAGCTGGGCTTTGTTAGTGAGCATGCACTGAGCTCTCACTGACTGCAACTCTATGCACTCGGGGGCGGGGGGGGTCCCTCATCTCAGGACGAGGTTACTTTCTGCCCCTTCACTGCAAAATGCTTCACAAAGCCACAGGGTATGTTCACTCCGTCCTACACAAGGCTTTGACACAGATTTTCAGATAGCTCCCATGGGCCAGCAGTTTCAGGTATGCTAAAGATGCTGCAGAGCAGACATCCTCCAAGGTATTTGTAACATGGGTTCTTCTTCGAGCATTGCTCAGATTCATTCAGTAATAGGTGTAGCTGTGCTGCAGCGCATGATTGGTTGGAAACCTTTTTGTCCTAGCCTGTCAGGAGAGGGCTGGCGGCCACTGCCCCCTCGCCACTCCATGGCTATATATATGGCCACTGCCCAAACCCTACTCAGTTCCATTTTTTCTGCCTCAGTGACGGTTTGTGGAACAGCCCGCTCCTTGTGACTGTGCAAGCAGCCTGTCATCTCTTCAATTGGGAACACCTTTTCGTGGACATTGTTCCACAGCAGAGCACTTCCTCTTCCAAGCGTCCAGTTTCAGAGCAACACCACCACTCTCTTCCACCGCCCGCCATGCCAGGGTTCAAACCTTGTGCAGCCTGTGGCAAGGCCTTCCCACGGGACAACCCTCCATGCGAAGTGCCTTTGGTGCCTGGACAAAGCCCACTTGGTCACGTTGCTGCTCTGTCTGTCTATCCTTTAAGACTAGGACAATCAGAGACAGAGAGCAATGGCGCCATGTGTTGGCCTCAGGGCAAGTGTGGCAGCCTACCCCTGAGGCTTCGGGGTCTCCTACAGTACCGTGTGCTGGCTCAGCACCGAAGCCTTCTCGACGCCACTCCCCAAGAGAGCACAAGAGGACTGGCTCGGTACTGGTGTTGGTACCACAGCATCAGTGCTGATCTCGGTCCCCCACACGGGGGTCACCATGGGTTCAGGAGGAGCTGGTGCTGCTCCCTGCTACACCGGAGGCGTTCAAAGCAGTGAAGACGCTCCTCTTATTGCCCATACTCCCCTCTCTGGTACCTGTCAAGAAAAGGAGTAAACCAGCGCTCACTTCGCAGATCTGGTTGCCCCAGAAGTGGCACCACACTCCATCCCCGGTCTTGGTGCCAAGCTCCCCAACACCAGAACCTCTCATGCATGAGGGTCCCAGTACCATTGAGCCCTCCCCCTGGCACTGGATTACTCTGCCATCACTGGCACCATTGCCATGGTCCCAAGAGTTTTCCCACCCTTCAAGCCCAGAGGAGGGTGTCTCAAGGGGAGCACACGGCCTCACCCCTGGTCTCTGGCAACATCACCTTATAGGTACCGGCCTCACAAATGGTCTCCCCAAGAGACCATGATGGGCTCTTGCAGTACCACTTCGCCCAGCTCGGCACCAGTTCCTTCGGCACCGGCCAGAGCATTAAATCCTGTGCCATGTTCCTACACGGTGGATCTCACAGTGCACTTTGACCTTCTTTGCTGTGTCTCTGCCCACATGGGGATGGAGTTTCAGTCCCCTGAAGGGCCTGCTGACACTTTATTCAGGCCGGTGTTCATGTCCGCTGAACCCATCACTGTTCCCTTTCACCCTAGCATCTGGCATCTTGCCTCATCACACTGGCAAGCCCCCGGTTCCATTCCCCTGGTGTCTGACATGGCGGGCCTCAAATATCAGGTCCCAGGGACGAAGTTTCCCACCCTCACTCACCACCCGGTACTGTCTCGAGGGGTGGTGGAAGCAGCATTAGGCCCATGACACGTTTCCCGTGACCCCCCCCTCCCGGCATCAAAGGACGTGAGGGAGTTAGATCTTCTGGGGCGGAAAGTATATTCTTCGTCCGCTTTCTACCTACATGTGGCCAATAACCAGGCCCTGTTGAACAGATATATAATGGATGCGTGGGAATCAATGAATTCCCCAGAAATCTGGGTGGGGGTTCGACCCTAACCTACTCCCCCAGGAGACTAGAGGATTACGACGCCTTCCTGAAGAAGGGCAGGACAGCGTCCCAAGACCTTCTTCTATCAGCTTGGGATGCTGTAGACACAGCTTCGTGCACCATGGCCTCAGCCATGACCTTCCAGTGCGCAGCTTGGCTCAGAGAAGCAAGAGTGCCCCCTGCCTCCCAGCATGTCATTCTCAACCTCCCTTTTGATGATGAGGCTCTCTTTCTGACCAAGATGGATGCTGTGCTTGGTAGTGCCCAGGACCCCTGGGAGGAGATAAAGTACTTGGATCTCCTCCCTTCAGGGCCCCTTGCCCGTCCTCTGACCCCATAGGGACATAACACCTCTGCCCTGGTTCCATCTGAGGTTGGAAGCTAAGCATCAGATCGGGGTGGTACTAAGTTGGGAGACCTCCTGAGAATACCCCCTGCCTCACTGGGTGCATTATGACTCCAGACCTTTCTTCCCAGGCTGATGGTCCATTGGCCCTATCATCAGACAGGGATCGCCTACTATCCCTGGCCTTGGCACAATCTCATCTGCCTCGGGGGAATACTGGGAGGAAAACATCCGATGAAGGTTGCTATTTCCTCTTCCTGTGCCACCCCCGTTGTCCCTTTCTTGTTTTTTTTCCCCACTGGCGGGTGATGCCCTCTCCCACTTTTCCATACTTGGCGCCACCTTTCACTCCTCTTAGTGGATATACAAGGTGAACACCGGGGTACCTTTGCCATTATCAGAGGGAGCAGCATTCCTCTCTAAGGCTCCCCTGGGTTAGAATTAAGGTATTCCTTTCCTCACCTCTCTCTCTGCTCCCTAAGAGAACACACTATTGGTTAACTGCAAAGGCCGTAGTTCTGGTCCCCTGCGTTCCTTGTGTCCTGAAGTCCAGAGGGGTTTTATTCCCGAGTGGTTTCTGAAACTCTACCCTCCCCTTTTCTTGGAGGGTGTTTATCCCCTCCTTTTTGTTGCATGTAACTACTCAGGATGTTTTCCCTTCGTATTGCTCTGAAGGTGGTCTTTCTTTTCTCCTCTCCGGAGATACCCCTTTTCCACTTTGTGTCTCACAATTAACAGGTACCGAGCACTGACAAGTCTGTGCTCAGGTGATCCCCACTAAGCTTGGGTTAATAGGCACAGGCAATAGGGGACACAAAATATCCCCTCCCCTGACCAGCGATTGTCCGATGGGTCTGGTGTCCTCCTTTTCTCCTCTTTCTGGACCAGTCTACCCTCCCCCGGGCTCATGGGGCCAGTCAACTTGGCATCATCTCATCCCAGGCATTGAATCAAGACAGCAATTGCTGTTTTACCATATGATTTGCCCCTCGGTTCACATATTCATTATCCAGATCAGAGGCCTCAGGGGTTTATTAACCCCTTCCACTAGTGGAGCTGGAGTTTTTCTGCTCCCCTAATCTTACAGCTCTGGACCTCTGGGTGGACCATAGCTGTTGTTTTGCTCATGCGATAAATAAATTTGTTAGTCTTTAAGTGCCACAGGATTCCTTGCTTGTTTTGCTGAACTACATAACAAAATTTGGCAAGTATCTTCAAATATATGTAGATAATGTGATTAATAAAATATAAATACAAATTTCTTTAAAAGCATTACTGAATCATTAGCTTTTTGTTATTATGTACGTTCTCAATCAATAAAATGCTGAAAGTACAACTATTATCATTTGGGGCTCTGTGCAACTTTTTGATTTTAAAAAGGGGTCCTCAGACTTGAAAAGGTTGTGAACCACTGGTTTACTTTAAGCCGGCTTAAAGTAGACCTTATCAAACTGGCTTAACCAAGCCCTGTAGTGTAGACATAGCCATATACACTGGCACGTCAGTGTAACAAAGAAACCAAAGTGCAAATAGCCATTGCCCCTTCAAGCTATTTAAAATCCATACAGCATTAGATAAAACAAACACTCCTATATTGATTAGAACATGATTTTAAGTGAGAATATAGCAAACCAATGCACAATCAATTAATCAAGCAGTCAGGAGTTAACCACTATCAAACAAAAGCTAAGATGCATTCTAATCTAGAGTTTACTGTAGTAGTCCATCTTCTGTCTTACCCACATGGCTGGCAGCTGGTTATCTCATAGCTTAGCTTTCCTGGGTATGTGGAGAGGTTCAGTCCCTGCTTGTAGATTGAGATATTTCAAGATAGAGATTTCTAGCAAAAATACCTCTAACAGTTCCAGGTGTGACTATTTCTTTGTTCAGAAAGGGCGGGTGATCACTTCCTCTTGCACTAAGGTGCTACAGATCTTTACCTAGTCCATTGTCATTTGTATTTTCTCAGGACACATGTTTGCTGCCTTGACTGTTTATGTGCTAGAAAACAGTACCCTCCCTTCCCCGGCCATACGAAACCTATGGAGACATATTTTACATCTGTACACATAAATGATGCTGCAGGAAACATGCTACCATAACAATAACGTAGTATATGTTACGAACATTCCAAAAAGACCTTATATGACATTTGCATAAAGCCACACAACTACATTGTGAAAGTGAACAGGAAAGTTACATAGATCATACCCTAGAGGTGCAGGAGGGTGCATCCCATGAGACACACCCAGCTACCTATCTTTTCTCATAAAGAAACATGCCCAATTTTATTAACCTTTCCTCATAAGTGAAGTTTTCTAAACCTTTTATCATGTTGGTTGCTTTCTTATGGACTCTCCCCAATCTTTTTACAGCTGTAGTTCCAAGAACCAGAAAACAGAATTTCATTGAGACCTCACCAGTGCAGAATACAGCAGGACAATTACTTTCCTTATCTTACATATAGCACTCCCGTTAAATACACCTCCAGAATGATATTAGCCTTTTTCACATCTGCATCGCACTGTTGACTCAGATTCTGTGTCATCCATGATTCTTCCTTGACCCTCTTCAGCAGTACTACCACCTAGTTAGTTATTCCCTGTTTTGTAGTTGTGTGTTTGATTTTTCTTTTCTAAGTACTCTGCACTTGTCTTTACTGACTTTCATCTGGTTGATTTCAGACCAATTCTACAATTTGTCTAGGTCATTTTAAATTCTAACCCTATCTTCTGAATGGCTTACAACCCCTCCTATCTTGGCACTGTCTGCAAATTTTACCAGCGTACTCTCTACTACGTTATCCAAGTCATTATATAAATATTGAACAGTACTGGACCTATGACTGATGCCTGCAAGAAAGCACTAGATTCACCCTCCACTTACATGTAGCAATGCTTGGCCCACCTGCACAGAACAGGACTCTACTCTTAAATTTGACAGCCGTCTCTGAGTTATGTGTTAAAACTGCGAAGTTCTATATCTACTACTCGTGTTTGCCTCCTACTCTTTTTGTGGGTCCCTGTGTAGAAAGATCATTGTTCCATGGGTAGGCCAGTAGCTGAAAACCAATATAACGAGCTTGCAGCTTTGATGGCTCTCAGTGGTAGCCTTTCAATTAGGTGTCAACTCCCTTTCCCCAGCAGAACATCTGTCTGGAATGCTGCACAACAGGCTGCCCCCAAATGAATCCAAACTAATATGGCCACAGTGCTGATATTTTAACATGGGTATAAAATACAATTCAGAATTTGATACAGCCATATCACATTCCATCACAGAGTTCAGCAGAGTTATGATAAAATTAATTTGCAAATATACAGATATGTCCACACATAGTCATATGTCCATACATAAATCTGAATAATGCTGATTTTTTCAATTTTAAATTGCAGGTCCATACTACATTTCCTTATATCGACATAAGGAGCTCCCTTATCTTGCAAGAAGGAAAGTCATTTTGATATTATAAAACCTAATATTTTATTGAAATGACAGTTAAAAGGAAACTTATTTCAAAATAATGCTGTGTGGATGTGTTATTTCAATTTAACACTTTTGCCCTTCTCCTTACCAGGGTGCTGTCCTTTTTCTTTATATTGGGTGGGGGCATGGCCCTTCTAGGGGGCCATCTTGCCACATCTCCCATGGTGCCCCTCTCCTAAATCGAACTAGCATGTCCCATGGACATGCTAATTTGATTTCAGTTTCTAGTGGGGACCTGTTAAATCAATTTAACTTAAATCAGTTTAACGATTTTATAACAATTTTATTAAATCGATTTAACCTAAATTGATTTAACTGCCTAAGTATGGACATAGCCTACAAGTATACACCAGCCTGCCTGCTCATCAGATTCCTGCCCAACACAACCAATTTCTCCTCAGGCAATTTTGGTGTCAAACTTCATGATTATCCTTACATTTTTTACTAGTGGCAGATCCAGAACAAGAATTTAGGAATGCCTGACTCCCAGGACCATACTTATGACTCTAGATCATGTTGTCTCAATTATAACAGAGTTTTCTGAACCAAGAACAGTACACTATTCATTTCGCAAATGAAAACTCTGGTTGCCAAGCTCAAGTGAACCCTCTGTATTTACTTTCTATTTGCACATTAATGAAACCGTGCATAGTAAAGTGTTACCCAAAGCTCATTTAGCAATGCAAAGAGAAAAGATAATTGGAAAAGACATGCAAAGCATTTTGATTATTGAAAGCACATTAGATATAATTCCAATAAAAAATGTCATTATTTAATCTTTGATTAGAAGCCCTTTTGAATTGCATATATGTATAAGAGTGAATTGGAAATATTAGTATAGGATTAGTCAGAAAATATCTTGTACCAGGAAGAAGAAAAATGTAATCTGTGTTTTTCTTTACCATCAAAAGGAAGGATGTGAATCTAGTTACAACATAATGTGTCTCATCTCAAGTAATACGACATCTTTAGACACAGAGTGAAGTAGGTTTTATCTATAGTTACAGTCTTAGAGCTGACACAACATTCCATCCCAGGAAAAGATGAAGCCCCAGCACAGCTTAAAGGACAAATCTGGCTGTTTAAAAGCTAAACTATTTCTTCTGTATTGTGAAATTGCTAACATAAAACATTCTACATGTAAAGTTTAATAGGAATTTGTGATCCCTTGTTATAGACAAGTCAGGCATTTAAAATTTTTATTTCTGTTCTCTCTTCTGTTACTTCCCATTACTTTGTCAGCCCTATTATCAAAAAAGATGATCTACTTTGCAACAAACTAGCTACTGAACAAAATGAAACCCCTCCTTCTAACTGCAATATCAGAGACCATAATTAGATTTTTATAAGTAAGTTTGGTATTTGATGAGTGCTTTATTTGAACATGAGTAAAGGTATAGGGATTTTTTAGGTGGAGGGAAATCTGGGACTGGGTCATGTGAAGCTGACATTGTCACCTGGGAACATGAGAGACTAGCTCTCCATGCCGAACAAACAGGAAGTGGAACCAAGAAATTTAAAAAATTCCCAGGACTTAAAAAATGCAGGAACTGGTTGTTGCAGAGCAGTGGAGTGCAAGGAAAAGACCAAAATGGTCAGACTGACATCATGGGACACATCTGGAGGCCGTTTAATGCAACAGAAACATGCACTTGAGTTACAGGTTCATCATTATGGCTAATGAGGGAGTCCACCTATGGTACAGACACTTCTTGAAACTCTTCCTGGGCTTACACAAAAGGCCTGAACCAGCCAGGGACCACAAGGGTATCTGTTAGTCTGGCATTCCAAGCTGTTGTTTATCTTCACAAGGCCTATGTGATAATGCAAATGATACTGACACAGCTGCCAGATAATGGCAAACAGATGTTGACTCTCTTCCATATTGTAAAGACCAAGGTTCTGGTCCCTGAAAAGCCACATACCTATTCTTATAAACCTCCAAAGACAGGGATTCTACAACCTCCCCTGCTCACAGCTTGTATCAGCACTTCAGTATCCTTAGAATTGAGAAATTTTCCCTAATAGCTAACCCAAATATCCTTAGCTGCAGACTAAGCTCATTACTTTTAGTCCAACCTTCAGCAGACATGGATAACTGATCCCAATCCTCTTTATGCTAGCTCTTGATTTATTCAAAGACTTATCAGGTCTCCTCTCAGTCTTCTTTTCTCAAGGCTAAACATGCTCATGTTATGTTATTTTAAAATATACACACTCATAGATCATACTTTCTAAACCTTTCATCATTTTTTCTCTCTACTGATCTGTCTCCAACATGTTCATACGTTTTCAAAGTACAAGCTCAGAACTGGACACGACATCACCTGAAGCCACACCTGTGTCAAATAGAGTGAAACAATTAGCTCTTGTGGCTTAGATACACCATTTCCATTAATATAACTCAAAGATATTTGCATTTTTTGAAACTCATTTAATCTGTGATCCACTCAATGTTCCCTCTAAGGCCCTAAGGCAGCTGAGCAATTCATGTTGCTCACTGTGCACACCCCCATCCAGATGAACTCCATCTTCCCTCCAATCTTCCACCACCTTCCACAGCTGGCTGACCCTGCCCTGTCCCAAATCACCCCCCCCACACCTGGACACCAGAGCGGCGTGGCTTGGCCACCAGCCGCTCCTCCAGCTGGAGGAAGCTCTCACTGAGCATGCACAGTCTCTGTGCATGCTCAGTGAGAGCCTACTCCGAGCAGGAGTTTTAAAACACCCCAGCTCAGAGCAGCTCTCAGCCAACTGGAAGATTCTGTCTTTCTGGCCAGGCAAGGATTGCAGCTGCTGGCCATGCGTGGCTGGCAGTGTTGCCTGTGCCGGGCAGTGGCAGGCAGCGCAGACACACAGCTTAAAGGGAACATTATCCATAATCCTCAGAACCCTTTTGGTAATACTATTGCCTAGCCTGTTATTCTTCATTCTGTATTTGGGCATTTGATTTTTTTCCTTCCAAAGTGGTGTATCTTTCAAAAATCATGGAGAACGGGGGAGGTGCCAGAGGATTGGAAAAAAGAAAATGAAGTGCCTATTTTCAAGAAAGGGAAAAAGGAGGATCCGGGGAATTACAGACCAGTCAGCCTCACCTCAATCCCTGGAAAAATCACAGAATCATAGAATCATAGGGTTGGAAGGGACCTCATAGGTCATCTAGTCCAACCCCCTGCCAAAAAAAGCAGGACCACTCCCATTAGATCATCCCAGTCAGGGTTTTGTCCAGCTGGGCCTTGAACACCTCCAGAGATGGAGATTCCACCACCTCCCTAGGCAGCTTATTCCAATGCTTCACCACTCGCCTAGTAAGGAAGTTTTTCCTAATATCCAGCCTGGACCACCCCAGCTGTAACTTGAAACCATTGCTTCTCGTTCTGCCCTCTGTTACTACCGAGAACAGTCGAGCTCCATCCTCCTTGGAGCAACCCTTCAAGTAGTTGAAGGTTGCTATCAAATCCCCCCTCAATCTTCTCTTCTGCAGGCTAAATAAGCCTAGTTCCTTCAGTCTTTCTTCATAGGGCTTGTGCTCCAGCCCTTTGATTATTTTTGTTGCCCTCCTCTGAACTCTCTTTAATTTGTCCATGTCCTTTTTGTAGTGGGGAGCCCAAAACTGGACACAGTATTCCAGATGTGGCCTCACTAGTGCAGAATAGAGGGGAATGATCACATCCCTCGATCTGCTGGCAACACTTCTTCTGATGCATCCCAGTACGCCATTGGCCCTTCTGGCAGCAAGCGCACACTGCTGACTCATATCCAGCTTCCCATCCACCATGACTCCCAGGTCCTTTTCTCCAGTGCTCCTATTTAGCTGATCACTCCCCAGCCTGTAGCAGTACATGGGGTTTTTTCGTCCCAAGTGCAGGATTTTACACTTGTCCTTGTTGAACCTCATGAGATTGCTCTCGGCCCACTGCTCCAATTTGTCTAGATCTCCCTGAATCCTGTCCCTATCCTCTAGGGTGTCTACCGTTCCCCCCAGTTTGGTATCACCTGCAATCTAACTAAGTGTGCAATCTATCCCATCATCCACATCATTAATGAAAACATTGAACAGAACTGGCCCCAGGACCGACCCCTGGGGCACACCACTTGTTACTACCTGCCAACTTGACATGGAGCCATTGATTCCTACACGCTGAAACCGTTGATCTAGCCAGTTTTCTATTCACCTTACAGTCCACGCATCTAACCCATACTTCCTTAATTTGCTAATGAGAATGCTGTGGGAAACTGTATCAAAAGCCTTGCTAAAGTCAAGGTATATCACATCAACGGCTCTTCCCGCATCCACAAATCCAGTCATCTTATCATAGAAGGCGATGAGGTTGGTCAGGCGTGATTTACCTTTGGTAAATCCATGCTGACTGTTCCTGATTACTCTACGTTCCTCCAAGTGTTTCAGGATGGATTCTTTGAGAAGCTGCTCCATGATTTTTCCGGGGATTGAGGTGAGGCTGACTGGTCTGTAATTCCCTGGATCCTCCTTTTTGCCTTTCTTGAAGATAGGTACTATAATTGCTTTTTTCCAGTCCTCTGGCACCTCCCCTGTTCGCCACGAGTTTTCAAAGATAATGGCCAACGGTACTGCTATCTCATCAGCCAGCTCCCTCAGCACCCTCGGATGCAGTTCATCCGGCCCCATGGACTTGTGCACATCTAGTTTCTTTAAGCAGTCCCTAACCTGACCTCCTGTCACCAAGGGCCTCTCTTCTTCTCCCCAGTCCACCGTACCTAGTGTAGTGGGCTGGGAGCTGACCTTGCTTGTGAAAACTGAAGTAAAAAAAGCATTGAGCACTTCAGCTTTTTCCTCATCCTCTGTCACGAGGATGCCTGCCCCATTCAGTAAGGGAGCAGATTTTCAAAGAATCCATCCTTAAACACTTAGAGGAAAATAAAGTGATCAAGAACAGTCAGCATGGATTTACCAAGGGTAAATCATGCCTGACCAATCTCATCTCCTTCTATGATCAGATGACTGGTTTTCTGGATGCAGGAAGAATCGCTGATGTGATATACCTTGATTTTAGCTAGGCTTTTGATACAGTTTCCCACAACATTCTCATTGGCAAATTAAGGAAGGATGGGTTGGATAAGTGGACTATAAGGTGGATAGAAAACTGGCTAGATCAACGGTTTCAGCGTGTAGGAATCAATGGTTCCATGTCTAGCTGGCAACCAGTCACGAGTGGTGTGCCCCAGGGGTCGGTCCTGGGGCTGGTTCTGTTCAACATTTTCATCAATGATCTCGATGATGGAATAGACTGCATTCTCAGTAAGTTTGCGGATGACACCAAGCTGGGGGGACCAGTAGACACGTTGGAGGGCAAGGACAGGATTCAGGGAGACCTAGATAACTTGGAACAGTGGGCCAATAGAAATCTTATGAGGTTCAATAAGGACAAGTGTAAAATCCTGCAAGTGGGACAGAAAAACCCCATGCACCGCTACAGGCTGGGAAACATTCAGCTAAGTAGCAGCAGTGTAGAAAAAGATCTGGGGGTCATGGTGGATGGGAAGCTAGATATGAGTCAGCAGCGTGCTCTTGTGGCCAAAAAGGCCAATGGCATACTGGGCTGCATCAAAAGAAGTATTACCAGCTGATCAAGGGATGTGATCATTCCCCTCTATTCTGCACTGGTGAGGCCACATCTAGAATACTGTGTTCGGTTTTGGGCTCCCCACTACAAAAAGGACAGGGACATGCTAGAGAGAGTTCAGAGCAGGGCAACCAAAATGATTAAAGGGCTGGAGCACAAGCCCTATGAGGAAGACTGAAAGCATTAGGCTTATTTAGTCTGCAGAAGAGAAGATTGAGGGGGGATTTGATAGCAACCTTCAACTACTTGAAGGGATGCTCTAAGGAAGATGGAGCTCGACTGTTCTCAGTAATAACAGAGGACAGAATGAGGAGCAATGGTCTCAAGTTGCGGTTAGGGAGGTCGAGGCTGGATACTAGAAAGAACTTTTTTACTAGGCGAGTGGTGAAGCCTTGGAATGAGCTGCCGAGGGAGGTGGTGAAATCTCCATCTTTGGGGGTGTTTAAGGCCCGGCTGGACAAAACCATGACTGGGATGGTTTAGTGGGAGTGGTCCTGCCTCTGGCAGGGGGTTGCACTAGATGACCTATGAGGTCACTTCCAACCCTATGATTCTATGATATTTTACGATTGTCTTTACTGACTACAGGAAAAGAGCAAATAAAAAACAATCAGGCAGTTCCTATTCCATAAATGTTGATGTTTGTATTGTACATATTTGTGAGGATAATATGGATTCCTTCTGTTTCCATACAAAGGACTTGATGAAATGTTGATGAATGCCCCTGAATGGTTCCATGATACAGAGAGCACAAATGTTATTTGGACCATGTCCACACTAAAGATTTTTGCAAAATCAGTTACATTGTTGATAAACAAGCACTAAAAGTATAGTACGTGCATGCATCCACAGAGCATGTGCTGTATCGTAAAGGAGCACCCGCACCACACTTCACATTATTGCCACTGAGATTAGTGCATTATGGGCAATTATCACACTGTGCTATGCGTCAGCTTCTAACATGAGGAATTCTGGAATGAAGGAGAGTTTTGCAGAGCATCATGGGTGCTGTTTCAATATCCCATGGGGCAGCATGTTTCCTTGCCACCAGTCATTGAGTTGCTGTTAGCAACCAGCACCCTTTTTCAACAGTTCCCTGCCATCTCCTGCACTTCCACAGTCTGAATCCCATAAAATGGATCCCATGTCACTCTCCAGTGTCATGTGCAGCATTCTGAACACATCATGGCTGGTCATGCAGTATATCATGAGCTCCGAATCAGAACAGGAATCCAAGAACCCAGACCTGCTGAGTGACATGCAGAAAAACAGCACTGCATTGCTGTTTTCATTCATGGAGCATCTCCACACAATGCACTGCCTCTTCTGGGTGTGGAAGACAAGCACCAAATGATGGGACTGCATCATTTTGCAGGTCTGGGATGATGAAGAGCAGCTACAGAATTTTCAAATGTGCAAAGCCACCTTCATGGAACTGTGTGCAGAATTGGCCCCTGCCCTGCAGTGCAAGGACACCCCAATAAGAGGCTCATTTCAATTGCCATGTGGATGCTGGCAACTCCAGACTGCTACTGGTTGGTTGCTAATCAGTTTAGAGTTGGCAAGTCGATCATTGTGGGTGTGGTATCATGAGTGTGCAGGTTTGGGGCCTCTGCCTGCAAAGATCATTCCTCTGTAACACCAAGAAATAGGTAATTAAAGGAATTATTAGTTCTTCGAGCGCTGCTTAGATACATTCAGTATCAGGTGTATCCGTGCCACACTGCATGATAGGGTGGGGCTAAAAAATTTCCAGCCAATCAGAAGAGGGCTGGCGGCCACCACCCCCTCACCACTCCGTGGCTATATATATGTGGCCGCTGCCCCGCCCTTCCTCAGTTCCTTTTTTTCTGCCCTCAGCAATGGTTACAGAACAGCCTGCTTCTTGCGTTTATGTTTACAAGCCCTGTTTGCGGACATCATTAGCGCTCACTGGATGGATTAGGCTCCACAAAGGCTACATAACATTGTCCAAGAACAGGCCCTGCAGCCAACACCAGGTATCCCCAATGCACCCGAGGATTCACCAGCACCACGTGCAAGACTGGCACTGGAGCCCTTTCAGCACCACTCTCCAGCTATGAATAAAAAGCCAATTGGCCTCTAACGCAGCACTGCATGCTTGGTCAGCACCAGAGTCCTCTCGGTGCTGCTCTCTGGCCATGAATAAAAGCCGCGATCGGCCTCTAACAGTACTATGTGCTAGATTGGCACCACAGCCCTCTCAACACTGCTCTCAGGCTATGCATAAAAAGCTGCAATCAGCCTCTAATTCAGCACCACATGCTAGATTGGTACTGGAGCCATCTTGGCACTGCTCTCTGGCTGTTAATAAAGGGCCGTGATCAGCATTTGGCTTGGCACCATCTCGGTGCCGTGTGACCTTATCCCCAGCACCTCCTCTCCGAAGAAAAGGGCCGGAGCATCTGAGTGCCGTGTGTTGGCGGCAGCGCCTCAGGCCAGTTGGCACCAAGCCCCCCTAGGCACCGCCCCCCCCCAGCAGAGCATAGGTAAGCGTGTTTGGTGTCAACTTCGCCACCAAGGTGCCAGTGCTGTTCTGGCTCTCCCCTCCACGGGTGAGGTCCCAGAGCCTATCACAGTGCCACCCACACCAGAGGCCTCTGAAGCGGCAGAGGCTCTTCAGCCCCTGAAATCGCTGCCAGGCCACTGAAGCAAATGGTAAGTCCGCCTTCCTTTCACTTTACCCAGCACTGAGGGGAGCCGCTCTCTCCTTGGCCCCTGCATCACTGCGGAACTGAGGACTCCAACCCCTACAGCACCTACACCTTGCTCTGGCGCTGCAAAGAGGTCCAAGAGCGCATAGCTCACACCCAGCCTCCTACTGAGGGGTCCCCAGCACTGGGTTCTTCTCAGTACTGCACTTGAAGCTGGTTACCTCCCACTGAGGCCTTGGAAGGGGAGTTCCAACTCAGTACCATGGCCCTGGGAGAAGGCACCCCGGTACTGGGGCTGTCCCTTCTCCCAACTAGAGTCATGAACTCAGGACCAGGGTCGTACAAACAAGGCCATATCACACTTCAACCCCCTTCTCCAGGTCACTGCCTACCTGGGGGTCAGGGTCACGCCCCTCAAGGGGAACCAAGACCCTTTTTTTACCTGGAGTTTGCATCCTCCCCGGTCACAGTTATGATCCCTCTTCATGCCCGTGTCCTTGACATCCCTGCGACATGCTGGGCCAAGCCGCCCTAATTTACCCCCAGGCTCCCAGGGGTCCAGGAGGTTTGACCTCCTGGGTCAAAAGGCCTATTCAACTTCAGCCTTCCAGCTGAGGATTGCTAACCATCAGGCCTCATTTAACAGATATTCTCTAGATCTGTGTAATGCTATGAAGAGTTTAGCAGCTTCCTCCATAAGAACACTTGGAGGATCAGGATGCCTTCATTAAGGAAGGCACCTTGGCCTCACATGATGCCCTTACAGTGGCATGGGATGCTTCGGACATGGCTAGCTGCACCATTGCTACAGCCCTGGTTATGCACCAAGCAGCCTCTCCCAGGACTTACAGCAGTCCGTATTAGACCTTCCCTTTTGAGGGACAGTCTCTCTTTGCCCTGGCCACTGACTCCCTGATCCGCGGCAACTGTGACCCTAGGTCAGCCCTCAGAGCCCTGGGTATGCTTACTCTCCAGGTGCCTCAATGTTCTCCCTGCCCACCATGACCCCCCGAACGCTTGGGGTTAGGGGCCCTCAAGGTACCTCCCCCACAAGTGAAATGGCTACCTTTTAGAAGCCATTGGACCGCGGGTTGTTGGTCCCCTTTCTCCCGTTGAAGGTGATCAACTCCAATAGGATCACCTCTCCCTCTATGAAACCCAATCCTTGAACTTCAGGGCAGCACCCTAACTCGCTGTTAAACACCCCCTCGCAATCAGCCTCGCCTCTTCCTTCTCTTTGGTAATGTGTCTCCCTCTTCCCTTGCTGTACCCTTCGGTTCAAGTAAGGGCCTGGCAACCGGAGAACTCTCCTCACATGCGCTTGGTTCTAGTCGCGTGTGCCCTTGGAACCTTGGTGGAAATCCAGGGGTGATAGAGGTATGAGAAGGGGGCACATGATGCCCCTACCACCACCGCAACATCTGCTCCGCAGCCCTTACCCCGGGCTACAGCCCGCAAGGACATGTAGGAGAGGATACCTACTCCCCATCCTCGTACCCAAAAGCCCCTCCTGCCCCCCACACTTTGTCCAATCCTTCCCAAGTCAGGCACACTGGGACAGGTATGCTCCCGCGTTGCTGATCCCGAGAGGATTTCTTATTTGTGTTGGCCTGCAACGGATCTTGGGGGAAATTACTGCAGGATGGTGTACCCCACCTCGTAGGTGGCAGGTAAGAGGGTGAGCTCGTACCCTCTTGTCCTCTACCCTTTCCCACCTCGCCTCCCCTTTTTAATCTCAGGGCCATGGTCTTCAGACTCATATTAGGCCTTTCGCTCGAGACATCCTCGAGCTCCACCATAGGGGTTTTACCTCTTCAGCCCTCCCCTCGCCCCCAAGGACATTCACCACATCTCATTGGTCTGTCCACCCACAGGGAAACCCTCACGTTTAGCCCTCTACTGGAACCCCCTCTGCTCTGGTGCCTCCCTCCAACCTGGCAAGGGACGCTTTCCACCAAAAACCCCAGACAGCCATCTAGGAGCTGCCTTGATCATTCTATGGCATTCCCCTCCACCCTAGAATCACAACGAAGGGAGACAATAGGGGATAGAACTCTTAACCCCTATCGATATTCATACACTTGAGTGAGCCCACTTGAGGACCTGTTGTCCTTAGCTCACAGTTAGTTCCCCTGCAGAACTCTAGCTCCCAAAGGAATTTGCAAAACCCTTAGCAGGCTGGAAAGCCTGAAGCCTTATGGGTGACACTTTTGTAATGTCCCCTCATGCCCTGCATGTTCCTTAGAGGACACAGTGACTTTCCCTTGTTTTTCCCTAAGTAGGGGTTGTCTTATGCCTTCCTTTTCTCTCCCCGGGTCTCTCTCTTCCCTTCTTCCACCCGAGACCTGCCCAAGCCTTACCCCTTCCAATATGCAGGGAGGTTTACCAATAACACCCCTCCCCTCAGGGAGCAGGCATTACAGACTACATTCGCCTTGCATCTTGGCTAAGTTGTCGTCTTATCCCCTCATCAGGAACTATGCAAGATCCCTTGTAGTTGGCCCGTTGCAGCTGGCACCCAACACCTACACGCGCCACTAGAGGTGAGTCAACCAGCTGTGATATGAAGGTTGACTGCCTCTCCATAGAAGTGAGAGTGAGAATATCATGCAACCCATGTGCTCCCCCCCCAAACACTCCAATTCTGGAGCTTGGGGGCACGACCTTTGGGTAGGAACTGACCCATCTATAGAGATGGCTGGATACCCCTTCCCTCGATTCAGTACACCTCTCCCTACGTGACTCTGTGCATCAGAAGAGTAGAGTATGGGGGCAAGGGAGAGAAATGCGCACCTAGCCTTGAAGTTGTATAAGCTCCTCCCAGAACTCCATGATGTTTTTTCACCACTCCTGCTTCAGGTCATTCTCCTGCCCCTTTGGTTGAGGATGACCTAGCATGAGAATTCAATCACCTTTCCTCCAGTTTCTCTGTTTTCATACCCTGATCATTCAACACTCATGACCTCCGCCATTTGGCTTCTCTCCTGAGGCTAGGACGGGTGTACCTAAGGGTCCCCCTTTTTCCTACTATAATTTTTTGAAGGGTCACCTCTAAAGAAGGAACCTTCTGGGATGCCCACTTCTCTCCTTATGACAAGCTCCTTGATGGAGTATCTCTGATGCTTTGGGCCCCAGAGCTGGGCCTGCCAAGCGTCTAAGCCTCATTCTGGGGCCCTCCCTCCAGGCTTTCCATTTCCATGTATCAATGGATAGAGGAGAGGGGGTCCCCAGCTACTTCCTCCTTGTTATTTTTCTTCCTACATTATCTTCCCTATGGAGGCAGGACGCCTTAGTTTAGGGCGCCCCTTATCAACCTTCCCCTTGGCATCTCCTGCTGGTATGTCAATAGGGAAAGGCCTTTTGCCTGTCCCTGCTTGGTCAAGGGGCGATGTGTTGCCCACCCCTGATCTTGGTTAGTAACTAACCCAACTGACCTCCCTTTGGGGTTAAGGCAGCAAGGGCGGCAATTATCCCAACCTTGCTCATCGCCTGAGGCTGTAGGATCCTGAAGCTCTGGATCAAGACTGCCTTTCTCAGGAGTCAGTTCTACTAGGGAAGGGCAACCCTCCTACACTAGAGGGTCTTGCTGGTGACAAGGATGCTCTTTTGCTATTATGATATAGCAAGTTCCCTGGTAATGAACTGGGGACTGCCCCTGTTGGAATTCTAGTCTCCTGACAGAGTGGCAAATGACCCCTTGGCACTCTCATGTATGTCTTCTCTTGAAGATCCTACACCTGGTGGCGTCTCCATAGGCATTTGCCTGGTGGCCTACTGCTTCTTCACCCAATTTTGGGTGCTGTGCTGTTTGTGGGTAGCCATGCTGATGGCAGATAAGGTTCCAACTCTGCCCACCTTCCACAGTACAGCTAGCAGTCACCTGATACTGAATGTATCCAAGCAGCGCTTGAAGAAGAATGGTGGGTTACTTACCAGTAACTGTCCTCCTTCGAGATGGGCTGCTCAGATTCATTCACAACCCTCCATCCATCCCCGCAACTCAAAGTTGGTGACTTTTAGGGACTGAGGAGGGGCTGGGTGGCGGCCACACGTATAGCCATGAGGTGGCAAGGGGGCAGTGGCTGCCTGCCCTCTTCTGACAGGCTAGGGCTAAAAAGTTTCCACCAATTGTGCCCTGTGGCACTGAATGTATCCGAGCAGCGCTCAAACAACTAATAATTCCTTTTATTAGTTATTTCTTGTTCTTACAGAGAAATGATCTTCGCAGGCAGAGCAAGTACACAAGTATTTGATCTGGGATTTTTGGAAGGTGCCTAAAGGAGTTCTGGGCCCAATCCCATTGAAATTCACTGGAAACTGGACAAATTCCCTCAGGCTTGGTGTGTACTGGCAACTTATGTTGGTCCAAGTATGTCACTCTCATGTGTGAAAAAGCTATACTCCTGAGCAAGCCAGCTGTAACAGCCTAACTCCTGGGGTAGCTACTACCAGGTCAATGGAAGAGCTTCTGCTATTGACACAGCTACCATCTCTCGGAGAGACAGATTATCTACTCCAGTGGTAGAAGCCCTCCTCTTGGGTACCACTGCAGCCTTTTAAGTGAAGGCAAGCCCTTAGGCTACTTTGAAGAGTCCCAAATGCCAAATACCTATGTACTCATCCATTTTAATGAGTTTAATAGACTTATCCTGTGATGTCATATCATATATTATTTAACCTGTTTTGTTTTTCAGATTGCTTGGTGCTCCCCCTCTCAAAGTCTTTAGGTGGCAATGATGAATATGATCAATCGCATCTCTGCAATCCAGGTTAAATGCAAAAATCTGAACCTGAATCATGGCCTTGGGCTTCGCTACCTACACAGCAGTGCTGACCTTATGAATTCGTTAACTAATGAGTCAGATTGACCAAAATCATAAGATTGGCTCTAAAATTATAAGATTTTAAAGATAAAATCATGTAGGGTCTGCCAGCAACGTTATATTTTTCACCTCTGGGGAAGGCCACTTGTCCCAAAGTCCATTTTAGATTCAAATAGAAAGCTTAAAAACACCCCATATAAATGCAGGCCTCCTTATATGCTACTCAGGGGGGAAACCACTTACTAACACATACCCCTACGTCTGCCTCCTGTTCCCCACATTTTCATGACTCCTCATAGGGTCAGGTCCTGATTCCTAATGCATTTCTCCTGCCATTTTCCTCACAGTCTCACTACCACCACCTATATACTCTTCTCTCCTCTTCCTGACTTTTGCATGCCTGCTAAGAGCAGGGTTACCAGAAACCACAACATGGAAAAGACGACAGAGAAGTATGAAAAGGGAGACATTGGAGGACACATGGAGAAAATGCAGCATTAATATGACTGTCACTCATTACCATATTATGTCATGGAAAATGGGTAATGATTAATGAATGCATACCCCCCCAAACACCTGCCCCCCACCCCAGCTACTGCCTCCCAAATGCCTGCCCCCCATCAGATCCCTCTTTCCCCATTTGCCCACTCCAGCCCTCCTAATCCCCACACCCCAGATCTCCATGTTCACTTCACTGCCCTTCAGCCCCCCAACACGCTCCACATCTCTGCTGCCCACTATCCCAACCCCTTCTTCCCACTCCACCCCACCCTATCCCCAGCTGCCTGACAGTCCCCAAACTCTTTCCCAGGCCTCCCTACTGGTGGGGCAGGGAAGGGGCCAGGGGGACTCGCAGCTGTGCTGGCAGGCTACACCTATGGCACTGGCCAGCTAGCAAGAGGGAGCTTGCACCGCTGGGGCCTGGTAGGGGCAGAGACTCCCCAGGCATCAGGAAAGTGGAGGAGGGGTGGCCAGGCTTGCTCCAGCCCGCAGCCCCTTGAGCCAGCCCTGGGGGGATGCACCAGAACGCTGCATTCTGGCATGTTGTTCTATTTGGGGAAGAGGGTGGATTGCTTCCTCCTAAAAACAGGGGGCCCTAGAATGTAGATCCAGGCATTCTGGCATACTTTAACCCCTGTATGTAAAAAGCCAGACAAAATCATTTATTTTTAAAATGCCTGCCAGATGGAGGATATGAAGATAAAAAGGAGGACATGTCCTCCTTTTACTGGACATCTGGTAACCCTAGCTAAGAGGCCACCCTTTTTCCTGAGAGTGGCCTAGATTCAGCCCCACAGGAAACAACGGGAGATTCTGGCCATTTTAGTTTAGGGCAACCTCACTGTCACCAAAAAGATTAAAGGACATGGAAGGCCATCTTGCTGAGAACAGCCTGTGGCTATGTTCACAGATCAATAAGATATAAAATATGGTGCCAACAATACAATAGAGTACATTACAATAATGATACCACTAATAAGGGCCCAATCCAATTTCCATTTAAGTTAATGGGTTTCTGACATTGACTTTGTTTTAAAAGACATTAAATTGGGCTCAAAGTTTGTAAGGGGACATAATTAGTTACAGCCCGTAAAGTGAATTAGCTTTGCCTTATTTGACTGCAGAATGTATTTCAAATCACCTTCTGAAAAGAGAACCAATAATGGGCATGGGCCTGGTATTTTGCAAATACTTGTGGCTTAAGGCAACACAATCAGAATAATTAATCAGTGATCAAATTTAACAGTTCCTGGGACTGCGTTTAAAATGAGATAATTTTTTTAAATGTTAGAAGTTAAACAAACAGATCAGGTAAACTTTGTCCTTAGCTCTGGACAACTGATGTAGTAGGACTGCTAAATATTCAAAACTATTGCTAAAAATGTGAGCTGATTAAAAAATAGCTCCAACAATTTCCATGCATTTTTATCAGATAGTACCACTGATGAGCTATAAAGAACAGATTACCCTTTGTTCTATAGAAAACAGCAAAAGGAAATCTTTATCTATCTAACTGTAAAAGCAAACATTCTATATTGGGATGGACATGCAATGATTCTAGTGGTGCCAAAGTTCCCTAACCTCTGCTAAAAACAATAAGCTGTAAATAGAAAGTTGACTTTTGGACTTACAAAATAGCAAGGCATTTCTATAAAAATAATCTCACCTGGCCAATTTTCAACTGTGCTTTTACTCTTTTCCAGGGTTCTCAAACTGGGGTTGGGAACCCTCAAGGAGTCACAAGGTTATTATGGAAAGGGGGCTTGTAAGTTGTCAGCCCTCATCCGTGATGTGGCTGTCAGCCACATTCATGACTGACTGCCAGGGCCCTCCAAAACCAGATGCCCAAAGAGCAGTGGCTGCTGACTGGGTGCCCTCAGCAGCAGCACAGAAGTAAGGATGGCATGGCATGGGGGGGGGGGGTCATCACAGCCTGAAATATTTTTAAAGGGGGTCCCAGCAAAAAAATGTCTAAGAACCCCTGCTCTATGAGGTTGTGATAAACTGAAGTAAAACGAATCACAGATCCAAGGCTATTACAGTCTTAAAACTCAAGGAATAACTGTCTCAATTTCAGCAAAACAAACAGTAAGTCCTGTGGCACTTTTAAATACTAACAAATTAATTTATCACATGAGCTTTCAAATCCCACTTCATCAGACAATTTGAAGATGGGGAACTTAGAGAATGGTAAGAAAGTAAATGCAAGGCAGTGTAAGTCATAGGTCCAGGTCAGATTCTTACAGCAAATCAATGCTGTAGTTTAGATTCAAACGTTTCCGTGAATTTATTTTCCTCCCATTCTGTAAGGCTATGTCTAAACAAAAGGTTTTAGTTCGAAATAAGTCATTCCGAAATGACTTATTTAGAAATAAAACCTTTATTTTGAAACCCCTTATTTTGAATTTAAAAAAAAAAAAAAAAAAAAAAAAAAAAAAAAAAATTAGTTCGAAATAACGGAAAACCTGAAAGCAAAATAGCAGGTCCTATGTGTGGACTTGCTATTTTGCTTCAGGAGAGGGGCACCCTGGGAGGTGGGGCCACATTGCCACCAACCAGGGTGGGGTGGGGAGAGGGCTTGCTAGGAGCCTGGGGGTGCTCCAAGCGGCCTGCCCTCTGGGCAAGCAGCTTGGGGAGCTGTGGCACCCCCAGGCTCCAATGCCCAGGTCGGGGGAGCTGCAAGGAGTATGGGGTGGCCGCAGCCCCAGCAGCTCACCCCACCACCAGCTTTGGGGCGCTGCAGCCCCCGTGGGGTGGCCAAAGCCCCAGCGGCTCACCCTGCCACCAGCTTCAGGGGGCTGCAGCCCCGGACGCCGAGCCTACGACCACCCCGCCAGGGGCTGCAGCCCCCCCAAGCAGGGTGCGAGGTGAGCCGCCTGGGCTGCGGCCACCCCGTGGGGGCTGCCTAGTGCGTGCCCCTGCACGTCCCCTCAGCACCCTAGCCAGGGTGCTGAGGAAGGTCACTTATTATATCGATATGCCAGGCATATCGATATAATAGACCCACACGGGTTATTTCGAAACCACAGTTTTGAAATAACCAGTCATTTCGATATAATACTAGGTTTTATTATATCGAAATGACTTTTCATATTTTGAAATAAGGAAGCTCCTTATTGCGAGATAAGAAAAACATTGTGTGGACATGGCAAGTTTTATTTCAGAACAATGGCTGTTGTTTCAAAATAAAACTCTCGTGTGGACACACCCTAGGCTCCTCATCTTCAAAGTATCTAACAAAATGGGATTTTCTCCCCACAAAAGCTCATGTGATAAGTAAATCTGTTTTTCTTTAAAAGTGCCACAGGACCTTTGTTTGGTTTGCTGAACTAGACTAACATGGCTACCCCTTTGAAACTTGTCTCAATTTGAGAGACTGCTAAAACTTTAAAAATCAATTTATGTTCAACAGAGCTGATTGGAAATTTTTCCAACACAACATTGTTCCATCGTACAAACAGGATTTATTGAAACCTAAGCAAACGCTCCACAAACCTGTCAATTTTGACAAATCTCTTTCAGAAACCTTCCAGGCATCCTGCCAGCTTGCAGTACCCCCTGCAGTTCACCTGCGAGGCTGCCATGGAGCCAGAGCCCCCAGGCTCCACAGGTCAGCACGCTCCCTGGTAGTCAGGCAGACAGGGGACACAGCCAGCCTGGGAGGTGAAAAGCTGAAAGGGCACCACCCATGTGCCATACTGCAGATTTGGGGTTTCCAGAATCCTAACTCCCTGCCAGGCAGACTAATTGGAAGCTGGAACCATGGTAGTTTCAGTTCCCAAGTGCCAAGCCTCCTGGCTCAGTCAGGGTTGCCAGGAGTTTTAGGCTCTGAGCTCACTGCCTGCCTGCCTGTTTTGAAATTATCAGGAATGAAACATTTTGGATTTTCACATCAATTTTTATATGATCTGTGTTGCATGGAGAATTTCTAAATTTTTGGTTTTCAGTCTGAATTGGAGCAAAAACCAATTGTGAATCCTTTGTGAAATTGAATTGCCACTCTGCCTAGCTGTAATCCACACAGAAATGAAGAGTCACAGGTTTTGCATGTCAAAAAGGCAACATGGTTTAATGTGGGCAAATTCAGAAACTCCGGAAGACGGTTATCCAGGGGCAGATGCTGTACCAAGTTATACTACTATAAATCCAAAACACTTCCATTGACATCAATGCAGATATACTGTGTAAAACTGGTCTTAAGTGGCAGAAGACTCAGTTCAGGATTTAATTTACAATTCTTTTGCCCAGCCTCAGAACGCTGAATCAGTGTAAGTTATACTACATCATCAATTATGAGTGAGATTCACCAGCATGCTCTGGCTGGTTTGAGCAGCTCAGACAACACCAAACAGCTATAAATCTAGTTTAACAGGCAAGGTAAGCCATTCTTTCAGCTGTCTTACCCTGCTAAAGCAGTATGAAGTGCCTCAAGCATGCCTATAAATCAGGTCCCCCTATCCAGTTTTCTGACCAAATGAAATCAATAACTAATGTACAACACCTTTGAATTTGGCTTATTGAATCCAACTCCCACTGTTTGTGCCTTACTTCTCACCAAACTACTCTATCCCTGCAAGAAAAATAATACTGTCATACTGGTTATTTGCACACATATATTATTTTGGCCATATTTCAGGTCAGTGTGAAGCAATAACTAAAGATGGTGGGAAATTCACCTCATAGTGGGTGGATTTGTGGATGGCCGGGGAAGCTTTTGTTGCTTAGTGAAAAGGTTGTAATTATAATGAAGGAATTAGCATTGTAAAGAATGAAGGCCAGATTCTGCCAGTTACCCACTATAAATCCAGAATGACTCCTATGAACTCATCTGTGCCTCTGGGCCCAATTCTGATTTCACTTCCATCAAACCCAGAGATCAGAATCAGGCCCCTTAAAGTTTGTGTCCTGACCTGATGATAAAGGATGTTAAAGGTCTCTTATCCCTGACAGAGTTCCTACATAGCTTTCCACTAAGACTTGCTGACAAGACTATGCTTCTGCTCCACCTAACATAGCTCACACAGCTTTGCCGCCTTCAGTCAAAGAATAAAGACAGGTTATGTTATCTCAAGTGAAGCTACAAATTTGACTCTTCAGAAACTGAAGTTGGGTTTTATTCGAAATATTCCCATAACATGTGTAAGTACAATGAGGGATTATTCCTACCCTTACGCTGGAATACTACAGAAGATTTATTTGTAAGAGTAACAAAAAATGGCAAGTTCTATTTGCCTTATGATTTATTTCAGAAGCATTCACTAGATGTATGCAAGTCAAGAAAGCAGCCACTCCTGCAGCCCTTAGTCATAAAAGTGGTCCCACAGCCCCACTGTGTCCACTGGGACTACTCCTGTGAACGAGAACTATGGGACAGAGCACAGGAGTTTGAGCAAAGTCCAGAGAAATTAGGAGGAGTCTTTCCATTGACTTCAGAGGGCTTTGCATCAGGCCATCAAAAGTACGATTATAAAGAAGCAAAGGATCTGAGATGCTTGATTGACAAAATTGAACTGGAACTACCAAGAGGTCCCTTCCATTCAATTAGATGAGTGCAGGAAAGGCAATCAAGAAAGAGCAAATGTCTTCACTGTCAGTCCTGCCTAAAAAAATTTTTAAAAGGATTCTTTTGGTGCTTATCCAAATGCCCTTTATTCTTACTAAACTGAAGTTAGCCAATAGTTCACTATCTTCCTGGCAACGATTACACCGAATCCTATCCAATATGTACCAATGTCAAAGAACTTTGACCATAAATAAAAAACTAAAATAGCACTGCTTACATAGGAAAGCAATAACATATTTTGAGTTTGAATACGGTTTCCTTTTATCTCTTCAAGATCTAACCAAGACATAGTGTGCCTGTAGCTGAACAATGTCATTTAGGGACTAATCTTACCACTCTTATGCACCTTGAGTAGCACCTTACTTCACACCTAGTCCTGCTGTTTTCACTATTGCTAACATTGAGCAGTACCTTACCCTGCAATTTGGCACAAATGGGACTTTATTTACTCAGACCAGGTATCTGAAAACAACTTATTTTGTGAACATAGCGTGCAGTCATGTGCATTTAGGACAAAATGGGGTTACTTTCATGCTTTCTGCACCAGGTATTTACAGCTGATTTTTATAAAAGTAAGGCCAACCCAAGAATTTCAGTCTTCTGTTATAGCATGCTTTACAACTGAGCTCATACTTTATTTTAATTTTTTCCTTCATGATGGAAATGTCAAAGAATCTCTCAACTCACAAATGGTAGCATTTATTACTATAATCAAAACACGTACATCAAGAATTGTCCTCTCTGACTCTTTAAAGCCATGTGACTCAAAAAACAAATGATTAATCTAATTTCTACTGTAATAAAATATTTTCAAACAAATACTGTCCAAGCAGAGTAGAGAAAAGAACTAAAAGCTAGAAACAGGGATAATTGCTCGTTTGTTTCTATTGTAACTGCTAATATATCTTTTAAAGGATGGAAGGGAGGAAAAATCTGTATGTGGCAGTAAAACAGGATTATCTACAGTTGCTCCTTGTTTTTAAAATATCTGTTATATGTATTTCTACAATAACTAACAGAGCTATTCACCTCTAACTAAGCCAAATTCTGCTCTTAGGCTATGTCTCCATCTCAAATCTTAGTTCGGACTTGCTTAGTCCGAACTATGTAGTTTGAAAGTTAGTTTGAACTAAGCACGCTTTTTCAGTTTGAACTTTTAGTTTGAACTAGCCGTGCTTCTTTTAGTTTGAACTAAAAAAGCAGAGTTAGTGCGAACTAAAAGTTAGTTCAAACTAAAAAAAGTGCTTAGTTCAAACTAGCATGTCCACATTGTGCTAGTTCAAACTAAATATGCAAATTAGTTCAAACTAAGAAGTTTGTTCGAACTAACCAGCCAAATTAACTTGTTTAAACTAAGCTTTGCTTAATTTGAACTAAAAAGTTTCTTAGTTTGAACTAGGCAAAGCCTTGCATAGACAGAGTTCATAGGAACCTTAATTTGAACTAATTTGCTAGTGTAGACATACCCACTGTGTTACTTCAAAATAAATTTAAAAGGAGATCAACTGATTTCAGTGAAGTTCCTCTGCATTTACAAGTGAACAGAATTTGGGGCACTGCCCACGCATGATTCCTATTTAACATTAAATGAAATGGTGTGCAAGCACTAAGAGGAAAAAATCCCTAGATGTATAATTACTCCTACTTTTTAGGGTTTAGCATTCAGTGGTCAGACCTGAAGGTCAACACCTAAGAACAAACAGTATCCAAGAAAAGGAGAGGCTAGTTAGCATCCTGTCTCCTATGTGACTGATTCCTAGTAGCACCTCTCTACTTCTTAAAGAAATAATGTGTAGTTCAGTTTCTGAAAATGCAATTTTTGCACAAGTTCAATGAACAAACCTTTCCTTTTGATCAAAAAAACGGAGAATGTTTATTTGAAGAAGAGAAGGTTGCCCTGATTCTTTGATGAGGAAGGAGTATTGGCACCAATACTTTAGTCACACAGTACAAACACACTGAGGCTACATCTGCACTGACGGCAGCAAACTCACCACTCTCAGTTCGCTCTTCTGGGTTCAACTGAGTGGTCAGTCAAGATGCACTCAATCAATCTGATGTTCGAGTCAGTAACTCCAGCCCTGGAAGTAGAGTACCACTAAGCTGGAGGCTTGGTCTACACTTGCAGCACTCTCTGACTGAGTGCAGTGTGGAGAGGGAGGTAAGTGGGAGTTACAAAGCTGAAGGGAGATACTCAAGGTATTTTATGTACTTTGCATATCTCCTTTTGACCGCTGCTGAAAAGCGCCACGAGTGTAGACTACATGTCTGACTCTTCTCCTTATCAGAAGGACACTGATGCTTTTCAACACAAGCAGCTCAACCTTCAGACCCCTAGAAGTTTTCCAAATGGAAGTATAAATTGATGATGGAGTCTTGTATTTTCTTTGGTGCAAGGAATGCACAAGGTCCTGATTCTCCAAATGCAGGAGGCACAAAAAAAGCAAACAGCAGCTTCCTAAGTCTACACTAGAAAATTAGGTTGTTTCAACTGTTTTGGTCAGAAACAGAGCTGGCATCATTTATAAGCAACTAAGAGATTCCTTAGCCCTGAGCAGCTCAAGGGGGGCCCCATTCATTTTTTATTTTTTGCTGTGGGAGGTGGAAGCATAAAATATTCCTGGTAGCACTGCCTCTGATCATAAATGTGAAAAAAATCCACACCCTTAAGCGGCATTGCTAAGGTCACCTAAATCCTCATGTAGAGAGCACTAGATCAATGGAAAAATTCTTCCATGAAGTTAGCTGGCACCTGCGGGGCAGGAAGATTACCTATGCAGACAGGTGAACCTCTCTCATCAGCATAGGTGGCGTTTATAGTGAAGTGCTACAGTGGCACTGTAGCATTCTAAGTTTAGACATGCCTTAAAGTCCCAAACCTCTTCAGTCAACACTAGATCTATCTTTTTTCCAGGGTCATAGACCATGCTGACAGACTGTTGCTGCAGTACAGAAACAAACTAAGATGACAGAAGGTAAAAAAAATCCAAGCTTCTCCCTTTAGTCTCTCTCTTTCTCTTATACACAAATCCTACCCCAGTGGAACCCTCCAGCATGCCAGTTTGTGGACAAACTCTGTTAGACCTTATTTTAGGCACGACCCATTAACTGTCTCTGATAACCAGGTTAAATGAAGGACACATTCACATATCAGCTTTAATGAGGTTTCGCTCTGGCCACAACAAGTTTCACCTAGCTCAAAATAATAGAATGTATCCAGTGCACGTTAGCTTTCATACCATCTGTTTTCTGGCTACAGACTTTAGGGAGTATCAAATTTTATTTATTCAACTTGTTCCATCCAACTTCTTTTCTTGATAATAGCATAAAGTTGCACCTAATTCTTTCCTAGCTTTGGAGGCTTAGACCAGTCAGAAACAGCATTACATTAAGAAAAATATTTATTTTCTTCCAGTATCCCTAAAATTGAGGACCAGATTTTCAGCTTGTATAAATTAGAATAGCTGCATTGGCTTCAACAGAGCTATCCAGTGGTTTGTTCCCTACATGCCCCCAGAGAAGAAAAATAACCTAAATTATATTTACCTACATTACACATCTTCCTCATAATTTATTTGCTATAAAAAGGTGCCTTATTCTATTAATTCAGCATTTGAAATTATGCTACTATAGCGAGTTTTATAACCCATGAGAGAAGATTCATAAAACACGTTGTAATGCTTTACAGGGGAACCTGGAGTTGTATGGCACCTTGTTAATCCCTGCCCCTAACATAAGGGAAACTTGTCTGTGCCTGCTGGTGGTCAGTTCCTCAACTCTTAACAGCCAAGACAACACAAGCATGCTCATCTAGGCCTAGGCACAAAATGTTAACTTAGCTAGGAGATATGCATTCAAGTAACTATTCAGCAAGGCACATATTTAAGCACCTAAATGTAATCAATGTATTTACATTTGCAAGAATCCATGATGTATGTAAACACTTCTCCATTTATAATGTTTCATTCTCCACTTTCTACATACAAAAGTATGGAACCATATAATGGATTTTGAAATCAACATTACAAAAAAAAAGTGTTTTTTTAAAGAACACTTTTACATTAAAGTTTACAAATTAAAAAATGCTAACCAGAAAGCAGAACAAACTGTGACCATGTAAATTTAAAAAATAAAAATTAAAATTAAAGGTAGTACATGTAACAGCATATTACAAACACACAACTCTGGCCAAATTCAGACCTGGGTAAAGGCATGAAATTCCATGTACGTCAACCCTAAATGTGACTCCAATTTTAATTCTTACCTGATCACTTATTCAGATGATACAAATCTTATCCTCAGAAAGAATCCATAATCCACATTAATACCTGTGGGATTTAAAGGATCTGAGGGATGTTTACAGCAATAATGTTCTGTAAAATGCATCAGTAAGAAGACTTGGGCAGGCTATTAATCTTCTTTTTGCTCATAAAGGTCTTTGTCTAAATAAAAGCAAAAAAGGCACTAGACACTGAAAACATACTGTGAATTAAGGCATACATGTGAAAAGATGTGCATATTAGAGAAGCAGGTTATTAATTTGTTGATAGTCAAACATCTGAGAACAAAACGGAGCTTTTTTTGAAACTATTCTGTCAGTTTGAGTTCACTGGGCCAAGTAACCAAGGAGGAGGTAGTGAGGAGACACAGACTGTATGACAGTACAGGGAGCCAGTGGGCACAAGGAATGTAGGCAGTGGGAGATGGGTGGGTCCATCTGTAGACGACTCAGATGACAATATGTGACCAGAAGAACTGGGAACAGCTGGGGAAAGAGACTGGGAACAAGAAAAGGAACGGGGAATGGCTAGGCATAAAGAATGGGACTGGGAGCAGGGGACTGGGAATGGAGGCAGGTGGGGAGCCTGGGACCCAGAGAGGAAAACCAAGGTGGAGATTGGTATGGACTGGGCAAGGAGACTTGGACTGGAATGAGAAGCCAGAGGAGTGAAGGCTGGGACTAGGATGAGGAGCTGCTATGGGGGAAGAAACAAGACTGACACCAGGGACAATTTGGAGTGGATAGGAAGAAGAGGTCAAGTTTCAAGAGAACAGACAAAAGAATCTGTTCCACTAGTGCTCACTCCTCTTCAGAGCCTGAAATGGAACCCAAGATTCATGAGTCTCACCACTGCTCTGCTATCAGCAAATATCCATGAAACCTACTAATGAAGTGCATGTCTCATCCTCATCTACTGCTGGTTCACATAGAGGATGACAACCTACCAAAAGTTAACAGTCACCCTGCATGCTACGGTAGTAGTGGTCTGTACGGTGGACCTGAAAATTCCCCACTGATGATCCCTGTGGGTGTCAATATAATAGCACATGATAGAATTTGTGGGACAGGAAAAGTATTTTGGTTTACTTTTTAAAACAAATAAAACTAGAATTTTACATTAAAAACCTTAAGTTAAAATATTATTAAGGTTTCAAAATAAAGTACTCAAAAGTTCTGAAATGCCTGTGTAATTCTAATTCACCCCCTAATGCATATACATTATGATACAGTTTTTAATGATCATATATTATTATTGTCTACAGGACCTTTTTTTCATTCAGTGCACTGAATGGATGTGCTGCTACACACCTTCTTAACCCTAACCCTAAAGCCTCTTTCACTTCACAATCTTGATATATATCCCCTAAATGGCCATCCTGTGCAATTAATAAGGTAGAAGTTTTCCGGGAAAAAATAGTATGTGATCATTAAAGATTAGCTGTAAAATCATGAGATCATGTAAAAATAATAGATTTGGTGTTCTTTTTATTTGCCTTCTGCTTTTCAAGCATTTAATTCATGCTGAGCATCACATTTTGATGTTTGCTCCACAATCACAAGGGCTAGAAAAATTCCATTCTGTAAGTTCACCCATCTTGGAAGCATCTGACGAAGTGGGATCTTCTCCCAAGAAAGCTCATGCGAAAAATAAATCTGTTAGTCTTAAAGCGCCACAAGACTCCTTGGTTTTTTTGCTAGAAAAATTTACTTTTTCTTTAAGAATGAAGGCTGAAATCATCACATATTCACTTGATTCCAGGAGCTGGGTTTTAAGAGAAACAATAATTTTATCATTAGACTCACAGCAAAACCATGAGAGTTGGCAACATTGCAGATATCCAGATTTTGAAGGGGGATGCAACAGACAACCCTGGAAACTTAAATCATAACTCTGCTGGAGCTTTAAAACCACAGGCCTAATTTAGATGCTAATTTTATGATCCATTATGCCAGTTTGTGACATACCCATCTACTTGCTAACCAACTTCATTTTAAGTGATCTCCAACAGCAAAACCCTTCTGCTTAACTATCATTCCTGCCTTGAACATAGCTCGTATGCTCTAGTTACCTTCTCCAGACATGAAGAGTTCAGTGAATCTCAACAGCTTGTTCCTTCCACTAACAGAAATAGTATCTTTTATTGATCCAATCTCACCTACCTTATCTCTCTAAATCTTTTTTTTTTTTTTTTAGTATAGATTGTGTTCAATTAGAGAAACCCGTCAGGAAGCGTGTAAAGCATCACAGGATGCACATCTTTGCACCTCTGGGCTATGATCTATATGATTCTCCTGTTCATTTATGCACTGTGATTGTGTGATTTTATGCCAGTTAAGCCATGCAAGGTTTCTTTCTGAATGCTCATAACCTACTCTAAAAGATTAACATGATATCATGTTTTCTGCAGCAACATGTACACGTACAGAGGTGAGGCATGTTATGTAGCACAGACCCTTAGTATTGTCTCCAGCCAAGAAGCTAGAGAATTATAAGACAAAGGGAATTCAAATACCCTCCCTAGCTCAGGTAGAAGTAAAGACAATCACAAGGCAACACAGAAAGGGATGGGTCAAGGGGGGGGGGGGGGCTGGAAACAAAGACAGACACGTGGAAAGATGACAGGGCTTTTTAATTGGGAAACTCCATCTTGCAACATCTACAATAAGAATTGGATCCTGCCTTGAAAGAGGCAGAGAATGCCTATAAACCATCCTAGCTGGAATTCCGGGGTGAGATGAGCATATTTGTGAAAGTGTTATTAGTTTAGTATGTGTGGTTTATCTTTTATTTTCTCATGGTAGCTTCTGACTCATTTATATTACAATTCTGCCCTGACTGGCCACTTTCTCACTTAAAATCATACTCTGATCAACCAGCTGGTATTTGTTTTATCTAAAGCTGTGTCATCTTTAGAAGGCGTGAGTGGAAAAAAGGCTGGGTACAATCCATTTCAGTGTTAAATGGACAGACTTGAGACCAGGGAGATTGGGAATGGGTCCCAGTCCCTCTATGACAGTGGCTCCTGGTGTGATAACTGGGGCTGGAGGCGCTTGTTGGAGCACAGTTCCCTACGTGACTGGAGAGAACACACTCACTGCCTGGGACTGATCACACAGAGGAGACTGGGGTGGACCACCTCAGGAGTGAGTGGGCACCTGGCTAAGCAGGGTGAATAGGCGTTCAGGAGTGGAGGTTGGGGGGGGGGGCGGTGTCACAGCAGCACACCATACTGGAGCTGGGGAACAGCTTATCACATAAAGAAATAATGTTCTTGCCTCAACAAGCACACAACCTAGGGCCCCAGCCTGCTCATGAGGATAGTCTCACTAACTTCAGTGAGAAGAATGATAGAAACATAGCAAGGAATATAATGGCTTTTATGCAGTGTAGTTGTATCAGTCCCAGGATATCAGAGAGACCAAGTAGGTGAGACAATATCTTTATTAGACCAATGCCTGTTGGTGAGAGAGACAAGCTTCAGAACCACCCAAAAGGTCATCTTCAGGCATGGGAAAGGTACTGCAAGGGTCACAGCTAATGCAAGATGGAACAGCATAAGTAGTTCATACCTAGGAACCATTCAAGATAGATTAACACAGCAGTCTCAAACTCAATTACATTTAAGTCAAATCTGGCCTGCCATTGCACAATAAGTGGGCCATACATACCATAAATCAGAGTGCTGTGATAGTCATAGGGTTTCCAGGGCCGGGTGCAAAAGTCAAGTATTGGGCCCCAACATCCTGGATGGGGATCCCATCCTTGACTTTTGCCCCCTCCCCCCCCCAGCCCTGCTGCAGTCACTCTGGCTGGAGACCCCAACCCCACCATCAGCCTCGCTGGGCCCCCGGACCCACAGCCAGCCTCACTGGACTGGCTGTGGGCTCCCACCTTCCTCCCAGCCCCACTTCCACAAGGGAGACGACAGTCATAGCAGCCAGGCACATTGCAGGCCCCCAGGGAACTGCTTGCACTGGCCCCCTGCTAAGACCCCCTATGCTCAGAGCATTAGGGAGCACTGGGTAGGCAAGACTACACTCTCTGGCCCCCAGTAAGGGCCTCATGTTTGACACCCTTGGCTTAAAACTTGAGTCGTTTTCCCCCCCCCGAGATCTGAAGAGCCCCATGTGGCTCAAGAGTTTGCCTCAGGCCTGATCTATGCTAAAGCATTAGAGTAATGCAAGGTATCTTATGTCAATGGAACTACGTAAATTTCTAAAATTTCACTCCCTAGGGTGTAACTAGCCTGCTACACCAACTTGACTTTACCTCTAGAAAAGGCAGTCAATGTTGATATAGTTCAATTGATACAATATTAGCGTAGATAGTATGTTGCTTACATGGACTGTTAGTGACTGTCAGAAGCCATCCCACAATGCAAGCACTGTTGATGAGGACATGCACCCCCCACACAAGGGGGTGTACTGTGGACATGTAAAAACAATTTAATTACTGGGGCAGCCATAAGCCAGTGCAACTTGGATCAATATAATTCTGTAGAGCAGACGCATGGTTTTCAACCATTGGGCTGGTATATGTTACTGTATCGCCATACAGCAGTTAGTGCGTCATGGAAAGCTAGGCAGGTGGCTGGATTTAGCCAGATGGAGATGGGCTGGTATGTCCTGGATGGTCGTGATATACTGCCAAACATGTCATGACCCACAAAAGACAGAACAACTGACGTAAAACACTCCCTCTTTCACCACCAGAAGCTCGTGAAATAATTACTTCTAGTTACTTTTATGAAAACAGCACCACGAACGTGCCTGTGATTATGCCATACTGCAGTACACACTAAGGGCCAAATCCTGCACCCATGGGAGCACCCTGACTCAGGGGAGCAGTCCATCTGAGTTCAGTAAATTGTGTAAATGTACACACCACATGAAATACTGAAACTATATACTTCAGTGAATTTACTCAAGTTCTTACAGCTTTTCAGGATTGGGACCTTAGCATAAGTCTACACTTTCAACTTAAGCGTCCAACTTATGCTGCCTTCAATCCTCACTCCCACTGGAGAATTTAAGGCTAACAGCCCACACATTGACATGAAAGGTTCAAAAGTAACGGAAAAAAGTGGTAAAATGGCCAACTCTTATTTAACACCTCATGAATAATCTTCTGTGACTCACAGAGTTGTTTACTCCCTTCTATACGTGTGTGTTACTCCAGCTAACAAGCAAGTCTGGTTTACACTTAAAACTTAGCTCTGTCAAACTATGACATGCTCAGATGTGAAAGATACACACTCCCCCAGCACCATGCCCATGCCAACCTAATCCCCAGCATAGCCACAACTAGATCAATGGAACAAGGCTTCCATGGACCGAGCTACCATATAACATGAGGAAGTGGAGCTTCTTCAATGACCAAATACTTCTGCAGTTGTAGTCTTTCAACACGATAGTGCTGTAGCATCTGTAGTATGGACATGGCTTAACTGAAGAAAGGCACATATACCAAAGGTAAAAACAGAAAATTTCTTCGTATCCAGAGATTAAGATTTGAGCTAAGTACAGCGGATTTTATATTTGGCCTACAAATTTTGTCTGAATTTCACTGACACTTCCCTGAACTCTAACTGGCAAATTGCCAAGTGCTTCCACCACATACAAAAATTCACAGCCATCACTTAATATGTCTATTACACAACTGGTCATTTTTACTATAAAACACTTATGTCATTTGCTGGCAATAGCTAGGAAACAATGTTTTCTTGTTCAAAATTTACACAAAACAGTGGGAGAAATATAAAAATTGCCAGGTTTTGTCAATCATGGTCTCTGAAAATTTTCCTTCAGAATGTTTTCCTACCAGCTCTTTCATCCGCATACATGAAAGAAAACATTTCTCAAAAACACGAAAATGTTTTAGCACTATGCCAAATGTTTTCACCAAACCTCTAAAGAGATGCTACAAGTCAACATATCCAGATGCATAAATTAAACACAATTATGCAGACAGAACTCAGTACACAAATCTTTTGGAGTACGTAATTTAACAGTCCGACAGTATATAAAAGAACAAAAAAAGTGAGATTTAGTTCAATTTCTTTTCAAGTCTTAGTAATGACTGCAAATGCAAAGAGCAGCCACAAGTTATTGTGTACAGACATCATTAACCAATGAAAAATGTGGTAGGTTACACAGCTCAGTGTAATGCTGTAAATATTTACACAGTATCAATTTGCATTTTATCTTCATTTGTATCTTCTTTCAGCTCTTTGAGCAGTTTGTGACTCAACATTCTTTGAGTGGAGAAGATACAACATCCTCACATTAAGCAGGCATACAGAGCTGAAGCTTTTTTTTAAGGTTGCAGGTGGTACCATCTGAATTGATGCAGATGTACTGAAGCAGTGGATAACAGTGACTTCAAAGTCTGCTGCTGCACAAACACTGATAGGGTAGCTAGATCTTAGGAAGACGAATATTATCTGTAAGAAAGCTACCAGAACTTTACCTGATCTCCTTTGCCTGCCACTGAATCCTGTTAATCTGCTCTAGACACTATCCTCAGTACCAGAGGGGTAACCGTGTTAGTCTAATTCAGCAAAACCAGCAAAGAATCCTGTGGCACTTGAAGACTGACAAAACTATTTGTCACATGGGCTTTCGTGGGAGAAAAATCTGACTGTCAGATGCTACGCAATCTTCTCCCACATAAGCTCATGCGATAAATCAGCTAGTCAGTCTTTAAGTGCTACGGGACTCCTTCCTTGCTTGTTATCCTCAGTTTAACAGATTTTCCCAGCTGCTCTTAGGTGATGTCATGGTTTGCAGTTCTCTTCCTGGGAGCCTCCTTCAAAGTTCCCCAAATCCTCTGGGCATTTCCCAGTCCCAGGCCCCTGTCTCCAAAGCTGCCTTTCTCAACCTCAGCTGCTTCCTCACCCAGTGAAGGAGGAAGTCCCTTTCCATTAGTCTTCCCAGGACTTGTAATGGGGGAGATATAGGGAGTGCTCACTAAATAGGTATAACGCTGTTACTAGCTGACAACTGGAAGGGGTGTTGGGAAGTTCAGAAGGAGTGTTAGGGAAACCCCTGCCCCTTTCCCTGTCCTCCTTCACTGGGTGAAGGAGGAAGCCCCTCTCCTGTATTCTCCCCAGTCTTGAAATTGGGTGAGGTGGCGGGGGTGCTCAGTAAATAGGTACAACATGGGTACTAGCTGAGAACTGAGAGGGTGTTGGGAAACTCGGGGGGGGGGAGTAAGGGAGGCTATTAGGGAAACCCCTGCCCCTTTGCCTCTCCTCCCTGGCTGGGTGAAGGAGGAAGCCCCTTTCCAGTATTCTCCTCAGGACTTGCAATGGGGGAGATGTAGGGGTTATTAGAGGTGCTCACTAAATAGGTATAACACTATTACTACTAGCTGACAACTGGGGGGCGATGGGAAATCCCTGCCCCTTTGCCTCTCCTCCCTGGAGGAGTGAAGGAGGAAGCCCCTTTCCTGTATTCTCCTTCTCCCCAGGACTTGTACCGGTAGGGGGTGCTCACTGGATAGGTATACAACACTTATTAGCTGATAACGGGGGGCGTTGGGAAACTCAGAAGGAGCGTAAGCGGGTGTCGGGGAAACCCCTCCGCTTCGCCTCTCCTCCTCGGCTGGGAGAGAGAGACAGAAGCCGCCCAGCTCCCCTCCCTCCAGCAGCCGCCGCTCCTTCCCACCCGAGGCGAGGCGAGGCGGGAGCTTTCCCTCCAGCCCCGAGGTGCAAGGGGCGGCGGCTTCCCTCCCTCCCTCCCCGCCGGGGCGGCCGCTCACCTGCAGCAGGTTGCGGGCGGCGGCGTAGCCGAGGCTGGGGCCGCCGCGGAGGCCGGGGGGCAGGCGGCCGGTGGCGTAGCCGTGCCAGGCCACGACGTAGGGGTTGTCCATGGTGAGCCAGTAGCGCACCTGGGCGCCGAAGTGGCGGAAGCAGAGCTCGGCGTAGTCGCGGAAGAGCGGGGCGAGGCGCGGGCTGGCCCAGCCGCCGTAGGCCTCCTGCAGGCGCTGGGGCAGGTCCCAGTGGTAGAGGGTGACGACGGGCTCGACGCCCAGGCGGCGCAGGCGGGCCAGCAGGCGGCCGTAGTGGGCCAGGCCGGCGGGGCTGGGCGGGGCGGTGCCGTTGGGCAGCAGGCGGGCCCAGGAGAGGGAGAAGCGGTAGTGGGAGACGCCCAGGCGCCGCAGCCCCTCGGTGTCGCGGAAGAGGTTGTTGTAGCTGTCGCTGGCCACGTCCCCGGCGCCGCCCGCGGGCGCGGCGCGGCGGGCGAAGGCGTCCCACACCGAGGCGCCTTTGCCGCCCTGGCGCCAGCCGCCCTCCGCCTGGTAGGCGGCGCTGCCCGCGCCCCACAGGAAGCCGTCGGGGAAGGTGTCGTGCAGGAAGAGCTCGTCCTCCGGGAAGGGCAGGCGGGCGAAGCGCGCCCAGGTGCCCGCGCCGTCGCCGGGCGCCCCGAGCCGCGGGCGGCTCAGCAGCCACAGCCCGAGCAGGAGCCGCAGGCGCAGCGGGAGCCTCATGCTGCTGGTGCCGGTGCCGCCGCCGCGGTGGGAGCCAGCGGCCGGCCCCTGCCCCGCTGCCCCTTTATGGCCGCCCCCGCCCCCGGGTGGGCACGGCCATTAATCATTAGCCAGCGGCTGCCCCGAAGGGGGGAGCCGCCGCCTGGCTTTAAATCCGCACCCGCGCCGCGCCGTCTAAGCCCGCCCGGCGCTTTGCCGGACCCGCTCTGCTCCCCCCTCAATTTCCCAACACCCCCCAGCTGTCAGCTAGTAACAGTCTTGTAGCTAATTAGCGAGCCCCCGCTAGCTCCCCCTCGCCCTCTAAAAAAACCTATTCAAAAGTCTCTTCTATTCACACCTCCCCCTCCAGCCCTGGGGAGACTAGGGGCCCGGCTACCTGCTGCCCCGGGATGGCTGTGGAGGGAGAAGCGCCGCGCAGGACGCCCACCCTGGAGTCCCTCTAGGTGTGGCGAGCGAGGTTTCCACCCCAAGGGAGCCCAGGCAGGCGACATCCGTCCGCAAGAAACTTTTTAGCAGACAGGCTGGCGAGGAAACAAGCGCTCAGGGTCTTTCCTCCACCCGCGCGCATGGCCAGTCAAAGACGCCAGGGGAGAGAGCGGAGCAATGCTTAAACCTGCCGGTGGGGCTGACCAACACGGCGCTTGGATCGGGTTTGTGCCGGGCGCTGCGAGGCTCCGCTTGGACTCGCGGCGATTAGGGTCAGGCAGACGATAGAGAGGGAAATGACTTACAACGCCTGGAGCCAGCACCCTCTTGCAATACAGTTCTATGCAGAGCATTGTTTCAAATGCCACGGGCGTGCCCACCACCCACCTCCCTTAGAAAATAACCCTGAAAACAAATAATGCCTCGGTTTTTCCATCCAACTTCTTTTTTTTCAGGTCTAGCATCAAGAGTCAGGGCAGCTGTGATCATTCCAGTCATGCAATAAAAAATTCATTGACCAAGGGCTCTATGCTCTCTCACCCCTGCATATATTAGTTCCTAGGTGTCCACCCGCAGGCGCTATTCCCTTTTCTCCTCTGGAGGTGAGGTGTACAGCCTATGGGGGTTTGGTGTGTGCAAAAACCTTTCCGTTAGATGTGCCTGACAGATCGTCACAGCACAACACCCATCGAGCTGTGTATTTAAATTTAATGATTTAGTCACCGCCTGTAATTGCTTGTGTGGATGTGATATGTGGACTGTTTCTAAAGGTCAGGTTGGAAACTGGTGACTATTTTTAATCTCATTTTAAAGCCAAATATCCCACCAGAGCAATCAAATTAAAAAATGCTGAAAAGGCCAGAATTTAAAATTCAAATATTTGAACGCTTAACAGCTGGGCATCTGAAAGCAATAGGCATCTATCTGCTAGAGAGGCTGACAGCTACAGATAGATGTTCCCAGGAGATAAAAGTTATTATTTAACCAACAAATGAAAGTATTATGATAATTTAACTATTTTTAGAAAAAAATCCTCTGTGGAGGGAAGGGGGCAGGTAATGGCTTATAATTCACTATATCTCAAGCAGCAATTGCTGCTGATGGTGCAGTTGTAACTTCTACTTATTTTTCAACTCCTTTCTGACCTTTCAGGAGCAGGACAGACCATTTGTCTTGGCAATTGGTAGCGTGTCCATCTTCTCCCCCATTTGTGCTGATTATATTTGGAAGGTTTGTTTGTTTTGTTTTTTAAATATAGGAACTCAAATTTGCCATACTGGATCATCCCACTACTCCATTAATTCTGATTAATTTATTCTTCTGTCAGGTGGCTGGAGCTTTAGATTGATAGCTGGGCTGCACCAGGACAAACTGTACCAGTTAGAGCTGTGTGCTGGAAATTTATGAAATGGAAACAAACGAGAGTGCAGAGGCTGATCCTAGGGTGGTGATTAATCAGCTGTAAGGAGTGGGTTTCCAGGCTGATAACCAGATAGTAGCAAGACAATCCGATTGGCCAATTAAATTCTGTTCCAGTCCAATTAAACAACAATTGTAGTTCAAACTCGGTAATAAAAAAATCAATTTGGGGTTTGTGCAGAAGAGCATCTAAAAAGTTTAAGCGAGTGACCCAGTAGTGAATCAGGACTGGACCCCAACAAAAAATAATTCTTTCTGTACTGCACAGTGAAAATACCTTGGTTATTGGGTGGTTTTTGAGTTTTCCCTGCTGTGAAACAAGCACCTTTGTGTAATAGGGCAGTACTCTGGTTTTTTTCCTACAAGTTTTCACTTCCGTTGTTTACTGTTTAAGCTCTGCATTGACCACTCTTGTGTATGACAAACACCACCAAGCAGGAGCACGTACTTTGCTGGTGAATAGTGAAGGGCAAGGGCTGGTGTTCCAAATGGCTGGATGCTCACACCCCAGGTTGAACCAGCTAATTTTCTGAGCAGGTAGTTCCAAGTGCTGATTTTGGCTGTTAAAATCACCAACAAAGATGGCTGGATGATCATACGCTGGAAGGACCTGCTGGCCATAGTGCAAGCTATGCAGCTTATATAGGCCGGCAATCCTAAAGCCACCAATCTGAATTACACCATAAAAACTGGAGAAGGGAGGGAACATCATCAGATATGTCAGAAGGACGCACGTATGTTGCTTGGCTAGATACAACATCTGCAGTATATGAAATGAGGTCAAAGCCATTTATGCTTTACTGTCCTGCTTTGCTATTAACATGAGTCTCTTGCAATGAGATTATATCCATACTGCAACAAGTGGCTAATGCACTAATGATGTTGTGTTTGGCTGCTGACAGGCCCTCAACATTAAAATGAAGAACTTAAAGTGTCAGTCCAGTGTTTGAAAGTCAAAGGATGGCAATGCATCGAGGACACAGTCAGTCAGCACATGACCAGGATTTGTTGCTGAATTTGATCCACTGGCTGGATTGTTAGCCTCCTTGGTTCGGGCTGGGTACAGACGGGGTGTGTGACATGAACACTGATCCATTATCTACTGCTTTGTGTTCCTAAATCGATCTAGTTTACCCCATGTCACGGGTTGCTGAGCACCTCACAATGTTTTTAATGTACTTATCCTCACATCATGACTGTGCTACCAATTAAACAGTTTTGCACCTCTTAAGGAGAAGATTTGTAAGTCATCTTTATAATTAGAGCCCTGCAAATCCATAGATATCCGCCTTATATCCACATCCACAGAAACCACCTGGATATCCGTGGATCATTTCTTGTGGATGCAGATCGGATACGGATCCACATATTTTTATCTGCACAGAGCTAGAGCCCTGCAAATATGCAGATATCCGCATTAGATCTGCATCCACGGATACAACACGGATCTCCGTGGACCATTTCTTGCGGATGCAGGTTGTATATGGATCCATTTATTTGTATCTGTGCAAGGCTCTATTTATAATTACCGTGTCAGTGGTTAAAGTTAATCGAAGTTGAAAATGGAACTCAACTATTTTGGTGGTGATGGCTCCAAGCATGACACCACATCATCTTGAGATGTGGAGTGCAGCAAGGAGAAAAGAATGGGGATGAGAAGAAATGTAACCATAAATTCCTTTCCCTGAGCCAGCACACAGCCAGCCAGGTAAAGGCACACGCATGTATTGGGCAGTAAATGGGCCTAGCCGTTAGCACGTCCCTGAGGCGCTCCCCACTCCCTTTCTAATAAATCCCATTGTATAGATTTAATCAGGAGGGTGACTCTGGACTGCTGCAGAAACAAATACAAATGGGGGCAGTGGTTTTGCATGAAGAATTTTTAAATATCTGGTACAACATTTTTGGAGATGTTTCACAAGAACACTTATGGGCAAGGTGACATATCTGATACAGTTGCCATTGGAAAATTATTTTCTGTTAAACTCCAGGGAGTGGTGAGCTTGCATCACTAACATCCAGGCTCCTGTTAGTCATGTACACTTAAAAACCATGACGGATGCTAGTAGAAATTAAGAACAAAGACATAAAACCAAGGCCGGTTATGATCCCACTCTATGCATACAATACAAACTAAGGTGGTGTGGTTTTCATTGTAATATTTTGGCACCAGACTTTTTTATATAACAGTGCTTTTTTAAAACACCTACATTGTCTCCCAGGTTTTCTCTTCATTCTTTTCCTTCCTTGATTTTACTCCTTGTTTCCATGTGCTCATCTATCTACCTCTCTATTTTCATTAATTTTTCAGTTTTCCCTGTGATTAACTATTCTTCCACTTCCACTCATTCTCTTTCTAGTGTCCTAGTTCTCTGCTTCTACCCCTTCTGTGTTTATTTTCTCCCTGTTCTCCCATCACCATGCTCTCAGTTCACACACAAAGTGCACACGCACACACAAATGCACTGGGTATCATCCCTTTCCATGAGTCACCTACAACAAGGGCATGAGAATGGCATATTCTGAGGCTATGCCTACACGCACAGTTTTATTTCGAAATAAGTCCTTTCGAAATGGCTTATTTCGAAATAAAACCCTTATTTCAAAAGGGCTCATTTCGAAATAAGGAAAACCCTGCAATCGAAATGGCCGTTATTTCGAAAGGGATATTTTGAAATAACACCAATTGGACCGCTGTTTTGAAAAGTTGTTTCAAAACAAGAGGTCTACACAGTGTTGTTTCAAAAGAACAGGTCTAAACAGCGTTATTTCAAAATATCCCTTCCGAAATAATGGCCGTTTCGAAAACATCTAGGTTTTACTCTTTCGGAACAACGATTCTTATTTCGAAAGGACGGGATCCGTCCTTTCGAAATAAGAAAACGTCGTGTAGACCTAATTTCTTTTATTTTGAAATAATGAGTGTTATTTCGAAATAAAAGTGCCATGTAAACATAGCCTCAGTGAACATAGTTCTTTCTACCATCCTTCCATTTGTAACTTCCCATCTTCTGTTCTCAGCCTGTCCCTGTCTTTTATCAGGCCCCATCCTACTTTCTCTTCAAGTCTCTTGCTCCAATCTCTTACACTTTCCGCAATCACTCGTCATTTCCTCCACCAGTGCCACAAATGATGAAAGAACTGACAGATCTGTTTGATTGCCTTGGGGATGTAACTAGGTCTATCTTTTCTTTTACAGAAGGTGGTAAGGTATTATTAGGATGTGTCCTCTTCCTGTCCTATTACCCTCAACAGGTGAGGAAGTCAATTGAAGAACAGTTCTTCCTCTAGAGAACAGAAGATTGGTGCAGAACTCCTCCTGACTCAGACATCTTGACTTTTTCTCTCAGGTTCAGCTACTGCTTCATCTATTGACTGGGACACTGAGGACCTCAGAAGTTTGCAACCAGGCTCTAGCTCCCCCTGATCATCCCACTTCAGATTCCTTCAGAGTCCTCACTTCAGCAGGCAGAAAAAGGATGGGAAACCATGGGACACAGCCCAAGTGAAAGGCAGAGTGAAATAAGCTGTCCGTTTGCTTCTAACAGGGTAGAGAAAAGTGTACTCTGCCATTCTCCCCTTTAATTTCAGACTTCGTTGTCTCATTTTGAAACCAATTATTTTTGATCCCACATGATACTACAAAAGCTTGATTGTATGCCACTGGCTCTGTTTAGAAGTGGCAGCACTTTAAAAGCACCTTAGGTAACCCTTCATACAAGAACAGCATCCTTTGGGCAGGCAGGCATTCCTGAAACATTTCCATTCACTGTTAGCAGTCCTAATCTTTCAAAACTGCTGGCCAGATGCCATGTTTACTATGCAGAGCAAGTTCCAGAGGGGATTAAATTAATAGATAAAATATGTTGTCTGAGTTACTGTTAAAATGAAAACAATGTAGAATTTTCATTGTATTTTTGTCTGTAAAATTCTGTCCAAACAGTCTACAGATCACTTCGTGCAGGGATATGAATGAGAACTGTTCTTGCTGAAGTTATACAGCAGGACACGTACTTCTAACAAAAGTCATATTTATAGTGAGCAGCTGAAGGAGAGCATAGTTCAAGTACTTGGTTCTCGCTAGGGACAGCTCATGCAAATATTGGTCCTTTTTACTGTGAACAGAAGATTTGGTTCAGCAGGAATAAGAATGGTTTTAAATAACAGTAGAACTGAGCATATTGCTGCAATAAATTTTCCATCTAGGTTTTCCCTCTAAATGAAATAATACATTAAGGGAATTGTACCATTTTAAATTAGTTAGACTGAAACTTCATGAACATGTCATTTCAAACGGTAATGCATGGCAGCTGAATACAGGTACAGAGAGTTTGTGTGGCTACATATATATATAAAGACCTTTATATTCTGTTGTATCTTGTCAGGCGTACAGTGGCCCATGGACATATAGTGCACTATGATAAATGTATTACACAAAATATTTTAAACCATTTTGATTGATTAGTAAAAACTATATTTGAGCCTGAAACAAAATGAAATAGCTACTATCCAGCATTGTTGTGCACATCAAGGCCTTGCAAAAGTAAGGGCAGAACAGAAAAGGGATCTCTTAGCAAGACTCTGCCTCATGCATTCTGCTACTGTCAGTCCCATTCAGATCTGCTATTCCATCATCTATGCTACAATTATCTGTCTTCTTCTGTTGCAAGTCTGTGAAGTATATTGACTTGTGGGGATGACAGGTAGTGGCTACATAAGGATCACCATCAATGACCATAGATAGTAGATCAACGTAATGTCTTAACAATTCATAAACATCCTGCCATTTCTGATGATTAGTCCCCTTTAGCCAGAAGTGAAGTCTATTAGCCTGAGAGCAAACCAGTGTATTTGGTCTGCCTCTGCAACAGGTAGGAGAGAAGACCCAAATCTTGGTTAAAAGAAGTGATGACTGGACCTTGGTAGGGGCATATGTAATGCATCTGTCATCTCTAAACACAAGCAGACAATCAAGTATCTTGCAGTCCTCTGCAGATTCAATATTGGTGCTAAGATCAGCAGGGAGATGGATTTGAGCAAATTTTATTTCCTTGCCAACATATACTAGCCAACTCTGGACAGAGATACTGTCTAAATTCTGCAGCATAGAAGAGGACGGTATCACAAAACAAATATTTTGCTTAAAGCGAAATAAAATAGAAGGATGCATGTAAAAGATTTGAGATACATACTTTAATATTTGACAAGACAAACTTTCTGATTTTTTCTCAAGATTTCCAAGACTACAGGAGAATAAACATATCTACCATTGGTCTAAACCACTGAAATTGAACACCTACCAAATATCAAACTTGGATTTATGATATTCATTCACACATGCACGAGATGTAATCTGTGCATAGATTTAGCCTGAAAAATGCACTGCATTCCTTATGACTAAGTTTTGTATTTGCAGAGACTTATGGAAGAACAGACCCTTTAGCAATTTTACAGTGAAAGTATTGCTCATCTGAGCCTAAATTTAAAAAAAGAAAAAGTCATTTTTCTTGGCAGATAAATACTTTCACATGGCTACAATAACCCACAGTTTTAAAGCAGCCCTTCAGAAGCCTGCTTCACAGGAGAGGAGATCAATCTGTCTATTGAATTTAAGAAGTTTATTTGCCTTTAGTAGTTGAGAAACCCATACATTTGGTGAAGATGAAGAATCAATATTAACAGACAAGATTTTTCTGTCTTTTATGTACCAAAAAGTGGAAGAGATTTCTATTGACTTAACTAAGGATTTATGTAACATGCTCTTAAAGTGGATGTTCGCATGTGCATTTCATGACCATATAGGCATAAACTGATCAGTTGCTATTACTCTTTTCAGTACTGACTCTGCAGCCTGGTAACCAATATCCCGGAAAGTTAATTTGGTCATTTATGATTAACGTTGCACTTGAACTCATGTGGCCAGCTCATCAGCTGGTGTAAATCAGCATAAAATCACTGAAATCAATAGGGGGACACTCATTTAGCCCAGCTGAGTATCTTGGTGCCTTTTTATTATTTCTGTTTTCAATTCTCCTTCTACTTACACTTCATTCAGATTTTTAAACACTTATCAATTTTGAAAGGGTGACTTGTTAAACATTTGTACATGTTTTGTGTACTCTTCTACATTTTCATGCCATGCTCAAGTCCTCCAAACAACAAAAAGCCACAGAAGAGTAAGTTGCTTACCTTGTATTTTAACTGAGGGTCCTTTGAGATGTGTGGCCTCTATTTGTCTTCCACCATGCATACAAATGGATAAGTAGGTGGCTTATGAATTCCAGAATGTTGATGTGCATCCTGGCCTCTCAGAATATCCAAGTGCTCTGTGGTTTGTACCTGTCTACATGGGCTCCCCAGCCTAAGAGGAAGGTGCCTGTAATGATTGGGTAATAAAAATTATTAGTGTTGTGGAACAGCTTCCATATCAGGTAAGATTAAAAAGACTCGGTAAAGAAATGACTGCCAGAGAATTACGATAGAATTCTATAACATCAAGAATAGCGTGCTGAAAAGTGAATAAGGAAGTATTATTTACTCTTTCACCTGACACACAATTCAGAGGTCACTTGATGAAATTAATAGTTTTAAACCTGATGCCTAACACAAAGAAATACTTCTTCACACTATGGTCAGTCAACCTGTGGAACTCATTGCTGCCAGGGGATGCTGTAAAGGTCAACAGTATAATCAGATTTTAAAAAAAGAATAAGGTAAGTTCATGGAGGACAGTTCCGTCAATGAGTATTTGCCAAGGGGTTGGTATGCAACTCTATGCTCTGTAAAGCAAACAAGGAGTCCTGTAGCACTTTTAAAGACTAACAAATTTATTTATTGCATGAGCTTTCATGGATAAAATCCTGTTTCATTAGATGCATGAAATAGAAACTACAGTATGGAAGGGAATATAAATGCAGAGAAGGGTAAGTCAAAAGGTCAGTTCAGTTCCAAAGGGGCACCCTTGTTAGTCTAGTTCAATAAAACAAACAAGTAGTCCTGTGGCATTTAAAGACTAACAAATTGATTTATTGCATACGCTTTTGTGGGAGAAAATCCCACTTTATCACATGCTTTGAAGTTCAGTTTTTTTCAATAAACCAAGCAAGTGTTTTGATCCAAACTGTGTGAAACAAAAGAAAGTGGGAAGGTTTGTTAGTCTTTAAAAGTGCCACAGGACATGGCTACCCCTTTGGAACTTGTCTCCTTGATCTGTGTGTCCCGAAATCTCTGACTGCTAGGCACTGGTACTGGCAAAGAAGGGTGGGAAAGAATCACTGGTTAAAATAACGTATTCTTTTCAGTCTCTTGGAAGCATCTGGCAGCAGCCACTAGTAGAAGGCAGGCTACTGGGCTAGATGGACTAGTAGTCTGATCGAGTATGGCTGTTCTCATGCTTAATGTTTTACGTTCTCCACTTCCACACCAATCTACATTAATATACTTTCACGCTCACTATTATTCCACTCCTTTCTGAGATCGCCTTTTCTCTTGCATTTTATCATCACGTCTTGCAGCCTTTCAGGATTTTCAGGTTGGGTCAGTACAATCCCAGATTCACAACACCTATCTCATGGAACTAGAGTCTGCTCAATGTCAATGATGCTACTGTGGCAGCTGGCAGGGTCCTTAATGGTGTTCACTAACTGTCACTCAGCACCAAAGGGAAGGGTAAGTCTGTGAGCAGCTGGCACATTTATGGGCTTTTCTATGCAGAGGGTTCATACTGATTTAACAAGATTGGTCAGAAGTGGATATGGTTAAATTGGTGTAACCCCCACAGTGCAAATGCATGTGTACTAGTATAAAGGCTTTTATAGCAGCAGAATTTATTTCTGCTTATATGAGAGAATATGGTCTACTGATATGAGAACACTGATATCAGTATAACTGTGTCCACACTAGAGGATTGCATTGATTTAACCATATCCATTTCTAAACCTAGATAATTAAATTAATATAAAAATGTGTTCAGATGAGCCCTGTACTCAGTGCAGGAAAAATGGGCAAGGGAGAGACTGTAGCAATTTTTGTGGCTGCTGCTTTCACTGGATGAGAGGAATGGGCAAAGCAAAGCAGCCTCTGAACTGAGTAGCAGTGTAATAACACCTTATCAATTACGTGCGATTCCAGATGAGTTAATAACGAGTAATGGCCCACAATTCTTATCAGTACAAGCATACCACTCCATGGCTTTACTATGCACAATCACTTGGGTTAGGAGACAAGTTAAAAGAAACTGCAAAGAACTGAAGAGACCAAACAAATCCAAGAAGGATACCAGCTCTCTGTTACCTTTGTGCATTCAGGATACAACCATCTTTCCACATGTACCAACAGTAACACAAGCCCTTCCAGTCGCTGACAGCAAAGGAAAACCAGAGGTTTCATGTGGCAGAGCCAGCTCAGCTCAGTGGCTGAAAAGGGACACAGCTGATGGCTCTGTTTTCAGAACAAGAAGGAGTCATATGATCAGAAGTTATTGCATTTCAGACAGAGCAGTTACTGATTGGTTGTATAGCTTTGTAATTGGTTTTAGGTAGTGTTATACTCAGGGGTTAAAGCATAATTTGGCAAGCCACAGAACCCTCCTAAATTTCTGGGCCCACTTTGTGCATGTCTGGGTTTCCTTCATGCATATCCAGGCCCTCCCAAACACCTGCCCTCCACACGCCTGTCTCCCCACCCCAACTACTGCCCCCTAAATGCCTGCCCCCATTAGACCTCTCCTTCCCCATGTCCTCCTCAGCACCCATTCCCATTCCCTAAGCTCCTCATGTCCCCTCTATAGCCCTCCTAACCCCCCATCCCCCAGCTCCCCCATCTTCACTCCCCCCCCAACCCACCCTCCACACCTCCCCAGTCCACCATCCCCACCCCTTCTTCCCACCCTACCCCCCCATGCTGCGCTGCCCAAGGGGAGACCGGGACTCGTGTCATGCTTGCTCACCCCACAGCACGGTGCGTGGACTCCTGAGGGCTAGGACAGGAGAGAATCAAGCTGACCCCTTATACTCAGGCTGCACTTTGAGGCTTCTACCTTGGAGTGCAGCCTACACATGCACAGGGGGAGCCAGCCAGGACTCTGCAGCAGGGCAGGCATGCCTCCCGGCCAAAGCTGGACAGCTGAACAGCTCCAATTTTTATTTTTAGGGGGCCTCCCAGAATGCTGGGCCCTCTAAAAATAGACTATTTTTAGGGGGCCCAGCATTCTGGAAGGCCCCCTAAAAATAGAAAATGGAGCCAAAACACTGTGTTCCTGGGCCCACTATTTTAAATGGTGGGGTCTGGAACTCAGTGTTCTGTCTCCATTTTCTATTTTTAGGGGCCCTAGAATGCTGGGCCTCTAAAATAGTGGGCCCTGGAAGGGCGTTCCAGGCCATTCCAACTTACTTTAACCCCTGGTTATATTATACTTGTATTTGGTGTTTTAAAAGAGAAGTTGTAGTTAGCCATTGATCCCTGAATTGAGCCATGGGCATGGTCCTTTGTAACCCAGTCACAGAGGAAGGAAGAATTGAAAACATTCCATTATGACTTTCATGATTGTGAAGTTCTGACTAACAGGAAATTATCTACAATCCCTCCAAAACCCCCTGTAAAACACAAACACTGGACACTTTGTAATCAGCGTAGATACCTGTGAGAACTGATATGCTTGATTTGTAGATCAAAAAGGTTTAATGTGCAAGGCTTTCTATAAATATGCTCATCAGATATAAATCCTAAAACAAACTACAAAATATCATAATCATTACACCTGGAGAGCTAAGCAGTCACTCAAAAGACTGTATACAAGAATGGCTTTCTTCAGGAATCCCATCAGGGAGTCAGTGGATCCTTTGGGCTGACTGGCAGCAATTTCTTGTGGACTCAGGCATTGACAGAACACACCCCTTTATGCATGTGGTGACTTTTTATACCTCTCTATATGCAGCTTTCACCTAGTTGCCTCTCTACTAATTGTTACATAGTCTGTCACCTACATTGGGTTCTCACCCTTGACTACATTCCATCTTCACTGTGATAACTGGGACCATCAAAACAGTATCTGGCAATAGGAGGGAGTGGTAAGAATATATAATCTTTGGCATAAAAAAGCATGCCCCTGGATGTTTAAGGATAACTTGCTATTCCCCTCACCGTTGTCTACATGCAACTGCAAGCATACTTGTTATGTATTTCCTCTTATTCTGTGCCATGGTATGCAGAAACAGATATCTGCAAGTCAGTATTCCTCTTTGTCTGCCAACTGAAAGATACCAGTCTGTGGAGATCAGAATAGTCAAACAAGCAACTTAAGCTGTGCTAGGGCTCAAAACTAGAGCCCTGCGCGGATACAAATAAGTGGATCCGTATCCGAACTGCATCTGCAAGAAATGGTCCACGGGTATCCATGTTGTATCCGTGGATGCAGATATAATGTGGATATCCACAGATATCCACATATTTGCAGGGCTCTAGCTCTGTGCAGATAAAAATATGTGGATCCATAGCCAATCTGCATCCACAAGAAATGGTCCATGGATATCTGTGTTGTATCTGCAGATCCAGATATAAGGCAGATATCTGCAGATATCCACGGATTTGCAGGGCTCTACTCAAAACCTTTGTCAGACAGCTCAAATTGCATTAGGCCTCCAATCAGGGCTGGCCAAAGGGGTTTTGGTGCCCTAGGTGACTTTGGCACCCCACCACCACTTTCAATGTAGAGAAAAAAATGATGGCACACTAATATATATTTTTAAATTGAGAAAAAAAATTCACTTCTCTCTATTTTGGTACCCCTTAAAACCTGGCAACCTAGGTGATCACCTAGTTCATTTATATGGTCAGGCCAGCCCTGCAACCAACACACACCATGTCCAAATTCTGCACTTGTACAATGAAAATCAACTCCCCTGACTCCAGGTGAAGTTATTCCATGTTTATACTGGTTACTGTGAACTGAGAAATTTGGCCTCTCAGCTTGCTACATCACCTGTTCTCAGCCCCAATACCCAGCACAGAGAACTAGCATGACCTGAGTGTGAAACAGTTGAAAGTGGAAATGTTGTATATGTGTTTTGTAACTATGGGCAGTGGGAAAAGACAGTTGAATATTTATAGAGGGGCCCAGGTTTGCTAGAAACAGCTCCGGCATAGATAATGAAGAAAAAATCCTATTCTGGAAATCATAATTTTGATTAAGTTTTCTGCTTTTGAAAGCTTCTGGCCTTAAGAGGTGGCCATGAAGCGTAGATTTACTTTGCTTGGCTTGAAAGCTCTTTGGGGCAGAGACCAACTTTGCATTATGTGTGTGAACAGTACTGGGCACAACAGGGTCTCAAGCCCTATCTTATGGATATAAGGGATCTATAGGCTAATGCAATACGTGGAATATATAACAACACTATAGCCTGTCCCCTGAGATGTGGCATAAGTCTCCCCCTTTTTCTTTCCATGTACTTAGAATTGCCAATGTGTGCTGTGGCTTCCACATCCTCAGCTCTTTATCTGTTCTTGGTTTCCAATTCTTCCACTCAAAATGACACCTCAATGTGTCAGAATCACAAGGCTGCTGTCCTTTAAGAAATCACTGATAATGCTACTGCTGGAAAGCAACATAATGCCCAGAGCACAGGGGCAATAAAATAAGCAAGCTTCAGCAAAGAAATAACACACCAATAGTAATAGTATGACAGAGTGAGGCAGTGTATGGGAACTGGAAAACATGATTTGAAGAAGAAAAGGGTTACCATTAATTAATAATTAACCAGCATTTATAAATAAGCCAATTCCTCAGCTCTTAACACTTGAAATTCTCCAACTACCTCTCCCCAAGGCAGATAGCAGGCTGTGGTCACCGGTCTGGAGATGGAATTATGTGGTGATGCCAGCTAAAACAGTCACCTTATTCTTTCTTCTCACCTGGGTGGAGCAGGGTCCAGGGTTTAAAGTAAGTGGGAATGCACCAGAATGTCATTCAGGGGCCCACAAATTTAGGGGCCAGCATTCCAGGGCCCCTAAAAATAGACTAATGGGGTGAAACACAGTGTTCCAGTGCATTCCCCCTTACTTTAATCTCCACCGGCTTGTGCTTCCCCTTCAAGCTCTCAGCCTCCCTAAATGGCGGGGCAAGCAGCAGCAGCAGCAGCTAGGAGCATTGACTGCCAGTCGACAGCAGGTGAAGAGCTCAGGGCTGCCAGGTTGGCTGGGAGTGGAGCAAGCAGGGCGATCCCTCCTGTTCACTCCACTCCTAAACAACCTGGCATCCCTGCACCATGCACTCTCTGCCCACTGCCAGCACCTTGCAGTCACTGCTCCTGGCCGTGCTGCTTCTGATGCTTGCCCCACCACTTGGAGAGCCCAAAGGGGAAGCACAAGGTGTTGCATCAGCAGCAGGTGGTGGTGGACTTGGTGAGCTGGAGACCAGGAGTGGGACTGGAGGGGTCTGGAACAGCATGAACCGCTGGAGCAAGGGGTCAGGATGGGGTGCTGGGGAGGGATAGAGAGGGGCACGGAGACAAGGAAAAAGGGTAAGAGCTGGTGGGGGCTGGGTAGTGGTGGAGGGGACTATGAAGGGCTGGAGTGGAAACTGGGTGGGGGCTGGGGAGGGACAGAGGAGGTTGTGGGGCTGGGAAGGTATGGAGGTGGTTGGTGGGTTGAAGGGGGTGGAGTAGGGGAATGGGGACAAGAGAACTGAAGGGGGCTGGGGAAGTGTGGAGGGGGTCAGGGGGGCTGAAGTGGTGTAGAGTGAAGACAGGGGAGCTGGGGTGGGGGGGTTAGGAGGGCTGGATGGGGGGCTTGTGGGCACAAAGCTCAGGGAATGGGGATGGCAGCTGAGGAGGACACGGGGAAAGATGTCGGCACTAGTGAACAAGGTTGGCGTGATGTGGATTTGAGGCTGCTTTGTTTGTGAGGAAAAAGCTGGCAGAGCTTGAGCAGTTTGTTTGGCACTCGTATTACAACTGGGGCCCGCACATGCATGAAGGGGTCCCGGAGATTAGGAGGGTTCTGGGGTCCGTCAAATTATACTTTAACCACTGGTATGGTCTTCCCCTGACTTTGACCAGCTGAAGTTTCCCTGGCCTGGAATCCTTCTGGGATCTCATCTGGCTCTTGGGAGGAAATGCCGAGTCAGGACTCTCTCTCTCTGGGTCTTGGTCACTCATAGACTCATGGACTCTAAGGTCAGAAGGTAGCAGTATGATCATCTAGTCTGACCTCCTGCACAATGCAGGCCACAAAACCTCTCCCACCCACTCCAGCGATAAACCTCTAACTTATGAGTGAGTTAATAAAGCCCTCAAATCATGATTTAAAGACTTTGAGATAAAGAGAGTTCACCAACAGGTGAGCTGTGCCTCCTGCTACAGAGGGAGGCAAAAGACCCCCAGAGCCCTAGCAAATCTGTCCTGAGAGCAAATTCCTTCCCAACTCCAAATATGGTGATCAATTAAACACTAAGCGTGTGGGCAAGTCTCAGTCAGTCAACCAAGAGAGAATTCTCTGTAATAACTCAGAACCCACCCCATCTACCCTCCCTTCTTAGGCCACTAGCATATCCACCACCAGTAGTCAAAGACAAACAATCAGTCAATTTCCAAAGTAGGCCATCCCATCATACTATCCCCTCCATAAACTTATCAAGCTCAGTTTTGGAGACAGTTATGTTTTTTACCTCCACAACTCACCCTGGAAGGCTATTCCAGAACGTTCCTACTCTGAGGTTATGTCCACACGTCTCTTTTATTTCGAAATAACACTGGTTATTTCGAAATAAAAGAGATTAGGTCCACACGACGTATTCTTATTTCAAAATGATGGGCTCCATCATTTTGAAATAAGAGCCATCATTTCAAAATAGCTTAAACCTCCTTTCAATCGAAACAGCTGTTATTTTGAAATAACGCCATTCGGATGTGTTATTTCAAAATAACCATTATTTTGAAATAACACTTTTGCCCTTGTCCTTCCCAGGGTGCTTGCCATTTCGCCTATATTGAGTGGGGGCATGGCCCAGGGAGGGGACCATGTTGCCACACCTCCCATGGTGCCCCTCTCCTAAAGTGGAATAGCAAGTCCTGTGTTTGGACATGCTATTTTGCTTTGAGCTTTTCCCTTCATTCGAATTAACATTTTCTTAATTCGAATTAACTTATTCCGAAATAAGAATTTTATTTTGAAATAACCCTTTTCAAAATAACGTATTTCAAAATAACAATGTATGTGTGGACATAGCCTGATACTTAGAAACCTGCATCTAACTTCAAGCCTGCATTTCCTGAAGGACAGTTTGTATCCATTTGTTCTTGTGTCCACATTGGCACTGTACTCAAATAATACTCTCCCCCACCGGCATTTATCCCGCTGATGTATTTGTAGATAGCAATCATATCACCTGGTTACAAGGAAAGGTCTGCCTGTCCGCACCCAGGTGTGTTTTGTGGAATAAGATATTCTATTATCCTGCCAATACATATTGGTCTTGCATGTGAGCAGGGGGGTGGAGCAGCAGAGAATATATCTTTCATTGGTTTGTGGATAACAGGCAGTGATAGGTGTCTTCCTGCAACCCAGAGTTAGTGCCTAGCTCTATGAGGGGCTGTGGGGCTTACACACAACTCCTGTCAGCCTTTCTTTGGTTAGGGTGGTGTCTGCCTGCCTAGCATGCTGTTTTATGGCTCGCTTACCCAGGTGCCTATCTTTCCCCATTCTTTATAGAAGATACCCAGGCACCTTACTCAGGCTTTGAGGATCGCAGTGTTGTTCTCATGGCTTCCTAGGTGTCTGGAATTTAGGCATTGTGATACTCATTGTCACAACACCTCAGTCCCTTTGCAGATCCAGGCCTTACCACTATCCTTCCAATGGCAAGCTTATTTCTCCTCTCATGCTTCACCATCCAGTTTCAGGTGAGAGAGACAAAGTTCTACCCACCTCCCCATGGTTATAGGACGAGTATCTGGAGAGCATGGGGTACACTCTGCACCTCACAAGATCTGGATCCAAGACCCAAGTAGGTCTCACTCAGTTGATCAAAGGGAGTAGGGAGCCTTACTTCCCTGCTCAACTAAATAAGAAAATCACAATCGAGGCTTTATTCAATTCACCAAGAATACAAAAGGAATAATTATGCATTACATAATCACTCTTCTGTTGTGTTAACAGCATTCATTTTATCAGCCCATGGCCCTGACATTTGTCTTATTCTTTCAAAATGTTGAGTGAATTTCTCATATATTCAGAAATGACTGTCAATAAGCCATTTGTAGTCATTTCTTTTCTAAAATAAATTTCTTTAAGAAAAAAATGACGACTCCCACAGTCATTACAATAGAAGTTCTTTTGCAACACATGTTCTGCTGAATGCATTTCCTTACTCCAAAAGTATATGACATGACTAGGTCCCTAATGAATTCACAGCCCATTTCATGGTTTGAGGTTTTTAAATTAGTCAATTTCATGTTTGCAGGTGTTTATATTTGAAATGTTAGGGTGCTGTTACTGTGGGACCCTGACCCAAAAAGGCAATGGGCATAGGAGAGGTTGGGATTGCCACCCTTACTTCTGACATGCTGCTTCCAGAGCTGGGCAGCCAAAACAGAAGGCTCCTGGCAAGGTACCCAGCTCTAAAGATAGCCCCAACCCCTGTGGCAGTGCAGAAGTGAGATCCTCAGGGTATAGAAGTGGATGTTATCAAACTCCCACCCAAGTGGGGGGATGACAGCTAGAGTTGCAGCTTCTATGCACAAGGAAGAGACAGCTGGAGCCATCAAGTTTCTTGGAACAAGAGGAGGTTCCCCAAGGTAAGTCTGATGCAATCTGCAGGCAGTCCCTGCAGGAGAAGATGAAGTCCCATGACTCCCATCCCCAGGTACTAATAGCCAGAGCAGGGGTGGGTAATATTTTTGGCCTGAGGGTCACATGCCACGTATGGCCACTCATAGCAGGCCACAGGCAGGGGCGAGGAGTGGGAAGGTGAGACTTGGAGTGGAAGTGGCCAGCCCTCATCCCCAGTAAAAAGGGTGGAGCTAGGCTCCACTTCCTCCCTCTCAGCTTCAGCTGGAGGTGAGAGGGAAAAGGAGCAGCGGTGGCACTGTGGCCCCGGTGTGAGCTGCTGCTGCCACCGCTGTTCTTCCCCCTCCCAGGTCCAGCATTGACTTGCACCACGGCCAGAGTGCTGCCATCATTCCGCCTCCCTCACAGCTTAAGCTAGGATGGAAGTGGAGTGGCGACTATGCTCTGGCCCCAGCGCGAGCTGCCACTGGACTTGGGAGGAGAAGGGAGAGTGGTAGTGGCAGTGCTCTGGCTGCAGTGTTGGGCACCCCTGGAGCTGGAGGGAGAGGGAAGAGCAGCTCTGACTAGGCAGGCCGTAGGACAAGTGCTCACAGGCTGTAGTTTGCCTGCCTCTGAGCTAGAGCCCAGTGCAGGCTAGGAACCCCCAGACGGGGGTCTGATTTCACAGGGGAGATCAGATTTCACATTTGTGATGTGTTTTTCACAGCCATATGGCCCTAAAACACAGCACGGTATAGTTTCTAGCCGGCCGAACAGCATTACAGTCCTATTTGTTTCAGGAGCTTAAGCCACTGTAAGGAATATTTTACACTAACTTTTTTTTTTCATTATTGTTTGCTGTTTTAGCCCCTAATCTTATGGATCAAAGCACGAAATAAACAAGACCATGCCAATTACAGAAAAGAAGCCGTGTTTGCAGAGAACTTTGACTCAGTTTAAGCTAATGCGTTTGCCAGCAGTTTTGTAAACTTCAGCCATCTGGTGTTGAGCTTTGGGGACCACGATTTGCTTTCACATGGAATAAAAGGTACTAAATTTAGATGGTATTTAAGTACACGGCTAACTATTGGGGAAAAACCCTGGGAAACACTAGAAGCAGAATATGAAAACAGCTCTGAAAAAGAGTAAGGTCTGCAGCTTAACAACGTGACAACACATAGTGGGTGTAGATTCTTCTCTTACATGGATATAAATCAGAAGTAATTTGATCAAACTTGACATTAGTGACATTGGTGTAAAATTGATATGGAATTAGAATGAGGCCTATAGTTTCTAAGATATCTGCCAGAAGGATTAAATTCTACTTTCAATTACATAGGCATAAACCTAAGACAACATTACTAACTCCTGTGGATCTGCATTGAAACCTGTGTTTAGCATAAAATGGTTTTATGTCCTCTGAGATAATGAAGGGGGATATGGCAAACATCCACACTGACAGATACATTCATTGTTGTTTTGGCCACCTGAAAAAAATTGGCTTGGAAAATATAATAGTTTGTTCTATTTCTTTTCAGAAATAATTCCCACTCTCTAAAAACAGTTTTCACATAATTCTCTCATTCAAGCATCTTATCACAACCTACAACAAAATCTACCCATTTCTGATTATCAAAATGTACTGCAGAGCACATCATCCTTGAGAGTGGAAGCTGATAACTTAAAAATAGAAGTAAAATAAAACTTACAGCAGCAACAAAAAATGCAGATGAGAAAATTTCCAGAGGGGTAGCCATGTTAGTTTGTGTACCGCAAAAATGACAAGAGTCCCGTGGCACCTTAAAGACTAACGAATTCTTAAGGGATAAGCTTTCTTGGGCTTCAACCCACTTTGTCAAATTCAAGTGGGTTATAGCTCATGAAAGCTTATACCTGAAGAAATTTATTGGTCTGTAAGGTGCCACAGGACTCTTGTTATTTTTAAAAATGAGAAATGCAGTTTGTGGATAATGTATGCAGAGACTACAGTGATTATCGGATATTGAGCAAACAAATCCTTGTACCTATGAGACTTGTAATTGTGCTTGGCTTTAGGTTTGGCATAGATTTCAGTGCTGATTTGAACCAGGGCCAGATATAGGGGAAGGTGGGCTCCAGGGCTCAGGGTGATGTTTTTGTTATAATGTTTGAAGTAAAATGTTTCAGATATTCCATACATAGATTCATTTTTCACTAACCTCCTAGAATGTTCTGGGCCCTTCTACAATCTCATAGAACCTTCCAGACTTTTTGAAAACTATGTTTTCTTCAAGTCTCCTAGAATATTGGCAGCCATGCGCTCACAAGTACATAAGAGGTGGGGTATCACCAGTCAATGTGTGAAACAGAAGAATTAACTGAAGTGAAGGAAGACCCTGCTGCAATATTCTGCACCTTGTCTTATTATGTAATTGTGAAAGGATACTTATGTTTTAAGACTTGAAGAATGTAAGTAGTGGCTAGAAAAGGACACATTTAATGAGATGTGAGCGATATCTATTGAACCCCATTTATGCAACAATATAAAAGAAATGCTGTTACATCTTTTGTCATGCTTAAAACGTAATGTTCGATGACTTTCTAAGACTGTGGCAAAGACTTTTGATCTGCCTAAGACTGTCTGTTTTCCCTTGGAAAAAAGAGAAGCCTTTGGGAGCCTTCAGGAGGTCAGTATAGGAAGTGAACAGTTTAATTACAATCTAGCAAGGGGCAAATTTGATGAGAAAATATCTGAAACAGAAAGACAGAGATCAGATTTTAGGCAGTAGCAAACATCTCAGAACAAAAGAAACTGAGGAGCAAAGCATAAGCAATGGAAGTAGTATTGCTAAGAAATTAGAAGATTTACCTAAAATAAAGATTGGAAATGTGAGAAAAATGGTTGAGACTCATCCAGTTGTCCTGGCAACCTAAAGGAGAGTGATGATAAAAAAGAAAGTGGCTCACAACATGATAAAAGAGGGCAATGACAAAGAAAAATGTGGTTCACCTGAAAAGGAAAGAGAAGATGAAGAATCGGTCCTGCATGATGACAGAAACAGCAGTGAGGAAGATTTGCACACCACAAATCAATACACCAGATCCTGTTTTATGTTCAGTAATCCTAAACTGTGCTGATATAGATTGTATAATTTTGAATAGACTCTGGAAAATTGAGGATACCATTCTTCTAGAAAATGAGCAGAAGTGGCACTTCTCAAAGTCACACCATGAAAGAGTGCTCAAGCATGGTGAGAAACTGAACTGGCATTAGGTAGCTTACTCCAAATCCACTGATAAAGCATTCTGGTTTTGTTGCAAAACATTTAACAAGAATGCCAAATCTTTGCTTGTGCTTTCTGAGTATAGCTACTGCCATAATGTAACTGATGTGATGAAACAATATGAAAAGTCACCCAGCCATTTTATGGCCTACACCAACTGGAGGTGGAGTCCAGGCTCAAGCTGATTAAACACACAGATACAGAAAACCAGAGAAATGTTAACATAGAAATCCAGCATTGGAGGAAAATGCTTGAGCATTTGACCTCAATTGTCCTTTTCTTTGCAAAGAATAGTTTGGTTTTTCAGAACTTGTCAGATAAGCTGTTCACTGAACACAATGGTAATTCCATCGGTTTCGTATCTCTCCTTGGGAAATGCAATGATGTCACGTGTGAGCACCTATGCTGAGTAATTCATAAAGATGCTATGGACCAAACAATCCAGCAGCAAAACGATTCAAAACACATTGATTGACCTTATTGCAAGGAAGGTGCTTTATAACATATTGGTATGGCTTGACAAAGCAAGTGCTACACCGCAGTGATAGGCTGCACTTTAAGTATTAGTCACAGTGAGAAGATGTTATTTACAGTAAGATTTGTTGACAAGAAGGATGGCTGTTGCCAAGAAAAGGAACATTTATCTATTTCCAGCATGTGGACTCTACTGGGGAAGCCTAACAGAACACTTCATGAACATTTTTGAGTGTGAATCAAACAAAGCTATAGGAGTGCTGCAGCCATGGGTATGATAAGGCCTTGAACATGAAAGGAAGAAACAGCAGCATCCAAACATGGATCCTTGTGCTGAATCCTGGAAATGTTGTCATGCCTCATGGCTGCCATACCTTCAGCCTGGTTGTGTCAGAGACTACATCATTTTCTTGACATTCAGCATCTCCCTTTGGAGTACTGCAAAAGGTATATATGCCCTGGTTTCATCATCACAGACAGTGTTACAAATATGACCATGAAGCTGCTAAGTGGCACTTGCTGGAAGAGCTGTGTTGGCAGCGTAAGGCCAGTGAGGTGCCCAGTGACTGAGGTTTATGATGCTCTGATGGAACTGGTGTAGTTGAGTAAAGCTGAGACTGGAAACCAGGTCATTGGCTTAAAATTTCTGGACCCATTTGTGGTTTGGCACAATATCCTATATTTCAAGTAAACATTGTAAGTAAGGCATTGCAAACTCAGCCTATGAACATCACAACCATTACTAGTTTGATAAGAAACTTCCTTGATTTCTTTGTGGTCTACAGAGACAACAGATTTGAAGATGCCATCACTGCTACCACAGAAATGACAAAAAACTTAGAAGCTTAGCCTGTCTTCAAGGAAACTCATTCATAGGAAGATGAAACAGTTTTGGTAATCAGGGCAGAGATAAGGTGATGGGAAGCTCAGAATTAAAATTTAAAAGGGAGATTTTTTTGCTCCCTCATTGCCACTGCTCAAGTGTCCACTGAAGAAAGGTTTGGACAAATGAAACACTGCAAAAAGACTTGCAGGTGAGGTTGGCTTGTATAACCTTAGTAAGTTAAACAAACAAGGCATCCCGTGGCACTTAAAGACCAACAGATTTATTTATTGCAGGAGCTTTCCTGCTGCTGGCAGATAGGAAAACACTCAAGTACAGATCTTCACTGGATGCTGATACATGAAGAATGCATAGACATCAGTCATAAAAACATCTCTATATAACTGAGCAACATCTATTGTATTTTGCCACATGGGCAGGGCTGGAGCAAAAGGGAGCCCCAGGCTTCAGCCCCTAGGGTGTGTCTACACCAGGGCTTTAAGTCGACTTAAATAGAGCCCTGTCTATATTTAGACATTATTAAGTCGACTTAAGCAAATGCTTAAGCTGACTTAATAACACCTGCCCTTTCACTTGCCTTAGGCTCTTAAGGCGACTTAACCGGGCAGGCCCCCCACCCCCTCCTCGCCCCTGGGCAGATCGGGCTAGGCCTGATCTGGCTATGGGGCCCAATCCTGCACCAGCCCTACAGTGAGGAGCTGGGGCTGGATTAGCTGCCAGCCCCTCACTGCAGGAAGGCAGGAGCGGGTCAGACAGCGCTCCTGCTTGTCCATAGGCAAGGAGCAGCACTGTCTGGATAGGACAGCGCTGCTTCTTGCCTACAGATGAGCAGAAGCACTGTGGGACAGCTCCTTCCTGCCCGGTCAAGATCGGGCCCCAGAGCCCATTGGGCTCAGGGTGCCCAATCCGGACTAGGGAGCGGGGTAGGAGGAGGGGCACATTGGGATATGTCAGTACTCTGTCTACACAGACTTACCCTAAAGTCGACTTAACAAGGTTGACTTAAAGTTGACCTTGTTAAATTGACTTCCAGGCCCCCCTGCAGTGTAGACATAGCCCTTTGGTCCTTGCATGATCAGGCCCCTGCCACCCAGCAGAGCACCCGCAGGGCCTGCAGAAAACCAGGAGACGGGGGCTGCCAGTGCTGGGTGACTGTGGGGCCCTGGAGCCAGAGGCCAGGCTCCACATCTTGCCCTGCCCCTGGACCAGATGGTCCAGCCTCAAGGGTTGGATGAGCCAGTGCATGTTCACTCCTCTCCCGGGTAGGGCCTGCTGGCATGCAATGCAATCTCTGGTGCAGGGCTTCACTGGAGACTGCTCTGCATGCCAGCCGACCCCACCCCCAGGGCAGACTGGCTGGACCAGGGCTGGCGGAGAGTGGCCTCTGTTCCCCACCCCGCCTCCCAGCACCAGCCTGCCAGCAGGGCAGCACTAGCCTGCCTGCCTGCCCGCCCACCTGGCCCTGTACATGGGAAGCACTCTCCACTCCAAGTTCTCCAATTATCATTCAACTCTCCACCATGAATGAATTTTGAGGATTCTGCTCATGCTGCTGGTCACAATCATGAGTGGTGAGTGCAGCTTTACAAAGCTCTGGCTCAATAAAACCTATCTTTAATTGTTGATGATTAACTGATAGGCATCATGTGCTCTTTTATTGTTTGAAAATGCCATTGGTCAGTCTCTGGATTTCTCTGATATTGTGCTTTAGTTTCTGAGTACAGAAGTGAGAAGAATGACCTTTTGAACTAAAGGACTTGGGTTAACGCTCTGCCACCTGCTTTAGCACAATTTTATTTGGCACTGTTTTGTCGCTACTTTATCACTACTGAGCCACGCAATGTTGGTGTACAGTTCAATTTCTTGAGGTTAGTACAGTCCAGTTATTCTAAAAATTAAGTTTCTATAAGATTAGAGATAATGAATTTTTATTTCCTTCTATAAGCGCATGAATAAATGCAGATTTACAGATCTTAGCAGGCAAATTTATCTCATATGACAGAGATCAGCCATGCATGCAAATTGTGCATAAAAGTCATGAAATGGACTACAAATGCAGTAAAAATAAAAAAGATATTCTGAAGTTTAACAAATGGAGGGGAGGCCTAGAGTTTAGGACCAGCCCTGATTTGAACTCTATGGCTTTTTATTATAATGGGGAAATGGAGGTATCTGTATGTCTTCTCAGCTTTCTCTATGCAGGTTTTTTTGTTTGTTCGTTTGTTTGTTTGATCTTAAAAACACAGGAATGGTTACAATGGGTAAGATCAATGATCCATCTAGTCTAGTATCGTCCTTCTGATATTCACCTGTGCCAAATATTTCAAAGGAAATAAAAAGAAGAGGACAATTTTTGTGTGTTCCATCACCTTTTCTTTGGTCCCAACTTCTGGTTGTCAGAGACTTAGTGACTCCCAAATCATGGTATTGCATTCCTGACTGTCTTAGGAGTAGCCACTGATTGATGTGTCCTCCATGAACTCATCTAACTCTTTTTTGAACTCAGTTATACTTTTGGCCTACACAACATCTCCTGGCAAAGAGTTACGTAGATTGATTGTGTGTTGTATGGAGAAGTACTTTCTTTCCATTAGTTTTAAACCTGCCACTCAATTTCATCAAGTAACCCCTTGTTCTTGTGTAATATGAAGGAGTAAATAGCACTTCCTTATTCACTTTCTCTACACTATTCATGATTAGTAGCCTTATGTCATATCCTCCACTTAGTTTTCTCTTTTAAAAAATGAGTAGATGAAGTCTTTTTAATCTCTCTTAATACAGAAGCTGTTCCAGATGCCTAATCATTTTTCTTAACTCTGTGTATATATTCCAATTCTAAGAGATCTTTTCTAAGATGAATTAATGAGAATTGCACATCTTATTCAAGGTGGAGGCATACCATGGATTTATATGGTGGCATTATGATATTTTCTGTTATATTACCTATCCTTTTCCTAAGGGTTCCTAACAGTCCCTTGGATTTTTTATTTCTGCTGCACACTGACCAGATGTTTTCAGAGAACTACCTATTAGAGATCTTGGAGTTGTTTTCTTAAGTGGTAACAGCGAATTTAGAACCCATCATTTTGCATGTATAGTTGGGATCATTTTTCCCAATACACATTACTTTGCATTTATCAATATTGAATTTCATCTGTGGTTTGTTTTCTTGCCCAGTCACAAGTTTTGTGAGATCTTTTTGCAGTCTGCTTTGCATTTAACTACCTTGAGTAATTTTTTTTATCATCTGCAAATGTTTACACCTCACTATTCATCCATTTTCCCAAGTCATTTATGTACATGATAAACAGAACTGGTCCCAGTACAGCTCTCTGGAGGAACCCACTATTTATATCTCTCTACTGTGAAAACTGATCAATTATCCCTTCTCTTTCTAACTGTTATTGATCTATGGGAGGATCTCTCCTCTCATCCCATGACTGCTTTCTTTGCTAAAGAGCCTTTTTGAGTGGTTTGTCAAAAAACAAAAAACTTTCTGAAAGTCCAAGTGCACTAGAGCTGCTCAATCACCTTGTCCAAATGTTTGTTAACCCTTCAAAGCATTCAAATAGATTGGTGAGGCACTTTTCCCTTTACAAAAGCAGCATTGTCTGTTAACTCAACAAATCATGTTCATCTGTGTCTGATAATTCTGTTTTTCACTGATGTTTCTGGAGGAAAACCTGTTTCTCCCTATGTTTGGTCACAGATTTTAAAGCCTAATATCATAGGCTATGTCCACACATACATCATTATTTCGAAATAACCCATTTCGAAATGAGTTATTTCAAAATAAAGTCCTTATTTCAAAATAAGTTAATTCAAATTAACAGTTTGTTAATTTGAATTAAGGGAAAGCCTGCTTTCGAAATAGCCCTTGTTTCAAAATGATTATTTTGAAACAAGGCCGTTCAGACATGTTGTTTCAAAACAGTTGTTTCAAAACAATGGTGTTGTTTTGAAACAATGTGTCCGAACGCCATTGTTTCGAAACAACTGTTTTGAAACAACGGCTATTTTGATTAGATGCGAGGTTTAACGGTTTCAAACTAACGGCCGTTATTTTGAAACAACGGGTCCCATTGTTTTGAAATAACATTGCGTCGTGTGGACATGCTTCTTCTTATTTTGAAACAACCTCTGTTGTTTCAAAATAAGAAGCCTGTGTGGACATACCCATAGAGTATTCAAAATTTCACATATAGGGTCAATACACATACTTTTCAATTATATTAAACACCAGACTCTTTAGTCATAAATGACCTTACCTGACACACTGTTATAACAAAGCAATATTATGTACAATCAGCTGACTCAGTTACTTATCATTTGAGGTTAAGATCTTTTGTCTTTATAATCCAGAGGCTCTCTCTCCCATTCATTAGGTTGGCGGCTTTATTTACCTTTAATGTAAATATTCTTTCATTGTGCCTGACAATCAGGCTGGTCAGACAAACAAACACACATTCCATTAGGGGCAAACTGGACATTGGATGTCCAACACATTTTAAGAACTTCATTCTAAACTACACACCTGTAACTCTTTGTACACGCTCTGTGCATACATCATGAAGTAATATCAATAGTGAGTTTCTAGTTTGTCAATGACATATATCCAAAAGATGTCATGTAATGCATCATGACAACAGCATGTTAGGTGTAGTGAGTATGTCAGGCTTGACAACAATTGTTGACACAGGGCAGTGAACCACCAATAGGCCATTTTGCCACAACAACTTAGGAAGTCCAGTCACTTCCCTTAATGTTTTCATCACAATTCTAATTTCCCCTTTAAGTGAATGGTGTACTAGCACAATTTACTTCAGTGTATCCCATAATATTAGTGCCTACAAAAGTCACTTACTGCAGCTGATCTGCTATTCCAACAAATAGTATTTAAGAACTATTCATTTTAATGGCACTCAATCTAAGCAATTTAGCTAGACACTGTATTTTTGCAAATTGTGCAATTACGTTGTTCAAAAACAGACCCAACATGCACATTCAGTAAGACAAGAAATCTGCTCAATGCAACAAACAAGGAGTCTAGTGGCACTTAAAAACTAACAAATTTATTTATTGGATGAGCTTTCATGGGAGAAAATACCATTTCATCAGACGCTTTGAAGATGGGGGAATGATAGAATGGGAGTAAATAAATGTAGGGAAGTGTAAGTCGTGGGACCAGGTCACACTGTAACAGCAAATCAAAACAGTTGTAAAGATTCAAACACTAGGGAGCAGCACACAGAGGAAGATAAGGTCAAATCACCTGTTGTAACAAGAGAAAAATCCAATGTCCTTATTAAGTCCCGCAGCAATACAACCAAATTTGCAAATAAATTCAACCTCAGCAGCTGCTCAATAGTAATCCATCTGGCAGGTTGAAAGAGATGGAGATCACTTTAAACACACACATTGTGTCTGTATAACCCTGCTTTATTTAAAGTACCTATTTGCTATGCAGATAAATTAGCCATACACAGTACAGACCCCCTTCCTTCTGCATATTGCTTATTTTGTTAATTAAACATTTATTGTATAAGCAAAAAGTGAGATTGTCAGTTTGTCATAGGCTAACCAAAGTCAGATATCACTGATAACAGATAACATTCAAAAGACACTAGTGAATCAGAGCTAATTGTCTCCTGGCTTTCAAAGCCAAGCCATTTCGGCGCTAGAATTGTTCAGAAAAAAAAGGGTTAGCAACATTTTTATTTACATAATGAGATAAAGTGTGGTTTTCTTCACCTTCCTCATACTCAAAAATGGCTTTCAAAAATATCTGTTTTCAGGCCTTGGAAAAGTCTGAGAAAGTTAACAATTCAGAACAGGATCCCTTCTGTCATGGAGAAACCACTGATGGATCTTATTGAAAGATCAGGAAATAAATTGAGTACTTTGCGCTCACAGAAGCCATACTGGTTTATAGGTCTGGGATAGAGAGTAGAGTTTTAAGATGTATGTTACAGGCCATACATCCATGTGGTTCTAAGAATTATGGACACCTTGTGAAATTTACTGCTGTGAAACCTATGCAATACCTACGTTCCCTTCAAGCCCTCAAAACAGAATCATAGTGCTAAATTCTCTCTTAAAGCAGCTCCCTGGAAGTGACTAGAGTTAGATCAGCAAAAGAATTGGCCCATAGATTTTAAGGCCAAATGGAACCATTGTGGTCATATAGCCTGATCTCCTGCATAAGACAACACAGAAATCCCCTAGTGTTTCTGGTGCTATCGGGAATTATTTACTGTTGACAGCATTCACTTGTATAAGTTCAATATACAGAAAGACCAGCAATTTAAAAGATTCTACATGATGGTGAATTTACCATTTCCTATGGTACGTTAAATGTTAATGATTGGAACACTCTTAAAATATCACATCTTACCTGCAATTTTCATTTTTCTAACTTCAACTTCTAAGCGTTGAATATTATAGTTTGTAAAATATGAACAAATCGCCCTTTAAAAAGAGGATTTAAAGAGAATTTAAGTTGTGTATAGCTCTTTTGTAGACCTTCTGCAGAGGGACAAATTTTACCTCCTGAAAACAAGGCCGTCAAGGGGAAATATGTAAAATAATAGCTTTATTGAAGAGTGACTGTAGAATGATAATTTACTACTATCATCTACAGTAGTTACAGATCTTGAAACACAATTAGTGCTTATTTTAATAAAGTTATTGTAACTACACTCTTGATATTTACACTATAATCAAAGTATTATGATCATAAAATCATGATGGTATTATATATAACCTTCAGTATTACTGCAGCTCATAAACTAAGAGCAGAAAGGACAAATATGGTCATCTAGTGTGACCTCCTGCACAGTGCAGGACACACCTCTCCTGCAATAAACCTCTAACCTATGCCTGAGGCTACGTCTATACTAGGAAATTGTTTCACAATAAGTCACTGTGTTATAATAAATACTGTTTAATTATTGTGCAATTGCATGTCCATAATGCAGTCCTTATAATGGAACAGTGCATCCACACTGTTCTTTGCCATTTTGCCAGAAAGCACATGAAGTTGAGGGAACCTATCCCACCATGCCACTTGTCAGCTTCCAGTGCTCCTGGCTCCCAGTGTCTGCTGAGCTGCTATTTTCTTCTGGGTCATCTTCCATCTCAACTTACTCATCTATTACCTCCTCATCCTGGCTTCCTGCGGGATCCTGTTCCTGCATGGGTGCTGATGCATGCACGGGAGTCTTGGGAGTGGATGTGGAGTCCCTGCAGAGGATGGCTTCCAGCTTGTTGTAAAGCCAACATTTTACTGGTGCAGAGCCTGAACGGAGGTTTGTCTCCCCTGCTTTATGGTAGCTGAGTCACAGTTCTTTTACTTAGGCTATACACTGTAGTGTATCCCTATCATACCCCTTCTCCAACATGGCATGAGAAATCTGGCCATAAGTGTCAAAATTTCACCTGCTGCCACATAACAGCATCTGCACAGGAGACTTTCCCCAGATGCTGATCAGATCCAGCACTTCAGATGTGCTCCAGGTAGGTGCGCATTTGATACGTTTGGCTGGCATTGGTCCCAGCAAACATCTTCTCTGCAAGCACTGGAAACAGGAAGTGACTACAAGAAAAAATTCAAAACTGCCTGAGACTCACAGGAGGGAGGGGATGGCAGCATCAGAGCAGTGGAATTATGGGATATTTCTGGAAGCTTGTTATTGTGCAAAAGCTTTACAGATCTGTTCACACATGCATTATAGCATAATAACTGTTGTGGAACAGCCGCTATTCCTTTCACACAGGTCATTTTATTATTCTGCAGTAAGAGGGCACTTATAGCACAACAAGAGGGATTGTAATGTAGTTGGAGTGATTGTTAAAGCACAATAAGATGGTTTATTGCACTATAAGTCTCTACTGTGTACAAGGGCTAAGTTATTAAAGTTCTCAAATCATGATTTAAAGAAAGACTTTAAGGTGCTGAGAATCTACCAACAATGAGCCATGCCCCATGCTACAGAAGAAGGTGAACAAACAAACAAAAAACCTCTAGAGCCTTTGCAACAAATATATTGTCTTAGTTTTCTACAGAATAAGTTTTCTCAATAATATTTTTAATGTTTGCATATTCATCAAATCCTTTTTAAAATTCTAAATATATGATGATAATAACAAGTATGATTGTCAAGGCTTTTTCCCCACTCTGGCACTCTGAATGCAGAAGGTGGGGGCCTGCAACAGGCCTTAAAAGCCACTGGCCTTAAAGCCTGCTCTTAAGAGTCTCCAAGGCCTCCAATTCCTGGCCTTGGAGTGGTATCACTGCCACCACCCAAATGCGAAAAAAAAAAAACCTCTTAAGACCCAGGAAGGCGCACTTGGGAATTCCTCCCTGTGAGGTACTTGCGATCCTCTGTATTCCTCTCTCAGGAAAGTGACTGGACCCCAGCTGCAATATGAGCTGGAACTGGAACAGGGTTCCCTCTAGTAGCTGCCTGTGCAGTCTAAGGCACGTGCACACAAACCTCTTGTCTTTCCAGGAAAAGAACCAGAACTTACTTCAAAGGTAAAATCTTTAATCAAAAAGAACAGATAATAAACACAGAGAGTTGCTTCTCTGGGAATTAACTTAGGTAGTTACAGGGTGTGTGTGTGTGGGGGGGGGGGGTTACATGTGCTCAGCACAGAGCAATCCAAGAAACAAGCCAAAAACAAAGAAAATACCCTGACCGCGTCTAAGTGAACATTCCCTGTTCTACCCATGCCTGGTCAGTAACAAATTTAACTTATCTTTGGTAAAAATGCTGCTGGATTCTTCCTCAGGCCCCTCTGGCCTCCTCCTGATCCTTCCAGGAGCTCTGCTGCATCCAAACAGCCCCAGGCCAGGCTGCTGTTACAATTCAAAAACCTGTGCTTCGTTCCTATTGGCTGTCCTGGGACTCACTGACCAGAGTGTTAACCCCTTCCTCCCCAAGGGTTACTACAATTATATGCTTTGATTTTTCTAAAAGTATTTTAAAGGACCTTCTAATTAGGGAAATGTGGGGAAAAAAACCTGGAGCAAATTGAGATCCTTCCTAGATGAGATAGCTCACCTTTGATGTGAAACTAAGACTGTTAGAAATAGGACATTGTTCAGACTGAAGAGCAGAGGAAAGTATTTAAATGGTGAAGTGTTATGTTAAAAATATTGAATGGAATTGGATATGGAAAGAATGGGAAAAGAGAAAGAAGAATATTGGGAAGGAGAAAACTAATGCAGGAGAAAATTGAGGTAAAAAAGAGAACTTGATAGAAGAGAGAGACACAAGGAGGAAAGGGAGACCTGGAAGAAGAGGGAGAATAAAGGGAAGATTTGAAAGATAAATGGAAAGGAAAACTAGGAAAGGGAAACTGAGGAGTAAAAATAAGAGAGGGAAGAGAGAAAATGGGCCAAAAGAGGTAAAAAAATATTCTAACAATAAAACATGCCTGGCATTTGGGGAAGTGCAAAAGAAGAGCTCAGGCAGTGAGCAGCTACAAAAGTAGGCTTTCCAACCAAAAGTTTGGCAACCATTGTAATTGTTAAATAATGAATTGCCGACATTATCAATTGTAGTAGAACTTCTGACTTACAAAAACATTGGGAACTGAAGTTGTTCGTAATTCTGAAATTTTTGTAACCCTGAACAAAACATTATAGTTGTCTTTTCAGATATATTTACAACTGAAGATTGACTTAATACAGTTTTAATATTTTCCTGTGCAAAAGAAGAATGCTGCTCCCTCCCCGTCCTCTTTTTTAGTAGTTTACACTTAACACAGTATTATACTATATTTGCTTGGCACTTCAGGAGTTGGGGGGCTCTGCTCTTGTCTATTTTTGTTCTTACAGTTCCAAATGAGTTGTGTAGTCGACTGGTCAGTTCATAACTCCGAATTTCTACCATCCCAGACCTACTGTACTTTTACAACACTAAATTAAGCCTTACAAACTTCCCTTTGAAGCAAGCATCATAAATCCTCCTTTCCCCATTGAACCTATGGATGAACTCAGACACTACAGATTTTACTGAGTAGCTAAAGGTCACACTAGAAGTCCTCGGCACTGCCAGGAACAGAAGCTGACTCAGCTGACCACTGGTCCTATACGTTAGCTGCTAGATCATGTTCAAACTCATAATTATAATTATTATAGAGGCTGCTCTAGAAGGGAAACTTTAAATATTGTATATCTATATCAGCTTGGTTAGTTGATGAGATTGTCTACCAGTTTGTTTTTCCTGTTGTACCATGATAATTTGGAATCATCATGGTACAACATGATAAGCAAACTCGGTAGACAGTCTCATCGGCTAACGAGGCTGATATATATGTATTTAAAGTATCCCTTCTAGAGCATCAACTATAAAAGTTATCTTAGAAAACTCATCCTGTGAGAAAAGTGTATAGCAAATTAGCAGATCAAAAGCTTAATTAGGTTTCTAAGCAACACAGTTTTGCATCATTCACAGCCTTGTCGAGCAAAGTCACTCTAGAATGACTGATGATTGCAGCCTTTCTGCTTTATTGCCCATTAAGAGTAGGAACTGTAATTTGGGGTTGCCACCTGCCAGTTCTATTATTAGCACGACTATGCTTTATTCCCATTCTGTGTCCTGCAGACTGCTCCCTAGATCCTGGTGTTTGGGGAGGAAAGATGAAATTTCAGCACTGCAATTGGATTGTTTTAATTTAAATTTAAATTAGTTTTAAAATTCCATCTGGCTATAGAAGAGATATTGAGCATTTGCAGCTTCTTCTAAAGTCAAAACAACTGTGGGGACTCAGCACTTTTAAAATCAGGCTATATATACACACACACATGTCCATCTCTTGACCACCTATTCTGGATGATGGCTGAGATAGATGAAAGCAGTGACACCACCTTCCATAAAAAGGCAGAAAAGTTTTCTAAAATTGATTATAGTTATTTCATGTCCTAAAATGACTGCAACTATGGATCATTATAATTAGATTAACAGGCAAAACTAGACAGTAGCTTGAGCTTCCCAAACCTTGATTTCACTAGAAAAGTGAGAGAGTGGTAAGTGTGAAAGAATAGGATTTGCAAGTAGTCGTGTGACCTGGGCTTCCTGGAATAATTACATGAAAATGCAAATATCAGAGCAGGCTGCAAAAAGGAGAGCAGACTCTCCCAGTACTGGTGGGTTACCTGTACACAAACTTCCCCAGCCAGTCATAAACAATGCTTCTGATCCCCTACACTGGACCTTAAGAAGGCATAACAAAATATAAACATCCCCCCTTTACCATATTTCAGCTATTGGTTCCTAAACAGCCACTGGGTCTAGTAAATAGATCAGTTACTTAAAACTCCAAGCTCTTTATCAAAAAGGTTCTCCTGACCCCAAAGGCAAGCCACATTACACAGAACAATATACGTTTGGCTCTTACCCAAATTACCATGCTGCTAACCAATCCTTTATGACAAAAATCAAAGGTTTGTTATACAAGAAAAAAAACCAAACAAACTGTGAGACATGTTCAAGGATTAAAGCAAATCAGATACATACAAATGATTAAAAGTCCATGTAAAGCAAGTTCTTGGTAGAATTTGGAGCTTCCAAGCTTGTATAGGTCCTCTGGTATACCCCAGTACTTGGGTGGGTCTCAGTCCTTTGTTCACAGCTTCAGTTGTAGATGAATAGATCCAGAGTTAGATGTTTGCTGAAAGCTCACACCGAAGACAAAATGGAGTGTGGCACAGCTGCATTTACATGTCCTTTCTTATTCCAGAATGTGTATGTAGTTTTACAGAAACAAAATGAAGATCACAGTCATACAGGCAAGTCCTGATGACTCCTTTAGGTCCCTCCCTAGGGCTAGGCCCACTGTAGCTGTGGGCTCCCTTCATGGCCCATTAAGGAAACAAGCCATCCTGTCTGGGATGTTTCCCAGAATCACATAAGTTGAAACACAGATATAACAAACATATTCATAACTGCTAATATAGATATGATATCTACATATAAACAATATAAGAATTCTTAATAGATCTTTCTACTGACACCCAACATAGCCTCTCTCATCTGGATTATTCCAGTTATTGACATATGGATGCTAAATAATATAACAAATGAGCCTCTAACTCCAGACAGCTTCACAAGTCCTATTTGACCAGGAAAAAGGTAACATTAGCTCTTTACAGAACATATGAGTTAAGCATCCTTAGTTCTTTCTAAAAGCATTGTCATAAAATCATCAAGATCAGCAATAACATTTTAAGTTCTTTCTTTGGGACAGGAACAACACCATTTTGTTTTGTATGTACAGAAATAGCCTAACACATGACTTGTGCCTTTAAACACTACCACAATATAAATAATAACTGATTATAGTAATAATGTTAAATGATGAAAGCTTGGCAAGAACTGCTGGTCTTGTTCAATTTTTCCCTGCTGGAGTCCACATTCAATAAGAGATTATTTGAATGAGATTTCTGTTATTTCAAACAATATCAGATCATTTCTGCATACTGCCTTCAAAAGGCAGAAGATCCAGAACTTGTATTAATAGTTGCATCAAGGCACAGAGTACTTCAGGCATTTCAGTGACTTAAGTGGCCTCATTATTTTGATAAAATACATCAAATGTATCTTATGCCAGACATTGATCTGATAGATATATATGAAAATTAAAAAAAAAATTATATGCCTCTAAAATGTGAATGTTAGCTTTACTAGTTCTAATGTAGATTAGTCAAGTGGCAGGAACTAAAAGCAAATAAAAGAACAAGGAAAATCTGATAGTCCTAGCAAAGACTCTGCTCCAAGAAGATATTGCCACCCACTGCTTGACTTTGAAACACTATTGGTGTTCTGCACATCAGTGAAAAAATCTACTTCACACACATCAAAACTATCTGAAATGTTTATGTAGCACCCATTTCTGTGATATTCAGACATTTTTACTATAGCTATGCTCACCCTCTAAGGGAATGGGCAGGATTAAGTGGCATTAAAATGATCAGTTTTGATCAGACCAACAAATAGCAGCTAGAAGGGTAGCATAGTGATTCTAAACCTTTTTGACTCAAGGGCCACAGACAGAATTTTTATAACCCTGAAGGGCCACCAGTCTCCACCAGCAGGTCTGTTCCTCCCCCCACTGCAGCTGGATGAAAGGATTTCAGACAGGAGGCTGCCTCCTCACCCATCTCTTGTCTCTGTAGCTTCAGCAGGGGAATTGCATGTGTCCTGTAGCTCTGTGTGCCCCACTTGTGTCCTTAGGCAGTGACTCCCTCAGTATTGCCCTCCTGGCTCCAGTCAGCATCCCAGTGCCTATGGATCTAGGTGGAGCCCTTGGTTGCATGCACTGCTCCAGCCAGGGGAAGCCTTAGGCAATTGGGGTCCCTAGGCAAAGGCCCTTTATGGGGCCCCCTACAGGCCCTCAATGCTGCCTTCTCTGGGGCCTGGGCCTCCACTGCCACCCTAACTGCCCCCCCCCCAGTCCCTACTCCCGCAGGAGTGGAGCAGGGGGCCACAGACTGCCAGGACCAGAGGCTGCACTGTCCACCTGCCCTCTCAGCAGTGGGGCCAGAGCAGCGCTCCCCACCTACCCGCAGACAGCCATGCCTCCCCAGGGGGAGGGAGGAGAGTAGCTGGCATGGAGCTGCAGCTTACCAGGAGTGGAGCCCCCTGGAGTGGCCTGCTCCAAAGAGTCTGGGCTGCTTTGCCCCCAGCCACCTCAGGACTGAATAGAGGCCACCTCACCCCACCCCCCCCCAGGACCTGGATCAGGCCTGTTCAGATCTTGGGTGGCCAGCAGCAAAGAGGCCTGAACTCTTCAGAGTGGGCTGCTCCAAGGGGCACCACTCCCAGCAAGCCATAGATCTGTGTTGGCCACTATCCTCCCTCCCCTTGGGGTGGCACAGCTGGCTGCAGGTAGACAGGGAGTGCTGCTCTACCCCTGCTGCAGAGACACTGCGTGGGCGGTGCAGCTTCTGGCCTTGGCTGTCTGCGGCTCCCCACTCCCCCACCATCCTGCAAGCACTAGCGTAAGTGAAGCAGGTGATTGCCATGGGGCCCCCTCACTGCTAGTGGCCCTAGCAACCACCTGCTATGCTTACCCCAAAAGCTGCCCCTGCGGAAGGGAGTGCTGATAGTCCACCCCCTTGGCTGCAGCAAGGTGCCTACACTGGTCTTTAGCCTTGTGGAAATGCTCTCCACCTGGGTCCTTAAGCAGCAGCTCCATTCTGTAGCCAGCCAGAATGGAGCAGAGGAGCCACTTTTCACCTCCAGATCACAGGCTGGGAACCACTGATGTACCACATGATACCCAGTCATCTTCATCTTTTGAAAACCAAACAAAACTGATGAACAGGATTGGATGTTGAATATGAGCGCTTCCAGAACTAGGAATTAGTGCACAACTAGCAAAAAAACCTTGTTTTTACTTACCTTGAGCATCCCAAGGCAGAGTGATTATCTTAAGGCCTGTATATTAAGAAATCGTATGCTCATTGTGCATGAACTGCATGCTCAGATAATCAATGGATACTGCTGGTTTGTGAGTACAGAATCCACATGCATATTAGACATTTATTTACATACATTTTTTAGCATACACAATACTTGTGTATTTCTTAAAGCATAGTTGGAATCTCTGCAAATATTAGGAAAACTCAGTACACAACATTAGAAAATTATATCCTAACTCTAAGACTCTTCAAAAATGCCCTGTCTTCAGAACAGATGACAACCAAGGCATTCTTGCCTTGACATAGTTCACTAAAGTAAGTGTTTAGGGCTTCATCACTGGTGGGTTTTCCACTCATATCAGTGAGTTTTAGATCAGGCTCATAAGCCTTTATGGTGTTTTGTATAGGTTTTTAATCGGTCATAGAAACTAGCTTTGCTTATTGCTGGGTTAAAAATGTGCTCTATTGCTCCTGCTTAAAAGGACAAAGATGATGGTTTGTTAAGTTTAAAAAAAAAAAACCAAAACAAAAACCCACAAACCTCCACATATTCTATTTTTTCCAGTATTTTGTCCAACCAAGAGGCAAAAGTATTGGTACCACTTACACACCAGTACCAATCTACTGGATGGAAGGAAGCGGTAAAAGTAATATATCTTAATTTTACACATTTGACATCATTCCATATGACATTCATGTAAGCAAACTAGAGAAATTTTGTCTACATAAAATTAATAAAAGGTAGGGGCAAAACTAGTTGAAACACCATGTTCAGAGAGTAGTTATCAGTGTTTAGCTCATTGTCACGGTGGAAGAGCATATCTAATGAGGTCCTACAGTGGTCAGGCTTGGGTCTGGTACCATTCAATATTTTCAATAGTAGTAACTTGAATGATAGGGTATACTTACAAAATCTGCAGATTATACTAAGATGGGTGGAGAGACAAGCAGGTTAGACGACAGGATTAGACTTCAAAATGATTTTGACAAATTGGAGAATTGGTCTGAAATCAAAAAGATGAAGTGCAATGAAGAGAAGTGCAAAGTACTACCCTTCAGAAGAAAATAATCAGAATGCATAAAAGCTGATGAGGAAATAATTGGCTAGGGCATACTACAACAATTAACAAACATGAGGTGGGAATCACTAACCCTCTGGATAAGTTATTGCAAAACTATCCATTATATGGCTTCTTGCACTTTGCTTGGAAGCATTTCCTGTTGCAGACAGGAGTCAAACAGATTATCTGCTCTGGTATAGCAATTCCTATTATTTAGAAATCTTCAGTGCATAAAATTTGCTAAAAGCTGCTACCTGAATGACAATGTACTACCCTAAAAATAGAGAAAAGCATTGCACAAATGCACCTGTCTACTAGCTCAGCTAGAGCTACTATCTTCACTGATTTATAATTATTTCTGAACATTTATTTTAAAATGGAATACAAGGATTTTAAAATGGTTTTTAACAAGTCACTCAGTTTTCTCCTAGGTATGTTCCCACTATTTAATTTCTTTGTTTTGTGTAGTACCATAGATTACAATATTCTTGTTTCCTTTTGTCAAAGAAGGAAGTAGGTATCACATTCTTTTCTATTGGTGTATTCAGAAAAGAAATAAAAATTAAAAACTAAAAGAAGGACATTGATAACAAGAAACACCATGTCACCAGGTGCACTGAGGCAGACGTAACATAGACTCATAGGGTACATCTACGCAGGAGCCTTAGGTCAACTTAAGGAAGCTTAAATTGACCTACAGATGCCCACAGCCACACTGAGCTTTTATTAAGTCGACAAAAGCGCCTCCTTAAGTCAACTTAATAACACAACCTCTTAAGGTCAACCTAATGCTTAAGTCAGCCTTATTAAGTCAACTTAAGCCAGTGTAGACGGGGAATACCCCTTAAGTCAACTTAATTAGCCTCCAGGCCCCAATTCCAGAATTCCTGGCCACCAGGAAGCATCGACCTAGCACCTGCCAGTTTGTACATAGGCAGCTGACAGGAGTTTTCAGTGCGGACACTCTAAGTCAACTTAACACGGTCAACTTTAAGCCAACTTAAAGTTGCCCTGGTTTAGTCAACTTAACAGAGCCTCCAGTGTAGACACACTCATAGACTCAAAGGTCAGAAGGGACCAGAATGGTCATCTATAGAGCCCTGCAAATCCGTGGATATCCGCAGATATCCGCCTTATATCCACATCCACGGATACAACACGGATATCCGCGGACCATTTCTTGCAGATGCAGATCGGATACAGATCCACATATTTTTATCTAAACAGAGCTAAAGCCCTGCAAATATGCGGATATCAGTGGATATCTGCATTATATCTGCATCCGCAGACACAACACGGATATCTGCAGACCATTTCTTGCAGATGCAGGTCAGATACGGATCCACTTATTTCTATCCGCGCAGGGGTCTAGTCATCTAGTCTGACCTCCTGCACAATGCAGGCCACAAAACCTCACTCACCCACTCCTGTAGTAAACCTCTAACCTGTGACTGAGTTATTAAAATTCTCAAATCATGATTTAAAGACTTTAGGATACAGAGAATTCACCAGCAGGTAAGCCGTGCCCCATGCTACAGAGGAAGGCAAAAAAACCCAGAGCCAATCTGTCCTGGGGGTGGGGGAATTCCTTCCTGACCCCAAATGAATCCTAGTAATATTAGTAGTGAGCAGAAAATCCAGTGTTCACATTCACAACATACCCACTACCAGAACAATAATGATAGTATAGAAAAATAAAAGAACAACTGACATAACAAATAACACTGTAGCAATTATTAACTATCCCAGCACTGATTACAAGAAAGTCTTTGAGCAGAGAAGCTTGAGGCTGGAAACAGAGAGGTAGGAAAGACAGTACATACTGGAGCTCAGTCACATGCAAAGGCAGCTTTCTAGGTATGCTGGACTGGTGATCAGATGTTGCCTGCTCAGAAGGTTGATGAAAAGAGGAACAAAATCCCCCTCCCCTGTACATTATTACTGTTACTTCTTTGAGTTAATATAGATTTTAAAGCCAGAAGGGACCATTACATCATCTAGTCGGGCTGACTGTATATCACAGGCCATAGAATTTCACCCAATTATCTGAGCCCACTATCTTGTGTTTGCTAGAGCACATCTTCCAGAAAGGCATTCAGTTTCCACCTTAATACATCAAGAGATAGAGAAGCACCACTTCCTCTGTCAATCACCCTCACTGTTAAAAATTATATATGGCAGCAGATACCACTTCAAAGCTCTGGACCTAACTGGTTTGCCCATAATGTTAACCACCTCAACTCCTTCTTAATCCCTCCTCAGTGGCTTGGGAAAAGAAATAGGAAAGATGAGCTGCCATAAATAACTTTATTTGCACTAGTCATTCAAGTGGTCAGTGCCAGAATATAACTGTGTAATTTGCAGGTACAACCTGCACCCACAAAGAGGAAAGCATCCATCCTGAAAATCTGGCCACAAAGATATTCTTTGAAAATGGAAGCTGAAGGTATGTGCATCTGTGACTCTCTGAGGAGCTCAATCCTCCATCCATGGCAAAACTGCAATGACTACAGAAGGAGATGGAGCAGTTCATTACTTAGCCTCAAGCCTTCTAACCATGCTTAAATTCTTTTTCAACCATAAAATGACCAAAAGGACTGTAAAATGTACAAGTCATTAAGCAAAACTTAAAAAAGAAATCCATCTTGCCCTGTTGTAATCTGAAGACAACTGCAAATCTTCTATACACAGTATATATATTTTACTGTTCTGGGACACGTCAAATAAAAGAGTACAGACATTTTATTTTTAAGTGTAAAATATGTTTGCTGAAGTTAAAGATTAACATGAGGACAGCAATTCAGAATTCCAGTAGTCACTGAAGCTAAACATACCACGTGTACTGGGCTTGGACTTGTTTTTCTTCGTCTTGTCCTAGTTCTCTGACCACAAATTTATAGGGAACTTTAGAGCTCTCATCTTCAGGTTAGTCTTTAGTGAGATCCTTAGGGGTTTGCCTTTGCTACCTCAGGTTTGCTTCTTTCAGATTTTACATTTGAAAATAAATCACATTGAAGATAGGATGCCTTCAAATATTGAGCCCCAGCCCATCTTCAGGGAATCAAGCTACAAGTCTTTATGGCACTTTGCAACAAAAAATACTTAACATTCCTCTAATATTTCCTTTTTATGCTATTCTGTGGTATATCTTTTTCTTCATAAGTACAAGAATCCTCAAGGCCTACAGACTTCCATAATATTTCCCTAATAAGAAGTATATTACAAAGCATAACAGTCATTTTATAAGCGAGGCTAAATAAAAATTCAAAATATTGTGAGTTTGTGTGTTGCAAAGTACAAAAGAGCTAAATTTTCTTTGTAGTCTGAATTTGTCCTTCTTTGTCTGGAACTACATATTGGAAGGAGAATTAACTACTCCAAGTTACTCCATGTTTCTTTTCAGATCATAAAGGAAAATATACAACAATAACAGCAGCAATAAGTAAAACTATGGACTTCCATAGCACCTTCAGCAAAGTGTTTCAAAGTACATTTCAAAATGTAAAGCCTCACGATACACTATTATTTCCATGTTATAAATGTGGAAATTCAGGAAAAGTGCAGTTAAACTACTAAACAAGTTAAAAGCAGAGCTGGAAATAAAGCCAAGAATACCTAACTCTCAAACGTCTGTTCTAATTGGTAGATTCCACTCTTAATTCCTTTGATTGTGGTGTTAAACTTTAAGCTCTTAAATACCTGGAATAAAACTTTAATACATATGAAAATTTTCAGTATTATAACCAAGTCCATCCAAAACCAACCAAACACACACAAATGTTTTACAATAGAGCTTTAGTATTTGTATCTGGACATGCCTTCTAATAGGGTTTGTCCTGTCTACTAAAACTGAAGGCATTAGTTTCAGAGAAAACTATAATTTCAATATGACAAGTCTGTATAACACATAAATTTGCTAACAGCATGTTAGTACAACATAACTTCCACTCTAATAATGTTCTGTGATGGAGACTGAGTTTCACTCACCATAGTCTCTAAATAGTGAATTGACAAGGATGACAGAATTTGGAAGATAGAATCATAGAAGTGTAGGACTGGAAGGGATCTTGAGAGGTCTTCTAGTTCAATCCCCTGAACTCAAAGAGGAGCTAAGTATTATCTAGACCAGCATTTCCCAAACTATGTTTTGCGGAACACTGGTGTTCCATGCAATGTGAATAGGTGTTCCGTGAAAAAATTTCAATGCAAGTGATATTTTTCCTTCTAAAATATTAAATATGAAATTGTGTATGTATAAAAAATACTAAGGTATTTAAATATTATTTAGATTGTAGGTGTATTAATATTTATAACATATTCCTAATGGTATATAGACATCCCAAAAAAACTAATTATTTTAAATCAACTTTTGAGCAATGCATGTGGCAATTTTTTAGTAGGAAACAACTCCTCTTCCCTGCAGCCAGCATGTATGTGTTCTGTCAGTATATCCCAAGCCCAAAAGTATTCAATGGCCAAATCAGTTCAGGAAATGCTGATCTAGATGATGCATGAAAGGAGTCTGTCCAAGCTGCTTTTTATTATTTACTCCTATTTACATCAGACCATTTCTCCAGTTCATTTGGAATTTTAATCCTATCCTACAAAGCACTTGCATCACCTTCCAGCATGGTATCCTCAAAATTTACAAGTGTCCTCTCCATAGCATTATCTAAATAATTGATGAACATATTAAATAGAATTGGACCCAGAACAGAACCCTGTGGGACTCCACTTGACAAGTTCTTCCAACTTGAATGTGAACCACTTATAATTACTCTCTAGGAACTGTTCTCCAACCAGTTATGCATCTACCTAATAGTTGTGCCATTTAGGTTGTATCTCCCTAGTTTGTTTATGAGACAGTCACATGAGACACTATCAAAAGCCTTAATACAGTCAAGATATACCATGTCTACCACTTCCCCCCATCCACAAGGCTTTTTTCTGTGATGAAGAAACAAAAAAGGTTGATTTGATACAATTTAGTGTTATCGAATCAACGTTGGATGTTATTTATCACTTTGTAATCTCCTAGATGTTTGTAAACTGACTGTTAATTATTTACTCCATTATCTTTCGAGGTCCTGAAGTTACACAGACTAGTCTGGAATTCCCCAGGATATCCATATTTCCCTTTTATAGAGTGGCACTATATTTTTTGTTGATATTGTTGCATGTTGAACTAATTAAAATATCACTTCTGGGAGCAAGTGTTAGTACAGCACTGGACTAGTACTGAAAAGACTATACATGACTTTGGCTTTGCCACTAGTCTGCTGGGTGCCTGGGCAAGTCATTCTCTACATCTCTGTTCCTCAATCTGTACAATAGGGACAATGATACTGACTTCCTTTGTAAAATGCTTTAAAATTTACTATAAAAAGCATGATTTAACTGTTCCATATCATTATTGATACCTAGATTAAAGCCAAACAGCAAAAACTGAATGACATAAAAAAAGATAGAGTAGAAATAGAAGGGTTTCAGACAGGTGATGAAAAGGATTAAAAAGCATTGAGATTCAGAGAGAGCGCTACCATCCTGAAAAGAGACTCAGGGCACCAGCTCCCAATCTTTTCCCAGGGTGTGTGTACCTTCCTCTGCCCCCCTCACCTCCGAGCCTTAGCTGTGAACATCTTCCCCTGCCCTCAACTCTACCCACAGTCCTCCACTCCCACGCCTTTCCCTTCCTCTGGCCCCTATATCCCAAACTCTTCCCCTGGCCAGTGAACCCCCTGGCTGTACACACGTTTCCCTACCCCCTATCTGTCCCACACACTCTGGCCCCAAATCCCTGTCCTTGCTCTTCCCCCTGCCACATGCATGCAGGCCTTGAGCCTCTTCCGCTACCCCCCTCCCCAGTCCTGCACACCCTGGCCCCAAGCCCATTCCCTTGTCCATCACCAGCCCATGCCCAGCTCTCCAGACCTCCTTCCCATCCCTCGCCCACCACAGCACTTACCTTTCCTGTAGCAGGGGACCCACTAGCCATTGGCTGTTTAGATATACCACCCTGCTCTGCCCAGTGATATGTGCCTGGGAGCACAGTGAGGCAGAAGATTCAAACTGGCCCCTCTGGTCTCAGCTCTCAGGCATGACTTGGGGCATTCCTTGGCACATTTGGGCCCTATGCCCTCTGTGCTCATTCCAAGCAACACCACTAGACTGAGACTGTTTAATTGAAATAGACAAGGTCAGTGAGATGTATCTCTTACTGGACCAACTTCTGTTTGTGAAATAGACAAACTTGCAAACTTCCTATAAATCTTCTTCAGGTCGATAGGATGTATATAAAAGAATGAAGGTAACGAGCTATTTGACTCTTCTAACAGATAAAGAAGGCAATACTTCAATAAAATTAAGACACAACAAATTTTGAATAGTGATAAAACGAAAATTTTCACAGAATTCAACTGTGTAACTAAGTCATTACCACAAGCTGGTATTGAGAACAAGAATTCATTAGGTTCTATTTTTTTAAAAAAGGATTTGGCATTTATATGGATAGTGAAAAAAGCACAGTTACATCAGATAGGGGTTTGGGGATGGGATATAAACTTTCATGCTCCAAAACAGAAGATAATCACTAATGAACAGATTAGAAAGAAATTTTGCAACAGGCAAGTTATTTTATATATTTCTTCATGAGGTTTTGTATACCTTCCCCTGAAGCCTCTGGTGGTGACCAGTGTCAGAAAAAAGATACTGCATTAAATGGGGAGAGAGTAATCTTGTACTGGAATTTGATGTCAATAGAGCTACACCGGAGGAGGAGGAGAAGAAAACTCCACTATGCACTGGGCAGTTCCTCAACAATTGAGAATAGTGTTTCCTGCTCTGAAAAATCTCACAGTCTACAGGAGACTAAATTATAGTGCTGTATTTGGTTCAATGTTTTACCCAAGCTATTCGATAAAATTCCTTAAATCAGATAACTGCACTTAATTAGGAGGGAAATATTCCCAATCTTTGCCTTATAAATTGCCCCTATCACAGATGCATGTTCACAGACAAAACAGGCTCAGGCTGCAAACACCTGGCAGAGATTTCCATGTTGCAATGAAACTCCCTGGTGTGCATAAGTATCCTACAGTGAGGTCATGTGCCCAGACATACGTCAAATGCTGGGATGGGTCGGAGCCTGGGGAAGTTCTACTTTAGCCTCAAACTTGAACCAAACCTTTAATAATGTTTTTAAAAAGCTGAACTGTATTTCATTTCTGTGTTACTGACTAAATGGGATTTATGCTCACATGAAAATCTGCTCCCTGGTATACACAACCTTCCCATAAACATATTTTTATGGTAAAATTCTGTTCTGCTATATTGTTAGAGAAACATTATAACATGTCAAATGAAAGATCATAAAGGCCAAGTTCATAAAAAATTTTAAAGCCAAACTTAAAAAATATTTTAATTTAATGAAAAAGATGATGCTGCAGTTCATTATAAGCAAAAATAGAAAAGACTCAGATTGCATATAGAAATCTATAGCCAAAGTGCAAGGGTTTAAACAATTTTTAAAGAAATAGATAATAAATTGGAACTAATTAGCAATGAGCTAATAATCGGATTGATTCCTTGGGCAGGCACTTTTCATCTCTTTTGTTCTCTGTATTTTTGTCTCAAAGCGAAAGTTCTTTTGGGCAAGGAGGGGCTCTGCCCATGGTTTTGTACCTCAGTAAGTACAACAAAGTCATTTTAATAATAATGCAACAATTGTACCATGCACTACCAAAGACTACGTGCCATGTTTGAAAGGCCTAAACATCAAGAATTCCAACTGACTTCACTAGGAGTTCCAAGTATGAAAGGCTTGGGAGACTGAGCCAGGAGCTAGCAGAAAGCACTTTACTTCTTATGAGATGTATTTTCAATTAAAGTTCTTAATTTCAATACTTCAAGTGTTTCAACAATAATTTTCTGAAGTATGCAGGGTATTTCAATTAAAAATAAATAAAAAGAAAAATAATTAAAATTCTTAGTTTAGTTTTCCAGTTTCTCAGACCTTGTTTTCTTACACAGCTTCTAGAAAAATGTAATTAGCAGAACAGATTAGCAATAATTCAGCAGCTGCTCTTAAGTTCCCTTAGTAACAAAGACAATCATGGGAATGGAAAAAAACACAAAAACAAAACAAAAAAAACCTACTTTGCTGTGCTATTATGCAGTGAAAGCAATCCTGTCAACTGACAGCAGGCTTTAATTTTTCTACAAGGCTCTCTATATATTGCAATTACTGCCATGATGTACCATCATTAAGTCATTATTAGTGGTATTTTGTAAGTATTTGGGGTACTATATATACAAAGTTATATCTGAAGTCTATAGCAGAAAAGGAACAACCCAAACTTCTGGAGTCCCAGTCAAAAGCCTTAGTCACAGACTGTCCTTCCTTACAATTAATTTTGGAATAATATAAATTTCTTATTAAACCAACAATGATAACGTACGACAGGTAATGCATAGTGCAATGCTGTAGTCTGGCATTCCTAAAGGAATGGTTTGAACACCTTAAACACCCCAGAAGATCTCCCTGTTAGAGACTGGCAAACCAGATGAAAAACAACTTGGGCTCCACAGAACTGTTCCCTGAAATTTTGCCCAAAACTTGAACCAGAACTTTTCTGTTAGGTGTGAAAAAAGGAAAAGGAAAAGAAAAGAAAAAACTTACTAACTTCTATATTACTGCTATTCTTTAGTTTTGCTCTTCTCTTTACTTGTAAGTGATGATTAAGACAAGAATCAACAATACCCAGAAAAAGGTGAGAAAGGTTTTTTTAATGGTACATCCAGCCTGACCAGCAGAAGAAAGAACCAGGAACCTCACAAGGAAGCTGAATGTCCAGAGATTTCTAGTCAAATTTTGCAGAATCAAGAGATTTGGATAAAATCTGGGCAAGCTTCCAAATTTATGATGGCTTCTCTGACCCAAATTAAACCTTGTGCAATTTGCCTATCAATAATCTCAATGCAGAAACAGATGTAGAAAGTCATGTGTGAACAGACTTTCTGTTATTCTTTGGTGGTTAAAATAATTCAGAGAACACAGAAAACTTGCATGTAAAGCACATTTCATTCAGGATAAGTTTTCTAAGACACTTCCCTTTTGAAAAGAGGAAGTGAGCAATATATTGAATTCTTAACCTTCAAAATGAGAAAAGACTCATAGCCCATTGGCTACTGAGTTTTTTAAAACAACAAATATACAATGGCTTTGCTTACAACAAATAAAGAAAAAGTCCTTGCTGTATTAACCATTGGCATGAGTGTGCTTGCCCTTAGCACCTTTTACATTCATTCACTTTTGTAGAAGCACTTAATGCAGAACTGTAGGTGCAGACAGAAGTGGTATACACATTCGAAAAATCAGAAGGTTAAAATTATCATGAAGACCTCCCAAACTAGTACATACACTTCTTCTTCCCACTAAACTCTGGAAATTAATGGCCTTCAAATGATATCCATCTGGGTCCCATCTAAATTCCAAAGAGCTAAAAACAAACTGAAGCAGATGTTTTGCATGGTAAAAGGAAAAATTAGTTTTGTTGAAATAGCAGAGTTCAAACCATGTTCAATTTGGTCATAAAGTTTGGAAGGGCAATATTTCTGTTTGTCCAATGTATAAGGCAGAGCGGCATAGACAAACAGGACAGTCTCTGTGTAAAAGGATAAATGGACACAAACCTGACATCAGAAATAACATTAAAAAACCAATAAGGGAACATCTTCAATCTCCCTGCTCACTCCATTGATGATTTGTTAATAGCCATACTTAAACAAATGGTTAACAAATCAAAGCTTCAAACAGAAACTGCCAAATTGGAATTTATACGCAGATTTGATACCATTGCCTTAGGGTTAGAGATCTCAGGTTTTTTTCTTATTACAAGCAGTGATTTGACTCCACCTCCCTCTATTTGTTGTTCTCCACTGTCAGAATCTAAACAACTGCTTTGATTTGCTGTAACAATCTGAACTGATCCTATGACTTACATTTCCCTGCACTTATTTTCCTCCTATTCTGTAAGTTCCCCATCTTCAAGCATCTGATGAAGTGGGATTTTCTCCCATGCAAGCTCATGTGATAAATAAATTTGATAGTCTTTAAAGATGCTGCAGAACTCCTTGTTTGTTCAAAGTCACAAGCAATCATCTATTAAATATTCAAGGAGGTACCTGATATCAAGAAGGTATCAGTCAGCCTGCACAGATCTATAAAGGACTCCAGTGGCCTCATCCTTTTTATTTCACATCTGTCCAAGCTTCTCAGGAAATGTTTGCATCACAAGATTGAGGTCCCATCACCTGCCTGGAACCACTCTAATTCTCAAGGTAGAATTAAAACAAATTCTATACTTGGACTATGTGGTCTTCATTTCTCTAGACCTGATTTCTAACAACTGAAGCTGTTAAACAAAGGACTGAGTACCAGACCTATATGGATTTTCAAATCTATATGTATGTGATTGCTTTAATCCTTTAACAGTTCTCTTATAGCTTGTTTCTTTCCTTTTTGTAATAAACCTTTAGTTTTAGTTACTAGAGGATTGGCTAGCAGCTTAATATTTTGGGTGAGAGCCAAACTTATATTGATCTAGTAAAGTGGCTAATTCATTTGGGTCATTTTGGCAAAGAGCAAGGAGTTTTCAGTAACTTATCTCTTTACTAGACCCAATAGCTAACTGGGGGCCGGAGACTAAAATGCAGTAAAGGGGCTGAGTTTTAGCACTTTGATAACAACTGTGAGGAATCAGAGCATTGTTTGTGGCTGCTTGGGGAAGTCTGACTTCAGAGTCACCCACCACTACTGAGAGAATCTGCTCTCCATCTGCAGCCTGTCCTGCCCTTCACATATTTAGGTGGCTACCTCAAGCACGGAGAGGTAACAGGAGGGCCAAAGAAGTGGTAATGACATTAAACCAGTGGTTCCCAACCTTTTGGGTTCAAAAGCCACTGATGCTATTTTTACAACCCTGAAGGGCCACCAGTTTCTGCCAGTTGCCCTCCTCCCTTCACCCCTGCAGCCACAGAGAAGTAGTTCTTCTGCCATCTTCCAGGCTGCAGCAGAGAATACACATGCATCTTGTAGCCCAAGGTACTCCACCTGGTTCCCTAGGCAGTGACTCCATTCTTCAGCCCAGAGGAAAGAAAATCAGTGCTCCCCTCCCTCTGGCTCCAGCAAGGATTCTACCCTTTATGGGCTTAAGTGGAGCACTTTGCTGTGCTCCCTGCTACACACACAGGTAGGGTAGCACTGATTTCCTACACCCCTGGCTGCAGCTGGTCCTTTAGTCCTGCAAAAACACACTCCAACCAGGTTCTTAGGCAGTGGCTGCCTTCTGCAATCATCAGGAGGAGAGCTGTGGGTCACAAGATGGGAACCACTGCATTAAACGATTTGGCAATCATAGCATAGAACTGAGAGGCACCTTCAAAATTCCCTTTAATTAATGAATATGTGGCAGCTAGAGTAAATAGTATCTTCTTGTCCTTCACAAATGGCTTTATGCTGATGGCATGATTTCATTCTCCAGTGCAGCTGTAGTAGATTTGAAAAGGACCAGACTGAAGCTAATTGGATATATACTACCAGTTCTTTATGTTGCAAAATAAAACAAACCTGTTTTGCTTAACTATTGTTACTTGGTTAACATTTTTAAATGTTTTGCTAGTTATTTAATAATCTTTTGTAGATATACCCAGCAGCCAGGTATGTGGGACAGAATCCCCAAAAAAGTGGTGTAACTGCCATCGATTGATTCATTTTTAAATAGATTGGATATGCACCCAAACCAGGCTGCTCTTTTAAAATGGAGCATGTTATTAAAGCTTTTGGAACAATCCAGAACAAATAAACACACCTTCTATAACGCCCACAAACAGAGAGTCTTTCTGGAATACTAAATTCTTCAGACTCTGAAAAGGTACGTGATGCACTGAAGGGCTTTATCAAGGTCTGGAATTGTCTTTGGATCAAAGACTTTCCTCATGACAATCATTACTGCCTTCAAGCACTACACACAGGACCCTGGGAAATTGTGGAGAGGAGCCGACTCTAACAAACAAGATGTCAGCTTCTTTGGCCTATGCCTGTGGAGAATGGCGTCAGAAACTGAATTTGTTTTTACAGTGCACGTGCAGGTATGCCCCAAGCAAACACCCTCCCAGAACCCGCACCTAGACCTACTTTAGTGACCTTCCCATCCTCTCTTCCCAGACTCACCATTTCTAGGCTTATGAAGGAGTGGTGCTCTGCACAGGGGTACCACAAGAATAGATGTTTTTCTCAGTGATACATGCACACTATTAGTTTCCTGACAATAATATCTTTTTTCATTGTTTCTTGCTCTTACACAGATGTGACCTTCATAGCTAAACCGGGATTAAAGCGGGGGTCTCCAACACATGGCCTGTGGGCTGCTTGCAGCCCCTAAAGCTATTTCCTGTGGTCTGCAACAGCACTATCTTTACTGATATTTGCAATATCAGTGTATGAAAATGTTTCAGTGGTGCAGCCCTCAGGCTAATGTACTAGTCCTCATGTGGCCTTGTACTAGTCCTCATGGTGATTTGAGTTTGAGACCCATGGGTTAAAGTAAGCCAGAACACACAGGAATGGCATTCCAGAGCCCACTATTTTGAGGGGCTCAGCGTTCTGCAGCCCCTAAAAATAGAAAATGGAGTCAGAATGCTCCATTCCAGGGCGACCATTTAAAAAAAGTGGGCCCTGGAATGCTGTGTTCTGGCTCCATTTTCCATTTTTAGGGCCCCCAAAGCACTGAGCCTCTAAAAATAGCAGGCCCTAGAATGCCATTCCAGGAGGGCAGGGAATGGCCCCAGCCCGGACTGAGGCTCCCACCTGAATTCTGCTTTGATTGAGCCTCTGAGCATGCTCAGTCAGAGCAGGATTCAGGTAGGAGCCTCAATCTGGGCTGGGATCGCTCCACAGTGACATAGTGGCCAGATAAAGGGGTCGGGGGGGGTGTTCAGGGACAGGCAAGCCAGCCCAGCAGGGAAACGGTGCAGGGGAGGGGGTCAGCCTGGAGCAGCAAGGGAAGACAGCACTGCATGGTAGGGGGTTAGGGGACCAGAATTGAGATGGGGCATATGGGACAGTAGCTGGGGTAGGGTTAGGTGTGGGGGGCAGCAGCTGGTGTGCACGAGGGGGGCCTGGATCGATGTGGGGGGGGCTGCCAAGTTAGGAGGGTTCCAGGGCCCACCAAATTATGCTTTAACCCCTGTAGCTAAGGCCCCTATGCCTGCAGACCACCTATGACAGATACAGAAGCAACCGTGCAGAAGCAAGATGTACCAGGAACTCCTCCAGTCTACAGAGACATCCAAAAGAGAGAAACAGATTTGGAGAGAAGCCTTGTTGGAAACACACAGGATGGACAGAGAGGAAAGGAACAAAAACAAGCAAAGAATTCTTGCTCACCATGACCTCATCATAAAGGCTATGGAGGAGCAGACAGAGCTTCTAAGGACTTAGTGTCATTGCAGATACAATTGATATAGGCTCTCCCACACCCCCACCTGCTGCAGTCATAGTAGAACTTCTTTCCCTGTAGCCAGTAAACTCCCACAACACATTCCTATGAAAGACATGGACTGCAATGCTACAATCTTCATTCTGCCCCTTCAGACAGCCACAAGAATGACAGCTGGACATACACACAGCTGTAATAGTTGACACTTCCCCTCCCACTCTCTCCTCTCTAGGGCTATATCTACACTAAAGAGCTCAGTAAAGTCAACTTAACAAGGTCTACTTAAAGTCAACTTTATTAAATTGCCTTAGAGAGTCCATATTTTTTCAAGCCAACTTTAATAAGTTGACTTAAGCCAAGGGATCTGATTAAAGTCAACTTAATAAAGTCGACTTTAAGTGGGTCCCTTGGCTTAAGTCAACTTTATTAAATTGACTTAAATGGCTACCCTGGCTTAAGTTGACTTAATAAAGTCAAATTAGGTGATCACATTTCATTAACTAGACTTAATAAAGTCGACTTAACACTCCAATTCAACTTTAAGGGCAGGTGTTATTAAGTCAAGTGCTCAGGTTGGCTTAATAAATGCCAAATGTGCCCATGGGGTTACTTAAATTGGCCTAAGCCAGGTTAAGTCGACTTTAGCCTCTAATGTAGACATACCCTAAGATTTGCTTGTGTTTAGTAGTGCTTGCTGTTCAATAATAAAATAAGGGTTGAGAACCGCTGGCAGGGGTTAAAGTATAATTTGGCAGGACCGGAACCCTTCTAAATTTTCCAGGCCCCCTTCACACATGTCCAGGCCCTTTTCACATATGTACAGGCCCCCTTCACCCACCACAGCTACTACCCTCCCAATGCCTGCCCCCCACCCCAGTTACTGTCCCCAAATGCCTGCCCCCTACAAGCTACAGCCCCAAAAATGCCTCTCCCCAGGTACTGCCCCAGAAATGCCTACCCCCCACCCAAGCTACTGCCCCTAAACACCTACCCCATCAGACCACTCTTTCCCCATGTCTTCCTCAGCCCCAGTCCCCATTTCCTAAGCTCCCTTCCCCCATGTCCCCAATCTAGCCCTCCTAACCCCCCACTCCCCAGCTCCCTCATCTTCACTTCACCCCCTTCAGCTCACCAACCCTCTTCACACCTCACCAGCCCACCATCCTGACCCCTTCTCCCCCCTCCCCCCCCCCCGAGTCACTGGCTGCCCGACTGTCCCCAAACCACCACCCCCAGACTCCCCTTACCTGCACTGCCAAGGTGGCTGAGGAGCTACCTGCACTGCCAAGGTGGCTGAGGAGCCAGACTGGGCCCAGCCAGGGAGAGGGAGGCTGTGGCACTGGCCAGCTGGTAAGAGGGGACACAGGCCTGAGATTGGGTCTGGGCTGCGCATGCTGCCAGGGACTAGCAAGAAGGGGTGGGGCCACTGCAGGCTACAGGGAACGGGGGCAGGGGTGGCTGGGCTCACTCCGGCCCACAACCCCTTGGGCTGGCCCTGGGGGAAAGCACCAGAATGCTGGATTCCAGTGCGTTCTTCTATTTTTAGGGGCCCTGGAATGCAGCATTCCAGTGCATTCCTCTATTTTTAGGGGGGCCCAGAATGCTGGCCCCTCCTAAAAATAGGGGCCCCAGAATGCCAGTCCAGAGTGTTCCAGCTTACTTTTTAACCCCTGACTGGTGGCCTAGATAAGGAGCATCTCAACAAACACTCAAATCCGATAACCAGATTTACAGCCCTGCAAATAGTGTAGTGGCTAGTACCTGTGCTTAACCTGCAGAAGGTCCTGGGTTCAATTCCCAGGGGGTTGGACTTGATGATCTCATGAGGTCCCTTCCAGCCCTATGATTTGATTTGAAGTCTTGAAGTCACATCACCTGTGAACAGCCCCAAGGAGTAGGGCTGCCCCTAGGGGGATGTGAAGCCTGGGCAAATTGCCCTTTGTGGGGCCCCCACTCAGCCCTTCCAGAAGTGAGGGGGCAGGGCCAGTTGGCCCAGGGGTGGGGCAGGCCCCTTCACCCCCATGCCAGCTGTCCTATGATGGGGCCTGACTCAGTGCTCCCAGTCCACCACCATGGGTGCTGCTTTTGGTTCTGTGCCAGAACAGGAGGCAGTGTGGCTCGGCGCAGGGGGTAGCTATATGGCCTCACACTGCCTCCTGGCCCCTCCCAGCTGCGATACCAGGAGCACTGAGCCGGGTGCTGCTTTCAGCCAACTCGCCTGGTCCCCAGCATGTGGGGGCAGCGGTGTGGGCCCTGTGCTGCCCTTCTTGGCAGGACAGCACAGGGCCCCCAGAACCATGGGGCCCGAGGCAATTGCCCCTCTCCCCCCCCACCCGAGGACAGCCCTAGAAAGAGACAACCCTGACACACAGCTGTTTCACCAAGGCTGAGAATAGTGAGCTCAAAAGGAAGATTAAAACATTAGAGGACCTCAGGGCTTAGGCAAGGGTTAGGGGTGAGGGGCTTGCGTGACTGACCAGAGTCTCCCCAGTGAGTGTCAGTGAAAGCTGACAGGCTGCCAAGGGACATGCAGTAAGCAAGACTGTCTGATTCTCTCAATCAGAGCTGGGAGTTATCTGAGCTGAGGGAAACTCACAAAACCTTGGAAAAGAAAAGACTAAGGTGCAAGACAGACCTATGCATATTAGTCTGCTATTGTTTTTTACCCATTTCTCTGTGTGCTTTGTACCCTGGGGGAATGAATAAATAATAGTCTTTTCTGAAGATGCCAGATTTGAGTTGCTTTAATCAATTTGCTGGTCACAGGCCCCCCTACAATGAAAGGGCTCACAGGTGTCAAACCTAGGTGGTGTCTCACATTAACTTCATTGGAAAACTGGGGGCTGCAGCTCAGAGATCCAGCGTAAGAGTGGTTGGTTCCATATGGTTCCACCCAGAATGAGGTGCAAGAAGCCAGGCCCGTCTGCTCAGCTACATTCAGAAGGGACTAAAAGGGTTTAAGATTCAGTTTGCCTAGTACACATGACAGATATTTTCTCACTGTATAAACTATATAATCCCATTTTTAATAAAGAAAACTGGAAAAACAAATAAAGAGACCTCAAGATACAAGCCCTTGCCCTTCAGATCTCCAGCACAGGCCGTCAGCTATAGGAGTAACTGTTAGCTCTTATGAAGACCTGACCCCAGAAGACTTGACACACACTTTGCCAGTATCTAAAGGGTAGCAGTGTTAAACTAGTTCAGCAAAACGAACAAGGAGGCTGGTAGCACTTTTAAAGACTACCAAATTTATTGATCTTATGAGCTTTCATGGGAGAAAATCCCACTTCGTCAGATGCATGAAGAATGCCTGACGAACCTCTTCATGAGCCTGATGAAGTGGGATTTTCTCCCACAAAAGCTCATGTGATAAATAAATCTGTTGCTCTTTACAAGTGCCACCAGACTGCTTGTTTACTTTGCCAGTAGTTTACAGAACTATGCTAGACAATTGTGGACTGTTGGTGGTCAATATCAATAGCAGAAAGTTGGGATTCTTTTCGCCTGTAGTTAGTGTGGTTCCATTATTTACTGGAGGTACTGCAACTAGAGCTAACCTTCAGCTTCCAGCTATAGTTCAGACTGTGTTTCAACAAATCAGTTTTAAGGCAAAGATAAAATAACACAGATATCAGCTAAGATAACCATGAGGCTGAACACCAGGAAAATAAATTATATTCATCGCAAGGCTCAAGCTTCAACCCTGGCGTCCTCATTCCCATTGGATGGTAAAATAGTACTTCTGAATCAGCACAATGTGTCAATGTGTGCATCAGTCTTTGTCCAAAGTGCAGGGAGGTTACTTATCCAACTTACTTGAACCTTTATTTAAAGAGACATCTGAAGGAAGAGCCACTGGAGCAGTGCCCAGGATCACTGCTACTGGACCTTTTCTCCTGGTAAATGTTCCATCACTGGAAACTTTTTTCTCTCATAATAAATAAACTCATCGTCTTCTCCAAGGTGAAAGGTTAACTCTTAAAACAACACTCATTCGCTACCATGGTCAATTTTAATTTGTGAAATGAAAAAAGAATGGCTCGCTGTTAGGAACAGTTGGTGAAATTGACAATGTTTAAACATTTTGTAACATGTAAGTATTTCTTTGGGCCTCTAAAGGAAATCCTAAAAAAATACCCTGGATATCCAGCTGCCGCTAAAGTCTCTGAATTGAGACTAGCAGTGAGATGTCTTGATAGCACCCTTTCTTCACTATGGCCAGAAACTCTCAACCTTCTTCCTATAGAAAGGTAAGGAATGGGGAAATTCATTTTTTCTACTGAGCAGAAAATGCCAGTCACACTGAAATGTATGAAACTTTAGTTGAGGTTTATGATATAGACAAATGGACATTTTAGGATTATGTTAATACCATCAAGAGTATTGCTTGGGACCTAAGCAGAAGTTAGCCCTAGGGCCCCAGAGAAGGAGTAAGTGCATTACTTTCTCTCATTCTTGATATCTAAACAGTTAGAAAATAATATAAACAACTCAGAAACACTTATCCCTGTGGAAATTTTGTAATGGCTTTTCTGAGCCATTCTGAGAGCAAGCACCTGCTGAGCAGACTTGGCTGGGAAAAGATTTTCAGTGAAAACATTGAAATAACTGCCATAATAATGTTCCCAATATATGTAGATATAATTTTTTTTTTGACAAACAGGTTGATTTTTTTTTAAATGAGAAATACCTTGGACAAAAAACAGGGGAAAACCATAAAAATGTTCATTATTTTTCAACTACCTCTACTGCTAAGTAATGTGCATCTACCTCTCTTCCCAGCCTAGGGGCTAAACACACTGGGACCTCAGCTTGACCATCACCCTGTGGAGAAAGACAGCATGTCCAGAAACTGTACCAATGTCTCTTACATGGCAGAGTTTAGCTCTATCACTAGGGCATGCAACAAGTAGACATTGCCAGTCTCTGTTAAAAACAAACAAACCTGAAAGGAGTTCTCTGAACTACAGTATAACCTATCACTTGTAAACTAACTTCATTAACCCAATGCAGGTGGGACTCGCATCATGAAAAATCATGTAAGAAAATTATCACTCACATTTAAAGGAACAATTAAAGATAAAGTAAAACCTACGAAAGTCCTGGAAAGAATAAAATCCACATTTTCATAATTCCTTCCTTCAGCTGAAACTGTTTGTGACATACTAATGTGAGTATAAAAGCCCCAGAGCAGGTTCTTTTCTTTTTTTTTTTTTGTACTTGACATTTTCATTTAGTCCAAAATACGTAAAGAAAGTTTATGTTTGCCCACAGGTCCACTTATATTATTCTTATTGCAGCAGCCGAGTTGAAACCAATAATCCTGCATTACACAAGGCACATGAAATACCAAAATCAGCGGGCAACCAACAAACAAGGATACTGAGCTAAGGGAGAAAAGCAAAAGCACACTCCCCACAAACAACACTCATTTAAACCACCCGCTGGCCCATCTGCTCAGACTGCCTACTCCTGATAGCTGTCTGCTTGCAAGATGTTCTCTTGGCTAGAGGCACCAACTTCTGTTGGGCCTCACTCAGCTTTTTAGTGATTTCAGCTCTTAGGGACAATTTCAACCCTCTAGTGATCTCAGGTCCAGACTTCAGCTTTTAGGACACTACAAAGGCATATCTCTGATCGGAATAATAAACGATTCCACAAGGAATCACTAAGTCTGTCTTTGGAGAAGAATCAGTCATTGCTTAAGGCACAGCCCTCACTAAAGCTGATGACACCCCCTCTCTTTCTTACAAGACTGAAAAGCAGAGCTGGCCACTCTTCTGAGTTCTGTGTTACTGATGGTGACTTTTCCATCAGAGCAGACTAAACACAGTTTATACAATCAAACAGTGCTTATCATGAAAAAGACATTTCATTTGCCTCTTCCGTTAAAACACAGGATTTGTATCCCAAAAGAGTCACACATGACATTTCCCACCTCACCCAGAACCTCGGCAGATCGAGCCATATACAGTGTAATTATGCCAAGTACTCAATTTTAATCATGCAAATACAAAGCTCATGCAAATAGGGTGCCCTCCTTTTTATTTACTAAGCAAGAGAAATATCCGGCCTCCACACCTTGCTTACACTTGTTAAGTCAGTACAAAATTAAAATTTTGTACAATGATTTGTTTATGTTGCTCAAAACACCATGCACCAAAATGTAAGTACAATATATATACTTTATAATTACATAGTAAACATGAAAAAGTGAGCAATTTTTCAGTAACAATGTGCTGTGACACTTTTGTATTTTATGTCTGATTTTGTAAGCAAGTAGTTTTTAAGAGAGTTTAAACTTGGGGGGTACGCAAGACAAGGCAGATTCCTGAAAGGAGTACGGTATAGTCTAGAAAGGTTGAGAGCCACTTCTCTGAAGGATCCTTCTCATCAGGCCTTTAACTTTCTGTGGGGTTTCTACAGGGTTCTGTCCTTGGGCCACTTCCAATCTCCCTCTACAACTTATTTCTGGCTAACCTTAATCACAGATATAACTTTATGCTGACTAGTCACATACTAAAATCTCAGCCTCTCTCTGATATCTCCTCATCAAGATCAACATGACTAAAACACAGTTCTCATTCTTCCCCTTCAAGTTTTCCCCTTTACCTCATTTCTCAATCATTATGAACACCACCACCATCCTGCAGGCCACTCAGGCCCTAATCTGAGTATCATCATCATCTTAGATCTACTCTCTAGGTCCTCACAACCAGGCTATATCTAAATGTTGCCTGTTCTTTCTGAATAATATGTTTAAGATACGTCTTCTCCTATCCATTCTGTCGCAGGGTAAGCCCTCCCTCGCACTCCCTAATGGGGATACTGAGGTAGAGTACTCAGGGAGGGCACCCCGTGAGCTTCTGAACAGGCATTTAGCGTGCCAACTCGTCGTGTCAGGCAGGGCGAATTCGGTCTGGTAGCCAGAGTCCATGGACAATGAGTCCGTAAGCAGCCCTTGGACCAGGGCTGTGCGGCCTAACAGCCACAGTCCATGCACAATGAGTCTTTAATGAGGCGCAGGGCCCTGGTAGGGGGGCTCAAGCCCTCCCGCTCCACTGAGCCCCAGCCCAGTGCCCTTGGGTGCTGGGGGTACAGCACCCAGTCAGCGGGGATCCATATCAAAACACGCTGGCTCGATCACTGCCACACCCCAGCTCTACCCGTCAGGTCCCCTGGGCTACTTCCTACCTGGGATGCACTGAAAGTCCCGTTTGGTGATAAACTGTGACTTCCCTCTTTCCTGGGACAGCAGTAGGTAACTTTTTTGTGGGTCCTGGGTGTCAGTCACAAAGCTTCCTCTGGGGTAACTGCTCCATAGGATCCACTATGGTTACCAGGTCTTTTCTGGAACAGGGCTATGAAGCTCTGGGCCAAGAGCCTCCCACAGATGTCCTTCCCCTCCACTAGCCAGCCCAGACTGAGCTGATCTGCAGCTTTTTATACCTGGGCAGTAGCCTGACCATGCACAGCGGGGTCCTAGGGGTGGGGCTTCCTCCTTCTCTAGTGTATAAAGGGCTGCTCTACAGCGGGGTGTATCTACCCTGTCACACACTCAAACAGCTAAAATGGTTACCCAAGCTCTTATCTCACCTCTCAATTACTGCAACATCCTTTTCTCTGGCCTTGGCAAATGTGATCTTGCCCTGCTCATATCTATTCAGAATTCTGCTGCAAAGATCATTCTCCAAGTCCATCACTTCAACCATATCACCCCACTTTTTTAATCCCATCACTACCTACTTATGCTCTATTTCAACAAACATAAGCTATTTGCCTTCACTTTCAAGGATGTTCTCAGTCAATTCATCCTAGCAATCACCTCTCATTTAGGTCATTTACTACTGATCTGTTGATACTCACCTCCAGGCAGCCCATGGCACCAGCCTTCATTCTCTCATACTGGAGAGGACCACCCCATAAACATCTGCAAAACTATCTTAGCCAATGCTAAAACTCTCCTTTTCTGTGATGCCTACAAAACACTTGATAACATTTATATGGCTAATATGTTGAGATCACTGTCTATCACACAGGCCAGTATTCTCACGGTTCACCTGTACTCCCTGATCTCTCTGTACTCATCTCCTGTCACTTGTTTCACACTTAGACAGTAAGGTCTTTGGGTCAAGAACCATCTTTTTTGTTGGTAATTTGTATATAGCACAATGGAGATTTTCAGATGCTAGGTCTCCTAGCATTATAGTAATATAAATTATAAAAATAATATTTCTCCCACAAGCACACCTGCAAGATAAGAGCCTCCTCCTCCCTTTGAGAAAGTAGAATTAAGGAGAAGGCTATAAAAATAATCTTAATCTGACAGTAGGAGAACAACATACTTTATTGATAAGTAACACAATTTTATGGCAACCTTCACTTTCATTACCCTGGATTCCTTCTGCACCAAAAAGCAGAAACTGCCTAATACTTGAGCTAAAGGATATAATCTCCATTATTTATTAGCACTACAAAGCCACTGAAACAAGGCTGAGCTGTTCTCAGTCTATCTAATAGGCAGTTGTGGTAGCTATATACACTAGCCAGAATATTATATATGCCTATCAAAAGTCCTCGATACAGTGATATCTAGTGTCAACTTCTTTGCAACAGACAGCACTGGCTGTCCCTCCCACCACGAGATTAAGAGAGCCACTAAAGTATATAATGCATTTGGCTTGGAAACCAGAGCTTTTAAAATATATAGCATTCTTCAATGCAGTCTCAAGTTAATTTCAAACACAGTGCTATGAATGACAAATGAAATACACTGTATTATTTTCCTTTGACAGCACAAGGGCTATAAAAATACAAGTCTTTTAAGCCTCCATTAGTCACTTTCTATAGTGTGAAGACTGGGAATCATCCATTCAAAGAGGAACTGACAGGAAAAGAGTTATAATATCAGTAGCAAGAGTTGTCATTGAATACCTGCTGGGAAATAAATCCATGAGGAGTTTTCAGTCTCCATGCTCAGATTACAGCAATGCTACTCAAAATAGGAAAAAATAAAATATAAGTACACACAATCTAGAAAGGCACATGATGCCTCATGACCTGACTTTTATGTATATATAAAGCTTAAAATATGTTGAAAAGCTACTATTAGCTAAGGCACAATAGTCCATAAAACTGCTCAATTATATAAAATTCACTATGCATCATAAGCTTGCTAATTTACTTTAACGATTGACAGACTGATCACAAAAGACTCAATTTTATGAATTATTGAACAAACAAGCACAATTTAAAAAGCAAAGACAAAATCATAAAGCATAGTTTGCTTATTTACTTAATAGTGTAGCTTTGTTCTATTTATTCAACACTTCGCAGTATGGTAGAAAATGTGATTCTTATTGTGCATTTGGTAATAGTCAATAGTAGCAGAAGGCTTCATCATAGTGTCTGAAAGGAACTTTGGTACCAGGCAGATGACACAAGAAGGGGTCATTAAAGTTGCATTTAGCAATGACAGTAGCTTAGTCTTGGATCATTCAAAGGAACAAGATGATGTGAACTTGTGTTGTATTCAGAAGTCATATGAAAAATGTGAATGCCTCAAAGCAGAAAAGAAAAAGAATTATTTGCATTCCAAAAGTCTTATTTATCACCAGACATGTAGTGTACAGCACTAGTAGTGAGAACACCAATTTCCCCAAATTGTCCAACAAATTTGCTTTTTCCCTGTTCTGGAACACCTCTCTTTTGGGAAAAGCATGTAGTACAGGGCTTGTCTAGACTAAGATTACAACAAGATAGGGAGTAAATCTACAGTCTGCTGATCTGACTTGTGCTATCTGTCCATGTGGACCTTGCCACTGCACTTTAAATGTTACCTAGTGCATTCTGGTTAGGAATGAATAGTCAAATATGAGCTAGGAAACCTGTAGCACATAGCAGCAGAACACTTACAGGCAGCATGCTGGTAAGCTGTACATTTACACCCGGTTTACATGCACTGTTTGTCTAGTGAACTCTCATTCTCCATACTCCATTCAACTCTTTGCCTCACTGTTTAGTATTTATACTAAATTTATAGTAGTATACTATTTATACTAGTATTTATACTACCAATAAGGACATCATATTTCACTGCTAGTTTTTTTGGTTGATCATCAGGGTAAAACAAGCTGCTTAGCTGCTCCCTGACTAACTTCATTACTAGGCAACCAATCAACCCAGTGCCCTGTCTGGAACTGATGGAGTAGCCACAGCCCCTTACTGGTGGCTGGTTTATGAGGACTGCTTACAAGCCTAGCACCCACAGCCAGAGGCCATAGCCTGTAGTGTTCCTGCCCCCAGGCTGACTAGTCTATGCTAGCAGTCCCAGACCTGCTGGAGCAGACCAGCAAGTCCACAGGCAGGGTAGGCAGCTAAAGGTGAGCAGCAGCAGTACACCGCTGAGGCTGGGGGGGGGGGGTTGGGTTGTTGCAGGGTAGTGGGGTCCCCTTTAAGCCAGAGCTACAGATCCTAAAATAATCCAGCCCTGGTGTTGATGATCTGGCTCCGATGACAATGGTGCTGCCAGGAGAAGGAAGAGGAGGAGGAGGAGAGGTTGAGTGTCCTCCTGTAGTTGAGATAACTTCCTCTGCGGGGGATTGATAACTCTTCCCCTACTTGGTCAGGCCCTTGTCCAAGTCCAGGACTGGGTGTGACACTCTTGCTGAATGTTTTTCAGATCCTCTGGAGACTGATAAGGCGATGCTGTGACTATGGCATGGCAGAGAACCTCCATGGATTCCAATTCTGCCATGGTCCAGGCCACTGGGATGGTTGTCGGTGGGAGGGCAGAAAGGAACCCCATGGCAGTAGGAGGCTTTCCCTGGCTCTAGGGAGGTACTGTTGTCTTCCCCTTCTTCTTAGCCTGTAGACCATGGTGGTGCTTCACTCATTTGTGACTCTTTGGAGTTGTGAGTATGGTGTTCCAGTACTGGGGATGGGTGTCAGGGTTCAGTTGATCAGTGCTGCTTCTCTCTTGGCTGTTGATGTTTTAGGGATTCGTAAGAGTGTTCCAACAACTGGTGTCTTGAAACTAGGGATCACTGTTGAGATCCTGACAATCTATAACTGGGCTCCTGTGACCAATGGTGAGGGTCTGGAGGGTGCCATCAGGAGCCCAGTTGGTGGCTGTGATACCCCAGGGACCAGCAGGAAAGTGGTGACTGCTGTCAGGGTGTTGGTGAACTACACAGGGATGGTTAGTGCATGAAGGTGTTGGAAACTTGTGCAGTGCTCCCATCACTGACTTGCCCCTCGACCCTCTTCTGGCCAGTCAACCCAGCAGGAGGTCTCAGCATGGGTGTCTATGCTCCTTAGGCATAGGTGGCACCTGGAGCGTCGAGAGGTCTTTGACAGCTTGGAAGACCTCAGGGCTTGATGGCACTGTAAGATGCTGACAGCCCCTGCCATTTCCCAGTATCTGGGAAGTGTCCTGCAGCAGACAGGTTGCTCTTTGTAGTGAGGCCACTGTTGACCCAATTTCTGGGAAAAGTGAGCTGCCTGGCATGGGGGAAAGTGAGCTGCCTGGCATGGATCTTGACTCTTCTCCCACTCCTGAGTTGCTTCTTAATTTTTTTTTTTTTTGGCTGCTGGGAAGTGTCATCTCCTGGCATATCTTTTCTTCTGCAAATTTTTCAACACCAGTAAAGGCCATCAATGCCCAGATGAACTTGATGCTGGGCATTGAGTCAGAATGTCCACCTTGGAAACCAGCCTGAAGACAGACTCCATCAGGACCACACACAGCCTAATGCCCTAGTCCTTTTTCATGGGGGATCTAAAGTTCCTGCAGGTCCTGCATCTGTGGGACTCTCTTCAGGACTTCAGGCAGCTTAGGTGAAGATTGTTCACAAGCGTAGGCTTCTTACAAGTATAAGGTTTGAAGCCCATGGACAGGGGCATGCCCACTGATAGGACTAAGTCCCTGAGAACAAATTACCTAGCACTAACTACTTGACTAAGAACTAAAGCACAACTATTTACGGAAATATACAGAAGAAACCACTAGTTAATAAGGGCTTGCCAAGGCAAGGACATTTCAGCACCGTCGCTGGCAATAAGAAAGAAAATGAGACGGTAGGCAACTGGCAGTGCCCTCTATATTAGTGGATACACACAACAGTGCAAAAGGCATTAGAGTCAGCCCTACAGCTCCAATGAGGGAAAAATTCTCCTGTACCTGTGCATGTAGTGAGCATACACACTTAAGATGGAATGGACCCGTACAAGCTCTTGAAGAACATACTATTATGCTTTGGAATAATTAAAATATGTTGTGTGGGAAAGTTTGCCTGGAGCTTGTTAGTCTTTTTGTTAGCTTTGTAACAAATTAAAATAGCTCTGTTTACTTCTGCCATTTAGAGATCAGTGACATGAGGACTGAGAATAAATGTTGAGAACATCTGGAAATATGGCAAAACTAGCTGTGATGTAATGGCCACTGCCATTCAAATACATTTCAGTGATGAGGCTAAATTAGTACTTTAAGCATTCTGTTGTCTGTCAACTTCTCAGCAATATGGCTCCAACATGAAAAAACTGCAGGCGGTACCAGCTGAATTGTATTATGGGCAAGAGACAGCCTTCCTCCCAGTAAGTGAAACCATTCACATAGTATGGTGCTATTGACACAGAGTAATGGCTATCTAGCCCGTTCTGATTCCTGTTTGTAAGTACAGTACAGACACTGGAACAATGACGAACACACAAAAAAAGAGTATCAGCAAGAGGGAAATGAGCTGAGGTAACACCACACACTCTTGAAAAGAGCACTCAAAGACTAACCTCATCTTTGTGACCTCCTGACTTAATGCACAATTTCCTTTCCCAGTTCCAACAAGTACCTTCCTTTGATAAGCACGCAGCAGGGGAAAGAGCCTGTCTCAGACATGGGGCTCTGTGCTGAATTTGGCCAAGCTCTTCTTCTCTTCAAATCTTACAGCTCTATTTTGTATCATGCATTCTCATTACTTCAGATAGTAGATATTTATTAAATGTTCTTGACTCAATGCCAGAAAATCCACCATTCACGTTCAGGGATCATTTTTAATAAACCATGTGGCTACTGGCGTACCAGGATTGTACTTATGGCAAATGCAATCCCCACTGAAATCAGTACAAAGAATACCATTGCCATTCCATTGAATCCTGTGGACACCAGATCAAGTCCTTAGGTGTCAAAGGGCAGAATATTCCTAACTGAATAGTCATTAGACCAATATCTAACCAAGACAAATAGCAAGAAGAGATTTGTGAGCGAAATACAAGATGTTATTTAAATATTCATATTCCAGACAATCTATCATTTTCTCTAAATATTGCCACCTAGCTCTTTTCATCACGAGATCTACGGTACTGGTTGAACTTGCTTTAAATGACTGTCCCTTAGTGTTTCTCATGTATAAATGTACTAATCCCATTGATGTCATGCCATTTATCATATACAATCAAAGGGGCAGCGTTTGTGATAACAAAGAAGAGAAGAAATAAATTAATGTACACTGTATTCCCTGCACAAATGAACATTTCACAAAAGCTATCTTTTAGTAGTCTCTTATTACTCAGCTTGTTTTGCAGAACTAATCGCAAACATGAGCGAGGATGGGGAAAAGAGGGACATACTTGCTCTGTCGCCTATGCACAAACATACAGCCTGCCTTTAATAAGTACATTTACAGTTTCCAAAGAGGTAGCCGTGTTAGTCCAGTTGAGCAAAATAAAAGTGCCACCAGACTCCTTGTTTAATGACTAACAAATTCCTACTCAAGTCCACACAAGTTTTGCCACAGTCTTCTGTGGGAGCAGGACCAAGCTGCTGAGGACTTCATGTTGCATTCCAAAACTATGGTTATAATTGCTTTTATATTTTGAAATAAAAATTGGCATATTCTGATAGAAATAGGTCTCCACTTTTGGCTTCTGACAAAGAACATGGTATAATAGAACACAAGAAAAAAAATCCATCAAGATACAAGGGCTTCTCTAACTCCAGAACTGTACATTATTTTGAGGAGGAATAGTCTGTTATCAATTTCAAATTCACAGAAAAATTTCATCAACTATAACTGGACCAGGTGAAATTATATATAAAAAGAAGTAGTACTAAAATCCATGACAGGTTGTGGGACCCAGGAACTCCTCAGTGCTAACTAGAAGAGGGCATAAAGTGTATGTAGAGATTTACAGGGAACCCTTGAGGCTCATGTCTATATAATAGTGTGACATTTGAGGTCTCTACCAACAACCAGTAACACACTAGTCATCCTAATAATTGTGAGATTTATGTACAGTTGATATTTAAAGAGTTATATGTCTATACTGAAAGCTATGTTTTTAAGGTATGTAAGTTAAGACTTGGCACCAAAAGGTGACTACTAGGTTCTGTTCAGGCAGGAATAGGAGATGATACTTCCCTTGCCAGGTTATTCCCTCACCTATAGTGAGTCTTACATTGTTGGTCCACTTGCATGAGAAGCCACCAGCTAAATCACAAATGCTAGATAAACAAGAGATCACAAATCTACAAGAAGGGACACACAGCAGGAGGGTGCCCTGTTTATGACTAAGATCAAAGAATTGGTCTGGCATATCAGAAGAATTGAAGGGCTATGTCTACATGCGCATCGTTATTTTGAAATAAAGTCCTTATTGCAAAATAAGTTAATTCAAATTAAGAAAAATGTTAATTTGAATTAAGGGAAAGCCTGCTATCAAAATGGCTGTTATTTCGAAATAAGGCTGTTTGGACATGTTGTTTCGAAACAACGGTGTTGTTTCGAAACAACATGTCCAAATGGCCTTATTTTGAAATAACCATTTCAAAACAACAGCCGTTTCTAAATGAATGGGGTTTAAGCTGTTTCGAAATGACGGTTCTTATTTCAAAATGATGGATCCCATCATTTCGAAATAAGAAAACATCATGTGGACCTAATCTCTTTTATTTCAAAATAACCAGTGTTATTTCGAAATAAAAGAGATGTATAGACATACCCAAGGAGTCACACCATAGCCTTCATCTAAGCGGTTTTGTCTTGTGGAGAGGATCACAGCCAGCCTGGTTGTTAGACACTCAGAGAAAGTCTTTGGATGAGCTAAACTTCATGGGAATTTTTAATGTATGCCAACCCTTTTATATACAAGTCCTGTGGGCACACCCAGGGACACACCTTCTAAAGGCAAATTCTACAAGTTCCTCATGGAGGCATGAAGTATTATTCCGAATGGGATGAACCTGATGCCCCTTTTGCATGAGATTAATCTGGCAGCTCCTGGGTGCTTTGTTATCAGAGGCAAAACTACATGTTTATGTTAAACTCAGACAAATTCCACTCATTTTTCTCCCTACTTGGCATTCAAATTAGGAAGGGAACATCATTTGTATGAGAAAAGTCCTTTTGCACTGCAATTTGCAAATTTCTTTGAATTAAAGTAATTCACCTACTAAAGAGGACCTATGATTAATCAGTTTACTTGTTTAAAAAGTTCACATTATAATGAGTGAATCAGTTTTCAGAGAAATTGCCATGAACAAATGAAGTAAATCCTCCAGGCTTGAGTATTACGTGACATTTAGCATCTCAGGTGCAGCAGAGCTGACGTTTGATGAGTCACAGGCACCATCTACACAAGGACTCTTTTTTTTTTTTTTACAGTCCTTATCTTAACATGTTATATTCTGTTTCTCTTGTCTTAGTCTCACATCTACAGCAATGTGCAGTTACTTTCACCATGGTGTCTGTGTGGCACAGTCCTTCTGTCATTTTTACTTCCAGAAAACTTATACAAGCCATAATCTGGTGATGTGTAGAAGCTAACTCAAGTTAGTGCAAAAGTACATTGTGGATAAAGAAAGAGATTTACACTATAAAATGAGCCTGGGTGACCTGAGGTGCTACACAATATCATCATCAATAAAGACAAGTGTAAAGTACTCCACTTAGGAAAGAACAATCCATGGCACATATACAAAAATGAGCAATGACTGCTTAGGATGGAGTACTGCGTAAAGCATCTAGGTGTCATACTGGACCCCAAACTAAGCATGAGTCAACAGTGCAACACTGTTGCAAAAAAAAGCAAACACCATTCTGGGATGTATTAACAGGAGTATTGTAAGACATGAGAAGTAATTCTTCTCCTCTACTCAACCCTGATTATGTCTCAGCTGGAGTACTGTATCCAGTTCTGGGCACCTCATTTCAGGAAAGATGTGGACAAATGGAGAAAATCCAGAGAAGAGCAAAATAAATGATTAGAGGTCTAGAACACTTGACTTCTGAGGGAACATTGAAAGAGCTGGGTTTGTTTAGTCTGGAAAAGAGGAGACTGAGATGGGACATGATAACAGTTTTCAAGTACCTTGTCATGAGAAGAAGGGAGAAAAATTGTTCTCAGCTGCTGATGATAGGACAAGAAGCAATGGGATTAAATTACAGGAAGGGAAATTTAGGTTGGAGATTAGGAAAAACTTCCTAATTGTCAGGGTGATTAACCACTGGAATAAGTTGCCCAAGGAGGTTATTGAATCTTCATCACTGTAAGTTTTTGAGAGCAGGTTAGACAAGCAACCGTCAGGGATGGTTAAAGAGGGTACTTGGTCCTGTCTTGCATGCAGGGGACTGGACTCAATGACCTCTCATGGTTCCTTCCAGTTTCTATGATTCTATGATCATGTACATTACAGAAGAACATTTTATTTGTTCAGGTTTTTCTTGCTTGCGTAATTGTTTTGTGAGTACAAGGGACTAACTGCCTACACTAGAGCCAGAAATCTGTCAGACAGAAATTAGGCATCTTTCTCAACACACATCTGCCAATGCATTGCAATTCTGACCTACTGGAAGCACAAGAGTTGTATTGTCCTTTTACCAATAAGGTTTCAGTTCTTCACACAGTCCCATGCAGGCCCAGTGTGGACCCCACTGGCAAATCTTGAAGGTTGGGATGGCTATATATTCTGAAAACTTGTTCACGGTGCTGAGTCCTCAGTTCAAGGGTAGTTGGTGCTATTGTAACCTTTGGGTAGTCTGGAGTTTACTTCATTGTCCTTCTCCAGTGCCCAACAAATACCCAACTCTTATGGAGAAACAGATGGAAATCCAAAATTCAGCCTTTAAGGATTTTCAGAAGGAAAACACAGTGTTAATCTCCTCACCTTTGAGTCCCAAAAACAACAAAAAGGAATTAACTTAATTAAGTACAACCTTTATAAATCTCATGATAAAGAAACAAATAACAACAACAACCTTTTTATAATTTTATAATTCACATACATTATCTTCCTGGTTTTACATAAGCACAAAGAAAATAATTACATTTTACAGTTTAGACCCCACAAAAACACAGCGAGAAGAAATTCCAAGTTCTCAAAGCTGAGTTTGAGTTCACCCCAGTCTCAAAGTCTTTGATCACCAAATCCACAATCTGCCAACTCAAAAGTAACATCATTCCTCCACTTGCTTGTACGAATCTTCATCTGGAATCCAAGCAGACTCCTCTTCTGCTGAAATCACTGTCTGCCAGTTAGCTAGCTGATTAACCAACCAGTTAAGTATATAGTTTTCTTTAAAAAAGCCTGTTACAAGAAAATACAAAATGGAGAATAGCAAAATATCACTCCTCCCACATTACTACATTTAAAGACAAAGTATGGTGAATCATACTACAATCCCCAAGTCAGACCTCTATAACACAATATTAAGGACCTACAGCCTATTCTACAAGATGATTCTCACTCTCTGAAGCTCTGAAAGACAAACTTCTCCTCACACACAGCTTCCTACAGACAGCTTCCTCACCTTAAACAGAAACTGATCAGCAACTACATACCTAACAACAGAAACATTAAAGCCGGCACATAGCCCTGCAACAAACCACATTGCCAACTTTGCCCACATATCTGCATAAAAGACACCATCATAGATCCTAATCAAGCCAGCTACTCTATCAATGACTCATTCACCTGCTCATCCACCAATGTGATTTATGACATCATGTGCCAGAAATGCCCCCATACCTTATACATTGGATAAACAGGACAATCCCTGTACAAAAGAATAAATGGACACAAATCTGAGATAAGAAATAACATTAAAAAACCAGTAGGGGAACACTTCCATCTCATTCTCACTCCAGTGATGATTTGTTAATAGCTGTGCTAAAGAAAATAGCTAACGTATCAAAACTTCAGAGAGAAACTGCAGAACTGGAATTCATATGCAAATTTGACTGTGTGAAAGCAGAATTAACTTGTGACTATGAATTCTTTTCCCATTACGACAGGTGACTTGACCTCACCTTCCTTATGTGCTGTTTCCCACCACTTGCATCTTAACAACTGCTTTGATTTGTTGTTGCAGTGTGACCTGATCCCATGACTTACACTTCTCTGCATTTATTTCCTCCCATTCTGTAAGCTGACAAAGTGGAATTTACTCCCACAAAAGCTCATGCAATAAATAATTTTGTTAGTCTTAAAAAGTACCATCAGACTCCATGTTTGTTTTGCTGAACTAGACTAACACAGCTACCCCTTTGGAACCATACTACTTGAAACAATTTAACTAAAACAGTTTGGCTAAAACCAAACATTCAAAGTATACAATTAAAATACGAGAAATTCTCTTTCTCTTGTCTATAATTAACAGTGGCATGTATTCCCTGTTCTATAAACATGCTGCAAAATGCTTCAGGGTTAGTAAAAAAACAGCCCCTTTTCTGCTCCTGAACTCAGCCTCTCTCAACTCATACAGCAATCACATGACATCATAAAACAGCTGCCCTGACTGCTTGCCCTCATGGAGCCTGATCCCTAGAACAGGGAACCTATTGGATCATACCCAAAACTACCACACCCAATTCCAAAAACTTCTGGGTGTAGGGTACTAAATCTGCATAGCAACAATGATCCAAACAACTCCGTCTTGCTCAGTCCCACCTAGCTCTCAAACGATTTCTATTAGGCACTATGATACATCCAGTGGGATCCAGCACTCAATTCACAGCATTCCAGTCATTTCATTAGCAATCATGCTTTCAAGTTAAGCAGAGCAATGTCTGACCCTGCTTAACATGAAAGCATGTTGCTGATGAAATGACAGGAATACTTTGAACTAAGGGCTTGATCCCTTTGGACTGGAAAAGTATCAATAGCAGATGCATTCTTTAAGAAATAGGATCCTCTATCAGATTTGCTCAAGTTCACAAAAGGAATAAGACATGTGGGAGTATTTGCTACTGTTGCAGTTCCCAGCTTCTGGATCTTTCAATAGTCTATCATCTAGGCCTTAGTGGAAAGCTCTAACACACATCTGGCTGCCAGCAACACCAAGGGGGCATTGCAGCACAAGACAACAGCCGTGCAGTGTGATCAGCTAGCAAGAGTAAAAAATATTGATGGGGGTTGGAGGTAATAAACATCTACAGAAGAAAAAGCCCCAAATATCGTGACTGTCCCAATAAAATCAGGACTTCTGGTCACCCAAAACTGGGAGCACGAAGGTATTTCAGTCACATCCCCTACTGGGACAAGGGCTTTCTTTTGTGCTTGGGTACCACCCAGCACCTTGTTTTCAGTTGCACCCACAAATCCATAAAATAAATGAATGTTTAGTATAATCTCAGAACCATCAGTGTTCAAGACAGCTGTGTCAAGGACTGTTTGGAAACCTATGTACTGTGGATAACAACTCTGAACATACAACCCAAAAAATACAAACCAGAAATGTCAAATTTCTGTAAATATTCCCAGCTATAACCACACTTCCACAACCATAATGGGCTGATGTGTTAGCTAATGTCCAAACTGGAAGATGAATTCAGAAAACTTAGGCTTAGTTTATACAGACAGCAGCAAAATTGCCACCGTCAGTGCAATCTTCTGGGTGCAATTGAGCAGCCTGTGTAGACCCATGCAATCACTCTGGAAATCACCATAGCAACTCAGAACCAGAGTTGACATAAGCTGATTGGAAGGGATTTCTCATCAGTTTAGCATAGAGTGTAGCAAGGGAGTAATAAGTTATCAGGAGATACACAAGGTAGTTTACATCCATATATTTTATGTATTTTACATCAATTGCTGTCAAAAAGTGCAGCAAGTATAGACTAGGGCTTAGACAAAGAGGCAGAACACAAGCACTAATTCTCAAACCAGTGCAGCCTAAATGAAACAGAAGAAGGTAAGTCATCACATATAGAAAAGAAATGGGGAGCAGGATTTCAAAGTAGGCACGAAGAGCATATTTGAATAGAGACTCCCAACTAGCCATTCACAGCACTATCTCCTCACTCCTCAGGCAGATAATTCTAGCCTAATCATTTTATGAAAAAAAAAAAAAAAGTGGACACTCTCTCTCTCTCACACACACACACACACACACACACACACACACACACACACACAAGCTCAAACGGCCTTAATTTCTTCTGGAGAGATTGTGAGCCACTGTGTGCAGAAATTGTGAGACTTTTCATGAATTCAGACATTATGATCACACATACGCAATACCTGAAATGTTCCTTTATGATAGTTTGATTACAAATTTAACACATCCTTTTCTCAGAGATTCACCCTCACTCCCTGAAAACATTGCAAGGTATGAAGAATAATTCAAAATGCAACATTGTACTGTGACTCACCTCCCAAAAACATGAATGCGGCTAAACAAAACGCAAATTGTAGCCCAGAACAAACAATACTAGGACCAATATGAAGTTTGATTGCCTGCAGAGATAGACTAAACATGTGAGAAATAATTTCCATCAGACACATACTATCACCATTATTTATTATTTGTTAAGTGGCAACAACCTGAGCAGCACCATACAAGTCAAGGAATTCAGAATCTGGAAGTCAAAATACAGAAAAGACAATGTGAGATGCAAAGGACGTGTATTTGTAAAGCTGTCTTCAAACAGTTGCAGATCTTACGGCATCTAAACACCTTCTCTCAGTTTCATTATGAAAAATGTTAGATTATGCTTGCTGAAAAAGGTGTGGTTGGTGGGACTCCATATTGGTAGAATTTTCCAATGCCAAGAACATAAGCACTTGCAAGCTGAAGCCAAAAACTTAACAAGATTTTTAAAGTAACTGGATTTTTATATGAACAAGACTATCCAGTATTATCATAATCAATGATGACAAACTTTGGAAAGAGATTAAATTTCATGCTTCAGATCTTAATGGAGCTGGTTGAGACTTATGGGAGAGGCAGTATACCCCACATTTATCCCTTGTGGTCTTTCTGTCTTGCTCTGTGGAATCTAGTACAGCCCACTCTCAGAAACAGGTCACTGAACTAGGCAAACCTTGGTTCCAGTCCAGTATGACAATGGCTACAGTCCTGCAAGTACTTTACACTGCTGTTAGCTTTTTTAAGCCAGTGTTTTCAGTTATGTTGGAGAGGAAAGTCTACGTAGTTTGTCATTAAAACAAAATTATCCAGCTCTTACCATTTAACCTGTCATACTATCAGGATCATAACCTGTATAATTAGGGAAAGTATACAGATGTAACAGCTAGTGATACTGTAACAGCAACTGATATAATGTATTATTATTAATGCATTACTCAGCAACTGAAAACCAGCTAAGTTTTCCATATATGGAAAAGGTAATGGAAGAAAAAGCACATTAATCTTTCCTTCCATATGTACAATGTGTGATTCTGGGAATCTAATCAACAGTCTCACTCTGTTGGTTTTATACAGCCACCCATCACATAAAATGAGTTAGCTGACTTCATGGAGTCTCCGCTCATCTTTCTTTTTGGGGGTAACAGCACTGTTTGGGACATAGTAGGGTTTGGTGGGTTGGCTGGTTGATTGATTTGTTTGTTTCAGTTCTCTTCTTCATAGTTTTCTTAGTCTTCATTATTACAGACAAGCTGACTTATTGTAAAGAAATGTTTGTGCGCATGCTGGTTTTTAGGTTTCCTGGATAAAATAGCCCAGGAGTTATTTTTTTTTTTTAGCTCTTTTCTGTTCTTCTGTCATTCACTGCTGGCTTTCTGAATCTTTTTCAATGGTAATACCAAAGCCTTCCTTGAGTTAAACTAGAGAGACTCCACAAATTAAAATAAATATCCTTTACAAAAAAACTGCTACAATACACTAAGGCCCCAATCCACACAGGAAGATCCGGGCAGCTGTACAAGGTCATACTAACTTTGATGAGGCTCCACAAAGCCAAGAATATCCACTCCTGCAGATCACATTTCAGGGTCACAGAAGCAAAACAAAACAAAACAAAAAAAACCCACCACATTGAACATCAACTTTTGAATGGACAAACGAAACCCAAATTTCATTTAAAGTTCTGAGATGGGGACTCTCCTTCATCCTGTGTTTGCAGAACACAAAGGGACCCTGATCCAGCTGATCTCTAGACATGATGGCTACATAAATGATAAATAAATAATACTTTTAATATGGACATGCTATATTGTGCAGAAGTTCGATGCACTGGTGTTTCAATCCTTAGAAGGAGGGTTCCACCTAAAATCATACATGCACATTAGTTTGGTGGGCTTAACCTAGTCTGTAGTACAAATGCACAGTTTGGCACAAGACAGTACAACTGTAAGATAGAAGATGCCCTCTACTGGAATAAGCAAGCTAAATACTGTAAACTCACCAGAACTCTGGGAAAGAAGTTGCACAATACAAGCCCATGAAATATGTGGCTGTAGGCACTGTGATTACTGTTGCTTTGATGAGCACAAAAATTACCATTCCCTCCAAAATCTTTTCTTAATTTCACATTTGTGACCTTATGTGCTAAGAGGGTAAGTTCTTAACTCCAGTGACAGTTAGAAATACAGATACTGTACCAGATGCACAAAGGCAACTATTCTTCAGTAACTCAACAAGCAACACTTAAATAGCTACTAATTTTCCATAGCAAGGTTTAGGTAGATAAGACATTGACAAAAACACTATGGGTATGTCCACACATCTCTTTTATTTCAAAATAACACTGGTTATTTTGAAATAAAAGAGATTAGGTCCACACGACGCATTCTTATTTCAAAATGATGGGCTCCGTCATTTCAAAATAAGAGGCATCATTTTGAAATAACTTAAACCTTCTTTAAATCGAAACGGCTGTTATTTCAAAATGGTTATTTCAAAATAATGCCGTTCAGACATGTTATTTCAAAATAACCATTATTTTGAAATAACATTTTTGCCGTTCTCCTTCCCAGGGTGACTTCCTTTTAGCCTATATCGTGTGGGGGCATGGCCCAAGAAGGGGGCCATGTTGCCACACCTCCCATGGTGTCCCTCTCCTAAAGCGAAATAGCAAGTCCTGTGTTTGGACATGCTATTTCACTTTGAGCTTTTCCCTGAATTAGAATTAACATTTTCTTAATTCAAATTAACTTATTTTGAAATAAGGACTTTATTTCGAAATAACTCATTTTGAAATAACTTATTCTGAAATAATGATGTACATGTGGACATAGCCTATGAGATTTTATTAAACCCATTTAAGAATCCTATGCCTAAAACAAATGGCATCACTCAAACCATATGGGAAACAACCCCATTTCCTAATGTTGCAAGACAAACTAAGAAGCTGATCCTTAATGGGTGTGGGGAGAGATTAAAAAGTATAAAAAACTTGTAATATTATTATTGGTTCAAGAATTTCCATTTCCAAGAATACACGGAAACACTTATTTAAATGTTCTATTATCAGATGCTAGTGGCAACCTGAAAACCAATGATCAAGAAAGATAAAACTCCATATGCATTCCAGTGCACAGTTAGTTTAGTCTCTGTGAAACTGGTGTGTACACGTTACAAAAGTTAAGACAGAGAACCCACAATTTATTTTTAACAATGTGACAGGACATGCACTAACGTGCATTATTTAAGAGGGTTTTTTTAGGGGATGGCTGGGGGAAATATTTATGGTCATTCAAAACTGCACTCTGATTCTGGGTTAGGCCTTTTAGCTATATTCACAGCTATGCACTCATTCAAAGTGATGCGCAGGCAGGGCCTCATTACTCAGAACCAAACACTCTCTCTGCCCCCATTATGTTCAGTGGGTGAGAAAAATAAACATTTTTTTAAGAGAGAAAACCCTGCCATTGCACCTATGCATTTTAACTTTTTTTTTTTCCCCCAACAGACACACAGATTTTGATGCATTTTCAGTAAAACCTTTAAACCTACATTTTCACACAGGAATGCCTGATGTTAAACTCATAAATACAAGGGACCCAATTTTCAAATACGTTGAGCAGCTATGGTTCTTGTTGGCATCAACAGGAGCAGAGGGTGCACAGCACCCTTGAAAAACCAGACATTCTGTTTAGGTGCCACGCTATGCATTTTGGAGCCTAACCTTCACACAACCCAGTTTTCAAAATCTTCCCTTCACAGTTACAGCAGCACTTCAATTTCAGGTGACTAGAAGGGGAAATAATTGCACATTTGGCTGAGGAAGATCTCTCTAGTATTTTTTTTCCAACAAAAGAAGCCACTTTCCAGCCAAATTGCCGTTCTTGAGCACCTCCTGCTGCTGCAACTAGTACTGTAGAACTTTACCTGCTCCTGGCACCCCACATAGACTGTCAACCTCTCTAGGAAAGTCCTCAGTGGCTCCAGCCTCTGGCCAAGTTACACAGTCACCATAAACAGATGACCAAATGCTTTCCAGGACAACAGAGGTCCAAGGAGAACTACCCCTCTGCCCTTGTTAGTATCATTAACCCTATGTCTCTGGACCCTTTACTAAGAGCTGCTTTCTCAGGATGTTAGCAAATGTTCCAGCCAGAACTGTCAGTCTGCTCTCATCCAGGTCTTCAGCCCTGTTTCTGGGCCCTTTTACCTAGCCCCTCTTCTTAGTCTTTTTAATCAGTCACATCCCCTTTAAGAGATCAGGCCACTAGAGCACAGGCTGGTAGGAGAAAGAGGAGAACCAGGACAACATACTACTCAAGGGGATCCTGAGCACAACAGCTATATACTGCTTTCTCCAGCTCACTGCTGCTTTTCCCACATAGCCCCCTTCTCTTCACCCTTGCCCCCAGGCTGAAGAGCTCATTTCTTCTTCTGCATCACTGAATGCAAAATATCACCAGAACCCATCTTCTGGTTCTTTCTCAAGCACCTCTGACCAGCAAAAAACACCCTACCTTGCTTCCCTGGTCCCACTAAGAACTGATATGCTTAGGGCCTGTACCTTCTTTTATCTGAGTCTGCTAGACTCTGACTGGTTATTTCTGTGCAGCCTTTCAAAGAATCTACTTCCTGCTCCTTCCTGGATTGGGGTATAATAGGACCATGGGCCTCCAGAAGGTGGCTTCAAAGGGCTAGATACAACCTATTGCAGTCACATTGATGGAGTGGTTGGAGAGGGACCTTTTAATTTGCAAATGCATGGAACCTGAATGTTCTTTCATTTGCATTCGTATAAATGAGAAGTAACATCACTGACATTTGTAGATTTACACCAGGGTAACACTGCTGTAAGCAACAGGATAACCCAGTGAATTAATCCATAGATGGATATTATCCCAAATCACTTTTGATATTTTTATGGCTGAAGCTGTAGAGTATGAGAGGAAAGATAGCCTAATGGTTGAACTTTGGACTCGGAAGACCTATGTTCAATTCCTTGCTTTGACACGGCATAACGCTTTCTATGCAACTTTAAACATGTCACTTACGTCTTTCTGTGTCTTGGTTTCTCCATCAGGAAAACAGCACTTCCATACTTCACAGAGGTATTATGAGGCATTCAGGGCTGCATCCACAAAGGAACCTAGGTGTTGCAACATTCAGTGTCATGGTGCCAAAAAATTACAGTTAACACATGGAGATCCACAGACCTTGAGGTAGGCATCTAGGTTCCCCACAGAATGAACTAAAAGAGCTACGTGCCGAAGAATGCAGTCCACAATGCCAGTATTGATTGACAGGGGACTTATACAAAATGTTGACTGCTTGGTGAAACCAGTGCTTAAACTGTGAGCTGCCCATTTTACCACCTTTAGTTTTTATAAAAGAGTGAGAGAAAATTAACTGCTACCCAGTTTCCAGCATGGCTTGAAGAACTAGAGGATTGAGGGGCAAATTTCTTAACAAAGCAAGGAAACTTTAAAGAGCAAGCAAGCGAAAGAGAGAGAATAGGCTAGAAAAAATTAGTGAAAAAGTTGAAACACTTTTTGGTTTATTTCCTTATCATTTCACTAAGAACTATTTTGCAGAGTCAAAATACACATTAGGTATGTCCTCATAAAACTATCTTTTTAATTTTTTTCATTTCTTTAGATTTAACATTAAAAATAATGCCCCCATGCATGTACTGAGCAATAACCAGCCACCCTCATGAATACTGATATAAAATAAATTAACCCCCGCAGGCAGTAACCTGGAATAATGAAACAAAGGTATCATCAATTTGTGTCAACCACCAGACAAATAAAGCTGAAAAAACTTCTCTCTTGCAAATCATACTCTGCAACATGTCCTCCTTCCTTTACCCAACCAGCCCTTCCAACAAGTTTTTTTTTAATGTTTTTTAAAAGTTAAACTTTTTAAACATCAAAATTAATGATCCATATTAAAGTGCCAGTAAACTACTCCATGGAGTGCATTAGTGGGATATTGGTGCAATTATTGAGTCTTTGGCATCAATCAATCCAGGGCTGGATTTATTTCTATTATTATTTATTTATATTATTTATTCTATATATTATTTATTGCTATTATTGAGTCTTTGGCCTCAATCAATTCAAGTCATAGACACCACAGGCCTATATATAAATCTTCCAGTTCGTGTGTGATTATGTCAGAATTTAAAACAGAAAGTCTGCATCTTTCATGGTTGTGGAGAAAATCCTGACAATGCGATCTGTGTGTATACAATTCACAGGAGTGCCTGGATCCATAGAGTCACAAACAGTAACTCTTTGAGATGCTGCTTTGATACCAACATTAACTGCAGGACCTGCTACTCTAGGAGACCCTGCCAGCACACCTCAGCAGAGGACAGAGTTTGTAGCAAGAGAAGAATGCAGCAGGGAAGACAGAAACACAGTAGTGAACTTTCAGTGTGTGGCTATAGGATCCACACAGGTGCTCTGTGCATGCAGGGTTGTGAAAGGTGGATGTATAGCTCACCTTTCCTTGAACTACCTGATCATGTAAACAAGTCTTAGTTCTCATTGGCTCACAGTGAAATGCAGCATTCATTTCTTATCTCTAATCAGTGGGCACAGTTAGGAAAAGCAACATGTGAAATTAAAACAAATCCCCCACTGTTCCAACTAATTTTACAGACTGACGCCCTTTTAGCTTAACGAAGTGATGATGAATGTTTGAAATGTTCCCTGCAGTATTTGCTGTAACAAGGTACTAGTGTCAAGGAGCCCACCCATCATTTACACTCCCAGATACATAACTGGCCATCTAAGAGAAGGGATTGAGTAAAACCCCCAGAACTGAGCATATTTGAATTCTGAAGCATTAAAAAAAAAAAAAAAAATCAGATCTGAATTTTGTGATTTCCGTGCATCCGTTCGCCATCACTGCTAGTGTCTGAGAGCCAGTTAAAGTGGCATTTTGGGCAGTGCACTTTCAAATTCCATGGAAATAAACTGGACTTAGAAAGGCTTTGAAGGGAGAGAGACTTTTTTTCCTCCTAAAAGAAGCAACACTGCTCCTCCTGTCCTATGTGAGGTTAATTGACCTCTACTCCTGGTATGAAGGGAAGGCCATAGGAAGGCCATGGAGCACAAACTGAATGAATATGCTTCTCTTTGGCTTTCACTGTATATCTGCTGTAATTGTGGGGTTTTATAAACATTAGCACTTACAGAATTTATATGCAACTTCAGCACCCTTGTGACCAAGACAAAGTCTACCCTGCAGGCAGCTCTGGCCAAGATGAGGCACAAGCAGGAATGCAGCAGGAAATATCCTGTTCCAAGCCCCCCGAAAGTGAACACCCAGGGGAATAGTACAATGAATATGGGAAAGGGTAATATTTATTTACTGGGAATGAATGGAGAAAAACAATAGCTGGAAAGGGGGGGGGCAGTAAAACAGGGCTACAACCAACTCAAGACTCCAGATGCCCAGTGGTACACAGCTTGAAAGAGCAGACAGCTAGTAATGTTTCTGCACTCAAGAGTTCAGGAGTCCTGCACAAAGTTTCAGTCTGGTGGTGAGTCTTGTTTGCTTCTGATCATCTTCAGCACCAGTAATTTTCCCAAGAAAACTCCTCCAGTGCCACCTTCAGCTGCTCTCTGCAAACCCATACAGAGCAACATCCTCCCCACTTAACTAACGCCAGTGTCCCCCTCCTTATTCCCAGTGCAACATCACAGGCCCCAATATTCATGGTACCATACAACTCTGGGCAGCCATGATATTGAATCCAGCTCTCATTTCTCCTTCTTGGGTGATTCCCGCTTGGTTCCTGTCCTGGGTTTCCCCAGTCAGCCATTCTGTCCCTCCCAAGCTATAGGCAGGTTCTTAGCTGCTTCACTCTGGTCCTTTATCTCATGCTCCAAATATACACATCCTGTTGTCTTGTGGCACTTAAAGACTAACAGATTTAAGTGTCACAAGACTCCTTGGGTTGTTTTTTTTTTGTTGCTTTAATAGACTAACATGGCTGCCCCTTTGGAATATCCTCTTGTGCTCTCCCATTCTCTCCTCACCTCTCCCACAAACTGCATTCCCTCCTTCTGAAACAAGAAGCACTTTCTCTGCAGGGCAAAGATTTAAAGGGGCCGTGCTCTCTAAATGAGATTACATATAAATGTATTAATTAGATAGGTAAGATTTAGATATAGCAGTACAACACACCCATACAAAATATACAAAGGTACATGCAATAGGCTTCCTGCTAAACCTCAAGCAACAATGAACAAAACAGGAAGTGCTGTAATTTCAGACTACAGAGTGAAAAAATTATCAGCGTTCAGAGGAATTGAGAGATTTAGCATTTGAAGGGAATCACTGGCTCATTTTTCCAGATTTTAGTCCCTCCACCCAGTCTCACATGAGAAATGAAGTAGAGATGAAATACACTTTCTAACAAAACAACAATGAAGCCACAAATCTGTACTCTGCCCTGCTCAGGACAAAACTATAAAAAAATAAAATGAATTGCTTTCACTAATGCTTGAAATCATCAAAGACAAATCAGAAGGCTCCGAATACAGTTTGGAGGTCAATTAAGTGTCCTGCTTAACAAAATCTTATGTTATTGGACATCAGAAATCTTTTACCTATAAATGTTTACTGAACTTGTTGAATTTTTGATGATGTGCTGGACAAGATATTGTTTTTCTGTTTCCTAAACTCAGTAAGTATGTGGACAGACACAATAGGCTGAGACAGTAAAATATGATATAAATAATGTAGTTATATTTAATTGGTGAAATTTGTTTCATATTTGTATGTCCATGAGTGTATACGTATCTTGCTGTTTAGCTTTCTCTTCACTGAAATATTAAACAAGAAAGAAAAGCTTAAAGCTAGCGTAACCCAGCTTCACAGTTCTGTTACCATTTTCAGTGCCTGTTGCAAATGTAATTAGCTTCAGTAGCCAGACTATCCAATTCATGTAACTGCATAATTAGGGTCTCTTCTGGTTTGTCATTATGGTAGGTTAAATAAGATTTTTAAATGGCTTGATCTTATCTGTTTTCTACTGCGTCATCTCAATTTTCTTGGTTGCTATTAATAGGACAATTAATAAAAAGGAAACATTTTGTTCTTTTTTCCAGTAATAACTCCTGCTAATTTCCATTGCAAATAGCTTTCCTCAGGCTCTGGAAAGCAGCATTGCATTGATAATAAGTCATTTATTTCTGTGAACACTAAAGTCTTTATTTTATAGCTGATAATAAACAAGCAAACCTTATACTTTGGGGTGGGTGGGCAGGAGATGACCCTAAAATGCTTACAATGGCCTCTGATGCACAACCTGACTTTTGTCAGCGAACTGCAAGTGGCAGTTTTTTCTGGTAATAGAATGTTGTTTGAGCCTCAGAATGGGGAAATATCACACTTGTTTACAGGCACTGATGTACCTAGTGATTGAATGCTATGCACTATGCATGCAACCCAAGGCCATGAAAATACAGCAGTGGGCTTGAGAGATGAGTAATAAGGTCAAAGAAGAATTAAGCAGAAGTGGCCCACGTATCATTCCAATTCTTATGCTCTAATGAAGAGATATAGTAAGACTAGATCCCCCGTTAAAGCAGGCTGAAAATGTAACCTTCTGCCCACAAACTCTAAGACATAGCACTTTGCAACTATGTACCTGAAAAGTCTCAACTACGCATTATTATAATCCCTACTGAAGGGCCGGACAAAGCCCAGAGACATAAAGTAACTGACCTGCTCAAGGTCTGAGAGCACAGCTGGCACTACAGGCATGTATCTCAAACTCCCAGACCAGCACCATATCCACTGGGCCGTACTTCCCTTCTTTACATGAAGAGCAATAATGATTCTGAAGAATACATTCCAGTAAAGTAACTTGTTTGCTTTTCAGAGTGTAAAGCACATTACCACAACAGGAATATTATAGTTTTCCCTTTTAAATGGTTAATTTACAATTTCTGATCTGGCACCATTTGAGCGTATTTTCTGTTAATACAGATTTACCCAAATTGTCAAGTCTGAGATTGGCAGTAGTTCATTAGCTAACACAGAGATATCCTTTTCCAGTAACTATTACAATGTATTGGCATCCTAATTAAAATATTGATTACAATAGACTCATTATGAATATATTTCATCTCCCTATAAATATCACAAAATAAATACAAGATGTTGCAGAAGAACTACCACTTATGCAAGTCAAATATACTATGAATAGGCCCATCCCACTCCATCTCCATAGAACTGACTCAATGTTTGTAAAATTATCATTTGCCAAGAGTTAGACTCAGTACAGTACAGGATCATATACAGAAAATATGTATCATAAAGCAGGCATGCAAAGAAGATTCAGAGTTGCCACAGGACACAAATGTGCAACAAATATGTTGTGGGAGGGGGGAGCTCTGTGACAAAGTAGCTCAATCCTGTGAATAGACTAGACTTAGCTCCCCTAGTTGATTAAATTGAGCTGGACTACACCTGGGCCTATAAAGGACTGCTAGTGGGTAGCTGGAAGAGGAACTGACTGAGACAGGCTTTGCCTGAAGTGGGAAAATGTGTGTGTTTCCCAGAGCAGTGATTCTCAACCACTGTGTTGGGACATTACAGTGTCACCACACAGTGGTAAATGTGTCACAGAGATCCAGAGAGATGGCTGGTGTGTCTTGTAGGCCCTGATTACCCCACCAATTGTGTCAAGACCTGCAAAAGTTTGAGAATTGCTGCCCTAGAGCCAGGGACCAGGTGCCCAAGGAAGCAGACTTGACACAGGAGCCTGTGACAGAGGGCAGAGCTTGTTGGAACTAGGAAGCCGGTAAAGGCCCAGAAGAATGGGGGACCTGAAACTTGACAATAAGGAAGGCCTGAAAAAACTGTTTTTCTGTTTGTGGACTTACTTCTGTTTTTAAAGCCCCTTGAAACAGACTGGCTGTGGTGATGTATATTTTGTAACTGCGGAGAAGCCCTGCCCAGTGACAAGCTCCTAAAACTTCTTCCTGCTGCTTGTTCTAAACTTTGCGCACTAAAGAGGGATGGCTGTGGTGAGGAGCACTAAGGGACTCATTCAGTTTTCCATTTAAATATACCAGTGTTTTCCCATAACTGAGGAAAGGAGGCATCATCAGTTAGCAAAATAAGGTGTTGTAGTGCTGCTTTGCTGGAAATGTTCATATTTCATACCTGAAAAACAAATGTGGTATTGTGATAATATAGCCCAGTGTTGAACTTGTGTCAGGTAAACAAGGGTGAGTGGGGTGAAAACTTTGTAGAGGTGAGCTCTGGGAGGAAAGTTCTGCCTTATAAAATGTTCTTTAAATTTACCCATCAGTTGACAAAATCTGGTTCATAGTTTGTTATGCAATAGTATTTTCATTAACTCCATGGATGTTACCTATGGCCAAGATGATTTAGTAGCATTCACAGTGACTTCATTAGAGACAGAAGAATTGCTGCAACCTTTCGCTGTGGTGATGGAATTTTAACAAGGGCCCCTCTGGGAGTCCCTGTAGTACAAACCTTGCTGTAGAAACATTAATTCTAAATTTTGGGGGTGATTAAATGAAGGTCAGGAATAGAACTGAGTAAATAACTGATTTCTTGATGTGTTGTCAATTCTGAAAAAAATTGAATCATGAAAAATTGCTTTTGGTTGAACTAAAAATGATTTTTTTAAAAAACTTTTGTTGAACCAACACTTAAAATATATTTTGGATTGAACTCAGCACTTCAATGGATGCAAAACAAAAAGTTACATTTAAATTTTTAGCAATTTTTAATGTTTTAGTATTGTGAAAAAATTGAACTTTCTAATGAAAAGCCATTTGAAATTGAAAATATAAAACATATCATTTAGCAAATGTCAAATCAAAATGGTCTGATTTTTTTCAGCTTTTTAAAATTCAGTTTTCTTCTGTTTTTCAGAACAATTCTAGACAACCACCACAAATCTGTGAAATATTTTGGTGTCACCAAATCTTTTTTGGCTGAAAAAAATCCCTCAGCTTAATCAGGAATAACTTCAGGCCGGTATCAGATAAATTAATTGGGAGATTATATGATGCTTTTATGGGAATGATTTGGCAGTCTTTTCCATCTGCAATTCCTATCATCCCACAATGTCAGGTTTCGGTAGCTCTAACTTTTGGGGTTGGGGGGGGGGTTTGTGTAGTTTAATTCCCTTTGTTTCTTCAGAGAAAAGGGGAAAAGAAAGAAGAATACTGGAGCTTTGGGGATGAGAAAGATCATTTCTGCATCATGTTTGCCTCTCTTCTGAGGTCAAACTGCAAAACTGCCAATGTGTGTGACCTGGTGAGGCTTGCACTGCTTGGAAAGCAACACTGGAGTCACATTTGCTCCAGAGACAGTTATGGCTCTCATACACCATCCCCCAGATTTAGGAATCTGTCGGTTCTTCTTCCATACCACTACACTGATTTTTAGAGGAAATAAAAACTGGTTCATTCCCACCTACAAAGCAAAATAAACTGCTCCTGTAACAGTGTGGAAGCAATCTCTCTCTCTCTGCTCTTGCCCCTCCATCCCTGACTTGCTTTTCCCTGACTATTTGTCTGTCTGTTTGAGAGAGAGAATTGCCAAACAGTGACTGTCTATTTAGTTGGATTCCCTGAGCAGGCATTGAAGACAAAGTTTTCCTTTTCCTCTCATCACCTGAGCTCAATTATATAGGTGCTTGCAACAGAGTGAGGGAAGAAAACATCTGTCATCCAAGCCCACTTCTCTTTTGCCCTGAAGCCTGATTACAAACAATAACTAATGACAGAAGAGTGCAGGAAGAAAATTTAATTCCATACACAGTGTGGTTATTTTAAATTAGCTTTGCTGTTTCACTTTCACTAATCTCTAAAGATGAAAGTCACCATTTTCAGGTTACCACTGTTCCCAGTGTTGCGGGGATGTGAAGCAAAATTGTGGTGATGTGCAATCAGAATTGTTCAAGCAAGTGTGCTGTGACATTATGCCAGACAGAGGACTGGACAATAATCAACATTAAGGATAAGTATTGAGTCAGTTGATCAGCATGAGGGCAATCTGGTGTAGTTGGGAGGATTGGGGCCTTAGTCACTCTTCGGGAGCCAAAGCTAAGGGTCAAAGTGGAAAGCAGAAACTCAGTACCAGAGCCCAGGGCTGAGTTGGAGTCTGTAGTCAGGAACCAGAGAACAGAGTCAAAACCAGAGGTCAGGTACTGGAGTGAGGGACCAAGATAGGGGCAGGACAGAGGCAAGACCAGGTACAAGGCAGAAGCAGCAGGAACCAGAAAACGCACAGTGCTAGGCTGCAGCATGAGCACAGAGAAAGTGGCAATGCTTCAGTCAGGTGGTGTGGCTAAATGAAGCAGCCTGCTGCAGGGGAGCTGCATTTATGAGGCTCTCTGGAAACTAGCTATACTCAAGGCCCTGATTCCTGACCGCACTAACACCTCCAGCAGAGACATAGCCACTCCTGTTTTCTGGCTAGGCCCCTCAGTCTGCAGGGTAGGCCCAGCCCAGGACAACTTCCGGTCATGGAAACTGCCTGAGAGACTCCAGCTGCTAGCTAACAAGTGGAGCTGGAACGCCAGCACTCCAGCTTTGCTTGTAACTCAGCAAGTAGAGCTGTGGCAGGAGGAAAAAGGGGGAGAGGCAATGAGATGAGGCCCTCCACCACAGTGCCCAGCAGTGGTGCGAACTTTGCTGCTGCAATTGCAGGGCTGGCCAGCCACCACAGCAGCGAAATCCATATGACTGCCAGAGCTGCAGTAGATGGCCAGGCCTCATCTTCAAGTGGGTGAGCCCCAGCACACATGGACCAACCCTGGCCACCAGAGATACTTGTCATCTTTGCCAGCAGAAATGAGATACATAGAAACTTTATGAACACCTACCTTGTCTTTGTCCCATCCACCCAACACATGCAATGAACCAGAAAAAAATATATACCCATTTTAAAAGCCAAATTTAATTTTTTTTTAAATTATACATTAGAAGCACCAAAACCTGCACATAAGAAACCTACATTACAGCATGACCTACCTTCCTCTCATCTTGTTTTATGCCAGTTTTCTCCTATTTCCACCCTCAATGTGCTATGTAAATTAGATCTTGTTGTAGTAATAATACCTGGTTCTAACAGAATGCTTTTCACCCACAGATCCTCTGTGTTATCATTATCCTCAGTTTACAAATGGGGAAACTGAGGCAGAGAAATTAAGTGATTTGCCCAAGATTTTGGAACTTCTCAGCAACACAGCTGAAAATAGAGTTTGTATTAATGTCCTCTCCATCAGATTATACTTTTTTCCATATGCTCTTCAGTGCAATCACTATTTATTTGCCATTCACTTTGCATGGCATACATGGCACTTTGCTTTTGGGAGTGGTATAATAGCACATTTTTATGACTATGAGTTTGGATGTACACATAACTGAATGCTCATCTGTAATATGATTATCCCAGATGCAGACTGATAACACCTTTCTAGCACACCAGGAGGAGCGGGGGGGGGGGAGAGAAAGGAAGCCTCATTTTTTAATATTGAAATAAATCAGTGTTCCAAAACAAAATTAGAAATGTTTTAAATTTAGAAAGTATATAAAACATGTTACTAATACTATTTCTGATATCCCTTTCAAGTAGGCAACTTGGAGCGAAATACACCTGACTCAGAGGGAAAGAGAACATGTATAACTAAAACGTGTAAAACACCAAAATGATAATAAAGAACATTTCTATTGATTTTAAGTCTGAAATTTGGGGAACTTTCAGAGTTAGAAGCTTGGAATAGTCTTTTTTACCATGATTTCAACTTCTGTTCCAAACCCTGCAGGATGGCATGTCATGGTACAAACCCCTTATTCTGTTAGAAACCACCATCTTCCCTGAAGGGAGCTTGGCTTCTGTTTATTGGGAACAATGGAAGACTCTGTTTGTCCCAGGAGCTAAGGACCATCATAAACCTCACTACCTTCTGATCCAAGTGCAAGGCACATTTCCTGGACCTTGCCTTCCATAGCAAACACACGGCATCAGGTACATTTACCTTTAAAATACACCACCCTACAAGAAGACGACACTTCAATGCACACACCTCTCAGTGACAGATCTGCAATCACACTGCTTTATGCATTAACGCTTAACTGGAAAATACTCAGATACTACAATGATGAGTGTAGTATAAAAGCCTACATAGTATAAAGTCATTTTGAAAGATGGCATCTTAACTGAGAGTATGTGCGGCCTTAGTTTCCTAGGGTGTGTCTACACTTAGAGCTGAATTCGAATTGATTGTCATCAATTCAAATTCTATTAAGTGCATGGACACACTGGTTTTCCTTAATTCGAACTGAGGAACTCCTCAGTTTGCACTGATGAAAGCTAACTTTGAATTGGTCAAACCTCATTTGACTTCGAAGTCAGGGTCAATTCGAACTGAGTACTTCAAATTGACACAGTGTGGCCATGTCAATTTGAACTCACTGTTAATTCAAATTAGCAACAGCTTGATTTTCCATATTCAATAGCGCCCACTACCTAATTCGAACTAACAAGTCCTGTTCATGGACGTGCCAATTCGAACCGGATTTTCTAGTGTGGCCATGTCAATTTGAAATGACTGAATTTGAATTAATAATTATTAGTTCAAATTGACTAATTCGAATTCAGTAATTTGAATTGAAACGCTAAGTGTAGACATAGCCCTACTGAAAGCAGTGGGGGAGGGGAACAATTATTTTGAATGAAGGCAATTCTTCACATAACTCCCTGAATATGATTATTTAATTTCTGCTGAAAAAAGAAACTTTCCATTTTTAAGACTGAATGCTAAATATGATTCACTGATACATGATCTTGGCACCAAAGGTAACCTGTGAGACTACTCAAATGAAAAATGGCTGCATAAGGCTGGTGCTCAAACAGAACTGCTTTGAAATCACATTCACTAAGGGGGCTGGAAACACCATTAAATAACAATACTAGCAATAAAAGCCCATGGCTATCCTGTAAGCTTTAATTCCAAGAAACACTTTGTAAGCTGTTCTCTTCCCTGAAGTAGATCCCAGTGCAACACGAGTTTCTTTACTTTAATAGAAAGGAACTTATGTGCTTAGTGAAAACATAGCAGAACGTGTACTGCTGTTTCTATGGCTGCTAAGCAACAGTACTAACCTCCAGCCTATTTCTTGCATTACAGCTTTGAGTAATTATTGTTTCATATAAGCCTTATTTTTCTGTCACTCATGTTCCACAGCAGGGCATCTTCACAGCTAAAGATGTACCCAATCAAAACCATTGATCCAAATGCTTCTTGTGGTGGTAAAGGAAACTAATCTGTGACTAATTGAACTGGAAGCTAGAAAGACTTTGAGGAAATTCAGGTCTGTGTCTAATTCTGAACTTGATGGCATAGACTACATCTACTCATAACTATTATTAATATAGTCTTATAAATCAAAAGAAACATTTTTTTTTAAAAATAGCACCTAACCTAGAACCTAAGTGTGTCTGTGACTAGAAAAGACCGTCAGAGTCACAAACACCAGCATTACACACTGATCGGTCAACCATACACAACATTCGGAACTGGATGTACACAATCAGGCAGCATCAGAGATGCACACGTGCACACACACACAAAAGGCAGCAAATACAGCACAGTATTTTCAAAACACAAACTACTAAAAAATGGGAAAGAGCATTTTTTTTTCTGTACATTAGGGTTTCAAAGCTGTATTAAGTCGATGGTCAGCTGTAAAGTTTTGAAAGACTCACCATAACATTTTGTTCAAAATTATGAACATATCAGGGTTTCAAACAGTCTTGATTCCCAGCGCATTACTAACTTTGAAGTTCTATTGTATTTAAAAACCAGTCAAAACACCCCAGACCATTAAAGAGAAATGGATCCATTGGCCAAACATTCTGGTTCATCTTTTAGAAACAGGAGCATTGTCATTTTCAGGGGGAGAGTTTTTGAGTTATATTTAATACACAATTGGAATGAAAAAGCCATTTTGAAACCATTCTTGTATGTGGTGGGGAGAATTGCTCCATCTACTTCTGCCGCTGTTTGTCTTGTTATAGAAATGAAAACACTCAGCTTTATCCCACAACCTTTACTTAAGCTAGTGGTTTTCAACCAGTGCTGTGGCACATTCGTGTGCCATGAAAACTCAGAGCCATAACTACAGCGGAGCCAATGGGGCAAAGCCCCAGGCGGCACAGAACAGCTCAATAGAGCTGCTCTATTAAAGGGCAGCTTTCGTGGTGCTGGCTCCAAGCACCGCTAATGGCAAGGGGCATGTTCCAACCAGAAAACACCCTGCTTGGCAAAAACCAGCGTTACAGCTCTGTGAGAAAACTATCCAAGTGTGCCATGAAATTCTGTACAAAAGTAATTTAAAATCCATGTAAAACAAACATTGTTTCCTCTTAAAAAATATTCTATCCAACCAAAATTATAACTCATAAAACTTGTGAAAATTAATCATCAGATTAAGTGTAAGTTATTGGTCTTTTGATTCTAAAATGTGAAAATTCTAAACTCAGATGGCCAAAGGGCAAAATTGAAATAAGTAGTATTTTTTTCCAGAGGATCTGAAGCATTAATATATTTGATCCTTCTTTAGCTTGTTGTATGCAGTATGTTGCAAACCTCTCCAAGAAGATCATAACCATAGTAAATGTACGTAAATGTGCTGTTTATGAGCAGTCAATTCAGCTGAAAAAAGTGGGTGTGCCATGGGATTGCTTGTCTCATTGAAGTGTGCCATGTACTTAAAAGGTTGGAAACCACAGACCTAAGTATTAACCTTCTGAGGGGTTAGGTCAGTTAAAACTTCCCAAATTGAGGTCTGTACAAATCAAAAGATAAGGTCTAAAGGCTTCTGATGAGTGTTTAATAAATATTTGGAAGGCTATTTTGACTGATGAGGTTCAACAAGTAAAACCAAGCTCCGGCGATGCAACACCAAACTGAAATTATTGTTAATGTTGAAGCAATGTGGAAAGTGACAATTAGGTTCACTCAGTGCTTAAATCGTGCCAGACTGCTATGAAACACCATTCCAGCACTTTTTAGGAGTGCTGGAGTAAACTTCCAGTACTTCTGATAATTGAAATATGAATCAATGGCTATGTCCACACATACATCATTATTTTGAAATGAGTTATTTTGAAATAAAGTCCTTATTTCGAAATAAGTTAATTCAAATTAAGGGAAACGCAGAAAGCAAAATAGCATATTCAAACACAGGACTTGCTATTTCACTTCAGGATAGGGGCACCATGGGAGGTGTGGCAACATGGCCCCCTCCCTGGACCATGCCCCCACCCAATATAGGTTAAAAGGAAGACACCCTGGGAAGGAAAACGGCAAAAATCTTATTTCAAAATAATGGTTATTTCGAAATAACACATCCGAACAGTGTTATTTCGAAATAACCGTTTCAAAATAACAGCTGTTTTGATTTAAAGGAGGTTTAAGCTATTCAGAATGACAGCTCTTATTTCAAAATGATGGAGCCCATCATTTCAAAATAAGACTACATCGTGTGGACCTAATCTCTTTTATTTCTAAATAACCAGTGTTATTTCAAAATAAGAGAGACATGTGGACATACCCAATAATTATTAGTTTTGGTTTCATTCTTTAACTCATGACAGTGCCTCTGTGGCAAAATAATACGTTCGAGCACTACTTCTCTTAGGATTTGAGCACTGGGAACACACAAGTTGCAAAGTCCCAAAGGAGCAGCCGTGCTAGTCTAGTTCAACAACCCAAACAAGGAGTCCTGTTGCACTTTTAAAGACTAACAATGTTACTTTTCACAAGAGCTTTCATGGGAGAAAATCCCACTTTGTTAGATGCTTTGAAAATGGTGGGAGCTTACACAATGGGAGAAAAATAAATGCAGGGAAGTGTAAGATGTGGGATCAGATAACATTGTAACAGCAAATCAAAGCAACTGTTAAGATTCAAACACTGGAGAACAGCATATAGCAGGGGTCTCACACGCAGACTGTGAGCCGCATGTGGCCCCTAAAGCTATTTCATGCGGCCCGCGATGACACGATTGTTACTGATATTTGCAATATCATTGTATTAAAAGGTTTCAGTGGTATGGTCCTCGGGCTAATGTATTAGTCCTCATGTGGCCCTCTACTAGTCCTCATGTGACCTTCAGGGTGATTTGAGTTTGAGACCCCTGGCATATAGAGTGTTCATGTTAGTGATCCTCTGCCTGAAGGCATAATGATCTGTCATATTGCCTTACTGTCTATTTTTCATTCCAAGTTTTCTATATGTAGTACTTAAGATCACAAAGCACTGTAGATGCAATTAATTCCTTGAAAGTTTAAACTATATGTAATCAAAAGCTTTATTTAAAAATTAGAACTAGTTGAATTTGCTTGGCATAACAAACACCAACTCAAAGCAACTACAGTTAATCATGTCTGTTACTTTTAGACAGGAATAAGGCTTAATAAAGTTATATCACTAGAAATTTTAACTTGACAGTACTTTTATATTACATTTTAATAAATATGTGCTCAATAATGTACTGAATAACACAGTGGTTCTCAAACTTTTTAAGTGGAGGTCGGAGGGACTTATGTTGAACATCGTGCCCCCTTCCTCCAAATCCTACTCCCCCTTTCTCCCTTCTGAAGGGGTGTGTCTTCCCACATTAAAGGCCCTGATGTTTTCCTGACCAGAAGGAGAGTCAAGGGAAGGGGTGACATTTGTTGGGGGGGGGGCTGTGCTGTAAGCTCTAACAATCACTGTCCCCTTCCCCCGAATCCCTTCTTCAGGAAGAAAAGCGGGCCTGCCTGCAGATCAGGAAGGGAGAGCACAGCAGCAGGAATCGGAGGAGCTGAGTGGTGAGCAGTGAGCTCTAGCAGCAGTGCCAGAAGCCGGGAATAGGGGCAGTGTAGCAACAGCAATACAGGGAGAGTATCCAGCAGTGGTGGGAGGCTTCTACTGCTGCAGGGAGGAGGGCAGCAGTGGCAGCTGCTTCCATCTCTGGGAAGCATGATGCTGTACCAGCTCTGGCCCCTGCTCCATGCCCCCAAATGATCCATCGGGGGGGGGGGGTCTGCTTTGAAACCACTGACAGAAAGTGATCGATAAATTGACATTGAATTCCAAACATTAAAACCCTTACTCCCAGAACATTCTCTGTCATTTGTTAAAATGCCCGTTTTCACTGAACTGCACCATTTGTGATATTGAAATGTGTATAGGAAGTCCATTTTGACTCAGAAGACATGTTATGCCCATATATTCTATTATGATTCAAGGCTATAAGCAAGGGTTGCAAGAGACATGCCTCTTGCCTATCTCATGGGAGGAGAAAGATGGCCTGGCACTGAGGAGTGGTGAGCTTTGTTCCAAGATCTGTTGTGTGACTTTGGAAAAGTCATTTAATCCCTAGATCTTTGTATTTAAGTAAAGATAACATGTCCTTCCACATTGACCTCAAGCCCTGGTAGAGAAAGCAGGCACATATAACCATTGTATAGGTAGGGCTGCAATATTTAGGCTCCAGCAATTGTATATTGACCATTCATCACTCTCTCCGCACAGTCTTGTGTAGTTTCTAATATCTGAGTATCCCCAAAAAGACATCTGCAGGCACACAGAGAGTAGGGGAAATGGAGCAACGTTGGTGTGTGTTTCAATGGGAAGGCACCCCAAAGCATGGGACCCTGTACAACTGCACATGCCTACATTGTTCATGTCTCAGTGACTATTTTAAACTAATCATTAGGAATCCATTAAGACACCACCATGGAAACAAAATATTTTTTTTAAACTCTTGAGTGAGAGTTTCAATAGTACATTACTTTATGGGTTGAGAACAATAGCCACGGGAGCATTGCCACCATCAACATCAATAGAAGTCAGTTTATTCCAAAATTACATTAATCCAGTCAGGCAGAGCCATCGCATTTTAAATATCTGTTTTTTAAAAATAGAAAGCTATATAATTTCCACAGTTGGGGTCTGATCCTAGTAAATTACAGATTATAGCCTCCCAATGCTTTGCCATCACAAAAGATATGTAAATAATGTATTTATTCAGCACCTTATATTAGAGCATCGCAATGCAATTCAGAAACATTACTTTACCCCAAGAGCAGCCCTGAGTGAGAGGTGTATTCCCTTCATCAATTACTGACTGACACTAAATCAATTATCAGGTGCAAACTAATGTAAATGTGTCCACATGGGAGATCCCTGCAATTTCCGTATATTGATTTTTAAAACGATTAAGTACACAAAGTCCATGTCTTCTGAAGTCTGTGTACACCAGCTAGCACAATAGGACCTCAAGCCTAAATGAGCCCGTGGGCTGCTACCACACTACCAATAAATAAATAGCAAATGCAAATGTAACTGAAAAACTGCATAAATGTTTAAGGAATGGGCAGAAGACAAACTAATTCTACCCATGGAAATGTAATTCTTTAAGCTGACCAAGAAACTAAAAGTTCCATCCTCAACTCCCACTGCTTTCATTGTGAGTTTAAGCAGCTACACAGCTTGCCAGATTAACCCCCTACACTTTACAGCTTATGGTTAAATATAGTTTTTAATTATGGCTATGCAGCGGGTTGATCTCTACTGTACACTGAGGCCCATTAGGATAAACTAGCTGTGACCATTTTTTTAGCTAGCTCACTGAAGACAAAAAGTATCACATTGCCTCTCCATAAATCCATGGTATGCTCACATCTAGAATACTGCATGCAGATCTAGTCATCCTATTTAAAAAATGAGATACAGAAATGGAAAAAGTACAGAAAAGAGCAACAAAAATAATTAGGAGTATGGAACTGGTGCCATATGAGGAGAGATTAATAAGGCTAGTTCTCATCTTGGAAAAGAGATGACTAAGGGGGAGGATGTCACAGAGGTAAATAAAATCATTACTGATAATGGAGAATGCAAATAAAGTGTTATTTACTCTTTCTCATAACACAAGGGTCACCAAATGAAAATTATAGGCAGCAGATTTAAAATGAACAAAAGGAAGCATTTCTTCACACAATGCATAGGCAACCTGTGGTATTCTTTGCCAGAGGATGTTGTGAAGGCCAAGGCTACAACAGAGTTCAGATAAGAACTAAAGTTCATGGAGGATAAGTCCATCAATGATTATTTGCTAGGATGGGCAGGGATGCAAAATCGTGCTTTGAAGTATCTCTAGCCTCTGTTTACCAGAAGCCAAGAATGGGTGACAAGGGATGGATCTCATGATGATTAGCTGATCTGTTCATTCCCTCTGAAGTACCTGGCATTGGCAACTGTCGAAAGATGGGATACGGAGCTAGGTAGGCCATTGGTCTAACCCACCTGGCTATTCTTATGAATGTTTCTACTGACTTCTCTTTTAAATTTTGGCAATAACTAGTGCACCTGACAGGACTGATTGCTTTTACTGCTGCATACAGTACAAGTTTATGAAGGCCATTTCATTATGACCTTAATTTTATAATTGCCTTAAAATTCAATAAGAGAAGAATTTTAATCAAAATGTATTTATGGGGATTAACCAGGTAAAAAATACAAACCCTCACTGCCTGGTTTTAAAAATTTATTAAATATATCTTCATGAATATTTTAACATGTAACGACTTCCCTAATAAATTTAGCTCATTAGTTTGAACACAAAGAGGTTTTCAATACTAATTGTTAAACATGTATTTACTGAGGACTGACAATTATATACTACATGTCAAGTGTTAAGTAACCCTTGACTATCAACCTTCATTAGCACACTAAAACCCCCATAAATCGAAATTTAAACCTTTATTTTAATTGATAACGCGCTTCAGTCCACTACGTATATTTGTACATTGACCCATAATTTTGCTATTTAGTTAATGTTATTGAAGATAATTTAGTCTATTAGAATTAGTAGTGGTTCAGAGACTGGTAATGTGAATGTTTAGGGACAATCTCTGGTATGAAGACAGATCAAAAGGATTGGCACATTTACATTATGAAAGAGGAGAATAAAAAAGGACATGAAGGATACAATTAGTAAGTGCTATAAAGAAGGTGGACTTGGAATATCGATCCTCATAGTGATTTTTTTTAAAGTGCCAAAGTGATTTAGAGCTTAAGAGTCATTTTCCAAAAGTGATTTAGGTATTTACTGAACTCGAGACAAGAGATTAAAATAAATTACACTCACCATTCTCAGTCACTATCCACATCTGGTATTCACGAAATGGTGCTTTCTCTCTAAGCCCTCTGTACAGATTCCAAAGTGTTCCATGAAGTGCAGGAATATCCAGTATGCTCGGGATGCATGAGTGGGCACCCTAACCCTATCCCAAACTTCCACTCTTGTGAAAACTATTGCTTTAGAGATGAGCCATAAAGGGATAACTGATAGTGGAAACGAACTGGTTCACAGGCTTTGGCAAAGTTCCAAAAACCATGCATTCCATACTTCAGAGTGCAAAGACCATATATAGGTCTCGGCAAAATAAAACACATATTGGCATTTTCTGCCCTAGTGCCTTCACCAATCTTGAACATTCTTTGGGCTTAAGACAGAGCTCCCCAAGGAATCCAGGATGCAAGCGCCTGCACACGACTTCTTTTCGTGGACTGTCTCCCTCTGTTCACTCTCCTGGGTGGCCAGTTTCCTTCTTCCTTGGCTGAACCCACAGTTGAAAATGACCCTTCTGCTACAAAACCATGCTCTTCTGTTCCTCTCCTCTGCTCAAGCTTACTTCATTTCCATGCATCCCTTTGCGTGTCTTCTGCCACCCCTACCTGAAGTCTCTCAGGCACTGTGGGTGTTTTGTTCTGGTTTTTTTTTTCCTCCAAAGACTCAGCACTAATACCGCCTTTGTTTTGCTAATGGATTTTCCATGCTTCAAATCCAAAGTCCCTGCCAAGTAGTAGGAGACGACTCATTTGACCTAAGATAGTCACACATTGTTCTAAAGTGATCCCATTTGAAAAGGAACCAACAAGATTTAATGACCCTCAATTATCCGTGATCTGGGAGATGTATAATATAGCCCTGACAGCAGCTGGTATATTCCACATATATGAAAGCATTCAGTGACACAAAACTTCCTAAAATCAACTATAATTCATAAACTGTGCACAGATGGGCTCCCCAAATTATTACAATATCTAAATATGGATTAAGAAACCTAACTTTAGGCATTCAAGAAACTTGTCCAAGTTGAAAAAGGAAGTCTGTGATAGATCTGGGAATAGAAACCAAAGATGCTGATGTTCCATTGAAAACCAATCAGAGTTAGAAGATTTGAGAATGTCCTCCCACATTACTAAAACTCCTCCTTAGTAATAGCTGGAGTGGTTTGCTGCTTTTAAGATTACCAGAGTGGAGACTGCCATTTCTCTTAGAGTTATTCAATCAATCATAGGGCTGGAAGGGACCTCATGAGATCATCAAGTCCAACCCCCTGGGAATTGAACCCAGGACCTTCTGCATGTTAAGCAGAGGTGCTAGCCACTACACTATTTGCAGGGCTTATCTATAGACTCTGTTCATAACTCTAACCCAAAAAGCTGAATGACCACTTCTCTCACCCCCATATTTTGCATAATGCTAAAAACCTTCAACTGTATCTTAATGTTTGTATACTGGCTTTGCCTTTACAAGTAAAAGTAAATATCTTATGGTTTGTAAGCTAGCACAATTTCCTTTTGGTAAGTGGCAATTTGTACAGAGGTTTATCTGTTCAGTCAGAGTATGTGGGTGGCTGCACTTTGTATTTTGCCCTAAAAATATTTTTACAAGAGTGACTGAAACATTGCGTTTTCCACCTGATCTGCAGTACAAGAGAGCAAGGACCCCTGATCTGATTTCTCATATGAATATGGGTAACATATGGCTCTCATTGGTTAAAGTTAAAGCAAATAAGAACATAACACAGAAAAGACCTGCTATAACCATAAAAAACAAGCTATTATTAGCAACCATTTTTACATACTGCATATTACTGATGGGACTAAATGTAATTTGGGGCCAATAATCAACCACCATTTAATCCCAGTGTTTACAACCATCAGAAGGTTAATGACTTAAAAGTACAGCCACATGAATATACAAATTTATTGTATAAATGTAGATGAACTAGAAGAATGGAACAGTACAAATTGCTCAAATAAAAGTGCAATAACTAGGACATTTTAAATTAAAAACAATAATAAAATCCATAAAAGCCATTATCAGAAAAACTAGGTGAGGACATTTTGTTTTACTTTCTTGTTTTGGTATTTAGTTACCTGTTGTTATAGTTTACCTATCATGAATTAGTTGCTTGCAATAGAATGTGGTGGTTAAAATGCCAAACGCAGTTTTGGGCTACAGACGCAGAGCAGTAATGTTTCATTAGCAAAGAGCAAAGCTAAATGCAGGTGAAGTGGAAAAAATGGAACTTTATTAAACCCTATAGACTGCCCCATCCACGTGACCAAATTACTTACACCTAACTCCTCCCAGTTTCATAGATGCTAAGGTCAGAAACGATCAATATGATCATCTAGTCCAGGGGTAGGTGACTTCTGGCATGTGTGCTGACAGTGGCACCCAAGCCCATTCAGAATGGCACACAGCACCCTCCACAGTAGCACAAAAATGGCTACTCCTGCCACTGAAAGCCACTCTGGGCAGCTTTCTTTGGGTGCAGCTGGGACACAGGGGATCCCCCCATGCCTATGCCTCTATCTGACACAGGAAAAAGCTGCTCGGAGTGGCTCTTCTTTGTATTGTGATGCTCCCCAGAGGAGCCACTCCAGGCAGCTTCTTTTTGCAGCATGCCTGGGAACCCCGGAAAGGAGCCGCTTCTTTTTGTGGCATGCCTAGGGACTCTTGTCCCCAGGCACACCACCAAGATGAGCAACTCTGGAGGACTTCTTTCCATGGTATGCTTGGGAAGCACTCCCACTCCAGCTGTGACCGCTGCTGAATTTTCAGGCAGCCATCACCTTTTTTCAGCAGAGGAGGAAACCGACACCAGCTGAGGGTTGGGGAGGAAGGACTGGCACAGGGGTTGGCAAAGGTTGCTGACCTCTGATCTAATCTGATATCCTGCACAATGCAGGCTACAGAACCTCACCCACCCACTCCTGTAATAAATCCCTAACCCAGTGGTTCTCAACCTTTTGCAGGTTGTGACACACTTGATGGCATAACGTGACTGTATAAGACACACCAGCCCACCTCCCCCAGGTGAAATCCAGCCATCTCCCCATGTTGCCATGACACACTTATCACTGTGTGGCGACATGGTAATGTGTCCTGACACACTGGTTGAGAACCACCACTCTAACCTATGACTGAATTATTGAAGTCCTCAAATCATTCTTTAAAGACTTTCAAGTACAGAGAATCCACCAAGCAAGCTAGCCATGCCCCATGCTACAGAGAAAGGTGAAAAATTCCCAGAGCTGTTGCCTATCTACTCTGGAGGAAAATTCCTTCCCAGCCCCAAATATGGTGATTAGTTAAACCCTGAGCATATGGGCAAGACTCACTAGCCACATATCCAAGAAAGAATTCTCTGTAGCAACTCCAAACCCATCCTATCAAACATCCCATTGCAAGCCATTGGCAGTAGTCAATGACTGGTCAATTGCCAGACTATGCTTTCCCATCATACAATGCCCACCATAAATTATCAAGCTCAGTTTTGAAGTCAGCTAGCTTTTTTTGCCCCACCCCCATTGGTCTATTTGGAAGGCTATTCCAGAACCTCACTCTGATGGTTAGAAACCTGCATCCAATTTCAAATCTAAACTTCTTTATGGCCAATTGATATTAATTTGCTCTTGTTTCTACATTGGCACTGAACTTAAATAATTCCTCTCTCTCTCTCTGATATTTATCCTCTGAGGTATTTATAGAGAGAAGAATTTGGATGTCATACAGGAAGATCTAGATGACCTTGTAAACATGAGAAATAGGAATAAGAGGAAAGTTAACAGTGGAAAGTGCAAGGTCATGCATTTAAGGACTAATAACAAGAATTTTTCTTATAAGTTGGGGATGCATCAGTTGGAAGTGATGGTGGAAGAAAGGGACCTAAGTGTATTGGCTGATCACAGGATGACTATGAACCGTCAATATGATGTGTTTGTGAAAAAAGCTAATGCAGTCCTAGGCTGCATCCATTGTACCTCCCCTCAACCTTCTTTTGGTTAGGCTAACTAGTTAAGTTCTTTGAGTCTCCTCTCATAAAGGCAGGTCTTCTATTCCATGGATCATCCTAGTAGCCCTCCTCTGCACCCATACCATTTTGAGTTCATCTTTCTTAAACATGGGGGACGAGAATTGCACACAATACTCCAAATGAGATCTCACCAGTGCCTTGTATACCAGTACTAAAACCTCCCTATCTTTACTTAAAATACTTTGACTCATGCATCCTAGGACCATATTTACATTCATTTCCAGTGGTCTATATGAAAATCCACAATGGCATTGATTCCATTTTCACATGGTAAGTGGAGGAATTTCCTAGGGGTCCTTGTTTTGTGTCTGAGCTGAACAGATCAGCTTATTATCTTCTTTACCTCTAGCCTTCAGTGAGCTGAGGGGATGAAAGCACTAGCACAGGATTTGCAGTGTCATCTAGCCAAGCCTTACAAGAGCAAGCTGTGTCTGGAGACTTAGGATATGTCTACACTATCGACAGCCAGAGATATTACTGGCACTGGGCATACAGGACATGAGCCCCATGTGTCCAGGTTAGTTCCATGAACTGGCTTGGGGCCACCAGCTTTGGTGGCAGGAGCCAGCCTGGGACCCAGACTAGGGCCACCAGCAGGAGCTGGCCCGTGACCCTGGATCACTGCCACTGCTTGCCTGTGACCCAGCCCAGGGCCACCACCACTGCCAGCAGGAGCCAACCCAGGCTGGGGTGCCATCAGGAGCTAGTCTGGAATCTGGGGCCACCAGCTGCTGGTGGCAGGTGCTAGATCTGACCTAGGAGCCTGGGCTGCCGGCGGGGGGGGGGGGGGGCCCCCCCGGGGGCCCGGGCGTGGGGGGGGAATGTGGTTTCAGGCATGGTGAGGTACAGTGAGCCCAGGACTGTGCCCCAAATGGTTTTGTGTGACAGGAACACCCCTGCCAGCAGCACTGGTGACTATAAAGGATTGATTTTGCAGATTCAATTGAGCAGCAGTGAAGACTCACTCAATCGAACACAGATGTCAACTCTGTTAATCCACCCTGGCAAGTAACATAGTGCTTCATCAAAAGGAGGGCATTTCCTGCCTGTGCAGTGCAGTGGGGCCACCATGGAAAGCAGACATTAGGAAATTGATGGGAGATACACAGGCTACTGTATATAATTTGTGTATCTCCTATTGACCGCTGCTGAACTCCATGGCAAGTGTAGACCATGCCTTACTGACAATGAGATTGTGATGGCTTTTCTAGCTCTTGACAGCTGATCTAGCAGTAGGCAACACAAATATGAATTCTTTGGGTTTCTTTGCATCAGTTTCATTATCGAGAGTAGCTTCTATTTATTAGCAGGTTCCAGTTCACAGACCCCCAGTGTTGTAGGCTTCTAGGTTATATGCCATCTTTCCTGAGACTATTCCTTCCATTTAGAACTTTAATAGGAATGGAGGAAGATGTAATTGAGTTAGGGCTTGCTTCTAGTGTGTGCTAGATGAGTCTGATCCTGAGCTGCACTGTCACTTGGCTGTATGGTAAAAGGCGACAGTGCTCACATAGCCTGTCTCAGAAGGAGATGTGTGGTGGAACTATATCTGCATAGCTTGGCTATACGGTAATTAAAGCAGCATAGGAGGACCAGCTACAGGCATCCTGAGGCATCTTTAAAACATTAAGGAGAAAGAGGCATTGTTTGAGATAGACCTAAGAATACTGGGAAACAACAACTGAGGAAAGGAAAATTTAAGAGAGAGATGTCACTACCCAAAATAGCTAACTGGCAGAAGTCAATATTTAAAATACAGACATAAGTGACTAGGGGAATTCTAGGCCCTAAGACGATTAAACTAGTAGCTTTTCATATTAGATATTTTCCTAATTTAATTGCAATAGAACATGTCTGAGTTAAATCCAAAACACTGCTGAGCTCCCACAGAGTTATTGCCAGAAAGCCTCAAAGTAAAAGAGGCAATGGTTTAGGTAGCTCTCAGTGGCCCTGAGGATTAATTAATGCATGTAAAGTAGTCTGAAGATGAAAAACACTCAGTGTTAAGTAAATTAATTTAAAAATGTTCATAACAATAGGGTCTATTAAATAACAGAATAGTCCCTCCAGGGAGTGGCAGAAGCTTTATTACTAAACATATTTAAAACTGGCCTGGACAACACTGAAGAATATGTTCTAGGGAATAGTTCTGCATTTGTCCCCCAGTAATGAACCAGATGACTAGTACTGCAAGTGTTTTTCATCTCTAGTCTGCAGTATTCTTCCCTGAGGTTCAACCAGTGGTAATGATTATTTAAATTAGCTTTTCTTTATAATTGAAAAGTGAGCTAGATTGACAGGAAATGTGTATCCTTCACCAAGCAAGGCTTGCAGCTAATCAGAGGCTATAAATTATATATTCTCTATCATTAAAATACACATGCTGTATAATGCAGGCTCACCTGAATTTTCCTGGTGACCAGGACAAAGCTGCACGCTGTTTTCATTTTCTGTGTGAATTCAGGTGGTGAGAGGATATCAGCCAGCTCTGCTCAGGATGGAGGAAAAGCACACACCACCAGCTGAGTGCAACAAAATCCCTGCATCATTAGGACCCAATCAGAATCCAAGCAGGGGAAGAAAAGCGCAGAAAACTGTTTTCTCTCTCTAAAACAACAAGAGTCCTGTGTCACCTTAAAGACTAACAAATTTCTTTGGGCATAAGCTTTCATGGGCTCCAACCCATTTCAGATGCATCTGATAAAGTGTGTTGGAGCCCATCAGGGCTATCCCTAGAGGGATGTGGGGCCCAAGGCCAATCAGCCTGTGGGGGCCCTCTGGCTCCCCCATGCTGGGGGGACAGGGCAGGCCAGCCCAGAAGCCAGACCCCATACTGCCCCCCCTGCTCTGAGCCAGCCACTCCACCCTCCACTCTCTTGCCCTGCCTCCGGGCTGGTCCTCTCCACCCCTAGGGCAGCAGATCCAACCCAGGGGAGGGACAGGAGAGCAGACCCCTGACTCTGGGCTGACCCACTCTGCCCCTGGGCCGACTGTTGCCCGTTCTGGGGACGGGGTGGACCAGCCCAGAGCAGAGGCCGGGTTCTATGCTCCCGCCCATCCCTGATGCCTTTGGCTCCAAGCCAAAGACACCAGGGCAGGGACAGGGGGCAGCACAGCCATAGGGGACAGTGGCAGGGGCACCAGGCTGCCCTGCTCTCAGCAGAACAGAATGGGGCCCATGGATCTGAGGGGCCTGGGGCTATCACCCATCTCCCCCTCTGCCCAGGATGACTCTGGAGCCCATGAAAGCTTATGCCCAAGCAAATCTGTTAGTCTTTAAGGTGCCACAGGGCTCTCATTGTTTTTGCTGTACACAGAGTAACACAGCTACTGCTCTGGAAATTAACTCCCCCTGCTGCTGCTTCCCATCATCCATAAAATAGATCTCTTTCCCACCTTTTGCAGCTCTACTCAGGCAATGAAAGCAGTGCCTTAAGGCCTTGCAGAAGTGTTTTTCAAACCAGGAACCCCAAATGAGTGCAGTATAGGCACAGAGAGAGGAATAAATTGGGAAGAGAGACTTTCCATTCCACTCCTCAGGAACACAAGTCCACCACCACTCACCAGTTCTGATGCATGCCTCACTAAATGGCTAATGATCATTGCTGTGACCCAAATCTCCCTTACACTCATGGGACAATTTTTCTGGAGTTTGCTGTTGCAAACTAAAAGCAAGTTAATAAAGATATAGATTTAAGATGAGGAGGGACTGCTCTTCTCATCTATTGATTCCGCAATAAACAAGCCACAGAGTTTCAGCCACAAATTTCTCCATCAAGCATGATAACTAGGGGTTGAACTAGATTGTATCTGCTAGTGTACATCTTCACTGAGTTACCTGCTCTTGCATTTCAACTTTTGCATTAGCCTAGTCTATGTTGTAGGGACTTTCAGCATTTTCACCACAATTTCCATTAAATTTATTCCTTGATTTTATTAAGTGCGGGACACCTCCATTGTCTTCTATATAGCAGGACTACTCTTAGAGCAGCTGAACTGGTGATTTCAATGGGGTGGTGCTTTCTAAAACCTATCAGACAGATCTAGACAAAGAGACAGAGGAAGAGGAGGAGAAAGACTAAAGTTCGCAGCTATACTTGGCTTTTTTTTATACAGAATTGGAATTATTGACACATCTGGTCTGTAAGCAACATACAACTGTTTCCATTCAATTTTGCTGTTCAGGAATGTACTTACACCAATATAAATATGGTTAAACATCCTGCATCTTCTGTAAGTCAGTTAATTTCTCTCGCAACAAAGAAATAACCTGCTGCTGGAGTTCTGTCTTTTGTGATTGCTCAGAAGCTGGAATGCTGATGATAGAAATTTGAGGAGATATACCAAGTGTGTCAGCAGTTATAAATCATGCCACAGAATAAAGAGATACGCTGTCACAACGTCATGATTCAGGCAAGCAAGAAGCCTGGAATTCAGAATCAGGGTTGTTTGATTTGGGTTTTGGTAGGAAGGTTTCAGGGGTGAGGTGGGGACCAGAAATTTAGTAGTATGAACCATTACAAAATAAATATTATGTGAAATATCATGGTGGGCATATATTTTTCAGAACAGGTGGCTATTTTAGACTGCATGTCCATGATGTGAGTCACATAAATTAAACAGACCAAGACTCACCTGGTAGGGCAGTCCTTGGTTATTAGAGTTCAAGCCTCAGTTAGGACTCTCCCTCTACCCTGAATCGACATCAGCATTAAAAGTCCCAAGAGCCCAGATATCATGATCAGCAAACCTCCTGAATATCCTAAAAATTAGTTATAGTTATTTAAACCAAATTAGGAAATGAGGGTGAATGCCAGTAAACCCATTTTTTTAAAACAAAAATGAGAGTCCTGTGGCACCTTAAAGACTAATAGATTTCTTCGGGCATAAGCTTTTGTGGGCTCCAATCCACTTGCATCTGACAAAGTGGGTTGGAGCCCACAAAAGCTTATGCCCAAAGAAATCTGTTAGTCTTTAACGTGCCATGGGACACTCATTGTTTTTGCTATACACAGAAATTTTTCAAAAAGTTCTATTTATTTATTTATTTTTGTAAATCCTGTGTAAAGGTTATTAACAGATAACAGGTTTGTAATATGACAAGATATGTTAATGTTCATGTCCTGGAAGGATATAAAATGCTGTGTTCACAAATGTCATCATGATAAAGCCATTTCATTCACTATTACAATACTCTGAAAGTACCAATACAGCTTTCTTGTTTTATTGAAAGCTTCTTGTGGTGCACAAATGCACCATGCTGCAAAACAAGAACTCACTGTGATGCATACCATTTTTGAACATAACTTTGGCTTTTTTAAATGAAATTTTAACATATGCACAGGATGAATCAATAAAAGCCAATTTCATAGACTCTCTCTTAGTAACCTCGGTGACTCACTTGTCATTGTTTTTGGCTTCCTGCACATTTTGCATTGTTTAGGGGTAAATAACACTTTGTAAAGCATGTTGAAGGCCTGATAACAGATTATCCAGAATAAAAACACAGAATAATTCATGCAGCTGTAGAAGCAATGCATTTACTGAAGTACTCAAAATAAAAGAATGTATTTGACTAAAACAGCTGACTCACAGTATACAGTACTATATCGTTCCCTCTTTTAATGGCTTTCACTTTCTGCATTTTTCCTTTCAGCATCTGCAAAATAAAACCAAACAATCCAATCCTTTGGCATACAAACAATGCCAGGGCATCAGTTTTAGTGCTGTGTGTAGGAAATCAAAAGAGCAATTTCACCCCTACATTTCCTCACTCAGGAATCTTGGGAATGCTTCGATAGAAAAAAGGTTGCTAAAGTTTCAACTTTATTCCACAAGTTTACTAATTAGGGGTAGATCATAAAGTTACAGTCCAGCCTGGCTAAGGTGCAGCATGTAGGTGGGCTGCCTCTGGAGCAGATGAAGGTGTGAACTGTGATCCAGTCCTAACTCTCAATTCTTGCCCTTGCTCCCACTTTACTCTAGGGAAGGCACTAATTTGATGCTGGTCTGTACCAGTAGCAACTTATGTCTCCACAGTGGCTGAGCTGGTCTGCCTGGTGTGCTGTGGGTGAAGACAAGATTCATGCAGGGAGGTAGGAAATGGATGGAGAGGGGAAGGTATCAGCCTTGTTGAACTTGTTCATCCCTTATCATGGATATTCCGGTACATAGCTCATGCAGGAGATTATGACATCCCCTTACTCTCTTGCATGTGGGACTATAGCTAGGCTAATCTTGCCCTTTTTCAGCATGATCCAAGAAGTACGCTGTTAGAATAAGAGAAAGGAAACTTGGGGTTTATTGCTGGAGTGACACTGGTCAAGTCACTTCATCTCTCTATACCTCAGCACCTCCCATTTGTAAAATGAGAACAATGATCCCACTTACCTACCATTGCAAAGTAAGAGATTAGAATAGAATAGAATCAAATCATAGGGTTGGAAGGGACCTCATGAGATCATTGAATCCAACCCCCTGGGGCTTGAACCCAGGCCTTCTGCATATTAAGCAGAGGTGCTACTTTGAGACCTCTAGATAAAGAACACTATTTAAATATTAACTGTTATATTAACCACAGAATACAACCCCTTGAAAATCATTTAATTTCTAGTATGGATGTTGCCCCTTTAAGTTGTATTGATGTACTAGTCTCACCCTTTTATCCTACTGTCCAGTGGCTGCTGATGCCCAAAATAAGTGGTGGGGTTGCCACTAGCGACCTCTTTCCTGCCCATCCATCGCCCTCATGCTCCTCTTCCTCTGCAGATTGATCATATTTTGAAAGTGAAAAATTGGGACACTGTCATTGGGAAATGTTATGATGGGTGATAAAGAAAATTGTGAGTAAGTGGAAAGAAAAAGTCTCTCCTTCTCTCTCCTACCCCAAATTTCTGTAAGAATGAAGCTGGGATAATTTAGGCAGGATAGGAGAAAACAATATGTCTGTGGCTCCTTCACTGTCATCTCATACTCCTAGCCCTTTGACCACGGCTGTTACTAGGGTGGGGCGAATGTGGCAAAGACCCAGGTGCAGAATTTTCATGGGCGCCAGACTGACCCTACCTGGCCCCAAAGAAGAATGTGCCTTTGCCAAAGGCACGTTCCTCTGGGAGCCAGGCTGGGTCTGGGGGAGGTCATCTCCTGCCCTGCCCCTGCACATGCTTGGTCAGGTGCATGCTCGGGGGTGGAGAGAGGGGGTGAAGGAGCCTCTGGCTGCACCACGCGGCCAGCAGCTCTTGCCAGCAACTCCAGCCTACTGGGACCCACAGCCAGGTAAGGGAAAGGCACGGGGCCCTGGGGGACCTGGAAAGCCAGTGGCAGGCGGGGACGCAGCTGTTCTGAAGCCAGCCTGGTCAGTAGGGGAGGCAGCTGGCCGGCCCTAGCTGGCTTTGGTGGCCACCGGGGGAGGCACCCCTCAGGCCCCAGCTAGCTGCAGTGGCCAGCAGGGGAGGCGCCCCCCTCGGCTCTGGCTGGCCAAGGTGACTGTGGTGGTCAGCAAAGGAAGCACCAGCCTGGCACTGGCTGGTTGTGGTGGCTGTGGCTGGTGGGGGAAGCACCCGCCCGGCCCAGGGGACTCAGCTTGCCTGGAATTTGGGGAAGCCAGCCAGGAGAAACAAGGAGTCCTGTGGTACTTTTAAGACTAATAAATTTATTTATCATATGAGTTTTCATGGGAGAAAAATCCCACTTTGTCAGATGCTTTGATTTTCTCTTACAGTGTGACCTGATCCCATGGCTTACACTTCCCTACATTTATTTTCTTCCCATTCTGTAAGTTCCCCCAACTTTAAAGCATCTGATGAAGTGGGATTGTCTCCCACAAAAGCTTATTTGATAAATAAATGTATTAGACTTTAAGTGCCACAGGAGTCCTTGTTTGTTTTATTGAACTAGACTAACATGGCTGCCCCTTTGTATCTCGGATTCTTTTAGAGAACCTGAAAAGATAGCATTGCACAAAGCAAACATGTTGGCATGGGCAGCTTTCGGAGACAGCAAGGTTCACAGTGATGTTAAATGCAGCAAATGAGAAAGAGCAAAGAAAGACAAGAGTATCTCAGCTGGATTGTTGGTGTTAGAACATTTCTGGGTAAACAAGGAGTTCCCTTTAGAGAGCATGATAAAACACAAGAAAGGGAAAAAATTGAGGAAGTTTTGTTGTGTCTCAATTTACTTAGAGATTGATCCATTTCTTAAGAGTTGCAACATAGCATCTAAAACTAGATATATCTCACCAGCCTCTCAGAATGAAATTATTCAGTACTATTCACAAGTAACATTCAGAAGACTCAAGGGGGTGGGGGTGGGAATGTCACACACAGTAAATTGTTTCAGATATGTAAACACTTCCAGTGCAGAGTGATGCTTTTAGACATGAGGAGGGAGGGGCTCCCTAATGCACACAGGCCCTGCAGCTTGTATCAGGGTGTGTAGAGGGGGCAGAGTGGGGGTGGTACCAAATGGGGGGCAGACTGGGGGTGGGGCCTAGCAGGGGCAGAGCGAGCAAGGGAGGTGGGCTGGGGTGCAGAGCCCTGGGTCTTTTTGCTATCTAGCAATGCCACTAGTTAACACTAGTCCTTTAGTTCAAAAGGTCACTTTTCTTGCCTTTGTCCTTGTAGGCTCAGTGTCAGTGAGATCCAAGGGCTGGCCAAAGGCATTGTTAAGTAATAAAATAGTAAAAAATATTAGTCTGTCAGCCTTCATCGATCAAAGATATGTTTTAATGAGCCTGAGCTTCAAAAACCTGTGCTTAGCACTCACGACTGTGACCAGCAACAAGAGCAGAATCCTCAAAGCTATTGACACATTAGGAAAAACATCCTTCAGCTTTGCATCATGAATGAATTTCAGAACTTGGAGTGGAGAGTGCTGCCCATGTGGCAAAATGTGTTGGTCATTGTCCAGTCTGATGTAGATATCTTCATATGTTCATGTTTGACATCCAAACATTCCTCATGTGTCAGCATCCAGTGAAGGTCCGTACAATTCTTCAAGAATATTTTCCTGTCTGCTAACAGCTTTCTAAGGTTATACAAAATCCCACAGGTCTTTTTGTGGTACCTGTTTGTTTGAACCTTTCTTCAACACTTCAGACTGTCAATAAGTTAGGAAAAATCCTCTCTTGAATTTTTCTTCTGAGAGTCCCATCACCTCATCATTGCCTTCATAACCAAACCATCTCCTCTTTGAGTTTCTGTGAAAACAGGCTCTGCTCCTAATTCTTCTGCCATTTCCTTGGCATCAGTGATAGTAACTTCAAATCTGTTATATCTGTAGAACAGTGGTTTTCAAACTTTTTTCCTCAGACCCAGTTCAAAAAAATCATTTATGCATGTGACCCAGCAATTACATCTTTGAGCAATGCGTTCCAGTCTTTTGGTGGCAGCAGCAGGGGTGCTTCGACCCAGTACTTTAGGGCCTGTAATCCACTACTGGGTCCTGACCCATGGTTTAAAAGCCACTGCTGTAGGCCACGATGAAATCAAGATGGCTCCCCACCAAAGAAGGAGCCGTCACAATGTCCATTGAGAGTTTGTAATTTCTTGCTCGTAACATTTACTTGGAACAGGATATTGTTCCAAATTACAAATAAGACCAAAAATTTGAAATCAGTGATCTGGTTTGCCATGCTTTATGCTTCATGTCAGATTCCAGCCTCAGCTTTACTCAACTGCACCAGTTCCTGCAGGGTGTTATAAACCTTAGTCACTTGCTACCTCATTGGCTTTATGCTGTGAATACAGGTCTCCCAGCAAGTGTCACTTAGAGGATTCCTCTGTCAGATTTGTCAACTTGTCTTTAAGGATCTTCTGCCTGATAGCTGGTGCTGAAAACAGGAGGCACAAAGAAAACAATTGGATTCAGTGCAAGGATCTTTGCCTGGATGTCACAGTCTCTTCTCTTCATCTTCATGTTTTTGCCATAGCCATGGCCACAACAATCCTGAAACTTTATTTTATTCTCATTCAAAATATTCAAAAACAGTTCTTTAGGGCTTTTGCAGTAGAGTAATTCACAGACAGGAAACAGATAAAGTGTTCCTTTACTTGGATACAGCCATCCTTGTCATCAACAAATCTTACTGTAAATGTCATCTTTGCACTGACTAGTGTCAGAAGTGCATTCCATTACTGTAGTACAGTACTTTGCTTTGCTGAGCTGCATCTCTGGCATTTCATTAAACATGTTCTTTATTAGTCTCTATTTACACTCTTCAAGTCTTAAAACACATCTCTATACTTTCAGAACTACACAGTAAAACACGGTTCACAATATTGCAGCCGGGCTCCCACTTCCTTTCAATTCATCTTATACACTAGCTGAATGGGAACGTACATGCCTATGCCCAACCACTTAAATACATGCTTGAACATGGTGGACAACATTCTAGGAATTTTGAGGAAAATGTAGTTTTCAGTAAGTCTGGAATGATCCATGAGATTCTACACGGGTCCAGAATATCTAAGGAAGTTAGTAAAAAATGGTTAATATACAGGATACCAAAACATTTTACTTCAATCATTTTATTTTCCCTTTTGTTACTAACGACAACAGCAATACCTCAAGTCCACACCACCCTATGCCCAGCACACAGGACAGCTGCATGCCTCTAATTGCAGCCCTGTAACAGGAAAATTATGGAGCGATCCACCCTTCTTTTCCATTCCCGGCTTCTAGTCATCAAAGTTTTATTGTCATCCCAAGCACAGGATTACAGCCCTGACCATGCAGGGTACTAGACATTGATGGACAACACGCTCCATGAATCTAATTCTCTACTGAACCCAGATATACCTTTGCCATCAAAATATCCCATGGCAACAAATTCTACAGATTAGTTGTTCACTGTGTGAATACCGTGTATACTTGAGAATGAGCTGATTCATGATAAGCCGACCCCCAGTTCTGAGCCCCAAAAATAGGCAACCTGCATATAAGATGAGGACTCATGTCCTCGGGCTCTTAGCTCCCCCACCCTGTGCCTCTGTCTTCCCCCGAAGTCCCCAACACCCTCCCTAACCCCCGGGCCCTGCCACCATTTTTCCCTGTCCTCCCTGACACCCCCCTAAGGCCTGGGCCCTGCTGCCACTTCCCCATATCCGGACAGCCTCCCAACCCATGCCTCTGCTTTTTCTGGCCTCCCCAACACTTCCCCCCCCAACAAACCCCAGGCTCAGCCACTGCTTTTCCTGGACTCCCCGACACCCCTCCCCAACCACTGGGCCCCGCTGTCCCCAGCCTCTCCAACACCCTCCAAACCTCTAGGCATTGAAGCTGGCTCCCCCGGGCTGACCCCTCCACCCCCAGTCACTTTACCAGGCTGCTCCAGATGCCAGGGTCCCACTCCTTACTCTAACCCCGGCCCAAGCAGACTCCCCAACATGGCTGCTCCAGCCACATGCTGGGGCTCCCAGCCTGAGCATGCTCAGTGCATGCTCAGGGCTGGAGACTCAAAACCCCTGAAAGTGCTGTCTGCTAGTATTTACCTGCGTATAAGCCGAGTGCCTGTTTTAATGGCAATTTGCAGGCATAAAAATCTTAGTTTATATACAGTATTTCCTCTTGTCTGTATTAAACCTGCTGCATATTAATCACATTAAATGACCCCAATTTTTGTTATGTGAAAGGGTAAATAAAACCTGTCTATCCACTTTTTCCACACAATTCATAAATTTAGGGACTTCTATCATATCCTCCTGCCCCCAGTCATCTCCTTTCCAAGCCAAACAGATCTTTTCAGTGTCTCATCATTCATAATCTCTTCTACACTTTTGATAATCTTTGTTGTCTCCTTAGAACTCTTGAGTGAAGAGTTACCCTCTGGTCCCAGCAATCTTCAGAAGATCACAAATTTGAGCAATTTAACTGACTTTTTAATAAGATTTCATCTCGTACTTTTTTTCTCCTTACCAACTGGTTTCAGATCCAGAGATCATTATTCTTCTTTCATTCCAAAAGAAGATCTAAAGATGAACCTAGGCTCACACCTATTCTCCATTTCTCCCACTAATAGTAAGACTTATAGTGTGGGTGAGTGAGGAGGGTTATAGATAGAAAAGTCATGCCAACTGATGCGCTCTCTTTATACTCATTGACACTAAAGTAATGATACTACTTCCTGGGTTGTCTTGAAGATTTTTCTTTCAGAACAATGAGACAGTTTGTAAGTATGCCACACAAAAATCTGTGCACTGTTGTGAGTGAAGGTTGCTGGCCTGCATAGCCCAACAACAGAAACCACCAAAAAAAAGCCATCAAATGAGTAGCTATGTCCCCCTGCTAAGCTCCTTTTCTCAAAGTTCCTTTCCACTGCCCACAGTATCTCTCAGTCATCCTGAACAATGTGCATTCTTAAATTCCAGTTTGGTTACATGTGTTATTTGTCAATGTTATTCCACGAGCTACACAAGATTGAATCCATTTTTGTAAATTACACTGTACGTAACTCTGTACATAATTATACACACCAGTGCAAAACAAACTGAGCTGCAAGCTTCACCCGTGAAGTTTAGGTGAGCTTACATGAATGGGTAAATTTTGTTGTTCATGATTATTCTAGCGTAGAAATTATAGAAAAGCAGTCAATCAGATATGTTATATGGATTATCTGTGTTAAGATTTCAATATTCTTTTTCTTTTTTAGTCTAACTCATCCTCATCTATGGAGTCACCATCAAAAACTTTCATCAACTATAGGACACTGCATGGATTTGCTTGTCCCTGTTGACTTTCTCTAGGGTTCAGAATGACCTTTCCATTCAGTGACACTTTTTCTATAGCACCATGCAAGTTCAATGGCTTTAGTTTGCCAGTCTCTGCATGTCCAATAGGCTGTTTGCCTCAGCATGGAGGCACTATATGTATCATTAAAAGTAGTAGCATTTCTATATGAAAAGACAAGACTCTGTGCCTCTCTATCATTTAGCTCAGAAATGGATCATTTTTCATAGCTGTCTTCTTGTGAAAATATTAAGTTAGCAATTCCCAATTACTTCTTTTTAAAAACATTTCTTTTATCACCGCATCTGGCCTCCTTGCTTACAATGAGAAAAGGCCTGCTCAAAGATGGGACATATCTCACATTGCATCTAAAAGTCATGCCACATCGTTTCCTACTGTAAGATAACATCAAAGGCTACGTCCACACATACATCATTATTTCAAAATAACCCATTTCGAAATGAGTTATTTCAAAATAATGATGTATGTGTGGACATAGCCTTTAATGTTATCTTACCACAGGCTGGCTGACTTCTTCACCCAGGCCTTCCCCCCCTGTGGACTCTCAGTTGCTTGATGTTGCCTTGTAGATGGAATGCAAGAGAGAGCATCAGAAACCAAATTGTCTCTAATTTTAACAGATTCTTGATTCAATCCCTGGGATGAGATGAACGGCATTGTCTGGTATGGCCTCCTCCCGTTTAATCCAAATGAGCATCACCTTATCAGATGATTAGGTCAGTTCATTGTTCCTGTATACATGCCTCAGTAAGGTGTGACCTCTCACTCAGCCTTGTGTTTGGACCTATTCAAATCATATGAAACATGCATTTGGTAATATTGCATAGTGGAGCTTCCTAACTATGCATGCACCATTGCAAGAAGCAGAACTTTATAGTAATAATGCTCGGCATGTCATGAGCATTTCAAAAACACTGTACTTGTCATACTTTGCATTAAATAATACACTATAAAGGCAAACCTGAAGGATAAACAAATCAAACTATAAGAGTGTACATGAGGCAAATTGTGTCACATTGGTGTTGACCTAACTATGCTTCTATAGCAATCATTGGCAGTTTTTCCATTGACTTCAATAGGAATTAAAATATGCCAGTACTGAGCATGTTTGGACTTCCCATCTATATCCTGTGATATTTAGCAGTGGGAATTAAACACTTCAATTCAATTTGGCAAATGCTTGCTGCATCTTGGTATAATGCTTAACAGTATAAGGAATTCCACTGAAGTCAAATACTGCACTGTTTGTGGGGTTAGCCCCTATGTTCACAAGAAAAATAGCTCTGGACTGTCTTACTAATAAAATTGAAATATGGCGAGGCATACCCATTGTTGTCAGAAAAAACAATCCTGCTATTATTATTAACAAGGTACTAGAACTGGGATGAGAGGGAACAAGAAATAGTGCAAGTGGCAGACATACTCTCCTGCACCCACATGTGTAACTGAAGAGCAAGAATAGCAGAAGTGTGTGCATAAATATGTGCATATGCAACTTACTAGACTGCTCCTTAAACTGTTTAAAAGCTTTTTACTTGCTCTGTTGATTGCCTCAGCCCAATTTTAATTTTGCAAGTGTGACTTCTTTGCTCCTTGCTTTGATTGCTTTCCTTCTGATTCAAAATACAATTATGTTATGAAGATAAGTGTGTAAAGACCACCCAGGAATGGGTGGGAAACACTGATCATTTGCTCCACTGAGGATAAACTAATTCCAATATTAATCAAATCATGCTAGACATGGTACTGAATGACTGCTTTGAAGAAAGGTGAAACAGTGGTAACCTAAGAGTTAACTCTATTTGTCCTAATTATAGAAGCTCCTAACATGGAGTTATTTAGAAATATATTAGAGCAAGTACTAGAAAACTTACAGTAGGAAACGATGTGGCATGACCTTTAGATGCAATGTGAGATATGTCCCATCTTTGAGCAGGCCTTTTCTCATTGTAAGCAAGGAGGCCAGATGTGGTGATAAAAGAAATGTTTTTTAAAAAAAGTAATTGGGAATTGCTAACTAAAATTTTCACAAGAAGACAGCTATGAAAAATGATCCATTTCTGAGCTAAATGACAGAGAGGCACAGAGTCTTGTCTTTTCATATAGAACTGCTACTACTTTTAATGATACATATAGTGCCTCCATACTGAGGCAAACAGCCTATTGGACATGCAGAGACTGGCACACTAAAGCCATTGAACTCACATGGTGCTATAGAAAAAGTGTCACTGGATGGAAAGGTCATTCTGAACCCTAGAGAAAATCAACAGGGACAAGCAAATCCATGAAGTGTCCTATAGTTGATGAAAGTTTTTGATGGTGACTCCATAGATAAGGATGGTAGTTCCTAGAGTTGCATCTATGACTGGGGAATTTGGCTGAGTGACCACACCATTGCATAATACCACAAGTGACTGGACAGAAGTACTCATTCACTAAGGTAAGAGAGACAGGCTTGCAGGAGGCTGGAAGTGAGCTGACCCAGAAGTGGGATGTTTGCATAGAGCAAGAGTTATTTGGGCTCTAGGACTGAGGGATTGGCATGACACAGTGATATACCAGTACATATTACAGAGGGGAACATCATAGTCAGGTATAAATCAGTTCCTTAAAACTATTTAATGTTTATCAGTGTTCAAATATTTTTGTATATTAAATGAACCCAAAATTGTTTCTATTAGACATTGGTGTCGTATCCTATGTTGCTACCTAACAGCAGGATTGGACATGAAAATAAAAATGCCTTGTTATTTTTCTGATTATCCCTTCTTATTTTTCTGAATTTTGTGCATTTTTGTTCTGCTTTTTTTGACAACTAAAATTTTAATTTGAAAAAAATTCAAAAAAAGGTATCTTATAATTAACTTTCCCTGGAGCTTTATTTTTAAAGCAGTGCCCTCCCTAGTCCTCATCAACATATATGGGACATCATGCGACATAGTTTAAAACCATTATCATATTGCTCTCTCATATTCAGTTCATAGTCCTGATCATGAGGCTTATCCCATGCTTTCAGTTTCATCAGTGTCAGAATGATTGGACTCCCTTGGTCATAGAATCATAGGGTTGGAAAGGACTTCATAGGTCATCTAGTCCAACCCCCTGCCAGAGGCAGGACCACTCCCACTAAACCATCCCAGTCATGGTTTTGTCCAGCTGGGCCTTAAACACCTCCAAAGATGGAGATTTCACCACCTCCCTCGGCAGCTCATTCCAAGGCTTCACCACTCGCCTAGTAAAAAAGTTCTTTCTAGTATCCAGCCTCGACCTCCCTAACCACAACTTGAGACCATTGCTCCTCGTTCTGTCCTGTGTTCGTACCGAGAACAGTCGAGCTCCATCTTCCTTAGAGCATCCCTTCAAGTAGTTGAAGGTTGCTATCAAATCCCCCCTCAATCTTCTCTTCTGCAGACTAAATAAGCCTAATGCTTTCAGTCTTTCCTCATAGGGCTTGTGCTCCAGCCCTTTAATCATTTTGGTTGCCCTCCTCTGAACTCTCTCTAGCATGTCCCTGTCCTTTTTGTAGTGGGGAGCCCAAAACTGAACACAGTATTCTAGATGTGGCCTCACCAGTGCAGAATAGAGGGGAATGATCACATCCCTTGATCTGCTGGTAATAATTCTTTTGATGCAGCCCAGTATGCCATTGTCCTTTTTGGCTGCAAGAGCTCACTGCTGACTCATATCCAGCTTCCCATCCACCATGACCCCCAGGTCCTTTTCTACACTGCTGCTACTTAGCTGAATGTTTCCCAGCCTGTAGCAGTGCATGGGGTTTTTTCGTCCCACGTGCATGATTTTACACTTGTCCTTATTGAACCTCATAAGATTTCTATTGGCCCACTGTTCCAAGTTATCTAGGTCTCCCTGAATCCTGTCCTTGCCCTCCAACGTGTCTACTGTTCCCCCCAGCTTGGTGTCATCCGCAAACTTACTGAGAATGCAGTCTATTCCATCATCGAGATCATTGATGAAAATGTTGAACAGAACCGGCCCCAGGACCGACCCCTGGGGTACACCACTTGTGACTGGCTGCCAGCTAGACATGGAACCATTGATTCCTACACACTGAAACCGTTGATCTAGCCAGTTTTCTATCCACCTTGTAGTCCACCTATCCAACCCATACTTCCTTAATTTGTCAATGAGAATGCTGTGGGAAACTGTATCAAAAGCCTAGCTAAACTCAAGGCATATCACATCAACGGTTCTTCCTGCATCCAGAAAACCAGTCATCCGATCATAGAAGGAGATGAGATTGGTCAGGCATGATTTACCCTTGGTAAATCCATGCTGACTGTTCCTGATCACTTTATTTTCCCCTAAGTGTTTTAGGATGGATTCTTTGAGAATCTGCTCCATAATTTTTCCAGGGATTGAGGTGAGGCTGACGGGTCTGTAATTCCCCGGATCCTCCTTTTTCCCTTTCTTGAAAATAGGCACTACATTTGCTTTTTTCTAATCCTCTGGCACCTCCCCCGTTCTCCATGAGTTTTGAAAGATAATGGCCAGCGGTGCTGCTATCTCATCGGTCAATTCCCTTAGCACTCTTGGATGCAGTTTGTCAGGCCCCATGGACTTGTGCACATCCATCTTCTTTAAGCAGTCCCTAACCTGACCTTCCATCACCAAGGGCCTGTCATCTTCTCTCCCATCTGCCATACCCATGGTAGTGGGCTGGGAGCTGACCCTGCCTGTGACAACTGAAGCAAAAAATGCATTGAGCACTTCAGCTTTTTCCTCGTCCTCTGTCACAAGGATGCCTGCCCTATTCAGCAAGGGGCCTACACCATCCCTGATCCTCTTCTTGTTATTAAAATAGTTGTAGAACCCCTTCTTGTTATCCTTTACATCCCTTGCTAGCCGCAACTTCATTTGTCCTTTGGCCTTTCTGATTTTATCCCTGCAGTCCCTAGCAATATCTTTATATGCCTCCTTGATCATCTGACCAAGCTTCCACTTCCTGTAAGCTTCCTTTTCATGTTTAAGCTCAGAGCAGAGTTCTCTGCTAAGCCATTCTGGCTGCCTCACATGTTTGTTCTTTCTCCTAATTGGAATGGCAGCTTCCTGTGCCCTTAGCAGGGTTTCTTTAAAATATAACCAACTGTCTTGGACGCCTTTCCCCTTCAGATTAGCTTCCCAAGGGATCCTGCCCATCAGTTCCCTGAGGGAGCCAAAATCTGCTTTTTTGAAGTCCAGGGTTTTTGTTTTGCTTCTTTCCTTCCTTCCTTTAATCAGCATCCTGAACTCAACCATGTCATGGTCACTACTGCCTAGCTTGACATTTACCTCTAAGTCCCTGATCAGTTCTTCCCTGTTTGTGAGCAGCAGGCCGAGCGGTGCAAGGTCCCTAGTTGGTTCCTCTAGCATTTGTACTAGAAAGTTGTCCCCAACACTCTCTAAAATTTTCCTGGATTGCCCATGCACTGCTGTATTGGCCTCCCAGCAGATGTCAGGGTAATTGAAGTCCCCCATCAGGACCAGGACCTGTGAGCTAGAAGCTTCCGCTAGTTGTCCATAGAACACCTCAGCCACCTCCTGCTTCTGGTCTGGTGGCCTATAGCAGACACCCACCACAACATCCCCCTTGTTGCTTTCCCCTCTCAATGTAACCCACAGACTTTCTACTGGCATGCTTCCACTTCCATAATGGAGCTCTGAGCAGTCATAGAGCAATTTTACATGTAACGCTACTCCTCCCCCTCTTCTTCCCTGCCTGTCTTTCCTGAACAGTTTATACCCATCCATGGCAGAGCTCCAGTCATGCAGACTATCCCACCACGTCTCCGTTATTCCTATAATATCATAGTTCCTTGTCCGCGCTAGTATTACCAATTCTTCTTGCTTATTTCCCAGGCTCCTTGCATTAGTGTATAGGCACCTAAGATACCCGGTCGATTGCCCTACTTTGTCATGTTGATTTTCAATTCTATTACAGAAACCTCCTTGCATTTTTTCTTGGAGTTCTCCTCCCCCACTCTGCTTGCATATTGGGGCTTCTCTAGAGCACTTAAGACATTTATTTGATTCCCCCCTGCCCCATGTTCCAACTACCTTCTCTATTACTGCTGGTGCTACAGTCCCGGGGGCCGCCCCCCCCAAGTTCCATCCCTTCCCCCAGATCACCCACATTGCCACTTACCTGTGGGCTTTGGTCTCCTTCCCCCGTTGAACCTAGTTTAAAGCCCTCCTCACTAGGTCAGCCAGTCTGTGCCCAAATATGCTCTTCCCCTTCCTGGACAGGTGAAGGCCATCTCTGCCTATCAATCCTCTGTCCTGAAACAGGACTCCATGGGCAAGGAAGCCAAATCCCTCCTGACCACACCATCTTCGCAGCCAGGCATTCACCTCTAGGATGCATCTGTCTCTCCTGAGGCCTCTGGCCTTGACTGGAAGGATCGAGGAGAACACCACCTGTGCTCCAAACTCCTTTACCCTCGCTCCCAGAGCCTTGAAGTCACCTTTGATCTGCTGAGGATCACCTTTCACAGTATCATTGGTACCCACATGGATAAGAAGCATGGGGTAGTAGTCTGAGGGGCGGATGATTTTAGACTCAGAATCTTTGATTAAGAATCAGTATGGTCAAATGCAAGGTCAGACATCTAGACACAAAAAAAAGTATGCCTTTCCTACTGTATGTGGTATACATTCTGCAAAGCGGTAAAAGGCACTTTAGGGATTGTATTGACTAGGCAACTCAACATTAGCTCACAGTATGATATTATGACTAAAAGGGCTGATGTGATCCTTGGATATATAGAGGAATGTGATGACTCTTCCTCAGAATCTGGTAGGGAAGCATGGCCTGGTAGTCAAGGCTACAACCCATAACCACTAGGTAGGTTGTAAGGAGGCCAATCTGGGCCTCACGGGGTCCTCTCCAACCCAGTGCTACCAAAGATCTGGCAATCAAGATAAGGCTGCCTTCCCTGAGCCACTTCCTCTTGTTACCACTCCCCTCCTCAGATCAGTTTAGTCCGGGGTTTTCCTCTCTATTGGGGAAGTCCAAATCAAATAAGTAAGAGGGAATTACCAGAGGCCAGGGTACACAGGTAGGAGAGGCATGAGGCTGTTCCCTTCTTTGATTATTTCTGGGATGGGTCCTCCCTTCTCTCAGGGAGAGACCTTTTGGGGCAGCTCTTTCAGAAACTCTCAGCTTCTCTCTGCTCTGTGTTGCTGGAGCTATGGGTTGCTCTTTTCCAGCTCTGCTGCCCAAATTAGTTTTTTGTCTCTCTTTTAATTCCTCCATCAGATAGAGCATTTGCTGAAGATGTGGCAGGGCAGAGCTGGGCAGGCCCAAAATAACCCCTTGTTCCCTGGTGTTGTATGCCATCACAAGGGATGGAATACCAAGTATGTGTAGGGAAGTGGCGTTACTTTGTCTGCAGCACAGGTGAGACCATTACTACAATACCAGATCCAGTTATGGAGTCTGTTTCCAAAAGAACATTGAAAAAGAAACCAAAAATTTTCACAGAAGTCATGAAAATGATTTGAAGATTGAAAACATGCCTTACAGCAAGAGACTTGAGGAGTTCACTCTACTTATCAAAGAAAAAGTTAAGAAGTGGATCATGGTCTCTAGTACCTCCACCATGAAAGCCTCCATCAGATATTAAAGTGCTCTTTAATCCATACGTACATGCGGTGGAATTAAATCCCAGAAAGCAGTAAATCTGGAAATATTAACGAGGGGAACAATTTACCAAGAGAAGTGGTGGATTCTTCATCACTGAGAATTCTTAAAATATTCAATCTTGATTTACAGTTTGTTCTAGGAATTACTATGGAGAAGTTCTATGGCTTGTGCTGTAGAAAAGATCAAATTAAATGTTCACAACAGTCCCTTCGGGTCTTAGAATCTATGATTCTAGCAGAGAAAGGCATAACAAAAACCAATAGCTAGAGGCTGAAGCTAGACAAATTCAAACTGGATATACAGTGCAGATTATTAAAATGAGTGTAGGGTTGTGGTGGATTCTCCATCACTTGACATTTTTAAAATTGAGACTGTACATGTTTCTAAAAGATTTACTCTAGCTTAACCAGAATGATTAGGCTTAATGCCAGAATTGCTGGTTACAGTCTATGGCCTGCATATTTGTGTCATCAGAGTGCATCCACTGAAGGTGCTCTAGCATTGACAGAGAGGCAGTGTACCATGGGTACCTAGCTATCCTAGTGTGCAACTCACCACCTTCAGCTGCAAGGAGTTCTTGGAATGGATCACAGTGAATCATGGGTGCAGGCTCACCATCCTGTGATATAGTTTTCTCCATCTTATCATTTGATGGGCTCCCAACTATGTTTTGCTCCATTTATCAGCAGCCCCTGTAAGCTGTGTGCCCACAATCTCCGTCTGAAAATATGGATCCTGCCCTCTAGTCTTGTGATAAGTGTCATGACTACAACATGACTGATCCTGCAGTTTATGGGCTGCAACTCTGAAAATGAATTCACAATGCCTGCCCTGCTGTGTACCATGTAGAGAAACAGTTCTGGTTTGCTTTTGGCATTCACAGAGCAGCTGTGCACAATACACAGTGACTACTGGACTTGAGAAACAGCACTGGGTGATGGGATCACATCATTCTGCAGACATGAGAAGACAAACAGTGGCTGCAGAACTTTCAGATGCCACCTTCATGGAAGTGTTTATGGAGCTATTAATTGCATCCTGTTACAAAGGACTATGATTCTGAGCAATGTGTGTGAAATAGTGGGTGGCTTTGCAGCAATGGATTCTTTAACTGTAATGGCAATACATGGCACACTGATCATCTTGTAATAAAATACATCAATAGAAAGGGCTAGTTCTCTACCGTATTGCAGGCATTGGTGGCTCACCATTATCATTTAACTGATATCAATGTGGGGTGGTCAGGGAAGGTACATGACACACACGTCTTCAGGAACACTGACCTGTATAGCAAGTTGCAAGCAAGGACTTTCTTTTTAGACCAGAAGATTCCAGTGAGGGAAGTTGAAATGCCCATAAGGATCCTGGGAGACCCAGCCTACCCTTTTACTTTCATGGCACCTGAAGCCTTATTCTGGGAACCTTGACAGCAGCAGGAAGTGCCTTAACAGGCTCAGCAGGTACAGAATGACCATTGAACATGTATTTGGCCGATTAAAGTATTGCTGACTGTGCCTTTCTGACTGGCTAGACTTAAATGAGGAAAATATTCCCAAGCTCACAGCAGTTTGCTATGCTCTGCACAATATTTGTGAAGTTGAAGGAGGGGAGGGAAGTCTCCATAGGGGTGGCACACTGTGTTAGATCATTGTAGGCTGATTTTGAGCAGCCAGATGCCAGGACTCAGTGGAGGAGGGACGGGGCTATTCAAATCAGAGAACCTTTGGAAGCAGCATTTTGACAATGAGCCCCCGTCATGTGTCTTTCTTTAATGCATTTGGACATGCTTTGTTTACGTTCTGGCTGCAATGACCTCTTTAGTGATTGTTTCCTGAATGTGAACTGCAGTCTGCAAATGTGTCAATTATCATTGTGTATGAATTCCAGTAATAACCACTATGTGTAGGGCAAAAATAAATAATCATTTTTCTTTCCAAGAGTGCATTTCTTTTATTGAACAGCAATGAGCAGTCAATAGAATTCAATTTCTTACATGAGATATGACACTGACAAGCACTCTGTTAATTGAACTGCGTGCAAGTCCAGCTGTCATTATGGAACCTGTCTGAAGGGATGGTGTGCAAAGGGTACTATGACTGGCAGGAACATGCAAGGAATGTGTATGGCAAATTTGAGGGAGGCAAGGAACACAGTTCTGTATTGAATGCAGAGGGAGCCGACCATACAGAAGCAGGTCCTCAAGGAATCCATTCTGAAGCACTTGAAAGACAGGAAAGTGATCAGGAACAATCGGCATAGATTCACCAATGGCAAGTTATGCCTGACCAACATAATTGCCTTATGTGATAAGATGACTGACTTTGTGGATGTGATACACCTCTGACTTTCGCAAATCTTTTGATACTGTCTCCACAGGATTCTTATCAGCAAGTTCATGAAGTTTGGATTGGATAAATGAACTATAAAATGGATAGAAAGCTGTCTAGATTATCAGGCTCAATGGGTTTTGATCAATGGCTTGATGTCTGAGTGGCAGCCGGTTACAAGCGGAGTGCCCCAGGGGGTCAGTGCTAGGGCAGGTTCTGTTCTTCACCTAGAGGATGAGGAGGTTTGCACCCATAGCAAGTCCGCAGATGACCCTAAACTGGAGGAATGGTGGATACCCTGGAGGTTGGTGATAGGCTACAGCGTGATGTAAAAAAATTAGAGAACTGAGCACAAAAAAAAAAAAAAAAAAAAAAAAGAATCTAATGAGCCTCAACAACGGCAACCACAGAGTCCTGCACATAGTATGAAAGAATCCCATGCACTATTACAGAGTGGGAACTGATTGTCTAGGCAGTGGTTCTGCAGAAAAGGACCTATAGTTACCAGATGCATCGCTATCGTGGGGTTCCGGGGGCCTCAACCCCCCTGAAACTCAGGGCCAGCCCCTGATCAGCACACTTCTAAAGTGCACGAGGGCGCAGCCTCGCACAGAGACTGCTGCCAGCTGCACACAGCTAGCAGCTGTGGCCCCTACCTGGCCGAAAGCTGTGTCTTCCAGCTGGTGAGGAACTACACCAGACTGGGCCTGGAGTTTTAAAAACTCCCACCCTGACCTGAGCTGTGGCAGCAATCACCTCCAGTGGCCAGGTAAGGGGGGCAGTGGCGGTGAGGACAGGCATGCCGAATTGGCTGGAAACAGGTGTGGAGGAGGGAGTCAGCCTGGGGCAGTGGGGCCCAGCAGTGGGACCAGGAGGTGAGGGAAGGGCTCAGGGGACCACAGGTAGGGAACCGCTCAGGAAACTACTGGAGTGGGGTGTAGGGAACGGATTGGGGCCCAGGTGGCCAGTGGGGGTCTGGGCTCCAGTTAATCTTTAGGTTTAGCCCGGCGACCCTGATGGTTACAGTGGGCAAGAAGTTGGATATCAGTCAACAGTATGCCTTCATTGCCAAGGAAATTAACAGTATATTAGGCTGTGTTAGTAGGAGTGTTGCCAGCAGATCAAGGGAAGTGATGATTCCCCTCTATTGGGCACTGGTGAGGCCACATTTGGAGCACTCTGTCCAGTTTTGAGACCCCCCACTGCAGAAATGATCTGGACAAACTGGAGAGAATACATAGGAGAGCAACAAAAATGATTAGGGGACTGAAGTACATGACTTATAACCAGAGGCTGAAGGAACTAGTCTTCGTTAGTCTGAAGAAAAGAAGAATGGAGAGGAATTAGCCTTTAACCACCTAAAAGGGGATTCTACCTACTTACCTAAAAGGGGAGCTAGGCTGTTCTTAGTGGTAGATGATGACAGAACTAGGAACAATGGCCTCAAGTTGCAGTGAGAGAGATCTAGGTTAGATATTAGGAAAAACTTTTTCACTAGGAGGGCAGTGAAGCATGGGAATGGGTTACCTAGGGAGGTGGCTGCAGTCTCCACTCATAGAGGTTATTAAGATGTGACTTGACAAAGCCCTAGTTGGGACAAGTCCTGCTTTGAGGAGGGGGTTGGACAAAATGACATCCTGAAATCCCTTTCAACCCTAAATTATGTAATTTGATGATTCTACTCATGTTCTGATTGCAACACAACCATGGACCTCAACACTTCTGTTTGGGCCACCATCAGTTTTATCATCCATTCTTGGCCCTGTAAAACTTAGTCCTGGCTTCGATCCCTCTCATGGTTATCCATTTTTTATTTTTGATTCATTGTCTCTCTCCACCACATGTGATCATTAACTGTAGTATTAGATAACTGCAGATCCTCCCTAAACAGGTTCTCTTTACTTGTCCTGGTTTGCCTCCTTGTCTGAAGGAGGTGCTCTGGTGGTGTGGAGGAGGTCCTCCTCATGTGCACATCTGCAGGAGCACAGTAAACAGCAGCAGTATTATGAGTTCACTTTCAGCCTTGAATCAAATCACTAAATATGCCTTTTTCTCACTCCCTTTTGGTAAGCACACAGCTCAGAAAGTGCCCTAAACATGATAAATTTGTTAAAGGGGAGAGAAAGGCCAAGATGGGACAAAGGGTCTGGGTGGTTTCCAAAGAGAATCACTACAGGTGCATAGAGTTAGAATTGTAAATTCTGGCACCATTTTCCACAGGCAGGGGTGATCAAAGCTGATCTCTTAATCCTGAGGATAATGGAGGATTCAAGGATGCTTCTCCTGCACGTAGATAGCATCAGCCTAGGCTCCTATGCTGCTTGCCTATGTTCCGCTTTGGTTCCCCCGGAAGCAAAAGTTGATTGGCGCTGCAGAGTTTCCTAAAGTATGGGAAGAAATAAAGCTGCTCTGCCAAAGATCCTTCAGCAGAGGATTGACAAGTACCTTCTGGAAAGTTTCCTAGAGATTTATCTGGAGGATTCCTGTAAATGTCTGCGTGCATTAACTAACTTTTCCATAAGGCCCTCCACTGTGTAGCTTCAAAGGGAGTGCAATGCTGATTCAAACAGTGTTAGTCTTGTAAATTTTTATGCCTTAACCTACTTCTAACATATAGCAAAAAAGGATAGCTCTACCACATGTAACTGTGCTGCATGAAGTCAAAATGGTACTTACCAGAGCCCTCCTCTTCTGCATCATGTTTTCCAGAGTGCAGTGACTGGCTCAGACCCTCTGGAATTAAGAGGTCCTTGCCTGCCACACTACCAGATGACCCTGTTGCCTGTTCCACATCATCATCCTCCAACTCTACATTCTTCTCCACCACTTCATCCTCAGGGTTGACTCTGCTTGCCACTGTTTCCACTCCTCCCACTTCTGCCAAATTATCCTTAGGGCTTTTGGGGGTGGAAGGTAATGTCACCATTGAGGATGGTGTCCAGCTCCTTATGTGAAAGGCAGGTCTTTTGCACAGCACCAGAGCAATAGTTTGCCTCCCTTGTCTTCTGGTATGCCTGCTCCAGTCTTTGATCCTCACATAGCACTGATGTGTGTACTGTTCGTGGCCCTTCTCCAACATGCCATGAGCAATCTGGCACAGAAACTTTGATCAGCTTAACTATGTCTCAGCTGATTTTTCACACCCTTGAGTGATGCATCTAAGTCAATCTAATTTTCTAGTGTAGTTCAGCCCTTAGAGATACTAGATTCATGAGGTAATTTCTCTTAGCCCAATAAAAGATATTGTAGCCCTCAATTTCTCTCTCCAATATTCTGTGACCAACACAGCTATGACAATATTGCATATCTAGGATTTATACTTCCCCCATTAGATATGGGCACCAAAATGCTGGAAAATATGAAAAAAGAGAGACTGGGACAAACAGGGTTTAGATACCTCAAGGAAAAAAACACAAGGTTTAAACACCAATGATAGCAGTTAAACTAACTGACTGCACACTGTGGTGGTGTCCTATAAAACTGTATCAAATAAAGTCTTTTATGGAAGCTTGTAATCTTGTGAACTTGAGGGCTGTTGTGTAATACGAACACTGATAGTGGTTATGAATCTCTGTCTGTAAATACATAAAACTGTTCACAGTCTATGCCACAATTTCAACCACTCCTTGCCGCGTGGGGATGAGTGATTAAGCAGGGAGGGGCACTTCCTAAGCCAGGTATTTATATGAAACTGGCTTCAAGTACCTAGCCTTTGTCCAGCCCAGAAAAAGACAATTGTGGACCACTAGAGTTAATGAAAAGTCACTGACATGTCCCTAGCTATCAAGTCAAGTGGGAATTTCCACACTCTGAATAAACACGAGTCACTAAGGACTGGGATGAGGGAATGGGAAAAAAACAGCAGTGACAACTGCTGACTTTAAAAGGCTTGGGACTAAGTATTGTTTTATCCAGAACTTGGGGAACCCTCTCATGGAGGGAGTCAGCTTGTAAACTCTGGATCTCCCCTTTAGCTAGGAATACGCTGCAAAGCTGTCTTAAACAGGGATTAAAGTAAGCCAGAATGCTCCCGAAAAGTGTTGCAGGGCCCACTATTTCTAGGGGGGCAGCATTCCAGGGCCCCCTAAAAATAGAAGAATGCACTGCAACACAGCATTCTGTTGCATTCCCACAGGGCTGGCTCAAGGGGCTGTGGGTTGGAGCAAGCCCAGCCACCCCTGCCTCCTTTCGCCAGAGCCTGTGGTGGCCCCACACCTCCCTCAATGGCCCAAGCAGCGGCACACCCCAGAACAAATCTCGGGCTCACGCCCTCCCTCACCAGCTGGTGCCTCAGCTTTCCTCCTTGCAGCCTGGCCCAGCCTAGCTCCTCGGCCGCCTCAACAGTGCAGGTAAGGGGTCCTGGGGGGGTTGTTGGGGACAGTCGGGCAACCGGTGGCTCAGCATGGGAGGGTGGGAAGAAGGGGTCAGGATGGTGGGCTGGGGAGGTGTGGAGGAGGTTGGGGGACTGAAAGGGGTGAAGCTGGGGAAGCTGGGGTTGGGGGTTAGGAAGGCTGGGGGGGGACATGGGGGCAGGGAGCGTAATGAATAGGGATTGGGGCTGAGAAAGACAGGTCTGATGGGGATAGGTGTTTCGGAGGCAGTAGCTGGGATGGGGGCACAGGCGTTTCCGGGGCAGTAGCTGGGGAGAGTGAAGGGGGCCCAGTTGTGCATGAAGGGGGTGTGGATATGCATGAAGGGGGTCCAGAAACTTAGGAGGGTTCTGGAGTCTGCCAAATTATACTTTAACTGCTGGTCTTAAAGCAATAGGCAACTCTTATTGGGCAAGAGATTTTATGTGATGTGCAAACGAAAAGCCTGATTTTTTATGTATATGTTTGTTTTCTGTGCAACTTGTATTGCTTTGCTTTCATACAGTCATATAAGATTAGGGTTTAAAGAGACTTCAGGAGGTCATCCAATAGGACCTGCTGCTCAAAGCAGGATCCCCTCCAACTAAATCATCCCAGCCAGAGCTTTGTCTAGCTGGGGCTTAAAAACCTCCAGAAATAGAGATTCCACCCTCCCCCAGATAACCCATTCCAGTATTTCACCACTCTCCTAGTGAAAAAGATTTTCCTAATATACAACCTAGAGCTCCCCTAGCTGCTCCTAGTTCTGTCATTTACTACCCCTGAGAACAGCCTAGCTCCATCCTCCCTGGAACTCCCTTTCAGGTACTTAAAAGCTACTAACAAATCCCATGCGCCCCCCCCCCACATTCTTCTCCTCTGCAGATTAAACAAGCCTAGCTCCCTCAGCCTCTCCTCATAAATCATCTGCTCCAGCCCTCTCACCAATTTTGTTGCCCTCCTCTGGCCTCTCTCCAATTTGTCCATTTTTTTCTCCTGTAGTGGGGAACAACATTCCAGTTGTGTCCTCATGAGTACCAAAGAGAGGGGAATAATCACTTCCCTCACTATTTCATCTTTGAATCTGTATTATTTCTATTAAACAAACATTCTAGTTATTTTCATCCCGAGCAGGTCCCTGGTATTCTAACCTATTATCAGGGGGGCTACTTCCATGCCTTCAGAGGCGACAAACCAGAGGGGACCAACCTGAGTGTCTAATAATGAAGAACTGTGAGGAACTAGGCACAGCTGTTTCTCCCTGGCAAAATGTAATTAGGCAGATGAGAGCCAAGGGGGGACCTTAGACTTGCAGTCTAGCTACTGGTGCCAGAGACGTGAACCATAACTATGTATCACAATGGGTCCCAAAGTGGCAGGGCAAGCTGTGACAGAACCCCTTTGTGGTCTCTGTGTAGCCCCAAAATGTGTCCGATACAGATTTTTAAGCTCTGTTCTTTCTCACCCCAAGTCTTGTCTATACTACAAGCAATGCTTGTTTGCTGACAATGGATGTCACCATGATTATAATCTGCTTCCATCTGGAAGCAGAGGGAATGATGTGGCACATCTGACTTTTGTGTACAAAACAGACTATTTCACATCTTTAGATCTCATTCTTTTCTTATATGTTAGGCCTGAGTTTGGAAAAGATAAAATATTCAGCAACAAAACAAGGTCATCCCTTTCTTCCAGATTAATCACTAAAAATCTCCCAAAGGGTAGGAAATATACTTTTTAAACAATAAACGTCACAGAACTGCTCACCATGGCTAAAAACAAAAGAAAAGCGTTAGAGAACTTCTGACTCCAGCTTATTTTTCACTGGGCTTTTCTAAATGGCTTTTCATGTTCTTGTTTATGTTTGTCAGAACTCTGCTATCCATGTAAAATGAAACAACCGTTGGGTTAATTGAAGCTACAGTGGGAATTAGATGCTCAAGCTTAATTCCATCTTTCAAAGATGAAAAAGTTTCCACAGCCATGTAAAGCAGCTCTCAGCTCTGCTTAATCAGACAGCAAATTGAGAGGCAAATAAATCATTGTAATTAGATGTCCTCAGTCCCTGTTGTCTTCCCCACAGAAGGCATTTACAGAAAGGACCAGATAAAGTTTCTGAAGGTCAGACAAGTTTACTATTAATAAATCAGGTGCATTCAGAACCCTGCCCACAAAAAGATGGACAGTATTTGTGAAAGCTGTCACCAAATTATTTCCTTTCTAAGGTAGCCATCACCCAGAGTCTAAGAATTTGGACTGTTCCTCACTTCTTGGAAATACTAGAAGCAGCTCAGATTTGTCCATGAGGTTACAGAGCTGGATACTTTCTGTTGTTACATCAGCCAAGAACTTCTAAAAGTGCAGGAAACATTTCATTCTTCTTTGTAAAGTAATTTAACACCACCAATTTCCATCTCTTTATCACACACATGAACCCTGAAGATATCTGGAAAATATTTCTTCTGTGGGATAGACAGGAGGGGAAGACCAGTTTCAGAAGAGAACTCAGGTGATAAATTGAGCATTCTACATCTTAACCCTTGCTCCCATGTGAGACTTCTGGGACACAGATGGTGGAAAGGAAAAAATAATGGGAACAAGTAGATAAATCAATCAAAGGTGGGGTATTTCCAGTTTCCCTTAAATTAGCAGTATTAAACTAGCAAAATTACTGCTTGGAACCTACCAAGGGATATTTCTACAGAGGACTGAAGATCAGGACTACAAATGCTTTATAGAAGTGTTTGTGGATGACCAAGTGAGAGTTTTACAGATGGAATACCTCTTAGGCCAGGGACATTCTATATGCCAGCTCACTTGTGTTCAAGTTCCCGCCTGATTGAAACTTGGCAACACCAAGAGAGAACCTATACCTGGTAAGCATATAGATTTGAACCTCTGGTATCACCCTGAGTTATGCATGCCAGATCATAGAGTTGTCTGATTGAATCAGGATCTGCTCCCTCCTCAGGTTAACACAAAAGTGCCAGCCTGTGGGCTCTCATATCTCAGGACCTTCTAACTTTGTGTTGTGGTGTCTCACAACTGTGCTTCATCCTGCTCATCCTCTTTCTCTGATTGGAGCTTCATGAGGGCTATCACTTCCCTCACCATAGGTTCAGGTATAACTGAGGAGAAATAACATTGAGCTGGAGAAGCAAAGTGACTGTCCTGGTCAAAGAATCAGCCTCTCTTTTTCATCTAGTGCTCCCAATTGGCTCTTCGCCCACAATGGTAAATGGCTGTCCTTAGCAGCTGTATTCATTATCACATCCAATAAATGAAGAGGTAAAGATAAGCATCTAAGAGAGCCCAGTATCCCCTGTGGGAAGGAAAACCAAAAGGATGTCACATTCCTTGCCCAGTGACTTCATTACCTACTTCATAATCTGGGATAGGACCCTGGAGCATTTCCCACTGCAGGTGGATTTGGCCAAGGAGGGGGTGAAGGGATTATTGGGTGTAGCCCCACAACATGTCCTTGACTGTTGAAGCTGGCCCAGTTTTCTGGTTACAAGAGCAGAAGAAGAATGGGCTTGTGGAGATCCTCTGCTTTTGTGAGGAAGATGAATGGTTACCAATAAGCCGTCCAGAGAAAGGGTATATATCTGCTATCACAGCAGAACCCCCTTTTCTGGGGCTACTGAGAGGATCTCCTCAAATAGATATTGCCTCTCAGTTTTCAAATTAGTCTATTTATCCTCTTCCACTATGAATGGGGAGCGGGATAGAAGCAGCAGCAAAGTGGGTGCCCTCATCTGGAGATCGAAGTCCTGTAAATTTGGCTACCACAGAAGAGTGAGGGGAAAGTATTTTAGTTGTAGCTTCCCCAAAATCAGCTTTAAAAACAGTGGCTGAAATTAATAAAATTGGACCACTAACCATTGCCATTTGCTCAACTGGAAAAAGACATACTTGCGTGAAGTCAGATAGGAATGGGCTAAGTCCTAAGACTTCATGGACAATTCTGAATTGCCTCCTCTGTATCTCAGGCTGAGGTAGACATCACGGTGAGAAACATGCTCATTTTATTAAATCAGAAATTCATGCATAGGTTTCCAAAGCTGTGAGGACCTGCCATATTTGAAAGACTGTTTTCCAAGAGCTGCATTTGGCAGCTCTTATATTTAAAGACCTATGGTCAATGATGCTCTTGTTAGTGTGTTTTTAGGTGCAGAAAGCAACTTAAATTATGACAGTACCAGAGTTAGTTGCCTCCCATGTGCCTGCTCTTAGCCAAGGGTGTCTCTGCAGTGCCCAGACAATTTCTCCCCTCTTCAGCGCTCTCCTTTGACATTCCCACCAAACAGTGTCTTAGTTCATTCTGACTGGGTTTCAGTCCCCGCACCCTTTCTGGTCAGGCTTTTAATTTTTTTTACCTTGCTAGCCTGTCCTCAGGGATTTCTCCCCCACAGTTTACTGCCAGGCTTCCTACAGCAGCCTTAGCCACACAGCCTCCCCCACACAGCCCCACACCCCTTCACCTTAACCTCCTGCTGCATTTACAGGAGAATCTCCTAATACAGCCCAGCCATGGATCCTTCACGACCAGGTTTGGTTAGCCAAAGGCTCTCTGTCAGGGCAGGTGAGCATGTACCAGGCACTTTCAAAGACACAATCAGTATCCATGTTTTTCTGCATAAATCATGTGGAATAGGAGAGAACTGGGCTGTGTTGACTAAGCTAGAATACAAGAAAAAGAGTTTGGAACTAAATTTTTGTTTTAAGGAGTAACTAACAGTAAATTTACAACTACAGCTGTGTGAGGCATGTTTGGGAAGGTAATGCAGGTCAGGTGCTTACATTTTCTAATACCAAAATGTTATAGAGATTCACGACATGTTTTATTGCTGTACATAATGCCCTACTTTTTTCATCAGTTGGCATAAAGATAGCTTCAACAGTTCCAAAAAAAGACCTGCAGTTTGCAGTGGCATTTGACTATAAATGGCCTTTTGTCAAATTTAAGGAAAAGAAAAAGTTTGATGGAGGAAACATGATCAGTTATAAACAATTTGAATAGGGTATAAAGTCTCAGCTGCTCTTCTTAATACATTGCGAACTAAATCTGGACCCAAAGATACTCTGAACAATGCCATAAGAACTGCAACAATTATTTAACATATTCCAGTATATAGCAAATTAACAATGAGTACACAACCTACTATAGCACCAGATTTGGACTCTCCTCTCCCCAAAATAATCAAGCAATAATCTGTTGAAACATAAGAAATTGCTGATTTTAACAGGACAACAAACAAGGAATCCTGTGGCACTTAAAGACTAACAAATTTATTCCTCACATGATCTTCCACGGGAGAAAAATCCCATTTCTTAATATACAATCATCTGATGAAGTGGGATTTTCTCCCACCAAAACTCATGTGATAAATAAATTCATTAGTCTTTAAGCGCCACAGAACTCCTTGTTTGTTTTGTTGAACTAGACTAATATGGCTACGCCTTCGGGATTTTAACAGAATTTCCTTTACTCTTCCCCCCGCCCCCAGTACATTTTGGTGAAATATTTATGAGCTTGGTAAACAGTTTCTCTTCACTGTTTCAAATGGGCACCAAAACCCAATGTTCACTTTGCATCCTTTTTTTTAAACTGTTATCAGCACGATCAACGATGTCAGCATATATGTGTAAATTGTATCTTACACTCCAACTGCTGGTTGGCTCTGCAGCAACAGAGGAGAAAATAAATAGTGTCAGACATAAGTGCTTTCTTTTCTAATTTCCCTGTCACTAACCAGCGGATTTAACTCACTTCCCACCACCATTTCCCTATCGTCTTACTAGCCAACCAACCCTCCCACGCACAGTCTCTCTCTCTTCCCCGTTTTGCTTTCAGACAACATCCAACTGCTGTCAATTCTAACAGTTGTACAGCTGGACACTTGAGGATGTCCCAAATATTAAACTTATGATATGCTTGCAATGCTTCAAAGAGTGTAGAGTGAGTCTTCCTTCTCAGTATTTATAACAATATTGAAAAATTATGACAATGCTGCCAAAATTTTAAAGAATTATCCTCTGTTTCTCCAAACCTATGGTTAGTTCTACAGATCCCACAATACCATGTAGAGTTTAGGAAACTCCCACAAATCCACTTCAGAGAGCAGAGATGCCTTTTGTAATTGACAGTACTCTGAATAACATATAAACTGAACAACATTGGAAAAGAACTTAATTGAAAGAGCTAAAAAGAATTTTTCCCCACTAGCTTCTATAATGCTAGATAGTGTGTTACAATCCACAATTGGATAACCAGATACATAGCACACTTACACGGTGAGACAAAAAAACTGAACGATAAAAAGAAGTGAATGATTTTCTAAAACATGGAGTAAAGATGTGACTGTATTTAACATAAATAAAATTTCAGATTAAATATAGTGCCACTGCATTGACATACTATAAATAAAGCTTAAGGGTTTAGTTGAACTTCCACAGTTTCAACAATTTAAAACACTTCTGAAAGGTCTGCAGCTTTAGGTGAGGGCTACCCCAAACTCATGTGATAGAACATGAGCACGTCCTCCTAGGATGACATTCACAAATGGGAATGCATTTAAAGAGGATGCTTTGATTCAAAAGAATCCACAAGAATCAACCTCTCTCTCACTGGCCTCACCCCCATTTTATTAGTTTTGATAGAGGGGTGTATGTACTTAGAGTGACTCATTTTCTTGCACCATCTACTGGGTTTTAGCCATAACTGCAGTCCAAATGCTGGCATACATTCTTACTCCATAAATATATGGGCATATGATTGCTTAATATGTTTTGATTTTCCAGTCATATTGGCCCTTTACCTTTCTTGTACATTATTGAAAGACCTTTTCTTTGTTACACAACTCAAGAATATGTGTCAAGCAACATTTTTAATATTTGCAATTCTCTTTTCACAGTACATATTTTTCCTCCATAGTATTTTCATAACAATACGTGTTTATGAGACAATATTTAATTGAATCCAGCCATTTGTGCTTAGGTGATTTGTTCTGGTTATAAACAGAGTTTGGGATTCTAGTTTGTTAGATTGTTTGCCTGTCTATACATTGTTTATTTTTAGGGAGGGGTTAGCCTGGCTTCCTTCGAACTGTATCTTGGGCATGATCTTTTTCTGAGATTGCTGTCAAGTGATACATTTTCAATATTACTCTCACACAGAAAGCCCTTAAATAAATACTACTTTTGTTATCTGGATCTAACATAGCATTGCAGTTTGATCACACGACACTGTGGTGCTAAACAAAGAAAAAGTAGCAACCAACAAGGATTGCTTTAAACTAGGGCTGTCAATCAATTAATGCATGTGATTGTTTTTTAATCTAGTTAATTTGTTTTGCGTTAGTCATAATCAATCGGTTTTAATCTCACTGTCAAACAATAATAGAAAACCATTTTAAATGTATTAGAAATATTTTTGGATATTTTTCTACATTTTCAAATAAATTGATTTTCAGTTACAATACAGAATACAAAGCCCTAGTCTACACTTGGGGGAAATTTGGCAACAGTCAACAGACAGTTATGCAAGGAATGCAAAATTCCTTGTGTAACTAGCGGTGACTTTTAAAGCCGCCGCTACACATTAGGGCAAAGCCGGCCTTTCCCTCCTTCCCCCAGAACTTCCGGGGCCGACTTCTGGGAGCAGCACAGTGAGATCATATAGTTAATATAGTGTAATGACAGTAGAAAATTGCCACCGTCAGTGTAGACATACCCGAAATATAGAGTGCTCACTTTATGCTATTATTTTTATTACAAATATTTGTACTTTAAAAAGATAAAAGAAAGAATATTTTTCGATTTACCTCATACAAATCCACTCAGTCCCTCTTCTTGTAGAGCCAAATGCAAAGACAAACAAGTTTCTTTATCTTTATGGGAAATAATACTGCTTGCTTCTTATTTATATCACCACCTGAAAGTGAGAACAGGCAGTGTTGTAGCCATCCATTTAAGGTATTTATGTGCCTGATGTGCTAAACATTAATAAGTTGCTTCAATCTTCAACTTGTAGAGGCTAAAATTTTCATTTGCTTGGTTTTCCAGCGATGTTATATTTAAAAAAAATATAAGTCTATATTTGTAAGTTGTTCTTTCATCATAGCGATTGCACTGCAGTTATTGTATGAGGTGAATTGAAAAATACTTTCTTTCATCTTTTTGGAATGCAAATATTTGTAATAAAAATAGAGTGAACACTGCACACTTTGCATTCTGTGCCATAACTGAAATCAATATTTGAAAATGTAGAAAAGCATCAAACATATTTACAATAAATTTACACTGATAGTCTATTATCATTTAATGTACAACTAAAACTGTAATTGATCATGCCTTTTTTAAACTTGCAATTAATTGTGATTGATTTTTTAAATCATGTCAGCCTCACTTCAAACAAAATATAAGTCAATCTGTAACTTCCAAATCTTTTTGCATCACAGCATCCCAAATTCCAAGATTTTAAAAAATTCTCAAAATTGTTGATGCTCACATAAAGCCAGTGACCCTTTAAGAAAACTGATAACAGCATCCAAAATGCTACATTAACCACTGCAGAGTAGTCATAAATAATATAACTATAAACATGGAATTACAGGTACTTGTAAAATGTAACTTTATTATGTCAAATTTAAAAGGGACAGACATATTAGTCAAGTTCAGCAAAACATACAAGGGGTCTGGCATTTTAAAGACTAACAGGTTTATTTTTCGCATGAGCTTTCATGGGAGAAAATACCACTTCATCAGATGTTTGAATGTAAGTTCTGAGTTCCCTATCTTCAAGCATCTGACCAAGTGGGATTTTCTCCCACAAAAGTTCATGAGACAACTAAATAGGTTAGTCTTTAAAAGTATTACTGGACTCCTTGTTTGTTAAATCAAATGTAAGCTCCCAATTCTTACTTTCTAAGTCCTACACAGTAACTGTGCACTCTCAGATTCCTCCTTATACTTCTCACTCATCAAAGGTCAGAAGATACACACCTAATTTGTTGTCCATCTCCCACTCATCTCTGGGTTGTCTTCCATGTGGCCTCATGTACTTGGTGCTTCTTCCCTAATCTGGTCTTTTCTCTTTCAAGTGCCTTCCTGAAAACACTTCTTCCAAAAGACCTAATAGTCCTAAAAAAATAAAAAAGAACCAAGGAGTCGTGTGGCATTTTAAGGCTAACAGATTTATTTTTCTCATGAGCTTTCGTGGGAGAAAATCCCACTTCGTCAGATGCTT
>ML681992.1:21072862-21184573 GCA_007922195.1 Podocnemis expansa
GTTTGTTGATGGTTGTTGCATTAACAAGACAATTTAATAGATCACTAATAAGCAATCTACCTAGCCTGTTTTAGAGTTCCATTACAGTTTCTTCATTGCTAAACACTACAGTACAATGTGCACATAGCTAGACTCTGTAATTAGTATTCTTACTCATGCTTTTCTTAATTTTCTCCAACACCCTTCACTGTGTGCTTCATTCATCTGTATCTTTAATTAGACCGTAAACTTTCTGCAGCAGAGAATGGCTACTACTGTTCATATTATCCATACACCAGCCACTACTAGTAAGACTGCATCACAACTTCTGGGTACAACCGTAATACAAATAATAAATCTAAACTGGGAATCCAGCCCCATGGACTCGAACAACTGTAACAATATTGGGACAATGGACGTTTTTGGTCAATGGAATAAACTTTGCTCGAAAAACAAGATAGCAAACCCCTCTAACTGCAACATCTAACAAGCTAACCTGGTGCAAAGTGTTTCATCTGTATACACAAATGATTAACTTTGCTTTCTGACAGCTGGCCCACAGAGAAGATAAGGGATGAACTGCTGTCTTCAGATCTAGCTATTCTAGTGACCTGCACATAAGAAGTGAGGGGTCTAGTGCTAGATGCCTTTCAGTAAGATTTGTGCAATAATTATATCTGTTGGCTGCTAATCACTGACTCATTAAACTGTAAAAACTACAGGAAAAGCTATGCCTGTATAACAATATAGCCAAGGACTCTGTTTAGACTCAGGGACTGGAACTATATTAGTGGGGTGAATAGACTTTTTGGTCTATAGCAGCGGTTCCCAACCTGTGGTCTGTGGAGCACTGGTGGTTCACAAGGGTACTGCAAGTGGTCTGTGGGTATGGGGAGGATGGGATAATTACTGCAGGGAAATGTTACTGTGATGAGTGCAATATGTTTGTGATTGAGCGTAATAAATTATTAGAAATAACTGTCTTTTTAATACCCTTCAATATGTAAGTTTGGCTCCTGTTAGCCATATCCTATATTAAAAATATTTCAAATGGGTTTGTTTACCTAGCGGTCCACAAAAACTTTTGATGATGATGCAGTGGTCCACATAAAGGGAAAGACTAGGAACCACTGGTTTATAGAAATCCAGTTGTGCATCTGACTGGCATAAGAGAGAATCACAGCAACAATGCTATGTGAGCAATACAGTCTGTGCAGCCTGAAAGGTCAAACAAGTAATGCTCCCCACTGGAAAGAGAATACATCAGAAGATAAGTCTATGGAAGACATCCATACCTTGGCATTTTATTCAAGATAATGACCTCTTCACTGGTGAGAAATATGGCAAAGCTTAAGAGTGCGTGATAAGAGCCAGCCTTTGGGCCTGCAAAAGCCACACCTGTAAAAGCAGCAGTCTGATGTTGTTGTTCCCTCTGCATTTACCACCTCACTTTCAGCTTGGTACTGAAGCATGTGCTTCTAGATTTTCCACTGCACATATCACATTGAAAATATAAATGAATTGCTCAAGTTTAAAATTTTTCATTGTGATTTTTCCTTAAAACCTCTTACAGTTGCCAGGGCCTGAGTTAAGCCTGTGGCCCTTGATCTGAGGCACAACACAGCGTGGCTTGAGACTGTGCATAAGGGATTGCCTAGGTACAGCAAGCTTCTTGCCCCAGAAGTTTGCCTGCTCCCATATCTAAATTGATGTCACTGCTGAGCAGCCAAAGAACCTTCTGTCCAGGGCCTTGTCTGACACTAGAAAATTCTTTGATACACAGTTCCCCACTGAGGCAGCTCCACTGAGTAATAGCGAGGGTGGAAGGTGTAGTGTAGGAAGGTGCAGACATTTATTCCACCATAAAGTCTGGTTCTAATCAGAGTTTCCATCATTGTTAGCACCAGTGGAGTTGCTCTGATGAAGCAAGAATCCAGATTTGGCCAAGTAAGGTAGCAAAGTAGGGGAAGCTCCATAATGTAAAAGACCTGTGGACTGAGGAGAAAAGACTTCATATTTTTAACCTCAGCTCTGACAATGGCTCTGAGGTCTGTAAAGATCATCTCAAGCACTCAGAAATATTTCCAAAAGGCACAAATAAAAATTAGTTTCTCACTTCTCATTAAGTAATTGCTCTTTGAAAACCCTTCTCCATAAGCTTTCTGCCTCAGCTTCTCCCTCACTGTATAAACACCCACCTAGCCCTCATAGGGATGCTGTGGCCTTTAACGAGATGTTTGCTAAGTATTATATGCTAAAGGATTTAAATATTATGAAAGAGACCACTAGAATTAGGTAAGGAAAGAACTGAGGTAAGAGAATGGAGGAAATGGGAAACACCTGAAGAACAGATATTGGCATGCAGTGAGTAAAGAGAACGGACAGGACAAGAGGAAGAAAATGCCAGCTGGGAGAGCGCAAGTGGGTGGACTGGAGAAAATGGAGATAAACATGACAAACAATGAAAAGAAGAGGGACACTACTGTTAACGAAAAAAGGCATATGAGAGAGGGAGAGAGAAAGTATGGAAAATAATAAAATGGGACAAGCCTGGGAAGGGAGAAAAGAATGGTAAGGAAATAGAATGTGAAAAAGGGCAATTTAATTATACATCTTCATATCACTGAATTGTCCTGGCAGGTATTTTGGACAAAAGAGTTATTTTGAGCATTTATATTAATATTTATATGACTTTTGCTGGCTATTTGTGGTCTATGTTACATTATTTTATGCAACACTAACAGCGCCCAAGGTGTTTTATAGGCAATTGAGAAGAGAAGTTGACAAAGTTCCTGCTTTCTACTTAAAAGATATTTTTGAATAGAGAAAGGCATGTGGAAAGTAACCTTCTGGTAGGAATTGCCTAGCAGCTCCCAGAAGTCATTTTTCCTAGAATTGTCCCTTGAGCATCTGTTTTTGATGTTTGTATAGACCAATGGTCTATTAATATAGGGTAATGACAGAGGACAGAAATCAGTTAAATTTTGAGAGGGATCTGGGTGACAACCCAGGCGGCTTTTATAGGTCCACCCCAAAATGCAGAAGTACAGTTACAGTTTTCTGGGCAACATTTGTTTAGTTCCTCAGGTCTTTCATTAACACACTGTGAGATCTTTCTGTAACTGCACTCAGTGTGTTAATGACCAAACAATAGGCAGCAAATCAGCTAGCATGAACAAACTTCTAATTAGTGCCAACTCTGAGAATGGTGAGAAAGAACCATGTTATAGGGTAACACATGGAACAAGCAGATACAAATTTAGCCCTTCGGGAACTAGCCAGTTCCTAGGTGCTGTCACATGTGGGTGGTTTATTTTGCAGGGCATTTGGAGTTTGCTATGGATGCTTTACCCAGGAAGAACAGGGAGCAAGTATGTGGGAGCCTTTGCATGACAGTCTTGAATGCCTCCATTTCCTGCATACCAGGAATATCCTTGTCTGTCCTTCCCCAGTTCTTTCAGTAGGAACCACCTTCCCCATGCCAGGTCCTACTTCCCCCAGTAGTAGGACTAGGCAATTTCCCTTTGTGGGAAGACAAGACCTGTGCTCATAAGCAGGCTGATGGAGAGAACGAGCTGTATCTCTTGCAGAAACAAGAAATCTTGAGAAGCTGAAGGAGCAGCTATCAAAGTAGAAAATGAGCTCATTTTGGAGGGAAGAGGACATTAGAGCAAGGAAAGGGTAAACATGGTTTTAGAAAAGCTAGGGGGTCCAAGAAGAATTTCCATCAGTGCCATTTACTGAGAATGCGCATTATCTCTTTTGGGGCAGAAAGTGATATGTCCTCAAGCTTCCATCTGTCCAGCAGTATAGAAATGACAGAATTCTAAAGGGATGAGTTTCAAGATTATTTCACTTACAGAGAGACTGTGCAAACACTAAATGCCCGGAAAAAAAAACTTATATTAGCTGTTTGAGCATCTTGCTGAGTGTAAACATGATGTTTGAAAAATACCCTATGATTTCTTCAGAGTTGCAATGCACGCAGACTCAGTTCAAAATGTCGACAAAAGCAACTGCTGCAATATGCATCTTGGCTTTTAAACTTTCACTCGTGATTTACACAGATCCAAACTGAAATTAAAACAATATAAATCTTTTGTGAACATTATTTTTCATCAAGAAATGGAGGATGGGCTACCGAATAATCAATAATAAGCTAACTGGCATGAAGGGCATAATGAAATCATACAACTCACATAGCCCCTCATGGAACAGCACACATCCAAGATGTCTTGTTAATTGCACCTTTCTAGATCTGCATTGCTACCCACCAGAACCCATTTGATCATTTTCCTAGAACAGGGGTCAGCAACACGGGCTCAGTGAGCCACCTGTGGCTCCCTGACTATCAGCTTCTGCCTCCCTGGCAATCTCCTCCAGGGAGCCAGGTGTGCTTGGGGACACTGGGCTACAAGGGGGGCTCCTGGCTGGCCCCAGCATAAGGGCCGAATAAAGTGGCACCCAGCTGGTGCAGGCCCTCCACTTCCGGGGTGCCGGCGTTACCCCCACCCTCCCACAAGTGCAAGAGCCCAAAGCAGCCCAGCAGCCATGCTGCAGCCCCTAGCACTGCGGGGGGCGGAGGGTGTGTGTGTGGACAGATAACCCTCCCTGCGCTGGCAAGGCAAAGCAGCACTACCCTACCTTCCCCCAGCCACCCCTGTAAGCAAGTACATATACTCAACAAACTTAAGCGAAGCCATTTTGTAGTATTAACATTAGTAAAGCTATGTTAGTCAAGCAAGGGTGGTGAACATCCTCTGACTAAAGACATGGAGGGTTACAAAAAGGAAACTTACAAATCCACGAAACACCTGCTCATAGGCAACCGGAAAGCTACAGCCTTAACAGACATCTTGTGGGCAGATAGATACCTGCCATAAAAGGTCATGCAGGCCCCACAATGTGGGTCACCAGGCCTAGTGCTTGTCCTAGGCTGACCTAGTGACATCAAGCCCCTCAAAACACACCTCCACTCCTTAAGTTCCCCCCCTAGCCCCACCAAACTTGAGAATCTGAGCTTGCGCAGATAAGTAATCTTATGTAACTATGCGGATATTGTACGTGAACCAATAAAGCTTTACCAATGTATGTATACCCATAAATGGAATAAGGAAGTATAGACGCTGAAAAGTATAAATGTTGCAAGCTTCTATAACCCGGGGTCTTTACCTGCCCTGAGGCAGGGAGACCCATTTGTGATCACAAATAAAATAAAGAGAATACCTTTTCACTCTTGGTGTGGTTATTGGCTCTGACGGCACCAAGCCAATCCTGGTACCCGAGTTCTGGTAATACTCCCTAAAAGTGCAGTCAGCGCTGAGCTGTGGCTTGCAGCGGCAGGGCCCTGGAGCGGCCCACTCTGAAGAGTTCAGGATGCTTCACCCCAGGCCTGAACAGGCCTGATCCAGGGCCTGGGGCAAGGAAGCCTCTATTCAGCCCTGGGGTGGCCAGAAGCAAAGTGCCCCGAACTCTTCAGAAGAGGCCGCTCCAGGGCCCCACCCCTCCCAAGCCACAGTTCCACACCAGCCACTCTCCTCCCTCCCCCTGGGGGGGCACAGCCACTTGGGGGTAGGCGGGGAGCATTGCTCCGTCCCACCAGTGGAGCAGAGGGATGGAGGGAGAACCACCTGCCTGCACACCCTCCACCGGCACTAGGGGCTGTGGTGTGGCAGCTGGGCCAGCTTGGGCTCATGCGGTTGTGGTAGGAGGATGGGGAGAAATGGCTCTTTCACTGTTTTGGGTTGCTGATCCCTGTCCTAGGACAAATAACCTTCTTCACTGAGCCTCTAGTCAGATCCTCAGCCTGTGTAATTCAGCAGAACTGTGCTAATTTAGATTAACCAAGGAACTTTTCAATTACAACTCAGAATGATCTCTTTGAAAAGCCTACCTTCAGAGATGATCAAATCACTTAAATTATCCTAGGTTTTCCTAACTTGGAAGGGGACACATTAATTCAGTTTAGTTTTTCAAAGAGGAAAAATCAAAATAATTCCTATTAAGAATTTTTATACCGAGAGAGGAAATATCAGTACATTCTGAAGTTACTGAAAGCTCTGAATCTTTTGAGTCTTGGCTTCTAGTCCTCAATCAATTCCTTTATCTATACTGCAGGCTAGTCTTCACTGATGGCAGCAAATCAGCTTGAACCACCTGATCAACTGCTCAGGGTCTGTGAAGACCCACACAGCTTATCAGGGAGTTGGATCCCAGAATGCACCCCAGCAACTGGGGCAGTGCTGAGTTGAGGGGAGGGTCCTCCCTTCAACTCAGCACAGTTGACATGCTGGAATAGGGAGTTTGGAAAACAGATACACAAGTTATTAAATGACTTGTATATTTCCATTCAACTGCCATAGAAAAGGGCAGGCAGTATAGGCCTGTCAGGTAATTCAAGGATTAGCTAGCTATGGGTAGAGCAAACAAGTGCTAATCTTGTCCTGAGAGATGTTGACTACTTTTGGCTTCTGGCAGAGTTAATGGAGAGTGGGTCCCAGGGTAGTTAACTGAGAGATGTAGGTTCTCAGAAATAGACTCAAATTTTTGTACTCCCTGGACACTTATGAACCACAAAAGAGTGCCACAGTGGTCTGTTTTGTTCTTTTTTTACATATAGAAATGTATACAGCCCCAACAGTTTAAAAATAGTATTGAAGTATTTAAATGATCGTGGTGCAAACATGGTTGTTAGTGGATATGACTGAAGCTGACAAAGTATTCTTGACTTTTCTCCAAGTCTGACCTGATTCCGGTTTTTGATTAATTCTTTCAATAAATTATGAAAAATATACCAGTTATTCATAGTGCTCAGCCACCAAATACTTTTTCTTCGGTCCCTAACTGTACAAAGCCCCTTGTTCCCCATTAATTATTTGATACTGCATTTTCTCCAATTCTCTTCAAAGACTTTAAACCACATTAGAATAGCAAGAAAATTATTTTTAATGCAAGATACCATTCCTGATCAAATTTGCATTGCCGCTGTTTATGTTATTCATATTATTCATTATGTTATTCATGTGTTATTCATTAAGATAACTTTAACTTTCTAGATAAAAATGGTTCAATAAGTACATGATGACCACATTACTCTAGCAAGGTATGCTCTAATAGGAACAATGTCACAACTATACATAACTATTGGATTTACTGGCATAGACACTAAAAAAGGTAGCAAAAATCATGTGCAAAATTAAAAGCAGTCCTAAATGCCTGGTCCGTATTAAATTGTAGTACTCAAGAAATGGAAATCCTGTTCTTCATGCCTGTTTGCAACAGAAACATTGAAACACTGACTGGTTAGTTAAATGAAGTATATAGATACAAGTCTCTTGATCCATACAGTGTCCCAAGACAAAAATATAAGTACACTTAGAACCTCTCTCCCAAAAACATTTAGAGAAGTTAAGGAGCAGGTACTGCTCTGAAAAGTTGCATTGACTTCAGTAAGAACAAGATAGGTCTCTAAGTTCTCTAAAAGTTTGGTTTGCACAGATGCCTTAATAATAAATGTTGTGATATCTACCCCACGAGACAGGGTCAGAGTAATGTCTAGCAGATAGCATTGAGGATCATATAACTACAATTATATTTTGTCTTCCTAAAATGCCTGTGTTTCAAATTATGCTGAATGAATTGTAAACACTGACATTTACACAAAATCCCATCTATATAGATCATGTTTAAGTTACTTGGGGGAAAACTGAGTAAAACTCCATAACAAACAGCTGCCTCATATGCCTAAAAATACTGAAATGATGTGAAATGGACACCCTCGAAGCCATATGCAGGCACCAGTGATATGTGCTAACCAAAATCTGAGCCTGAGAGCTAGATCGCTGAATGGCTGACTATAAATGTAAAATAACTCTGCCAATTTGGAGTCAGCTTATTTGTATCAAATTAACTTCAAGAAGTTCTCTTTTATTAACAAAAGGAACAGCTGGCCAATGGGGTATCTCTTCTTATAGCAACAAAACTTATATTCAAAGATTGCTAGAAGTGTTTTCTTTTGAATTTTCACTGAATGGATATCAAAGGGAAGTACTGTGTTAACATTCAGCAGTTAGTATAAAATCCAATTGCGTGTTAAGTACTGATGCATGTGTGTGTGTAACCCACATGTGCACAATGCAAAAATTAGAACCTCAGGTACAAACATTTTTAATGAAAACTTGGTTTCTGATTCACTGAAATTCAAGCATCTAATGACCCAGTCCCACCCCCATTTTAATGAATGAGAGCTTGCTGTTCACGTTAATGGAGATAGGATCAGGCCATTTGGCCAACCAGTTCATTTTCAAAATAGGGGTACAGTAATCAATAGTTTGCCACAAGCCTATAGTTGCCTATAGCAACCAGAACTGTGCCACACCGCACATTTAAGGCACAAATTTATCAAAATACAGTAATTTGTTAAAAAATGCTACATAGGTGCAAAGAGATCAGAGGATCTCTTTTACATTTAATAGATGAATGCAAAAGACAAAAAAGGATAGCAAGTTGTTTTAGTTTTGCAAGGATAAGTCTTCTTTCCCTGGCTGCAGTTCAGGGATGGCTACCAGGCTCCCTACTCGTTCATTCTCTGGCTCAATGAACATTTAATTATTTATACAAAATGAAACAGTTTCAATGGGAGGGGTGGGGGAGAGGAAAAGCACATGCATGTACATCACACATCTTAGCTTGGTGGTTAGGGTGTTCACCATGGAAGGAGCAGGGGTGTGCTTGGTTCCAGAAATAAGTTGTTCTGACATTTACCACAACAATTAGCTGAAACTGCCAAATTCACATGGATCTGATGGACCCAAAACTGTGTTTTTCGGAGAGGGGGAAAAAATGGTCAGATGAAAAATGCCCAGCTCTACATGGTCGAATACACAGTATGCTTACTAAATGCTGCATTACTGATGACTTATGGATGCCAGGCCAACATCACACAAAGTGTTTGGAAGATACAAGGCCCGATTTCTGACTCCCCCACACATAGAGCTCTATAGTACACTGGGCTTGTAGCCATCTCTCTGATTTATGTGGTTATGGGATTTTTCTCGAACAAATCTCAAGTATTTTTCCTTTAACTTTATTTTAAACTTTTCCTTTCATTCTGATTGGTGCTAAAAATGATGCATCAGAAATGAGCACCTAAGGTGAAAGGGAAGCTGTATCCCTGCTCCCCAGGGGCATTCTAGATGCAGTTATGGAGATGGCAAATTCATCTTCAATGTGTCTGAACCACCCATCAGCAGATCCCTATTTTTCCCAGTGTTTCTCCTCCACACCTTTGCCTGCCTCCCCCACAACTCCTGCTACCACTTCTCCAATGCTGACTTTCAATCTCATTCTTCAGGTTAAAATGAAATAATGAAGGGGTCGCAGGTTTTCCCTGGAAGTGCCATCTCCTGAGCTGTGTGAGGGGACTATTTAATGGCTCCATCATGTGCAAGAGAACATTAATATTTTACATAAATGCTTCTCCTCCAGGGATGGAAAGTGATACTGCCTCACTCAAGGATGCATAAGCACCAATAGCACTCCTCATGTTTACAGCTATTGCACAACATTACTATTTGTACAATGTTCAACAAGGTTATTCCTTTCTACACAAGTTCTGAAAGTGTTCATACATTTTTCTAAAGGAGATATCTTCACAGTAAACCATCAGAGCATCATGTAAAATGTTTATTGTTTGTATGCGATCCATATACAGTGCCAGAGAGATACCTTCAAGAATCTGTAAATTCATATTTCTTACATATTCATTTACCTCTATTTGTAAAACATTTAGGATTAGAAAAGAGGTTACTCATCCTGTGCATTAACTGAAGTTCTTCAAGCTGCATGTCCCTGTGAATGATCCATGTTAGTTGTCAATGTATCCCAGTGCCATTAACTATAGAATTTCAGCCAAAGTGCTGTCTAGGTCACACATAGATCATGTAACTGGAAGAGGCCATGAGAAGCCATTGAATCCATTCCCCTGCACTCATGGCAGGGATCAAGAACCATCTAGACCATCCCTGACAAGTGTTGGTTTAACCTGCTCTTAATTTCCAGTGATGGAGATTCCAAAACCTCCCTAGGCCAGTGGTTTTCAAACTTTTTTCCTCAGTACCCAGTTGAAAAAAAAAAATTGTTTATCCCCACAACCCAAAAATTACATATTTGAGCAATGCATTCCAGTCTCTTGGTGCTGACAGCAGAGGATGCCATGACCCAGTGCCTGAGAATCTGCAACCCAGTACTGTGCCCCAACCCTGAAGTTTGAAACCCAGTGCCCTAGGCAACTTATTGCAGTGGTTAATAACCCTGACAGTTAGAACTTTTTTCCTAATGTCCAACCTAAGCCTTCCTTGCTGTAATTTAAGACCACTGCTTTTTGTCCTATCATCAGTGGTTACAGAGAACAATTTTTCTCCTTCCTCTTGGCAACAACCTTTTATGTATGTGAAAACTTATGTCCCTTCTTTTCTAGACTAAACAAACCCAGTTCTTCCAATCTTCCCTTGTAAATCAAGTCTTCCAGACCTTTAATCATTCTTGTTGCTCTTCTCTGGACTTCCTCCACTTCGTCCACCTCTTTCCTGAAATGAGGCATCCAGAACTGGACACAATACTGCAACTGAGGCCTAAAAAGGGTGGAGTAGAGTGGAAGAATTATTTCTTGTGTCTTATTTATAATACTCCTGTTTATACATCCCAGAATGGTGTTTGGGTTTTTTTTTTGGAACAGTGTTACATTGTTGACTCATATTAAGGTTCTGGTCCACTATGACCCCCATTGCAGAACTCCTTCCTAGGCAGTCATTGCCCATTTTGTATGTGCGCAACTGACAGTTATTTCCTAAGTGCAGTACTTTGCATTTGTCCTTATTGGATTTCATGCTATTTATCTCAAAGCATTTCACCAGTTTGTCCAAATCATTTTGAATTGTGATACTATCTTCCAAAGCACTTGCAACCCCTCCCAGCTTGGTATCACCTGGAAACTTTGTAAGTGTACTCTCTATACCACTGTCTGAATCACTGATGAAAATATTGAACATAACCAGACCCAGAACTGATCCCTGCAGTACCTCGCTTGTTCTGTCCTTCCAGAATGACTGAACTATTAATAGTTACTCTCTAGGAGTGGTTATCGAACCAGTTATGCACAGAGCTGAATTAAGGCAGAGGCTGCAGACGGTGGCCCTGGCCTAAGGGAGGGGTGCCCATAACTCCCCCAAAATCTGTCCTCAACCTGAGTGGCTAACCACTGCTGGTCACTTTCAACAGCCTGCCAGTCCCCAGCCCAGGGGTGGAGCAGGAGTGTGGCAGCCCTTTGCCTTTGGCCAGCCCCCCACCCCTTGCAGTAGCACTGGTGGGTGGAGCCTCCCTGCAAGTAAGCAGCCCTGGCCTGAGCCCCCCACCTTCCTCCTGCAGTCCCTCAAGCTTTGCAGGTTCTCTTTCAAACCTGGATCTGGTATTCATCTGTCTAAGCACCACAATTAGTAAATCATCAGTGGAGTGATCAGAAAAATTGAAATGATCATCCACTGGTTTTAGAATGTTGTGATTTCTGGTGTCAGATTTGTGCCCATTTATTCTTTTGCACACAGACTGTCCTGTTTGTCCAATATAAAAGGCAGAAGGGTGTTTCAAAGAGAAGCTGCAGAGCTTGAATTTATTTATCATGGTCTTATTTAGCAAGCAGTGGAGTGATTTACCACTCGAAACTGTAAGATCCCAGATGAATATAGACCTTTTGTCCAAATAAGTCTTTTCCATTCCTTCTGTGGGGTGGACTTGTTTCAGGGTTATTTGCCTCGCTGGTTTGCAGCTTCTACTACAAGATAGCTGGACAGTGTTGGGGGGGGGAGGAAGTCCCTTGTTTTTGGATGGCACGTAGTACTTCCTATTCATTCTTTCTCATGTTGATTAGATGATGACTGGTGTCTGCCATACAACATCGGCTGGTTCCATTAAAGCATCATTTATCAGTACCACTATCTTAGAGGTGGAAGATGTCTGAAGAATTTGTAATACTTGTGTGAGTTCTCAGACATCTCCTCCAGGAGATTTTCCTGGCTCTGTATCACCTTTTATAGAGTTCTAGATACTGTTTGACACCATTGGCTGTGGTGGGAGGTGGACAGGATTATGACCTCATCTGATGATGATGGCAATGAGTTATAAGAGGGCGATGACATGTTCTGCTCAGTGTCGTCTTCTCCTCTTCACTCTCTCCTCGTAGACTTCAGAGGACTCTGGTATGAGTGAAAATTTCCAGAGGGGTAGCCATGTTAGTCTGTTGTACAGCAAAAACAACAAGACTCTTGTGGCACCTTAAAGACTAACTGATTCTTTGGACATAAGCCTTCATGGGCACCAACCCACTTCATCTGATGCATGAAGTGGAAACTACAGTGGAGAGGTATGTATACACATGCCAGGATGGAGGAGGGCACATGTTAGCACAGTCAATTCAGAGCAGATGGGACCTATTCACACCAATTGATTTAAAGGGAGAAAATGTGTGAAGAGGGACAGTTACTTTTTGTAATGTGTTAACCAGTCGAAGTCCCTATTCAGACCCAGTCTGATTGTGTCAAGTTTGCAAATCAGCTCCAGCTGTGCAGTTTCATGCTGAACTCTGTTTCTGAAGTTTTTCTATTGAAATATGGGAACTTTCAAGTCTGCTACTGAAGGTCCAGGGAGACTGAAGTGTTCTCCTACCGGTTTATGGATGCTGCCATTTTTGATGGCCACTTTGTGTTCATTTATCCTTTTCTGCAAGGACAGTCCGGTTTAGCCAATGTACATGGCAGAAGGGCATTGCTGGCACATGATAGCATATACCACATTAGTGGATGTGCAGGTGAATGAGCCTCTGATGATGTGGCTGGGACCTGTGATGGTATCACTGGAGTCAATATGTGGGCAGAGTTGGCAACGGAGTTTGTTGAAGGGATAGATTCCTGGATTAGTGTTCTTGCTGTATAGTGTTCAGTTGCTGGAGAATATTTGCTTCAGGCTTGGGGACCATCTGTAAGCAAGGCTAGGCCTGCCTCCCAAGGCTTAAGAGAGTGTGGGATCATCTTCTATGATAGGTTGTAGATCTTTGATGATGTGTTGGAAAGATTTTAGCTGGGGGCTCTAGAGGATGGCCAGTGGTGTTCTGTTGTTTTCTTTGTCAGGTCTGTCCTATAGTAGGTGGCTTCTGGGTACCCATGTGGCTCTGTTGATCTGTTTTTTCACTTCTCCAGGTGGGTACTGTACTTTTATGAATGCTTGATAGAGATCTTGTAGGTATTTGTCTCTGTCTGAGGGATCAGAGCAGCTCTGGTGGTACCCCAAGGCTTGGCTACAGGAGTCTTGCTGCATAAGAAGACAATCTGGGGCACAGGCCCCACCCCCATTCCCAGCCTCACTCAACTTCTGACCCCCCACCACTATTTCCTCCACCTTTTCAGGCTTCAGGACCCCCCCCCCAGCTTTTTCACAAGCCCAAGGCTGCCACCTCCCAGTTTCACCATGTGAAGGCAAGGCAAAGAGGGCTGTCATGGGCCACCCAAAGCCTATGCCAGGCTCCTGATTCCAGCGCACCCCCCCCAACAACCCCTAGACTGGGCATCCAGCACCCCTCACTTAACCGTCCATGAATGGATGCCACAGCAAACACCAAAAACTCCTGCCCACATTTCATTTGCAACTTACTTAGCTATACAGCAGAGACCCTGTGATACACCCCCTTTAGCCTACACTCCATACATCTTCCCCTTATACCCCCTGATAAATCCCAGTTATCGAGACTTTCTATATGCCCTCCTGCTGGTGTAGACCATCTCGTCAGCCCCGCCATGGATACCCTAGAAACATCTCCCCCACAACAGAGCCAATTAGAATCAAGTCCAGCCTCCACCTCCAGCCCCACCAATCCCCTCATCTTCCTTCTACTTCCTTCTCACCCTACATGAAACCCCTCACTCCCAGTTCCACAGTCCCCCACTCTTCTTGTACTCCCTCCCCTACTGACCCTTATATATGACATAAGGAGGCATATTTTAGCCCAATATGTACCCCAACACCCAAGTTTCCTCTCATAGCTTTATTTTCTAACAACAAACATTTCCCACCCATCAGGTTCCTCTGTGAATGCCTCTCCCCATCTTCCCCCAGAGACCCTAAATTAAACCCTCTCATTCTTCCCCCATTTGCCTTTTACCCTGCTCCCTTCCTTCAGCTACCGCATCCTCTGGCAAGGCCACCCCTATGTTGCCAAACCCCATCTGTCTATCCCACCCCAAAGCATCCCATTCCTTGGTCAGCCTAACATTTCCACATCTGGAAATGGTGACATAGGTTTGCCAACCTTGCATTTTAGTTTTTACTCATACGAGATGAGGTTGATTTTTTTTTTAAACTGACATGGTAAACTTTGTATTGACATCACTATAAACAACAAAAAATACAACAACATCATTATATCTTAATGTTACTCTTTGGGACACACAGTAGGGATCCATGGTGAAGACAATGGAGTGGTAGGAATCCCACCACAGTCAGGAGTGGGGCCCAGGGACACCAGGTATTGTGGCACTTTGACAGTACTCCAGGGAGTACAGAGGGACACACTGAACATTGTCCCTCTAGTGCTTACTGCTCAGACACTGCTTCCTCGTGAAAATGGAAGAAGCCTCCCCCTGCCCCTATGGAAATTCACAGGTTAGGTAGGAAAGGGTTAAAGTTTACTCAGTGCACATAGCAATGACTCGCAAAATAGGTAAAATGTAACACTTTACCTTTCTTGTGGGTCTTTTTTAAGCGCCCACTCAGGCAAGGGATTTAACAACACTCCACCCCCAGCACCCAGCATGAGTGAGCACCTAACAGAGAGAGAACTGAACATCTCTGCCTTTAAGGCAGGCAGGGAGGCTGCTACAGCTCGGGGCTTGGAGAAAAACAGTCGGGGCATGAGCCCTGGTGGCCCGAAGCCAGTGATGCTCCTGCTTGGCTGTAGATGGCGGATCATGTAATGTGTCCTGGGTGGAAGCTAGAGGCATGTATGTATGCATTGCGCTCAGTTGGTTTATGGTATAGGGTGGTATTAATAAGGTCCATCCCTTATTCATACAGTAGTGTCCAAGAACTGAATTTCCTGTGTGGATTGGCTCAGGCTGAGGTTGATGATGGGGTGAAAATTGCTGAAGTCTTGGTTGAATTCTTCAAGGGGCTCTTTTCCATGGGTCTAGATGATGAAAATGTAATGAATGTAAAGGAAAAGCAATTGTAGGTAAAGGAAAAGCAATTGTGGACAAGATTCGAGGAAGCAATGTTCTAGGGTCGACCACAAAGATCTTGGCATATTGTGGAGCCATGCGGGTGCCCATAGCAGTGCCACTGACTTGGAGGTATAAATTATCCTCAAATCTGAAGTGGTTGTGGATGTGCATAAGTCCACGGGGCCGGACAAACTGCATCCAAGGGTGCTAAGGGAATTGGCCGATGAGATAGCAGCACAGCTGGCCATTATCTTTCAAAACTCATGGAGAATGGGGGAGGTGCCAGAGGACTGGAAAAAAGCAAATGTAGTACCTATTTTCAAGAAAGGGAAAAAGGAGGATCCGGGGAATTACAGACCTGTCAGCCTCACCTCAATCCCTGGAAAAATTATGGAGCAGGTTCTCAAAGAATCCATCCTCAAACACTTAGAGGAAAATAAAGTGATCAGGAACAGTCAGCATGGATTTACTAAGGGTAAATCATGCCTGACCAATCTCATTTCCTTCTATGATCAGATGACTGGTTTTCTGGATGCAGGAAGAATCGTTGATGTGATATATCTTGATTTTAGCTAGGCTTTTGATACAGTTTCCCACAACATTCTCATTCACAAATTAAGGAAGTATGGGTTCGATAGGTGGACTATAAGGTGGATAGAAAACTGACTAGATCAACGGTTTCAGCGTGTAGGAATCAATGGTTCCATGTCTAGCTGGCAACCAGTCACGAGTGGTGTGCCCCAGGGGTCGGTCCTGGGGCCGGTTCTGTTCAACATTTTCATCAGTGATCTAGATGATGGAATAGACTGCATTCTCAGTAAGGTCACGGATGACACCAAGCTTGGGGAACAGTAGACACGTTGGAGGGCAAGGACAGGATTCAAGGAGACCTAGATAAATTGGAACAGTGGGCCAATAGAAATATTATGAGGTTCAATAAGGACAAGTGTAAAATCCTGCACATGGGACAAAAAAAACCCATGCACTGCTATAGGCTGGGAAACATTCAGCTAAGTAGCAGCAGTGTAGAAAAGGACCTGTGGGTCATGGTGGATGGGAAGCTAGATATGAGTCAGCAGTGTGCTCTTGTGGCCAAAAAGGCCAATGGCATACTGGGCTGCATCAAAAGAAGTATTACCAGCAGATCAAGGGATGTGATCATTCCCCTCTATTCTGCACTGGTGAGGCCACATCTAGAATACTGTGTTCAGTTCTGGGCTCCCCACTACAAAAAGGACAGGCACATGCTAGAGAGAGTTCAGAGGAGGGCAACCAAAATGATTAAAGGGCTGGAGCACAAGCCCTATGAGGAAAGGCTGAAAGCATTAGGCTTATTTAGTCTGCAGAAGAGAAGATTGAGGGGGGATTTGATAGCAACCTTCAACTACTTGAAGGGATGCTCTAAGGAAGATGGAGCTCGACTGTTCTCGGTACTAACAGAGGACAGAATGAGGAGCAATGGTCTCAAGTTGCAGTTAGGGAGGTCGAGGCTGGATATTAGCAAAAACTTTTTTACTAGGCGAGTGGTGAAGCCTTGGAATGAGCGGCCGAGGGAGGTGGTGAAATCTCCATCTTTGGAGGTGTTTAAGGCCCAGCTGGACAAAACCATGACTGGGATGGTTTAGTGGGAGTGGTCCTGCCTCTGGCAGGGGGTTGGACTAGATGACCTATGAGGTCCCTTCCAACCCTATGATTCTATGATCATTTATACCTCCAAATCGGTGGCACTGCTATGGGCACCCGCATGGCCCCACAATATGGCAACATCTTTATGGGCGACTTAGAACAATGTTTCCTCAAGTCTCATCCCAAAACACCTCTTCTTTACCTACGCTACATTGATGACGTCTTCATCATCTTGATGCATGGCAGGGATGCTCCTGAAGATTTTCACAGAGATTTCAACAATTTCCACTCCACCATCAAACTGAGCCTGGAACACAGGAGATCCACTCTCTCAACACTACAGTACAAATCAGGGATAGACACATCACCACCACCCTGTACCGAAAACCTACTGCTCGCTATAGTTACCTACATCCCTCGAGCTTCCATCCTAAACATACCACACGATCCTTGTCTACAGCCAAGCCCTAAGATATAACCGCATCTGCTCTGATCCTTCTGACAGAAACAGACATCTTGAGGATCTCTATCAAGCATTCTTGAAACTACAGTACCCACCTGGGGAAGTAAGAAAACAAGTTGACAGAGCTAGACAGGTTCCCCAAAATCATCTACTACAGGAGAGGCCCAAGAAAGAAAACAACAGAACACCACTAGTCACCACATACAACCCTCAAGTCAGACCTCTGCAACAGATCATTAAGGACCTACAGTCTATTCTATAAGATGATCCCTCACTCTCTCAAGCATTGGGAGACAGACCTCTCCTTGCCTACAGACAGCTGCCCAATCTTAAAGAGACACTCACTAGCAACTACAGATCTAACAACAGAAACATTAAAGCAGGCACATACCCCTGCAACAAACCATGCTGCCAATTCTGCCCACATATCTACAAATAGATACCCTCATAGGTCCTAATCAAGCCTGCCACTCCATCAAAGGCTCATTTACCTGCTCATCTACTAATATGATCTATGCCATCATGTGCCAGAAGTGCCCCAACACCTTAAGCATTGGACAAACAGGACAATTGCTGTACAAAAGAATAAGTGGACGTAGGACTGATATCAGAAATCACAAAACAAAGAAACCAGTTGCTGAGCACTTCCATCTTCCTAATCACTTGCTAAATGATTTGCTAATGACTGTTGTCAGAGATGTGACTGGGACATCAAGACTTCAAAGAGAAACCGCTGAACTCGAATTAATATGAAAATTAAATTCTGTGAAAACAGGATTGAGTTGAGACTATGGGTTCTTTTCCCATTATAAAAGGTAATTTGACTTCAGACTTCCCATGGTTTGAACCTAACAACTGCTCTGATTTGCTGTTACTGTAGGACCTGATCCTATGTTTTACACCCCGTTGCATTTATTTTCATTCCATTCTGTCAGTTCACCCGTCTTTGAAGCATCTGATGAAGTGGGATTTTCTCCCACGAAAGCTCATGCGAAAAATATATCTGTTAGTCTTAAAGTGCCACGACTCCTTGTTTTTTTTTGGTCTGAGACATGCATAGTGTTTCGGCAGGAACTACAACTTTTAAAGCCTGGGGAGTCAGGCACCATTGAATATATTCCCACTTAGGTGAAAAATTAATAGAAAGAAGACATTCTTTTAAAAACTAAATTACTACAAAAATTAATTTTTTATTAAGAGAGCTACTACTAACTGCAATACTAACTAATTTATCTCAGTCTGTCAGACACTGCAATACTGATGCGAAGCTCTGTCTTGGGCTGGGATGGTTGAGAAGGAACTGAGAGCATCAGGTCACAGATGTGATAGATGAGATGCCAACAGCACTGTGAGACAACCATTGCACATATGTGATCTTAGTAGACACTGCAGGTGAATTTCTCCAAAATGATGGCAGTGGGATGCACCAACTCCTTAAGTGGAGGATCCGTAGGGACAACTGTTACCCTTACCAACTATTAAATGTTGAGACTTTCCCCTCTGTCTTGAATAGAGCTGACTTGTGGCCAAATTCAGTCCCAAAGTTCAAGGAGGTTCAACTACCAACAATTTCAACAGGCACTGTTTACTCAGGGACTGAATTAGGTTTCTGGAGTTTAACAGCAGACTTAAACTGATACCACCACTTGAGCTACTGCACAGACATGACAGTGGAGAGAACGAAAAAATGCTCCTATTGATAGAATTAACAAGTATTCAGAATAGGGGATTTATTTTTATTTTTATTGTTTTTAGGAGAAGTGGGATATAGTTGCTTTTAATTTGAATTTTTACTATTAGACAAAAAAATACAGACGGATAAAGAGCAGGTGGATAGAGGAATGGTTTTGGTGTCCCATATCTTTTTCATGCCTAACCTGTAGCAGCAACTTTCAATTTTACGTTTAGTTCAGATGCAAACAGATACAAAATATGACACTTTTGTCTTTTATTAGGACTTTGTTTATTTCTAGTTTGTACATGGGAAACAGTGCAGCAGCTACACAGATCATGATTTCCTGCTGAATCTAGTGATTGCGTAAATGCACTTGATACTTTGCATTGTGACCTATATTCCAGGCCTGTACATTAGGTTTGCTTTTGAGTCCTCTCCAAATACAGACAGTAAATGATCTAAAGTACGTTCACAGATACTAGCAGATCTGTGCTGTGGATCTCAGTCATTCCCATATTTATGATAAATATAAAAAGAAAGTAGAAAAAAGGGGATTCTGGGTTACTACAGTATTGGGTGTGATGAGGTATGGTCTTAGGCGCCCCTGAAGGGCTTGTGCTTTCTATTTTGTTGCCTAGCAAGGTCTTGTTGGCCCTTCTCAATGTCATCTCCCCCAGGTGGAGAGGAGTTGGCTGATGGGAGGGAATTGGGGGGGGGGGCTTGTCCCGTCCTCTACCATGGTCCCCAACCCAGGGACCCTATGTAGTAGCAGCCTCCACACTGAGTCCAGGAGGGCTACTACCTTCCCTGGATCGCCACTGAGTGGCCCCACTGCTCCTGCTCCACCTTCAGGTTCTGGGAAGTCCCACAGTCTCTTGTTCTGAAGCCTCAGACTTTGGGGGCCCTTCTTTTTTGGGGGCTGAGGTTCACCCACCTCCACTCCTTGGCTTAGTCCACTAAGTCAGTGGCACTCATCCCGGGGTCCCAGGACCCTTGGGGGTCCATGGACATGTTTCAGGGGGCCCACAGAGCCTCTCTGTACTGGGGCTGGAATCCAGCACAGCCCCAATGCTCCCCACCAGGGCTTCCTCTCCCTGCCTGTGGCTGGACCCCAGCAAGGGGATGGGGCCACACTGGCTACCCAGCAGGGGCAAGGGCAGGAGCCCATAGCTGCTGCAGCTTGGCTCCCCAGTGGCGCGGGCCATGGTGGTGGTGGCGTCACTCACCAGCTGTCCCAGCAACGCTGACAGAGTGGCATGGGCCAGAGTTTGCTTGCACAGGCCAGATTACATAATCAGCCAGGGGGCCGCAAAGATTTATTTTTGTTAAAGAGAGGTCCCCAGCCTGAAAAAGGTTGGGAACACTGCCCTAAGTAATAAAGTCCACCCTCAGGCTGCAGGGCCAAACAGCCTTTCTTGTAGGGTTTTCTCTCCCAAATACCCACCTGTACCTTTTGGTGCTGTGGCAAACTGCAAGAAAACCTTCAGTGTTCTCTAAGCAGTTCTACTCCTCTCTAGCCTCCTTTCAGCTGTCCTGCCCTGCCTGAGGAGGCTTTTAAGCAGTGCAGCAGGTTTGTTAATTGGGACACCTGGAACCAATTACCCTGGAGTAGTCCTGGCTAACTTAACCCAGGGAACAAGGCTTCACTAAACCTTGAGCTAATATATACTCACTCCACCACTCTCCTATACCCATCCAGCCCGACACCGTCACATGGGACTATTAGTCTATTAATAAGAGCCTCAAAGAAAAGCAAAAGCAGAAGCCCCCCCACACCTCCCTATACTTCAGAGGCTGATTTCCAGTTTGATCCCAAACAGCATGAACCACTAGAGCCCACGAGTGTAGACCTGGGCTCTGAAACAATATCCCTAAATGTCTTTGTAGGGACTGAAAAGGGGTATCAGTTAGGGAAAGGAGGACAAGTTGAATTCCAGATTAGTAGTGAGGGGTATTCACGCTGCTGTATGCTGAAGCTGCAAATAGTTACAGCTGATTTACACAGGAAGGAGAGTATTGAGGGATAATGTTAGATATGAGATTAACAGTGCAATATGAATGCTGAGATAAATTAATGCATCTGATTTAAGTCATCACAATGATTGTTAGGACCCCATGGTTATATAGACTGGTGTCTTTGTGAGTTTCAGTACTTGCAATGGCCTGGGAAGCAATCATGTGCCCTTTATTATTTTGGGTAGCCTTTAGGGGTCTGTGTCTGTGTGGTATCTTGGCTTCTCTTTCCTCATTTTTAGCCATGCCTGCAGGTTATTATGCTCAGCTAGTGACTACTTTTACTAAGTCCCAATCTACATTGACAGTAAAGTTCAATATAATGCTGCTTATCTCAACCTTGTGGATCCTGTGTGTTTCACTATCATAGCAGTAAAAAAAAAAAGAAAGGGAGCTGTATTTCGACCTGCTAACACCACCTCTACAAGTGACGTAGCACGGAGGTTGAAATATACAATTCGAATTGAGGTCCATGTAGCCAGGGTATCTCTATTCTTGCTTTTCAGGTTTCTCCAGTCTGCTTCAGTATAGCAACATAACTCTTTCCCCTGCCTGCAGCCCTGGGAAGTTTTCAATTATTTCCTCTCTCTGCCTGCTGTGCTCTGCCTGTCTGTTGTTCCTGAAGCAGAGGAACAGCATGGGAAGCTTTTCCTGCTTGTTCCTTTAGAGAAAAGGGGAAGGTGAGTGAGCAGAGGATGACTGCCTCCCCACAAACCTCTGCACCCCACAGTACAATGCATTTCAGGAAGTAACATGAGATGTAGGGATGCAAGATCCCAAGTAAGAAATTTGCTGTGATTGCTTGCTTCCCGTTATTCAACAGCCTAAAATTGAATTACAATCCCACCCCCAGTATAGACAAACACTAAGTTTAGTTTCTGGCCTCACTTGTTTCTGCCTGGGAAGCATCCATTTATAAATAAATAAATAAATAAGATATAGATAGATAGCTTAGTTTCTGGGATATGCACATTAGGATTTTTATGACTTTCCTCAGCTTACTTTGGTTAGTGTCCTCCATTTCTAATAATAAGATTCCTATCTTCTACAGTTGGCATTTTGAGTCAGGAATAAGAGAAGGGGATTATAGAGAACATAAACAAAATCCTCTTTATTAACAAACCTTAAACAGCGGTTAAAGTAAGCTGGAATGCACCAGAACTACCACAAATTTGATGGGCCAGAGTTCTTGGGCCTGAAAAATAGGAAAATTGGGTGGAATGCATGTTCCACCCTGCCCTGGACCAGGAGCTACAGCCAGGCTGGAGGAGTTTTCAGACCTCCTGCCCTGAACATGCTCAGATGCTTGCTCAGGGAGGGAGCAGCCTGGCCAGGTAAGGGGGGAGGGCCAAAAGGGGTGTCAGGGAGTCAGTGGGGGAGGAAGACCAGAGATTATGAGGGTTCCAGGGCACATCCAATTATGCTTTAAGCACTGACCATAGATACTAGTATCCCACAGCTCTATTGGTATCTGTACCTTCCCACTTCTTCCTCAGTTTCCCCAGAAATTAATTTCTTCTTTCCATCTGTTTCCACACCTGCAAAATGGGGACAATACTGTTTTATCCACCTCATGTAGGTATCAAACTTGCAGGCATCTGTTAATATGAAAGATGTCATTCAATCTCATCTCCTGTTGATCAAAGGTGTTACCTTGGTTGAAGTCTGATGTCCTGCTACTCCTTTCTCCTACAATCATTTATCTCTGTAGATTACCCTTCTTTCAACAAAACATTCCAGTGTCTCAAAGTGCTTCCACCAACATCCATTCCCTCACCCTGTCACACACTCCTCCATGCACAAGTGTTTCAAATTCACCTAAATAATCTGACAGGTAAACTCTTTAAGAAGCAGAATGACAAGATTCTCTCTCCTCCCTTCGATTCTCAATTTTTTTTCAGCAGATAGGCATGAAGGGGCAGATTGCTTTAGGAAAAAATGGAGCAGCATTTGGCCTACTAGATGGATGGCCAAAGGCTAGCTATAGAGAAATACGTGTGTCTCAGTTAAGAATAAGATTATGTCATGAAGATCATGGAACTCACAGATTCTCTAACTTCCAGAGACTTCTGTGACTTTTCTGATTCAGTCCTGAAATGACAGGGTCACAGCTATCAGCTGGTTAGGTCTCTCACAGTTCAGTCCCTGGATGACTCTAGAGCTCCCAGCCGCCATGGGTGGCAGAGTGACCAAGAGTTCAGAGCTGCCAGCCCAGAGCTCTGAGACCACTGCAAGTGGCAGAGACCCCCATCTCAACCCTCAATTGTCACAGAGACCCAGAGCTTTGAGCTGCCATAGATGGTGGCAGGGGGAATGACTGGAGCACAAAGCCCCCATAGGCAGTGGCAGGGACCCATGCCTTTGATCCCCAAAGCACATGGCAGAGGCCCCTGAAGACCGACAGTTCCCAGGCATTGCAGGCACTGGGGACCCCTGCAGCTCCCCCCTCACTACAGGCAATAGTGGCTCCAGAGCTGTCAGCTGCAGCAGTGGATGCTGGATCTCTTTCCACAGGGTTTGGGCTCTCAGCCCCCCCCAGCCACCTCCATTTTATGTGTCAATTTTAGTAAAAATCAGAGACAGGTCATGGGCTTCAGTGACTTTTTGTTTATTGCAAGTGATCTGGTCTCCTTGCTTTTACTGGGGAAAAAAAAACAACAAAATCTTAACATTAAATCTTAAAAGCACTTGTTAAAATACCTTTAAAAATAAAACTAATTTAGAATTAGCATATTATGCTTTTATTTAACTTTAAAAACATTTTTCTGTTCTTTCAAATCATATCAGTTTACATGTATTTCATGTTTTGTGAATACAAATATGCTCTAGGGACTGTAGACACCTGGAAACCGTAAAATAATTTTTTTTTAAACAACTGTTTCAAGTGAAGTTGACTATTTCATTTTGCTATGGGTTGGTAACAGTGCTTCAGACTGCCAGCATCTCTCTTCTCAACATGTTTTTGCCTTTAGGGCAGATACCCATTGTATTCTATGTCTGTAGCACACTGTTGGACATTTGATATACACTAATAGAAATATAGTAGCTGCTATTTCAGAACCTTCCTTTTGTATTAGGTTCCCATATGCTTTTTAGTAAGGGGAATTACAGGATAGGATTGGACTAAATTAGACAACGTGTACTTCTGCTACAATACACACAGCATAAAGTATGGGTAATAGTGGCATATTTTTCTTATAATACCCAGCATTTAAAATTTTATGCCCTGTGGTTCTGTGCAGAACCAAAGACACTGGTTTATGCAATGCAGACCAAATTTAAAAAGTATTTTCTCAGTGACAATGTTTCTGAATAAAGCAGAGAAAATAAGAAATGCATTCAGTAATACTGCTTAGGTTTTCAAAATACTATGGTTCTCTGAAAGTGTCTACCTACATTTGAAGTTGAATACAAAATACCAGAAAATAAAAGTAAGCCAGTAAAATATCGGTAGATATATTATACATGTAAAAAACAATTCAAGTTAAATTGCATGATTTCTGAAATGCCAGAGTATGTACGGATTTGTAAAAAACCTATTTTTATTTCAGAAAAAAATACATCCTAATTCCTAAAAAGCATGTAGATACAAAGGACAGTATATGGAAGTTGCAAAAGAATATACATGCTATTTAAATGGATGTGCTTTAGAAAGATGACTGACTACTTGTAGTGAAACAAACAAGAGGTCCTGTGGCACTGAAAGACTAATTTATTTATCGCATGAACTTTCACGGGAGGAAAATTCCACATCGGATGTTTTGAAGAAAGCATCTGATGTAGTGGGATTTTCTCTCATGAAAGCTTATGTGATAAATTAGTCAGTCTTTCAGTGCCACAGGAGCCCTTGTTTGTTTTGCTGAACTAAACTAACACGGCTGCCCCTTTTGGTGCTTGTAGTGAGGCACTGATTTACAATGCCACATGCTTTGTTTTAGTTACTATTTACACGGGATGTTTTCTATATAAAATATATATATAAGTTTTCCCAATGAGATGACCTTCAGGGAATACACTAAAAGGAAGAAAAGTTCTTTACATTGGTAAGACATCTTATATGAGGAATTTTGAAACACTTGAATGCATTTGTTTGTGAAAGGTTGGATGGCCAGTTGGAGAGAATGTAATGTCATGGGCACAATTATACAGGCCATCCAACCTTTTGCAAACAAATGCATTCGAGTGTTTTAAAAGTCCTTGTATAATAAGTTTTACCAATGTGAAAAACTTGTTTTTTCCCTTTTAGTGCATTCCCTGACGTTTGTCTCATCTGGAAAAAACTTTTGTTTGTGCGTATATATATATTTTTAACACCAAAAACTGAGACGACATCACCAGGGTTGCTGCTTGCCATTGAAATGTACAAACAGCATTTGCCACTGAAACCTATGACCATTGCGCCACCTGCTAGAGAAGGTGGGAAATCACAGGGAATAAAAACCAGAAGTGAAGTGAATATAAAGGTTGTCTAATAATAAATGCACATTTATTTACCCTTTACTGCTCATGAATTTGTTAACAGCACTTATGAACTAATTAGGTTGATGTTGTGACTTTTAGATGGCAGGCTCTGAACTGGAGTTTAAGAACCAATTGTTTGGGTTCTACTGTTTTCGTTATGCTGGCACCTACAACTGGTAACATTCAGATTGGTTATTCTCTACAGGTCCTAGTTATGATAGATGCTCCAATGTGGTTAAGAGCAGTTGTTTTTAAACTACATCTTTTTAACACAGCAGTGTAAACACATGCTCTGGCTAGATTATAGCATCCACCTTTACAACGGCCAAGCAAGTTACACCTAAATTAACGTTAGAATTTTGCTAGTGTACACAAAGTCTTTGTGCGTGTGACTTCCATTAAGGGTAATGAGACTAGAGTGCCAGGCTGTGTTTAAATTGTTTCAATCTCTCTGTGCCTCACAGCTGCAAAACAGGGGTAACTCGAATGAAAACTACAGGATGGTAGTCAGGAGTTCATTCAGTCATGACTCACTGTTACCTCAAGCAAGTATCTCCTCTTCTACCTCAGTTTCCTCAGTTGTGAAGGTGAATTAATCCATATAAAGTTTTAAAAACCATTGGCCAGATTTTCAAAGGCAGGATTCAAGTACAGACTCACAGCTGTGTACACTTGGACATACACCTTTTTAAAAACATGTCTTCTGTGTGCAAGTGTTATAATAACCAAAGTATTTTTATGGACTTGATTGTTGAAAAGTGCAAGTACCTATTTTAAATCCTAATCCTGCAAAAATTTATGCATATGAGCTTGCAGGATGAGACTGCTAACATTTACAATGTGCATTCATGGAGACATTTTGATAACCTAGCCCATACAACTATTTACATTCTAATCATTCAACCTCGTAAAGTGTGTTGAGTCCTCATATCAAAGATATTACACAAGTGCTAAGTACTTATAAGATTGCTGTATTTTTCTCAAACAAGACATAATGAAAATGTCTTCAGCATTGGTGATGCCTCTCAAATAATTTAAACGTTTGTGCTCATACAAACTTCAAAATGGCAAGATTCATATGCTTGAAAAATGGTTCAGTATTTTGTTAGACAAGTAAAAAATCAGATTCAAATATCAATTAATATGTAGACATCTTATAATAAATAGAGAGAGCCTGATTTTTAATGGACATTTTTATACATAGGCTCAAAAATATGTGTTAGGGTACTTAAGGAACAACCTGAAACCATTTTGGATCTATTAGTGATAACATCTGAAAATTTCAATAATGGGGGGAAAAAACCTAGAACAAAGCCAATTTGTGACACCTACAGGCTAATAGAATAAGTAATAACCCACATGGATTTGTCAAGAACAAGTCATGTCAAAGCAACTTAATTTCCTTCTTTGACAGGGGTACTGACCTCATGGATTGGGGGGAAGCTGCAGACAGCATGTATCTAAATTTTGGTAAAGTTTCTGACACAGTCCTACATGACATTCTCATAAGCAAACTACAGAAATGTGTTCTAGATAAAATTACTATAAAGGCCACAAAACAGGCTGAAAGATTGTACTCAATGAGTATTTATCAAGAGTTTGCTGTCACAGTGAGGGTCCATATCTAGTGGGTCCCTCAGGGTTCCAACCTGGGTCTAGTACTGTTCAATATTTTCATTAATGACATGGATGATGGAGTAGAGCGTATCCTTACAAAATGTGTGGATGACTCCAAACAGAGAGTTTGTTAGCACTTTGGAAGACAGGCTTAAAATTCAAAAGGACCTTGACAAATTGGTCTAAAATCAAGAGGCTGAAATTCAGTAGAAAGGTGAGTACAAAGCACTACATTTAGGAAAGGAAAAAAATCAAATAAGTAATAGGGAATAAGTGGCTAGGTAAGAGTACTACAGAATAGTACTACATAAAAGGATCTGAGGATTATAATGCATCACAAACTGAATACGAGTCAACAATGTGACAGTTATGAAACAGTACAATTCTGGGACGTATTAAATGAAGCATCATATCACAGGTCTAGTTTACAATTAAAAATTAAAGCAACCTAGCACCATAGCTCAAAGTGGTGGAAAAACTTCACAACCTGTAGATGATCTAGCCATACCCCATTGAAGGTGCAGTCTGATTGACAGAATTTTTTCCTCGACCTGGCTATATTCTTTTAGAGAGGAGGATTACCAATACCGAAGGAAAAAAAATCCTTACAACAATGTAGGAATCATTTGCCCTGCAGCACCATCGCTGTGCAGCTTCACTGTAGACGTGACGTGAAACAGGGAAGATAATTTATTCTACTTTTTTTTTTTTTTTTTTTTCCCCTGGCACAAGCCTCACTTGGTGTATGGTGTTCAATTTTGGATGAATTAGAAAGCACTCAGATGTGAACAACAAAAATGAAAAATTGACCCATGAGGACATATTTTAAAATTAGGCATGTTTAGTCTTGAGAAGACTGAGGGTGGACATCATACCATTGTTTAAATATGTTAAGGCAGGGGTCTCAAACACATGACCCACAGGCCACATGTGGCCCCTAATGACACTATTGGTACAGATATTTGCAATATCGTTGTATGAAATGGTTTCAGTGGTGCAGCCCTCAGGCTAACGTACTAGTCCTCGTGTGGCCCTCTTGGTGATTTGAGTTTGAGACCCCTGCATTAAGGCTGTTATAAAGAGGGTGTCCACTGAAGGCAGGACAAGAAGCAATGGGTTTAATCTGCAGCTAAAGTTAGATATTACAAAACACCAACTAGAAGGATAAGCAAGCAACAGAACATGCTACCAACAAGGTTGTGGAATCCTCATTGCTGAAGTTTTGTTTTTTGTTTTTTTAAGATCAGGCTGGACTAACATCTGTCAGGGATGGTCTAAGTATACTTGTCTGACCTCGGACTGCCGGGATGGACTAGATGAGTTCTCAAGGCCCCTTCCAGCCTTCTGTGCCTCTACGATTAATGTATATAGGTAATCTAGTTTTTTGTGGGGGAGATTATTGAGAGGAAACTTTCAAGCTAGCAGTTTCATACTATTTATGAGTAGCATTAGGAAAAACCCTTAATATTCACAGTTTCAGAGGGAGTGGTGGAAACAAAGCAGTGTCAAAACACAAGCTGATAAGTCAGAAAATAAATTAACCTTTAAAAGCAAGAGAAGAGTTATAGTCACTGCATGCATTTTACATATAAAGTGAAGATCACGGAAAGCTTCCTCTTGCACTACAGCAAGAATATGAAATGTGAGGAAGATTAGTTTAATTTGCTGCAGAATACAGCAAGATACTCACTGTAATTTCATAAGAACTTCATACTGGAACTTGTTACAGTGAGTTCAATTTGATTTTTTAATGTAATACAGTACATTTTTATAAACTGAACATCATTGCAGAAGAGCATGCTAACTGAATGTTAGCAATTTATATTTTATACATAATTATTTTATTCTACTGTAGCTACTGTATGCAAATCTCAACATTAGTACATAAAATACTTATTTTACTTATATGAGGAGATGAGGATGAACCTAGAAGAGGTTTGAATATCAGAATGTCATATCTGCTGCACCTGTTTTCCCAGGAAATAATGAATTACACATTATAACCCAAAAAATAAACATTTAAACTGCAAAACTATAGTTTAAATTTACATTAATCGTATTTTATGATCAGTTGTGCATCTATATTCAATGAAATCTGATCTAATCATGCGTATGCACATAAAACCAATAGTCCACAGCAGTTTCAACACCAGTTTTTCATATTTCGTATAAAATGGACTTAAAGATATATCTTCCATAAATGTTTTCAGTGCAATTCTGTCAATGAAGAAAATATAAAGTTAACTTTTAATTTTTATTTTATAGGATAAAAACTTGCATTTGCACTGCTGAAGTGTAAATAAGCCATTTAGGTTAGTTGTGCTAGTTAGTGAAAACTTCAAAGCAACTTTACTGCCCTTATGGGCAGCAGTTCCCCCACATTCAAAGGTGTAACTCAGAACAGCTGAATACTGGGAAAATTTATGTAGAGGCAGAATAATCTACTTTTCAAAAATAAAATTTTCAAGGAACAGAAATTTTAAAATGGGAAAAAGTCAAAGAAAACAGTTAAATTTCTTAATGATGTAGTCTGGAATTTGGTAAAACCATGTTCCAACACTATCATCCTCTCTCACATCCCTATGATCTATGTGCTATCTTGAAAATACAACTTGAGAACTGATTGGGTTATATAAAAATGCTCCATTATTCAATGAGATATAGATTTAATAAGTTAAAAACTGATCTTTTGCACATGTCGACTGCAAGGAACCAGAGAAAGAACTGCACCTGAAATTATAAAAAAAACATGCGTGCCTAAGCATAAAGTAATAACCTATGCATTTTGGTTCAGAGACAGAGTTTATAAAACTGCACACAGGATACTGCCTTATGTATTTTGTCTCTGTTCTTTGTAGATTACACCCAACAAACAAAAAATTCAACCACGCTAAGGTAGCACAAAATAAAAATGAGCTTCATTCAAATCTTGAACACCTAACTGCAAAGGCCTTCAGCAGGTCATTCAATGACAATTTAGCTCTTCATACCAAAAAAAATTTGGCTCACAAAAAATAAGTACAATAAACTCTTGGTAGAAGGTTCTCTTATGAGGCAACCTACCATATACTACTGCTAGATAACGAGTCTCCAAAAAAACATTACATCCCATTTTCAGCACATTTTTCATAAACATGCAACTCACTATAAAATACAAAACACTTGGCTCTCAAGAACAGTTTTATAAAGACACACTGCATCAATAAAATTTTTTCTTTCTGTTTAACTTTACATTGTAATAATTGTATTTTCACTAATGTTTATATATCAGATTTCATATTATAATGTAGTAATAATTTGCTCTGTGTGAACATAATGTTCAAGAGGAAATATCTATACACATTAACATACTAGACTATTAAAAACTCATTCAGTTACAGAATTTTATTGATACAGTAGATTAATAAAAACTGATAGGGGAAGATAAAATGGGTAGGGTATTCAGTACATTATTTAATAACACATTTTTAAAATTAAAATATTTTAAATCCTTTCTGAATTTTCAATGCCACTAGAAGTCCAGAAAAGCCTGGCATCAATACTGAGGTGTAAAATGAATCAGACAACTTATTTCACAATTTGCATCTCTTGTATTACTCTATTGAATATTGTTGAGTGATAAAAGAAAAAGTAATTTAGCACCTTTGATGACAATGGGTGCTTAGAAGCAAATTCTAAATAAGATACATGAAGGAAACAGAGATCATTCCTTTTCTTTTTCTTTCCAACAAATAGTGGCAAAGGAAAATGGCACTATTTATTCAACTGATTATTTTTCACAGTTAAATGCCAAGGAGAGTACAAATATGAACACTGACAGATATTGCTTGAGATCCATTCTAACATTTTTTTTTTTTTAAATCAACAGACCTAATAAACAGTTGGGCACTGTCAGTTTAAAGCCACTGGTAAAAGCTATACAAGCACTTAAGAAATCAGAAACATTAAAAAAGGGCTATTTACATATTTCTTCTTTAGTTCATATGTCTACAAAGCCAGCGCACATAACACTTCACAAAAATCCACAGTTAATGATATCAACATGTGTGTGGCTAAAGCTTGTGACCTAAGGACTGCAAACATAGGGGTATTAAATGTAAAGTAAGTTTTTGTTTTTCTTCAAAGACCCCATTTTGTGCACCAACAGCTTCATTCAGCCTCGAGCTTCAAATTATGAGCATTCTTCAAAGCTTTCATCTTGGAATGCAGATTACTACATGCTTCCTCATCGCCTTTCTCTTTTGGAAGTTCTGCGACGTACCTGTTATTTGAGAAGAGTCAAGAGATTCATTTTTTAAACTAAAATTTAATCATTTTATTTTGAAAAAGCTCATGTATAAATGTCTTCCATTAGTGAGAACACTGTGACTGACAGTGAGTTTACACAGTTCTTCATAAGCTATGACATAATAAATTTATAAGAGCTCTCTAAGTCTGTCTCATTCTAGTACTATAAAAAAAATTAAACCCCCCTTTTGGGAGACATCTGTTACCAAAAACTGTTGGTGGGTAATTCTTGGAATTGGCCCAAACAGTAAATTATTAATGAAAATGTTTTCAATATAAAGAATGACACAAGTACTGGGTCTTATTATTAACTATACTGTATTTTATTACACACATGAATCATTTGAAAGCAAATTATACTATGAAGCAATGAGGAAAACAATTTTTTGAGGCACGAATCTGCATTTTGTTTTTTATTCTTATAAATCTTGCTTTTTAGCAGTTATATCTGTTTTAGAGTACAGAGCACTGTTTGCAGATCTCTAGTTTACACTATCATTTGCAGTTACATGAGGATTAAATCCTGTGGTTAGATACAAACATGTTTGTCTACCATTCATGAATTTAAGAATAACTCAATCTTAAGGTATGTAGGAAAGGATAAAGACTGAATGTTATGAAAATTACAAATAAATCTTCCAAAGTTAAACTTAGGATAATTACAGATACTGGTAGTATTTCAGAATTTAAATGAATTATTGTGGTTATCCATCACAGCTGTTTCATTGTGTTCTGCAGAAGCAGACTGAGAAAATATTGCTAGCCAGCAAGAAATACAATTTTCTACATCATATTAAGCACCAAAGGGGCAGCCGTGTTAGTCTAGTTCAGCAAAAAAGGCAAAGAGTCCTGTGGTACTTAAAGACTGGGATCTTCTCCCACAAAAGCTCATGTGATAAATAAATCAGCTAGTCTTTAAGTGCCACAGGACTCCTTGCTTCCCCCCCGCCCCCACACCATACTGCAACTTTTAAAGCCTGAAAGGATTCTTGTAAACCTTTTAAACTCTGCAGGAAGGTACTTAACACATACTGGACAAGCAAGAGTTAGAGGGAACTTACCAAGCTCCTTAAAGTATCTTATTTATATAAAACAACTAATTTTCAGTTCAGTTAAGTGCTGAAACCCTTGAAGCTTTAAATACATCCAGAAGCTAATTTCAAGCATATAAATAGAACTGTATTTTACCTACAAAAGATTTTACAATACCTAGACAGCTCATCTGCTGAGACTACTGTCCCTTCATGCTGACTGGTATCTTTGTCTCCTTGTGCTCCATTTGTCTTTACCCATTTGATTTGTCTTGTCTTATGTTTAGTTTGTAAGGTCCTTGCGGCAGGATTTTTGTTACAAGTTTGAACAGTGCCTAGCACAATGGAACCACACTCCAAAACTGGGGTTCCTACATGTTACTACTATACAAATAATAAGTTATGCTGTCAGTTCAAAGGGCTAAGTGGTGAACCAGAAACTGAATCTCTGAGGACTTGATAAACAACTCAGAATGCTGGGGCTGTCTGTCGCATCTTTCCTCCAACCAGCTCTTCTGACCTATGAGGCTCCCAATTCTGGTGAGAAAAGCAGTCAACCACATACTTAAGGAAGTTCAGTAACTCTCCACTACCTTGGAATTTGGGGCCATTCTGAGGCTCCACTGAGCACCTTAATACTTCCTCCTCCTACAAACAAACTCCATTCTTTCTTAGCTAGCCAAGTAGTTCAGCATTTTTTGCTTAAATACTCTGGAATTTAAAATATTAAGTACATAAAACTAAGCCCTAGAAGTCCTAGATTATGTCCTAAATTACATGTCTCCTAAATAGTCTTGCTTGAAGTCTGTTGGCTTGGTACATAATAGTAAACTGAAACTTTCCTAACCTGCAGATATCCTCAACTTCAAAAGACAAGGCAAATGAAAGTTTTTCAGCTGTAGTGGGGAAAGAGCTGCCACATTCCTTTAAAAATTTAAAGGCATATAAAAGCAACTGAGGGAAGAATACAACTTTAAAAAATAAAAGGAAATACATGGCTCCAGGGAGTGTCTCCTATCTTAATTTTTATCATGGTCACACATTGTCCATTTTCCATAATAACTACACTATCCTGAGATAAACTTTAACTATTTAAAATTCACCTCCCCATCCCCTTACCCCCCGAGCTCAGGAACTTGCAACTTTTTCCATCTCCTACTGAATTTAGTAGCATAGCACCATGCAAAACTTAATGACCCCACTATAAAACTAGGAAACAGCCATTTAAACATTGTTAATTTAAAGGTAAGATTGCTAAAATAATATAATCTTTATGCAAAAAACAGATCTTCTTAATAGTAACACTTTAACTTACAAGTTTCAATGACTGTTTATAGGTAAACTCCATAAATAATTAAAAAGATTTAAGTTAAAATTACTATTTATAGGCAAACTCCATAACTAATAATTTATTACTCTTCTATTTCAGACATTCTGCTAGTGACACTGATACATAAAAAGGCCACCATAAAACTTCCTAACATCCTCGTGAGGCAAATAAGCACATCTACTTCAAATATACACATCACCAATATAGGAACATATCTAAAAATTTATGATTTTCATTTTAGGGATGTAAAAATTCAGTTTATGAGTAATCTGTCAAATCTTTTCACAAAACAAGAAAATTCTGAAAAATTTGGATTCAGAAATGTCAAAGTGTTTTAATTCAGGAAATTAATCTGCATATGCTAAAGCCACTGATGAGCATCATGGGAGTTATCATTCAGGTCACGTCCTCAATGTTACCAGGATGTCTGACAGTCTCTCCTCTAGCCCAGGTGCATGGGAGTCCCATGACTGTGGTGCACCATGGAGATGTAATTTGGGTGCAGGGTCCTGCCCATAGGAGAACAATGCAAGTAAGAAGCATATGAATCACAACTCTCATGAGGCATTGCAGCTGCTCAGGCACATACTGAAATCAATGTTGGCTTGAAACAATTTTTTTTTAATTTAGATTTTCCCCAGGAAAAACTGCAAGTGTCTCACAAAAAATCATTGATTTTCTCATAGAAAAATTCAATATTGCAGAAGCCATAATTTTTCACCAAAACACACTCATGGAAATTTCTCACCAGCTCTGTTTAGGTGTATATCTTGAAAGCTGAAATATACCCTATCAAAATGTGAATAGTGAGTTTTTGGTTGTTAACCTTAGGCTTACAAAGAGGTACCATACATACTCAAAGAACACATTTCAAACATCTGTCTTACACTGATTGTGGAAACTTCCTCCTCCTCCATTACTTCTTCTTGGGGAATGTCATCACTGACAGGAGAGCCACCCTGAAATACATCCATCTCTTCACTAGATTCATTTTCTTTACTTGATGCTTGCTTGGTGCGTCCAGCACGGCTACAATTAAAAATCACAATAAATTAATTTTTACAGAACATGGATCTTTAAGCACACAAAAGCACTTTTCAATTAAAAAAAATCCTTCCAGCTAGCCTTTTAAAAAACTGTTCTTAATCTGCTTCCTGTAAAACTTTCACAAGAAGGGTTTCCAGAATTGCAGAAATTCTATTAGGCGGCTGAGTAATTACTTTTGAAACCAAAATTACCCCAGGATGATGTGTTAGGGGTGCAAAACAATGTATGAGGTTATACCGTTAATATGTTTACAACTATTTATGTTGATGTTAGACTAAGCATAATTTTTTCCTAACACCTTAAACCAAATTGCAGGGGAAAGGGTGGTTTTTGTCAGATCAATAACCCTGGTAAAAAGATGATGCATCTCAGGTACACTGTTGGCTTCATATTTTTCAGATACATCATTTGTTTCACAGTAAAATGAAAGGTAAGAACACGTTTCACAAGACAATCACTCCATGTCTAATCTTTGAATATTTGTCCTTAAGAAAGCTGCACATCACCTTCAAAATGCAAACCTAGAAACTTAAATTCATAACTCTGCTAGATACCAAAAACCATCAACTAATAATAATTGGTTTTATGGCTCATTACAACAATTTGTAACATGTTACATGGTCTGCTACCCTTAATTGCCCATTTCAAACACTTTATGCTTAGCGTTAACCCCCGAAAACCCACTTCATTTTGAGTGACCACCTCTAATAAATATCCATGAACCTTTCTGCTTAAAAATTTTTCCCAACTCTTATTTAGCTCAGACATCCTGCTTCCTTCCCCAGGCCTGAAGGAGAGCTCTGTATAACTCAAAAGCTTGTACTCCATCAGCCACTGTAAGGTAGTCCATTAAAAATTGTCACCTCATCTGCCTTGTCTTTTTCAATAACACATTGGGCATTTGCCAACTAGATCTAGATATCATTGTGTGTATATAAATCATGAAAATGCAAGGCTGAAAAGGACCTTGAGAACTCAAGTCCAGCCCTTTACCCTGAGGAAGGACCAGGCAAACCTAAACTACTCCCAAAAGGTGTTTGTTCACCGTTCTATGGGCATGTGGAAAAAATTGATCATCTTCTTTATTGTAGCACTTAGCATATTTGAAGACTTATCAGGCCCACCCTCGCTCTACTTTTCTCAACAGTAAGTATGTCTGATTTTTTAACCTCTTATCCTAGATCAGTTTTTCTAAATTTTTTAAAAAACTTTTATTGTTCCTCTCTAGACTCCCTCAGATTTGTCCACGTCTTTCCTAACATGGCATCCAGAACTGAACATAATACTTCGGCTGAAGCCTCACCAGCCAAAGAAAAGCGCAACCACTATACTCACTGCATCCCAGAACAATCTTCCTTTTTGCATGTGCATCACACTGTTGACTCGTACTCAGTCAGAACCAAATATAACCAGCAGGTTCTTTTCAGCAGTTCTACCAACTGAATTACCCATGTTGTAGTTGCCCACTTGATCCCCCCCCCCCCAATGAAGTACTTTGCACTTCTCTCTATTGAACTTCATCCTCCTAAATGCACATCAATTCTCCAGTTTGTCAAGGTCCTTTGAATTCTAAGCTCATTTTCCAAAGCAGTTGTAATCTTTCCCCGTCTGGGGTCATTCACACATTTTATAAAGATACTCTCCACTCCATTATTCAAGTCAATATTGAAAATATTAAGTTGTACCACACCCATGACTCATCCTTGTAGGACCTCACTAGATACATCCTCCCAGTTTGAAACTGAATCACTGTTAACTACTCTTTGAGTATGGTCATTCAACATTTGTGTACCTACATCTAGTAATTTCACCTAGACAGATTTCACTAGTTTACTTATGAAAATGTCACATGGGACTCTGCCAAAATCAGGGCCGTTCTAGGGGGGTGGGTGAGGCCCAGGGCCAATCAGCCTGTGCCCCCTGCCTGATGTAGGGTGGGCTGAGCCAGAGGTCAGGCTCCAACTCTGCCCCTGGGCCAGCTGGTCAGCCTCTAGGGGCAGGCCAGCTCAGAGGCCAGACCCCATGTGCCTGTCCCATCTCTAGGCCAGCTTGCTGCCAAAGGTGGGGGGTGCAAACACTAGGACCACCAAACCATAGGTGCTGGGGCAGCTGCCCCACTCACCCAGACCTAGAGATGGCCCTGGCCAAAAAGCTTACTAAAAGTCAAGATATTCTATGTTAACTGTTTCTCTCTTATTCTGTAGGCCAGTGTGTCTGTCAAAAAAGGTTGGTTTACCATGACAAATCCATTCCGGCTGATCCTTTTACCACTAATATTCTCTAGGTCAACAGCAGGCAAACTACAACCTGTGGGCCAAATCTGGCCCATGCTCACTCTTCCTCCTCCCTCCCTCTCCAGCTCCACAAGGTGCTGTGCAGGAGAAGGAGAGATGCAGGAGCTCTGAAAGACACAGAGCCTCCTGCACCCCTCCCTTGTAGTGAAGGGCCAGCCCAGTGCACCCTAGGCAAGGGGGGCAGCTGCCACCCATCAGAGCCAGGGGAGGGCAGGTAAGTGCCAGGGAGGGGGCTCCAGCCAGGCTGGGCTAGCCCTTCACAGGAGTTGCAGAGCCAGAGCCAGTTGAATGCTGCCTCGTGGGTCCTAGTACCGTACAGCTTCCATTTCTGTGTGTGTTCTCTGCTGACAACAACACAGCACTCAAGCCCGTGCAGGAAAGCAAGCTTACATGGGTCTGATAAGGATATCCTCCTGAACAGCTGGGCCAGTGGCCAGCAGCTAAAGCAAGAGCCCTTCCCGTCTGAGTACCTTGCTCTTTCTTCTCTGAGACTGCTCTGCTTCAACTTCTGGAGCAGAGCAGTTAAAACAGCAGGAGAGGGGAGTGGAGGAGGGATTCCCTAAGCAGTGTTGTGGTAAATAAGGGACGGGGAACTCCTAGGGCCCAGCAAAGATGTAGGCTAAGTGATAGCCTGGATTCCTTAGTATGGGGCTGCCTAGGAGCATGTGTGCAGGCTCTGCCCCCCAGCCTTCCTGCTGCGGCTGCACTGAGGCTGAAAGCTGCCTCCTGCCCTGAAGGAGTGGGGAAGGGGAGGGCAGGGCAAAGCTGGGGGACTGTGATCCTGTCCTCCAACTCCTACCACAGCAACAGCTTCCAAATTCCCTGACCTACCTGGCTGGACAATTCACAACACAGCACTGTACTGTGAGTGAGCGAGAGAGGGTATAGAGGGAGCCAGGGAGATTCCTGGAGCTTGGGGGGGTGCAGACTAAGGACTGGATGGAGCCTGCTGGGGTGGGAGCTATTGCCCCCAAGTGTCCTGCAGCAGCTGCAGAGGCTGAGTCAGTGAGGCTGAAAAACCTCCCTCCAGCCCTGAATAAGTCAAGGAAAAAGGGCAGGGCTGGGGGCTGCAACCCCACATCCCATCCCTACTACAGCTGTCCCATTACTGCTTGTGGCATGGCACACAGTGGGAATGGCCACTGCTGCCCTTCAGGGAAGAGAAATGACAAAGAAAACCCTCTATCTCCAACCAGAGGACCTGCAAGGCAGGGGGGGGGGGGGCCCCAATGGGGGCATTGGTTCTTGGGGGCCGGAAACCCTGGTGGGCCCCCATCTTTGTCGTCACCCCCCCCCCCCCGGCCAGTCCCTAAACCTAGGAAGGGGAGGGAAAGTGGCAGCTTGTGCCTCCCCCCCAACTCCAGCTGAAGTTGTGAGGGAGGCCGAGCAGCTGGCCACTCCCCCACTTTCCCTGCCTGTGGCTTGCTATGAGTGGCCATATATCACATGTGGCCCTCAGGCCAAAAAATGTTGCCCACCCTTACTCCAGTTGCTTATAAACTGATTGTTTAATTGTTTATTCCATTATCTTCTCAGTTATGAAAGTCAGGCTTACAGAGAATTTCAAGTATCCTTTCAAAGGAATGTTCACACTTTTCCAGTCCTTTGGGATCTCATCCATTCTCCATCAGTTCTCAAAGATAATTACTAGTTGTTCAGGGATTGCTTCATTTACTCCTTACATACCATAGGATAAATTTCATCAGGCTCTACCAACCCGAATACACCTAACTTATCTGAAATTTAATCTGTTCTTTCCCTGTTTTGATTTGGCCTCCTTTCCCCTTGCTGTTAGTATTGTGTTGAACATTTGGTCACCATTAACTTGTTTCGTAAAGAAAGAAGGAAAACAGCCATTATATACTTGAGTCTTCTTGATGTCATCAGTTATTAACTTTCATTTCCTGCTATGGAGATCTAACTTTCCTTTATCTTTCTCTTGCTTCCATTGCATTTAAAGAACCTCTTCCAATGCCTTTATGTCCCATGTTAGATGTAACTCATCTTATGCCCTATCCTTTCTGATTTTGTCCCTACAAGCTTGCAGTTATTCTTTTGTACCCCTCTAGCCATTTATCCACATTTCCATTTTTTGCAGAATTCCTTTTTGTTTTTCCACGTAATTCATGAGTTTCTAATGAAGCAATATTGGCCTCTATTCGTGCTGTCTTTCCCTCACACTGGGATTTCGCAGTTATGCCTTTAATACCAACTCCTGAGGAATTGCCAGCTCTCCTGAACTTCTTTATCCATTAGATTTTACTCCTATGGTACCTTATCTATCATTTTTTTTGAGTATGTCCCCCCCCACCCCACTTTTTAAACTCGATTGTTTTTATTTTGCAGCTCTTGCTCTTTTTTGACCCTAGACTCATGAAATTTATCATTTCATGATCTTTCAGCCAAATTGTCTTCTTTCTTGATTCATTACCAATTCCTCCCTGTTAGTCAGAATCAAGTCTAAAAAGGCCTGTTCTCCTGGCTATTTCCTTCATTTTCTGGAACAAAATGTTATCTCCAATATATCCTAAAAACTTAGGGGAAACTTTGTGTTATGCCATATAACTTTTCCAACAAAAGTCTGTGTAGTTAAAGTCACTCATTACTAAAAGTTCTTGAGCTTTGGCTATTCCTATTATTTGTTTTAGAAAAGTCTCATCCACTTCCTCTTACTGATGTGGTTTTCAACAGCAGATCCCTACTATGATTTCATATCAGCTTTTGACCTCTTAACTTTAATACTCTCACTTCCATCTGAATCTGAGAGAGTCTGTCTGTCTTGATATATAAAACAACAGCTCTTCCCTTGTCTCCCTAAACAAGCCATTTCTTTTTATAGCAATATTCCAATCATAAAACATATTCTACCTTGTCTCTGTCATGCCAATTAAGCAATAATTTAGCTTATGTACTGGTATTTCCAGTTCTTCATTCCTCATACTCTGGTTATGTGTACTGAAAGTGTTTCAGATATCTACTGTTCTACAGATAACTATAGAGAAATATAGGTAACTATAGAGAAATAAGAACACTGGAGTTTTACAGATAACTATGGAGAAAAGAAGCAACCCCATGTGCCCTATGACTTTCAGGAATGGGACTCTTGGTAGACTGTAGCATATCTTGTATTCAAAATATTAGTCAGTGAGGTTGTCTTCAAGTGGGTAAAACCTGACCTTTCAATAGAAAGGCCAGATGGAAATTTGGAACTTACACTTTTTTTTGCTGTGATGGTGGTGTTTTGGGGGGCCTTCCTCGTCTTTTCTGTGGTGTAGACTGCGTCGATTCAACTGCACTAATTTCAGACGGTTCTACTCTGTTTTGAGGGAAACCCAAATTGCAAAGTATCAAATTATAATTAATATCCAAACTTTAAAAAAAAGCTGCAGTTTAGAAAAAAAGAAACGCACCTCTGTTGCGCTCTTTTTGACGTTCTGTATTGCCTGCCTTTTGGCTTCTGTTCCAAGTTTTCACTTTGCCCTTCTTCCTCCTCCTCCTCCTCCACTACTGGTGCTTCAGATGCTGCTTTTTTTCTGCCCCTTTTAGATGCCTTCGTTGTTGGTTCTTCCTTTGGTGTACTGCCAATAGCTGCTTTTGGAGGTCGTCCTCTTCTTCCTTTCTTTGGTGGACTGTTTTGTTCATCCTCACTTTCTAATACATCTTCCTTTAGCCTCTTTTCCTCTTGCCACTGTGGTTCATCAGATTCTGAAACGACTGCTCCTCTCTTTCTTCCCCGCTGACTCCCCCTGAGTTTCTGCTCTTGCCCCAATTTATTCAGGTCATCTATACCCAACTTCTCTTCCGAGTCTGCGATAGTTGCTTTCTTTCTACTTCTGGGCTTCTCTACCTCTGACTAAAGAGACAGTTGAGGTTACTTTTTTAAAGAAACATTTTAATTTTTACCTTTTACCATTTTTACTTTCAGCAAATTACCCCTGAAGGCATTAGCATAAGATCTTGCACTATACATCAAATATCTTTGCAAGGGTATATACATAAATACATATATATAAATGTCAACAAACATACAGAAAATATTCTAAGGAAGTTGAGCTATTAAGATCTAACAACATATGGGGCCTTCCTCATTTCAGTTCTTAGCTATAAAAATGTGCAAATAAAAGGATAATTAAGATATTACAAAAATGTCTATACAAATTCTTCAATGGTGATAGAGAACTAACACAGAGCATCTCACCTGCCCTTACATGGGAGCTTGCAGAAAACTAGATTTAAATTTATATGTAAACTAGCTGTAATACATCAAAATGACATGGAAAAAATCAAAACAATCTATTTCATAAATTCTTTTGATTTTCCCCCATCATTTTTGACAGGTTCTAGCTAGTATGCATCAGAGGGGTAAGGAGGGATGGGGTAATGGGACTGGCAAAACTGAAGGTGAGAGGTGCGGGGTGAGGGCACGGGGGGAAGGATGAGGGCATGGGATGTGGAGGGAGGGATAAGAAGCAATGCAGCAGGGGCAAGAGGTGGGGGTCTTGAAGGGGTGCCTAAGAGCAGGAGATGGGGGCAATGAAGAGGAGGGCTGGAGGTGTCAAAGTGGTGAAGAGGCATGGGCAGCAGATGGGGAGCATGGAAAATAGATGAGGCAGAAAAGGGGTGCATGGGGGCAGGAGGTGGGCTGGTGAAGAAGGGCATGGGAAGATGCGGGCACAGTAGGTGTGGGTGGTGGCAGGAGGAGGGGCAGGGGGAGATGGGGGCAGTGAAGGGAAGGGCTGGAAGCAGGAAGTATCAGGGTGGTGAAGGGGGCCATGGGCAGGATATGGACACAGAAAGGGTGGGTGGGGGCAGGAGCTCGGAGGGCTGCTCCTGGGCTGGACCATGCTCGCAGCACCATTCTCTGGCTGAGGCCAGATTTCGGTGGCTGCTCCAGTCCCCGGCCAGGACTGCACCATCATGGCAGCAGCTCCACTTTCTGGCCAGGGCTGGGGACCACGGCAGCAGTGGCTCTGCTCACCAGCTGGGGATGGTGTCCCAGCGGCAGCTCTGCTCCGTGCCTGGGGCTGGATTTCACCAGCAGCAGTGCCACTTCATGGCCAGGACCGGACTGTGGTGGGGGCCAGACTCCACCGTTGGTGGTGCCACTTCATGATGAGGGCCGGATTCCAGCAGTGGGGGTGAGATTCTACTGCTGGCAGTGCCCTGATTTCCAGAGGTGCAAGGGGTCCACAAGCCAAAGCATACACACAGAGCATGGCAGGCTCGCCTCCAGTCTTCCTGGGGTGTTGCCTGCCCTGCGCATGGGAGCCAGGTGGTAGATTTCACATCACGCATGCACATAACAAATTAGGAGCGTAGATTATGTACTCCAAATACAATATTTCCAGAGTTTCATACTATTGGTGTTGGGCTCACTACAGCTGAGAACATTACAAAACAATCTCCCATCCTATACCAAATACTACATTATATTTTGACCCACTTCTCATATACAAGGGAGAGCACTCCAAAGGATATTTCATAGAGTAATATAGTCATAGAACTGGAAAGGACGCCACAAGATCATCTAGTTCAGTCTCCTATACTTATTGCAGGACCAAATGTTATACAGACCAGGGGTTTTCAGAATTTTTTTTGCTGGGAACTCCTCTGAAAATATTTCAGGCTGTGACCCCTTCAGCAGCACCCCTTCCTGCCCCCTCCGCCAAAAAGAGTGTTAACACCATATTCCATACCACTCTGCTGCTGTGGGTGGCACTGCCTTCAGATCAACTAGCCAGAAGCCCCTGCTCGCTACTCACCCAGCTCTGAAGAGCTCTGGCTGTCAGCCATGCATAGAGCTGACAGCCGCAGCTCCAGCATGCAAGGAAGATGTCAGCTCTCATCATCTTCCCCCCACAATAATCTAGTGACTTCTTGAAGGGTCTCAGTTCCTGGTTTGAGCACCCCTGATCTAGCTCACCCAACACAGGTGTTTGTCTAATTTGCTCTTAAAAATTTCCAATGATCTACATCACCTTATTTTACATCAATAATACTGTTAGCAAACCAACGACATCATTATATTGCAAATCCAAATGGAATGCTTAAATACATACTTGCATCTGCTCTATCCCCAGCTGGGTCAAAGCAAATATGTTTTCCCCAAAAGCCATTCAAATATAGAGTGGACCTGTCTCTCTCAAACCACTGTGTGAAGATCTGAGTTAGTAATCAGACTTATGTCAGCTAAATTGTGCATAACTAATCTTAGAAAATCTCAACTGGTTACAGTAAAAACTGGCTACTAGCCTCTCCCCTCATTGCATATATATGCCCATTCCACTGTACCTGTACGTTCTCCAACTGTTGTTGGAGAATTTCCCCTTGGGATACCAGCTGGAGGTATAATCGCTCCCCATTGCCTCACACAATGCACAGGTATAAAGGGCAAGCCCATCACTGACACCTTTCACTACCAGAAAAATTTTGATAGTGAGGGAATGAAGGACAGCTTGTGGAATGGATACATGCATCATCTCAAAGAAAAACACTAACCTTTTTTATTTGAGTGATTACACATGTCTATTCCACTGTAGGTGGCTCCCAAGCGGTCCAAAATCGAGGTGTGCTCGGAGTCTATTTGAACAGAGACTGGTGACCCACATATCCAAATGTGACCACCTCTAGACTGTTGAGACACTATGTAGTTAAAGGGAAACTTACAACATGAAGACCAGCTTGCTGCTTTGCAAATGCTTAACATGAGAACATGAGCCAGAAAGGGCACAGAACTCCAGAGGAGTCATGCTAGCCAACTGGCAGCAAAACAACTGGAAATCCAAGATGAAACCCCTTGAGTGGAGACTACACAGCTTTTCCTTCTGTCTGTGAACTCAGTGAATAATTCTGCTGAAGACCTAAAAAGACTTGGTCCAGTTCAGATTAAAAGGTAAAGTTTTGCTAACATCTGGAGTGCAAACCCTCTCCTCACCCTGATGGGCACGAGACTTTCAGAAAAAAGTTGGAAAGAAAACCGCTTGCTTGCGTATCAACTGCAAACCACCCTCACAAGAAACCTTAGGAGAGGAGAAAGATAACGTTTTATCACTGAAGAGAACTATATTTGATATTAATGCCTTCAGTTTCCCCACTCTGCTGGCTGTCGTAATAGCCCAAAAAAGGTTCAAAAGAGAGTAGGTTGCTAGGCATTGAATAGGGGAACTTTTCTAAGACCAGGTTCAAGTTCCACGAGGAAAGAGAATCATGAACTATTGGGGGGGGGGGGGCCAAGGCTCCTCCGAAATTTAATGGGCATCATATTGGGGAAAAAAATGAGTGGTCTTCCATAGGCAAATGAAATAGGTGCACTCGCTAACCCTTGCTGCTTTAGGGACAGAAAATAATCCAACATGTGCTGACTAAAAGAGAGGTCTGAGGATAATGCTTTCAATCTGAACCAAAAATGGAAAATTTTCCATTCAGTCACGTACTGGTAAGTACTCCTAATTGATGGTTTTCTGCTATCTAGCAGCACTGCCAGGATATCTCCACAGATGTTAGTCGCGAAGAATCTACACTTTCACATGAACTGTAGATTGGGATGAAGGAGGTGACCATGATTAGGCAAAAAAAGTTTGCATGTAGTGGGAATGACAATGAAAAACAGAATGACGGGTAACAATTCCAAGAACCAGTACTGATGGGGATGAGAAAAAGATGAATCTTGTCCTGTTTTATTTTGCACGGAACTCTGTGCAGGAGAGGGACAGAGCAAAAGCATATAGAAGACCATCTAGTCATGACTGCAGACAAGGGAGCAAAACAAATGACAATTTTGGTTGTGGTCTGTCGCAAACTGATCCACTTCAGGAAGTTCCCTAGAGCTGGAAAATAGGGATGCTATACCTGGATGAAAGGACGCATAAAATCATAGACTTTAAAGTCAGAAGGAACTATTATGATCAAGCAAGTTTATTAAGTACAGAAAGATTTTAAGTGACTGTAAAATAGAGAAACATAAATCAGATTTGATTAGGAAGAAAATCAACCCCACAACTGGCATACAAGATGATCTCCTGAGATACAATTATTTCACCAAATTTGAAATGATTTTGACAATTAGTTTCTGAATTACTACATTCTTAAAATCAAAGTACTTGCCAGAATGGGTTTTCCTCAATGTACTAAATTCTGCTTTTCAGTATCTGTCTTACCATTAAATGTCAACCACAATCCCTCTTCCAGTGAAACAGTTCTATACTGTTATCATCATAAACATCTTATGTTTTCATATTCAAGAGGGGACAGAAATGCACAAAGGAAGTGCAGAAATAGAAAATATTGAACTCTCATTCCTGAGGTCAGGTTTTATTTTCTCCATTGAATTTCACTGGTCACCCATATGTCCTCTTAAACTTTGAAACAGGAATGGTTTGTATCAGCAACTACATGGCTCTTGGTCTCCCAAAATTTGTCCAGAATCACAGCCAACGTACATATATATTAACCTCTTATAAAACCAAGTTTTACATAATTAACATGATATTACAAAAATACCAACTACATGTAATAAATTAAACAGTCCATGATTTAAAATCAGATCAGCTCAAAATGGCTGTCTTGTTTCCCTTTCCCCACTTCTCTTTCAAAATTATTTTAACAGATAGTAATCTTAAATGCTAGTAGTAGTAAGAAATCAATAGTTTATGGCACCTTTAAATTGTCTATGTCTATTCAGATGGTATATGACATCAGTTCCAGCTCTAACAAGGTGAGAAAAAGATTAAAATTTGGGTAAGAATTCAAGGCAGATGGGAAAGGCAAAATGATTATCAGAATGATACAACCTCAAGGTTCATTGTCTTAAGAATCAAGGTATAAAAGGTATAAAACCAAGGTATAAAAACCTTACATTCTTCTTGAAATTGAGATTCTCCATCCTTTTCAGTAGCATGGCACATTAGTTTATTTTCCTGATCATTCACAGGATACAACAACATAAAACAATCAGCAGTGTCTCAGACTAGGCAGAATATGGGCCATTTACATGAGAGAAACTTCTACATCCTAAGCAACCTGGTAAAGTTTACCCCAGCAGAACAGCAGCAGCAGATATGTGAGCTACAAAACAAAAAGTGGACTGGGGGGCTGGAACATAAGAGATAGTGACACCAAAAATACTATCTCCTGGGTGCACTGCTTTCAAAAGAGGCAAATTATAGAAAAGGGGGCACAATTATTATATCCATTTTGAGAGCCCAATTATTGACAAACTGCCAGCTAAAGCAAACTGATGTAGAGAATTCTTCATGGTGGAAATGCAGAGAAGAGCATGTGAAATTTTTACTGAACTATTTAAACTGTTTTATAAACAAAAGAAAAATGGTTATTAGAGATCATCACAAATGGTAATGATTTTTTTCCTGTATTAATTTTCTGTTATATGAAAGTAAGAGATCTTTATAGTGTGGTTAAAGTCAGAAAAATTAATGCAAATAAATCATGAGGTTCCATTTTTACCCTGTTTGTGATTTCTACATAAACATGCTCAATTCACAAATATGAAATAAAATTCCCATTTTTCAGATCTATCAGAAGCCTCTGATACCACTGACCACATGAATTGGTGTCACCTACAGGACTTTGTAGGAACAGGCTGATTTCCCACATATATCAATAAATGACTGATCATCCATCCCCCAAATGTCATCTCCCAGAAAATAATAATGCTATTAAACCTATAGAACATATATTTTAAAGTTGTTGGGCATCAACCCAATGACAACACTGTTCTATAGTATCCTACATTTGTCTTTGATATTACAGAGCAGTTTCATTTCTACACTGAATACCATAGGCAAAAGCCTTTTTTCTTGACAAAATATGTATCAAATCTCTTGTTGATATGTGTTCGTCATCACTTGTTGAACTCCATCTTTTAGATATCACAGGAATCACTGAAATGAAGCTGTCTCCGTTTCCAAAGCAACAAGCCACAGTTAAGCATACTAAACTCTGGTGAGAGGTCAAACATGACCGAAAAGGTTAGCTGACTTTGACTGAAAAAATCAGAAGATCCTGACTTAGGTACAAGTAATCTCCATACTAAAGTTAGACCAAAATGCAAACTCTTACATGCACAGTATGTCTAAGCTCAGTTGGATGTGTAAGTTAATAGCCACTGATTTCTCCCTCACTTTTATAACAACTTTGTTGTAGCTGCAAAGCACTCTAGCATCAAGAGAAGGAGACAGCATATCAACATGTTTTACACAACTATCTAATTTTGTCATAATCAACTTATATAGCAACAGGCACTCTCAGATATCCAACCAAATGCAACTAGTTAAGAAAAAGTGCACAGTGTTTGCTCATAATGATCTGGAAAAGGGGCCTGAAATTCAGTTCTCTTGCCTGCAGAGAAACCTGAAAAAGCAGGGATCAATTAGAAAAATAACTAAGAGATCAAGACAATCTGTAGTAATTAGATTCCATGTGACCTGAAAAACATGTTCAGACAGACTGATGCTTGTGCTCTTGAGGGATGAGGCCAAATAATATTTCTTGGCCTCAGTCATACCTGTTCTGTGCAGCAGTACAAATTATCTGTACCAAAGATGCTCAGACTCCAGGGGCCTCTTCAGCCAATTACTTCTCCATTCTCAAGCTTGAGCTGTTTTAATTTCCAAAATTCTGTTTAAACCATGGTGTCCTTTGGGCACCAGGGGAATACAGGACATAACAGGTAATGGACAGTACTCTCAGTTGATAGAAGCTGGCTGACTATAGGAAAGGGAGTTCTGATTTGCCTGATCTCCACTGAAAAGACAACTAAAACATAAGACAATAGAGCATTACGACTGTAATGAAAAACTGCTCTGCCAGCAATATGAATATGAAAACACCACCACCCACCCTTTTTCCCCATCAGACAAGGGAAGGATTTTCAAAATTCTCAGCAGGGTGACCAGGTATCTCAGACAGCCCAAACAAGTCCCTATAACCAAGTCAATGGCCAATCCTACAGGAGGTCTCCTTAATCCACTAGTAATCAAGTTCCAAATGGTAGCCATGTTAGTCTAGTCTGGCAAAACAAACAAGGAGTTTGGTGGCACTTTTAAAAGACTAACAAATGTATTTATTGCATAAGCTTTCGTGGGACAGAATCCCACTTCATCAGATGCTTGAAGATGGAGAATCAAGCTTACTCTTCTGTAGCTGGATTTGTTGTGCACTGCTACCAACTAGGGTCATCTTCGAGCATAAATTAAAGCACAAGACTACTAGGAGCCCTGAGCAAATCTGCATCTCGGATGCCTGCCCCAATCTCTTTGCAATACAGCCTAAGTGCAAGGCAAATCATACACTAATTCTCACTAGGCTACCTCCTCCAAACCCTGGAAACCAGCTCTTGCTGGTGATCTGCAAATCTTATTGCTAGCCATCATGATCTGGTTAGTATCATAAAGAAAAGATAACTCTCATGTGCATGCACACACACAGACATAAAACATACACATTGAATAAAAGGCTGCCTTTTTGGCATAGTCTTATTTCACATCGTAACTGCACTGACCATAATGAACATCAGCTAAACTCCATGTAAAAGCTGAAGTTTACAAAACTACACCAGTTGATCCTGTTACAAGGACTGCATAAGCTAATTTGTTCAGTGTAGAGTCCATTAAGTTTAATTTAGTTGAACCAACTGCAACTTAACCAAGCAGCTCACCCTTACAAGATCAGAGTCGTCTCTCTTGTCAGTTTTCTTCCCCGGTAAAGGTGAAGCCATTGTGAAATCTTCATTTTCACTGTGGTCCATCTCAGTACTGTCAAGCCTATCAACACAAACATTTATCATTATATAATATCAGGAATGCAGTAATAATTTTAATTTTATTGTATGTATGTATGTATCCATCTAAGCTGTCATATTTGTAGTAGTTTTACCTGCATAAGCAATCTAAAAAAACAAGCAAGCAAATTGAGCATACTTCTAATCATTTTTTCAGATGACCTATCACTGGTAATATAATGGACGACTTATAAAAACATATTTTTCATGGCTTTTCTTCAGCATTTTTGTAATTACTAAAGAAATCTGTTTAAATAAGAGTATCGCCCACACCATTCTCTCTCTGATTCAGCACTGATGACATAATGCTCGATTTGTGACACTCCAATCAGACTGATGTCAAATAAATGCATTACTTCACTACAGAGCTAAACAGAATTGGACTAGAGAAAGCTGTTTAAAAAAAAACAAGGGAATTTTTAAAATATGTATTTGAAAAATTTCCAGTTTTTCAGTCAAACTTTGATTTAATTTTATTTTTAGTCTAAATTTTGAGCATATAACTATCTCTAGTTGTGAAGGAAAAAGACAATTCAAAACAAACATTCTGTGACTAAATATAATTTAGAAAACTATTGACAAACTAATTTTTAATACAATTGTTCACATTCGTCCTTAAGTTTTCCACAATGTTATATTCCTCTACAACCACACATTACAAATTCGAATTCTGCCCTGAGAATTTAGCTTAGTAGCTGAATAATAAATTAATCAACACGACTAGAATCCAGAAGTCAACTGAGCCCTAAGCAAGAAAAAGGGTTGCCAAGGCCATTCGGTTTTGGTTATTGGAGCTGCCACATGGCAATATGGCATATCAAAGCATAATTTTCTTGCACCTAGACAAAACAAAAGATGTTGATAGCAAACTGAGGGTATTGATGCACAGTGATTAAATTAAATTAAAGGAACAGAGAATTTTAAAAAATAATTTCAAGTTTTAAGATTCTTAATACTGCACCATCTAAATGATGAAATAGAAAATTCATTCAGCTTCACAATTCATAAACATAATAAACTTACTAACAGTTCAACAGTAAAATATTTCATATACCATATAATTGTGTGAAGAGAGACCTAGAGATAATATTTTTTTCAATTTCTGAAGGCTGTATTTGTATTCCTGTTACCTGACAGTAACTTTTAAAAGTTATAGAGTAAGTCTGTTTAAAGATTGTTCCCTAGCTGAGGTAAAAATTATCTACATACTATAATACCTATTGGTGCAGACTGGGCTACGTCGTGAGAAACGATTCTCTGTCTCTTTCAAGGTTAAGCAAAAAACAAAACTTCTCTGGTATAAAGTCATTTTTGAAAAAATACAAGTGATATCCTAGCTACATTAATACACACAAGAGTTTGAGTACTTTTTTTTCAACAGTGTGTGTGTGTGTGTGTGAGAGAGAGAGAGGGAGACAGAGATTAGAGATGACCATTCAAATTGGTCACAGTGTGTAGAATGGCCTACCTAGTGAACAGAGCACTGGAGAGGGACCAGGATACTTATTATAGTATGAGGACCATTTGTTTCATATACTTTGGGTTGGAATGATGCAGCCATTTTAATACTGCAAATACTGCACAATTGTTTAGGACAGAAAGTGAATGCTGTTATCCATTATTAGAACAATTAAGATATGTAAAATATGGTCTGGCATGTGCTGCAGTTACTCCTACTCTTAGCAAAAAAAAAAAAAAGGGGGGGGTGGAGGGCAGGGCATGTTTAATGGACATGAGTGATCAGGAGCTCGATTTTATATCTCATCTCAAAGACTGTATCTATGCTGTGGTGCAATGCTCTCAACATGCTGGTAGACTGGTTCAGCACTAACCACAAAGAAGAGTTATACCTATTGAGTCATTAACATCAGTTCCTACAGTATTCCCTTGAGGTCTCTATTCAAGTACTGACCAAGCTTAGTCTTGTTAACTTGTAAGACCTGAAGAGCTCACAGCCAAAGTGTTACAGCCAAGGCTATAACTTTTGATGCACAGCTCACCAGTGACTGTTGAACAATCTGAATCTGGCCAAATTAGTGCAACAAATTAAGATTACACACTGGAGCAGGGGAGAAACTGGCTTCCAGTTTGTGTCCAATAAATACTTATCCCCATCCATTACTTGTTTTACTACTTAACTATTGTTCTTCAATGTGGTTTGTCCAGCATGTATAATCAATCACCTTCATCAACTGCTCTAAAGTTAATGAGTCACATTAAAACTAGTATTACAAATAAGCTGATAGTGTCAGCTGTCCAGTGGCACCACCAAAGGATAGCCTGCCTAAAACCTTAGGTCTTGAGAGCATGCACTCTCTCTTTACTGTCAGATACAACAGGAAATGATGATGATGTAGCTGGAATTATTGTTAACACCACAAACTTGATAAAAACCCCAGATCTATAACTGAATGTGTGCTTTTTATTTTTCATTGTATTTGATGATTTAACTTTGGTTTTGATTTGCTTTCCTGTAATGTACTTGGGCTGCCCTTTTATTTTTTTTTTTTAAATCTATTTTCGTTGTGGTGCTGCACCAAATTCTAGTTTCATTTATATTAATGTGCTGGTTACTCTGGATATACATCAAGAGAATAGAATAGAAATCAGTCTAGCACTGTTAACCCATCTTAAGATACCCCTGCAGCTTAAATAAAAATACTTGAACATCAAAACTGCACTGCTGTACACCAACCTCCCTTTGATCCTTCCTGGAGAGCTTGGATTTGAACTGCTGCTGGCATTGCTTACAGTTTCCATTCGTGAAGATTTGGATTGAGACTGCTTGCCTGCTGCCGAAAGAGGCTTATTAACGGCTCCAAGAACATTGGCTGCTTTGGGCTAAAACCAGAAATATTGTTAATGTATTTTAACTGACATATTTAGCATGTCATGTACCTAGTCTGTATTAAGCTTAATATATCTGCATGCAACCTGCACACATTCTACAATCACCAGTGTCTTTTTTTTTTTTTAATTAGACAAGTTGCTTATAAACCAAAAATACAAAGACATAAAAGTCACAGCTCAAGCCAGATGGAAGGTAGCAGAGATCATAATTTCCATAAGGGAACAACAGATTCAGAAGCAATATTTGGGGTGAAGTCTTGACTCGACTAAAGTTAATGGGACTTTAATACTGACTTCAGCGAAATTAGCATTTTACCCTCAGAGTCCAAACTTCCAAACATGGGTTGACCTAAGGGTTACCATCTAAATAAAGAGCAATTTGATTTTCAGAGGCACAAAGTACTTTCAGCTTCCACCATCTTTATAGTAAGTTTCAGCTGGCAAGTCATTCTGAGTACCAAGTCACACACGTATGTGTCTTACTAGAGGGAGAAATTTGAAAACTTTCTAGAGGTCAAAGAAAGACACTCTTATGAATGATGGTATAATCCACTACTTACATTTTCATTACAGGACCATTTAATAAACTACTCCCGACTCTCGCCTAGTATGCTGAATGATGAAGCTGCATGACATGAAAGCTAGACCAAAGGCAGTTACTTGTCATTGATGCTGTTCACAGACTTGTGTCTTATTGAGGTGCTCGCTGTGTCTCCAGAATTAAGGCTGAGCTGATTTTTCACTCTTACAGGAGGGACTCATTATGTTGCACATGAAGACAACACAGAATATTCACCCCACAATTCAGTATAGGCTACTTTTGAAGGTATTAGGTTATAATTAAGTTAAATGATTAAAAATTGTATTAACATTTGATTATAGGAAGGGCCATTTCAACAGCTCTTATCATTCTTAACTGGGTTTTGACATTAGAGATAACACAAACAAACATTACCCTTCATTGGCATCCAACAGTTTTACCCACTGTAATGAGTGGTATGAGAGACTGGACTCCCTTGTCAGAAGTTTAACTAGTTGGTTACTTGCTAGTTTGCCCAGTAAGTCAGTATCTTGACTTCATTGTGCAAGATGCAGCACAGCTTGGGGAACTCAGGCAGACAAACAAAGGCAGCCCTTACAGCAAGATGCCTTGCTGGAACTGTTCTATACTTCAGCCCAAAACTTGGATCTAGATTCCTACATTATAGAGCCACAGAAAAATAAAAGTTGGAAGGGACCTTGAGAGGCTATCTAGATCAGCTTCCTGCACTGATGCAGAACCAAGTACATCTAGATCATTCCTGAGCACTGCATGAGGTCAAAAGAGATAACAGCAATTATCTGTTGTGACCTCCTGCACAAATCGGGCCATAAAACATTCCTGAATTAAGTCCTATGTGGATTTAACGCACTTCTTTAGAAAAATATCTCATCTTAATTTAAAAATTGTGGTGGTGGACGATACACCACAACTTTTAGTAAAACTATTCCAATGGCTATTTACCATCACTGATAAAGATATGCACCTTTTCCCAGTGTGTATTTAACGAGCTTCAACTTTCTGCCCCTTAATCTTGTTAAATCTTGTTTGTCAGTTAAAAATACCTACATGCGAATAAAAATTTAATAAGACTTTTCAGACTGTGATCAAATTGTCTTTTAACCCTCACTCTGTTAAAGCAGATTGAGCTATTCAAGTCTATCACTATAAGGCATGTTTTCCAATCCTTCAATTATTCTCTGAACACTCTCCAATTTAGCAATCTCCTTCAATTGGAGACCAGAAATGCATTCAATATTCCAGTTGCACTAGTACCAAATATAAAAATCATATAATCTCTTTGTTACTACTTAAAGTTTCCCCACATATTTTCTTAATATTGTTGCCATTATTTCTAGTGTTAGTCTACTATCATTAAAAAAATACCCTGTTTAAAAAAGATTTTTTGTTTGTTTGTTTTTGTTTTGTTTTGTTTTGTTTTTTTACACCAAGCATGCCATCTTTGTACTATCAGGAGCCAACTACCTTACCTGCTTCATGTTCTTACTTCTTCCTAGCCTCTATCTGTTTCATGGAAATTGTTTTTGTTTATAAAGAGTTTAACTCTTTTGGGACAGGGACAATGCCTTTTTTTGTTCCTTTGAACTATTTAACCTATTAGGAAATTTTAGTGAAAAAAAACAGATATGCAATAATAATAAAATACACACACCTTTCCAGGAGTGAAAAAAGATTTCATTTCAGGAGGAAGATAATTTTTGGTGTTACTGAAATTCTGCAAGCAAGAGAATTAAAAAAAAAAAAAAAAAAAAGAAAAGAAAAGAAAGGTCAATCAATAAAAAAAATTACAATAATATGTTTAAGGGGTGGTATTGGCATTTTTAAAAAAAGCAACAATTTTTAAACCAGCTTTTGAAATGCTAAATCTGAACATTTAAGATTTCACACATGAATTTACTCGAGACATTACGGGATTACAAGTAAAAAAAAAAATATGTAAATTATAAGAGCTCTATGTTAATAACACTCAGGTGAAAGCAAGCTATTTAAATCTTTAATGCAGTTTAATTTGGGAGGGAGTAGGGAGGGAACCCATATTATACCTTGTCAGGTTGAGTGAAATATCGAGCTGGAAGTACTGGGTCCTTAGGGGATTCCAAACTGTATGTTGTGCTCTTTGACATAATGATATTCATTGCTACATCACAAACTGTGTAGAGCTTCTGTTACAAAATAAAAATGAGTTATTTTTTTAAACAGACATGGTATCACCCTTAATTGTAAGAGTAATAAGTATAAGTTCATATGAAGCTTTCCTTTCTGATGTGCCACTTTAAAGGCATATTGGAAACTAGCTGAAGTCCAAAGGGATGGTTTGCTACCTGGGTGCTCAAACTCTCTGGTCTACTAAATCCAGTTACTATGGTCTCTCCACATTACAAAACAGTACATTTCAAAATTAAAATGGTACAGTTAAGTGTAATTTCTGAAAACACTCAGTGTGCCTAATTAGTCTGTCTTGTGTAAAACATCCACTTAAAGCACTCTGTTGACATATGCAGCCACTGCAGTACCCAAGCATTTTTCATAAGGACAGCAAAAAGTATTTATCTCACTCTGTGGTATCTCCCAGCCAAATTCCATATTTCTATTTCAAAGCACAGAGGCCATAAACCTCTCTAGAGAAGTGACTGAGGGAAAAAATTACTAACCTTGCTCTCAGAAGGGGATGAACTATTACTCCTGGAAAGTTAAAAAGCTTTCAGCCACAGGCACATATCAAGCAATATGAAATATATAAGCAACTAAAATACCAACTTTTAACTGGAAGTGCTAGGCAACCTTAACTGTATGACTCATTACTAATTCAACCTATGTCTACAGCAGGGGTTCCCAAACTTTGTAAGGTTGGGTACCCTTTCTAACTAAAATAATAATTTGCGGCCCCTTCAGGGTGCCTGGTGCCGTCGCTATGTATTTGCAGCCCCTTCAGGGTGCCTGGCGCTGCCACTATGTGGCAGCACCACTGTGGACAGAATTTGGCCTGCGCCACATAGTCCCCTACCCTGGACGGGGCATCCGCCAAGGCTGCACAGCATGCTCAGGGCTGTAGTTTTTAAAAATCCCTGCCTGGGAGAAACTCCCTGCTAGCCAGAAGCCCTCCAGCAGCATCCAGTCCCCACCCTGTCCACAGACCCCCTGGAGGCACTCTGTGGCCCCTCTAGTGTCTGCAGACCAGGGGCTGACAAGTGAGATGTGTTCTGGATTGAGAGGAGATATACAGTCCTAACTATGTCCCTCACACCCTACAGACCATAACTGGAAATGGAATTTAGTCCCTATGAGTTTGGCACCCTTTCTACCATGCAAAATTTTTAATATTCCTGTTTCCGTGGTATAGACATATGCACCAATTAAGTCATCTGCCTCAGTGCGATTCTGATACAGTTTTTTGTTAGAATGTGTATCATTATAGGAGTTGCTAAGTACAATCTCTGCCCCCCACAAAATGCCTTGCAAATAAAGAAATGTCCAGTAAGGTCAATTTTCTCTTATATACTTTACTTCTACACATCTAATTAACTATTCTGAGATAGACTCCTCTGCACCAAAAGAACCCTCTTGCCAAATTGAAAAAGATAGAAAGGAAAGCAAAAGACAGAGTTTCTGGAACTCACACTCTAACAAAAAACCTTAACAGCAGCATCACAGTGATGCACATGACAATTGGCACAGATGTCTATGCTACATGAACAGGAACATTAAAGCTTTTACATGGTAGAAAGTGTGCCAAACTCAAAGGGCCTAAATTCCATTTCCAGTTATGGTCTGTAGGTTGTGAGGGACATAGTTAGGACTGTATATCTCACCTCAATCCAGAACACATCCACCACTGTCAGTAGGAAATATTTACAAAAACAGGGGTATGTATTGGCTTTATATAGTACATAAGCTTCATAGTGTGTATGTATTACTTGTTCAGTGATCCACACTGCCTGCTTGGGATTCATTCACACACCAATCCTCAATCTAGCATTAAAATTATTAGAATTTTATAGATCCAAAGGGGCAGCCGTGTTAGTCTAGTTCAGTAAAACAAACAAGCAGTCCTGTGACACTTAAAGACTAAAATTTATTTTTTGCATGAGCTTTCCTGAGAGAAAAAAAGATTTTTACATATAGTTATCAACATTTAAAATATTATTAAACAAGAGAATAAATATTCCCAAATGAAATGACAGAGTGACTGGGAGTCTGCAACTCTCAGTCATTATGTCAGGCCACCTGCAATTACAGTATGATACTGCACTGGTTTACACTCAGTTCATTTGCAACATGTGGCAGTGTGTGGCGCTTTTTTTTTTTTTGTATGACCATGAGGGCTATTTAGGGAGAAAAAAATAAGCTTACATTTTTCAAAACCTGAATATGCCACATGGTTCCCATAAATACATGAACTAAAACAAACATTCATGTTAGAGAAGTCAGAGTTGGTGTGTGTATTTTTTCTCCAACATTCAAAGAACTGCTTACTCATACTACACTGCAATTTTTGAACACTGTTAAACAGTAGAAAAGAAACACATTATAGATCATAACCCTAACTTCCCAGAACTTCAATCTAAAACTAAGAACCCAGAACTTCAACCTACTAAAGATATTTTATGCACAAAGAAAGTGTTTTATCGAAACTAGTTTTTAGAAGAAAAATAAAAGGCTTCTGACAATTCAAACCAACTTCTGAAGAATGTAGATACCTAGTGAAGCCAAGTAAACTAACAGGACAGCTAACCTTCAGTCCATAGCTTTGAATCTAATGCACAGAACATCTACAGAAAATTCTACTGAGAAATATACATTTTTAAAACAGTGTAAAAATGTCTCTGCTTCATGATAATTGGAATAAATAAGCAACTCCACTAAAGGTAACACATACTTCATTCATTTTTGGATCATCTGGTCCTTGAGCATCTTTTGTCTGCTTAATGTTTTCCACCATTTTTCTGATAAATGCATGACTATTATTTTCATTTTTAGCCATCAGTATTTCCAGTATGAACCACAGACACCTACAGGGAAAAATGGTTTTCCTCATTAAGTACAAGAAAAACAACTTGTCAGAGAAACCTAGAATAGACCTTATTTTAAAGTACAGTTTATTTTAATATGAATTTATCCACTGATTAACTTTTGGGAATGAATTCATCTTCAACTTTGCTAAAGATACTGGGAAGGAATGAGCAAAAGGCAAGAATAAGAAAAATGCATTACTGACATTGAGTGGTTCCCAAATGTTCAACATGATTGAGTTAAACAACTAATACGAGCTAGGAAATATTTAGTATCTCTTAAACAACTTTAAGCAAATAATTATTCTTCATAATTATATACTGGACAATTTATCATGGTTAGGGGTAAGACTATAACAGGGGTCACAGACGTCATGGATATTGTGAGCTGCAGGGACCTCAACGAGATCATCCTTTTCAGATTCCACCCCATGAACTGAGGGCAGAAGCTGTCAGCTTCTGGGAGCTGTGGAGCCCTCAGGGGGTGGCAGCTCAATGGCCACAGGGATCCCTAGCTCTGAGTCCCCAGCAGCAACAGTGAACTTACCACCCTGTTACTGTCAGCTGCGATGAGTATCAGGGACCCATGGCTTAGAACTTAGGTGGGCAGTTGGGGGGGGGGCTACAGCCCCATATCATTCTGGGCAATGCCAGAGCCAAAAGCCCCAATTTGGTGCAGGCAGCAGCTCTGCAGCTCTGAGCTGTGGGCAGCAAGGGGATCTCAGTGCCATAGATTCCCTTTACTGCCAGTGGTGGCTCTGAGCTCCAGAGTCTTCAACATCCACAGCAGCAGACAGGTCCCCACAACTCTAAGGTGACATCAGGGGACCCTGCAGCTCCCAGTTGCTGCAGGTGGTGGTGGGTCGGGGACCCTGCAGCTGTCAGTCACTGCAGGTGGTGGAAGAGCCCTGCTGCCCTGTCATGAGAGGCAGTGGGGGGACCCCCATCAACCTGAAGTCACTAGGTGTCCCACAGCTCCAAGCAGCAGGCAGTGCCTGAGGGTACATCTGCTACCTGCACTGGCTCTGAGCCCTGGGTTTCCCACTACCCATGGCGCCTGATGGGGGGGGGAGGTCCCTGGAGAGCTCCCAGCTGTGGCGGAAGGGACCCTGCAATCCCAAATCGCAGTGGCGAACTCTAGCCTGGCTTTCCCAGCTGCCAGCCTCTGGGCCTGTGGCAGTTCTATGCTCTTGGGCTCTAACTGCCCGTGGTAGCTGATGACACAGGTGCCTGGAGCTCCCAGTCATAGCATGGGGACCTGCATCCCTAAGCCGCAACCTGGACCCCTCTAGCTGTCAGCCACTGTGCTTGGCCACATAGGTAGCTCACAGCGGTCACCCTGTTATTTTAGTAAAAGTCACAGATGGATCATGGCTTCTGTACATTTGTGTGTATTGCCTGTGATCTGCCTGTAACTTTTACTAAAAACTAAGGTTTTATATAGTTATTTAAGTTATAGACAAGGTTATCATATATCATCTCTGAAAGTACAAGTTAGATCTCTTACAATACCAAAAGAAATGGTCTTACTCTTTAATGTCCTTAAGTTGTTCAATATCTTGGACTTTCACATAATCTGGGTCATGTGCCAAAAGGTGGATAGTATATGGAACAACGTATTCTGGTAGAAGTGACAATAATTTTTCTGAAAGTACAGAATATAATAAAAATGTAAAAACAATTATGTTATAAATCTGTGTATTTGTTCAGATGGGGTTTATTTTTTTGTTTGCTTGTTTTGATTTTTTGGAATGTATATAAAAAATCAGGAATGCATATAAAAAAATCAAACAGCATTACATAAAGACAATCAGCATTAACATATCGGCTTGTGCTAGTTTGGTGGACATAAAGAAATTATCTACCCTATATTAACTGTGGTTCTTCAAGATAGCATAGTTTCTATGGATCCCATCATAAGCACACATGCACCTCACAAGACCTGGGGTTTTTTTTGGCTAACAGTGCCCATCAAGGCCCCATATGTGCCTTGTGCCACTCTTTTTCTCCTGGATGAGGCACAAAGGCAGGGCAGCCATGATTCAAACTCTTTCCGAGTTGAAAACTCAGAAGTAAGTATTCGAAAAGCAGGGAAAGGAGGGCAAGTTGTAGGATCCACAGTAACTGTATCTCAAAGAACCAGTTACTATAAGGTAATTAAACATTATTTCTTGTTGAAGTCTGTCTTGGTCTAGATTCCAGTATACTGACTGGTAAGCAACAACCTCACGGGTAGTGGGAATGAGAAGTTTCAGATGTATCAGTCAAATACTGACTGAATACTGTTCTTCTGAAAAGGAGGATAACCTGGCTGCCATTTCAAGGGCATACTATTTAACAAAAGTAAGTGGCTTGCTTCTTGTAGATAACTTGCAGATCTCAGACAATGGCATTTTTCTGAAACAGATGAATAATGCCACCTATGCACTGGTGGAATGTGCTTTAATGTTCAGGAGAAGACTCTTGGCAGCTCAAGTGATAGCAGGTGGAAATATATCATGTGAACTCCTGAGATGAGCTAGCTTTGCTCGATAGGGCTACAAAAAGGCAGAGAGAAAACCTGAAAGCCATCTTGTAAAAATTAAGATAATATATCAAGATTCTGGAGACGCCCAATCTATGCAGCTTCTCCTCTCCCAGTGTTGAGTGTGGATTAGGAAAGAGACTGGTAATGTGATGGAATGTTTCAGGCAGAATTCCTAGACTGTTTTCATGATCAGCTTGGGGTTTTCTCTCATCACCATCTTGCCTCTGTGGAAAGATGTTTAAAGTATCCCAGTTGCACCGATTTGGAGTTCACTGATTCTCCATGCCTAGGTAATGGGCATGAGAAAGACACCTTGATAGTAAGAGTGAATGTTGAGAGCCTCAACAGCAGCTCAGAGGCAGGCTCCATAAGCTTTAAAAGGATGACACTATGTTCCCACATGGGAGTTGGGTCTCTGACTAGAGGATAAGGCTCTTAAGGAATTTCAATACCACAGGATGTGAAAAGACACAGCATGACTAAACTGAAGTGTGACATGCTGATATTTTGGCAGAGTGATCCTTAAAGGAATTAAATGCTAACAACTTTTTCAAGAGTAGTATGTAATCCAATATTTGCGCAAGTTTTTGTGGTGCAAGATCTCCTATTTGGCACAAGAATTATGCACAGCCAAAGTCCTTTAGCATAGTTTTATCCAATCTCAACTCTTCTTGTATGGATACTACAACAAAGTTCAGGACTGGAATGAATGCAGGAATACTGAAACCTTGAAGGGAGTATTTGACACCTCTTTTGAATTCATATCACCACTGGCATAGCAGCTTGTGTCAGTTGCAACAATCCCTTGTTAATGATGAAAATGATCCTGGCAGGACCAGAAGCTGTTAAATACACTGTGGGACTTTTTTCAGTGCTTGTCTACACTGGGGGGGGGGGGATGTAATTGAATTTTAGACAGTTGAACTACAGAAGGCAAAGATAAGAGATCACAGCAAATTGCTGGGTTAGGGTCTCACCTTCCCACCACTAACATAACTTCCTGAAATGCCCTGCGCTGTGGTTAGTAAGTGCAGGGGTTTGTGGGGAGGCAGTTGTAAAAGGATAAAAGGATAGACTTTGAAACATGTCTTAAACAACAAATGTGGGCTCTGCCAGATCAACGTGTGAAAAATTCATAGACAGTGGAGTCCCATAAAAAACATTACTACTTACTTCAGATGTATAAATATATAGAGAGAACTCAGACATCTTAGCTGATCTAAAATGATGCACTGTGACTTGGGGAAAGGCAGTTTCTCAGTACAATTGAGGGACTATTATTGTATTAATCTATAGCAGCATCAACCTTCACTTTTAATGAGAGAAGAACTTTGGGTGGCCCCCCCTTCTTCTCTGGAACCTATATCAATTGCACACGGCAGATATCTGTGTTCAGCATAGTGTTTATGAATAAAGTAGTCAGATTCTGAGAGGATAAAAATATGATCCAGAAAAGTATGGCTGTTGACTCTGCGTGATGGAGATGTGGGCCAAAGAGGAGCTCTTTGCTTGACCTTGACTATTGATTTACATATTTGTACATTTTTTTAAAATTACAATCTTCCCTTTGTATTTTCTGGTTTCTTAGTGATTAGATTTCACTAAACCATACACTGACTTTACCATTTTCCCCTGATATTACTAATACATATTTTCAACCTTAAAATATACTGGTCTTGGAATTTTTTAGATTTCTAAAGCGATGTTTTAAAAACATTTTAAGAATTGCGCTGGTGTAGGAATCCATTTGTTACTAAATCCCTGCACCAAGCCTAGAACATCCCCAAAATTACAGTGAATACAGCTATGCCCCCAAAACTTCATATCTTCCACTATGCCTGCCACAGTGCATGGAAGCCACTGTTATAAGCCTTAAGGCAGTCTAAAGAATGCAGAGAAAACTCTGCACCCTTTCAACTAATATAGGGATTAAAACACCTGAACAGGATCACAAAGGGCTCACATTTTTCATGAGCAAGACACACAGTAAGTTAGCAACTCTCCACACTTCCCTAAATTCGTCAAATGTAGCAGTTGTCATTGAAACCCAAAAGTACACAGATTAAGCCAAACCTAGAAAAAGTCAAGAATCAAAAGGAAGCTTTAAGAAAATAATTATTTTAGACAAACATAAAACTGTCCCATTTCCCTTAAATTCCTACTTTATCAAAAGATCATTATGATAATTTTCATACAGATTTATTTAATTCTAATGAAATTAGGCATATGGCACGAAATAAATTATAATGGAAAACCAGTAAAATGTAGCTAGTATCTCTCCATAAAAATGATGTATACCAAATATCAAGGACTAAACTGCCATGGTATATTGGGGAAAAGTAATTTCCTTAGTGCAGGGGTACACACAGGCTTAAAAGGGAACCGCCAGAACACAGAAGTACATGGGCCAGACAAAATTTGACACTATATACTTTGAATTCATTAATCTAAACCAAAATTAACGATTATAATGCTTTATTCATAATGGTATGTAACAACACCTTTGCATTATCTCTAGAACTTTAACTTTCAGTCTAACTTTGAACCAAACTCCTATACAAATTTCAATGAAAAATTGAAATACTTCATTTTGTAAATGTATTCTATTTCAGCAATTTCTGTATTATATAAAATTGTATTTTTCTATTAGCTAAGGTATTTCTTTAATTTATTACAAATTTAGAGTTACTTTTTATTTACTGAACTACTCCACACAATCAATCAATATTTATACATCCCAGACAGGATCTACATAGAAGACTACCACATTTGTATTTGCATTTGCTAATAATTCCTTTTATTTTTTCTCTTACCGCTAACTGCTGCATGCTGCTTCAGATATTCTCTTCTCACATTTATGTTTTTCACAAGGCACTGCCTAGCATGCGCCCTTCTTTCCTTTACTGGGTCTTTTGCACACAGTGCACAAATGGCCATATATTCCAGCGGGAGTCGTAATCTTGAAAGGCCTTTGTGGAGTTTCTGAGCAAATATTTGTCTGACTTGATAACATTCATCCTGTAAAAACAAAAACAAAAAATGTCTAGAGAGACAGACAGACAGACAGACACACACACACACACGCACGGCATTTTTACACATAATAGACTATTAGAAATTACACACAAAAAGGATCAGTATGTATGAAAAAAAATCAGTAAGTTCCCTTGCAGCAATAAAATTGCTCCTATTCTGTAAAAAGGGAACAGTGTTCCTTCTCCCCAACATGTCCCCCTCTCACTCCAATCAATGGGAACTCACCAGGATTCAGCTGAATATATCCTGAAGAGCTCTTGGTAAAATTTAAGCTTAGGTTCCACCCTGAAGCTCTTTTAGAAAGGCCTTCCTGAGAAGGTGTCTAATTTCAGCAAATGAGCATTCCCCATTAACTTCAACAGGACTGCTTGCAAACAAACTTCTGCACATGTTTAACTACCATGCTGAATCAGGATAAAATTTAAGTGTTCTGAAGTAATAGCCTTTACTGGTGGTTAAGCAAGCAAAAAAAATCAGTGTGAAAATATAAAGTGGTAAAATCAAAACAAATTTTCAACATGCTGCTGAAAAGCCAGACACAAACTCCATCTCCCTTCCAAACTTCAGCATCCTGCTTCTTCTCCTTAGTCCAACAAAATTTAATATTTCTGTGATGTCCAAAGATGTCCTCCCCCCAAGTTTTGGTTCCTGAAACATTATTATACAGTAACTTAGTTTCAATTATTAGAATTACAACATGAAAAGTTATACATTATCTGAACAGTGCAATATTAAGTCAGTAGTAGACAACAAAAGGTGTGTAATTGAACATCAAATGCAGATAACTTCTTCAAATCACTGATGTGCTATTATAAAATGATATACCATATATCATCGCGTATAAGCCGAGAATTTTGTGCCTGAAAATTGGCTTCAGAACAGGCTCTCGGCTTATACTTGAGAGAATACGGTAGACAGCCCCAGCCAGCAGTTTCCCTGACCATGCGGCAGGCTGGAGCCCCAGTGTTGCCGGGCGGCCATCTTGGGCAGTCAGCAGGGGCTAGGGCTGGAGTAAGGAAGGGTCCCTGGCGTCTGGAGAGGCCAAGTAAGGGGACCCTGGGGGGAGGGGGGTGTCCACCTGGACATTGATTCAGGGAAGCCAGGGAAGCGGTGGCAGGGACTGGAGGTTGGGGAGGGGGTCGGGGACTTGGGGAAAGTGATGGGACGGCTAGGAGGGTTTGGGGGAGGGTTCAGGGAGATCAGGGAAGGGGTGGCAGGGCTCAGGTATTTAGGGGGGTCGGGGAGTCCGCGAAAAGTGGCAGGAGGACCCAGGGTTTTTGGGGAGCCCAGGGAAGCAGCAACAGGGACCGGGAATTTGGGGGGAGGAGTGCCTGCCAGGCTGGGAAGAGCAGCAGCAGGGGTTGGAGGGTGATAGGGAACAGGGAAGCAACAGCAGGGAACTGAGAAGGGAGTAGGAGGGCAGCAGTGAAGAGCCGGGGGGGGCAGCAGTGAGGAAAGGGCTGAGCAGGGGGCAGCAGCAGGTAGCAGTGAGTGAAGGGTGGAGTAGGGGGTGGCAGCAAGGAGGAGGCAGTAGGAGGAGCAGAGAGCAGCCGTGAGAAAGGGGCAGAGTAGGGGGCAGCAGGAGGAGCAGGGGGGCAACAGTGAGGAAAGGGTGGAGCAATGGGCAACAGTGAAGTAAAGAGAAGTGAGCAGGGGTGTAGCAGTGAGAAAAAGGCAGAGCAGGAGGACAGGAGTGAGGAATGGACAGCGGGGGGGAGGGGGCAAGGGAAAAGCAGCAGCAGAGATTTTGGGGTAGGGAAGCTGTCAGAAACTGCAGAGGAAGCCAGCAGCAATGAGTGGGGGGTTAGGGACCAAGGCCAAAAGAGGACCTCGGCTTATACCTGGGTCACCAATTTTAGCTTCTTTTTTGGGCTCAGAATTGGGGGGTTGCCTTGTGCCCGGACCAGCTTATACCCGAGTATACATGGCAGTTTCAAAAAACAGACCACAATCAGCACAGGAGCTGTCTGCATTACTGTAAAGTAAAAGATCCCAGATCAGAAACTAGACCAGAATGGGGGAGGTGGGGAATAAACTTTCCACTATTAGTCTATTCCCTGAAAATTAATCTGTAACAATAGTATCATTGGGCTGTTGCTATATCAGTTAGACATCATGACCTGTGACCCAGAATCAACTAATCCCATTAGGCGGAAGATGAGAATTTAAAAAGGGTGAGATTGAATCTCTAATGTTAAAAAATGGGCTATTCTAAACATGTGTATTAAAGTCTGAGTAACTGGAATACTGTATATAGAATGGTCATGCAGCTACAGCTTTTTATTCCACCTGGGCAACATAGACTGCCATTCCCTCAGTAGTATTACCTCTTGGAGATGCACCAGACAGAAAGAAAGGTTATTTACTTTACAGTAATTGGAGTTCTTTGAGATGTGTGGTCCCTTTCTGTATTCCGACACAGGAACACCTGCATTCCACATCTAACAACAGAAAACCCCTGCAAGCAGAGTAAAATTGGGCCTTCCGGGGTGGGAAGTTCAAGTACCTCAGGATACATGTTTGTCTAGATGAGCTCCTAAGGAAGAACCTATGATCAGTCTCTTTACAGGTGGGTCTCTTGCAGAGGTAACAGCACCTAAGAAGGCCACTTTCCACGATCAATATATATCAGAAGAGGTAGCGAGCGGCTCAAACGGAAATCGAGTTAGAGCAGTAAGGACCAGAGTAAGGTCCCACTGAGGAACCGGTTTTACTACTGGTAGGAACTTCCTAATTAGACCTTTAATAAAAGGGCCTACAAGGGGATAAGAAAAAACTGGGCATCCCTAGACATGCTCATGAAAAGCAGAGATTGCAGCCAGATGAACCTTGAGCAAAGATACCGATAGGCCCTGATGCTTCAAGTGCAGCAAATAGTCCAGAATGAATGGAATGGTGCAGGAAATCGGCGAGCAGGAGTTCTGGTCACACCAACGAGAGAAACGTTTCCATTTAGCTAAATAAGTTGATCTGGTAGATGGTTTTCTGCTCTCCAACAATATTTCCCTAACCCGTTGGGAGCACTATAGCTCATGAGCATTCAACCATGGAGCTGAAGTGACCAGAGCTCTGGGTATCTTAGAAGGCCTAGGTTCTGTGTCAGCAGGTCTGGAATCAGCAGAAGCGTTATGGAGGCTGCCATGAGGAGATCAAGCAGAGCAGAAAACCAATGTTGTAGAGGCCAAGCTGGAGCTATTAGAATTACTGATGATTTGTCTCTCTTTACTTTGGTTAGAGCCTTCCCCAAGAGGGGAAAGGGCAGGAAGGCAGACAGAAGTTGACAGGTCCATGGCACCTGGAACGCATCTCCGATGGAGCCCTTGCCCAAACCTTAGAAGGAGCAGAATGTTTTGCATTTGGCGTTGAGGCTGGTCATGAAGAGATCTAGGTGGCCAGTACCCCACCTTTGGAAAATGCTAAGACATCCTGCTTTATGGACCACCTGTGCAGGCAAACAGAGCAACTTAGCGAGCCTGCCAGATAGTTCTGTGAGCCTGGAAGATAGGAAGCCTCCAGGTGTATGCCAAGAGGAATGCAGAAGTTTCAGAGGGCCATGGCCTCTTTGCAAAGGGGATGTGATTAAGCCCCCCCTTGTATGTTTATACAGAACATTGTAGCTACATTGTCCATCTTTATGGTGATGTGGTGACCCGTCAGCCAATCTTTGGATGTCTGGCATGCAAGGAGAACTGCCCTGAGTTTCCCTGACATTGATATGGGTAAGCCTGTCCTGACTCAACCAATGGCCTTGAGTCCTCAGGTCCCCCAGGTGGGCATCCCAGCCTGTATCCAAGGTGTCCGTTACTAAAGTCATTGCTAGGAAGGGCTTCAAGAACAGGACCCCAGCACAAACCACAGACTGGTCTGCCCACCAGAGGAGCAAGTCCAAGACAGTTTTGGACACCAGAGATTATCAGATCCAGGATGTCTCTGGACAGGCGAAAGACCGAGGCCAGCCACAGTTGGAGTGGTTTCAGGCACAGCCTTGCATGGGGAACCACATAGATGCAGGCTGCAAAATGTCCTAGAAGCCTCATGCAGGAATGAGTGATTATGATGGGATGATTGATCCAGTCTTTTATTATTGTAAAAATCACTTGAAAGTGGTGGACGGAAAGATATGCTGTGGCTGTAACTGAGTCCAGAGTGGCTCCTATAAACTATCATTTGAGTAGGAATAAGAGTCGACTTTTTTACAGGTCATTGAATGTGTGCTGAATAAAGGCTAGACTGGCTATGATCTGATCTTTTGAAGGGGCCTTCACTAGCCAATCATCCAGATAGGGAATGACCTGAATTTGATGACTGCAGAGGAAAGCTGCTACCACCACCGTGCATTTGTAAGAACTCTGGGGGCTATGAAGAGACCAAAGGGAAGGACACCAAACTAGAAATGGCTGTCCCCCACCACAAATCTGAGAAAATGTTTGTGCTTCGGGATGATAGAAATGTGAAAATACACATCCCAAAGGTCGAGGGCAGTGTACCAATCTCCGGTGTCTAGAGAAAAGATCATGGGATCCAAAGAGACCTTACTGAACTTCAACTTTCTTATGAACTTTTTCAGACCTCTGAGATCTAGAATTGGTCTGAGGCCTCTTTTGGACTTTGGGATCAGGAAACATCTGGAATAAAACCCTTTCCCCTTCAGTTCCACAGAAACTCCTCCACAGCTCCCAATAGCAAGAGCTGACAAACCTCCTCGAAGAGGAGTTGGTCGTGAGACGGATCCCTGAAGAGGGACAGGGAACAGGGATGGCATGGGTGAGGGATAGTATGGAATTGGATTGAATAGCCCAATTCCACTGTGTGTAGGATCCATTTGTCTGAGGTAATTCGGTGCCACGCCTGGCGGAAGTGAGCTTAATGGTTGGAAAAGGGCAGGAAATTGATACACTGTCCTCAGGGAAGACCTCAAATATTTTGCTTAGAGCTTTCTGACTGTTCAGAGGGGCCCCCAGACTTCCCACCCGAGGAAAATTGTCTACTCCTACTGGTACCCTGGGAGCCATTACTTCTCCCCTGCCTATGACTGGAATCTTGTCTTTGGTAATAATTAGAGGACCGGGAGGGAGGCTGAGGCTTGAAGTGCTTCTGTTATATAGCAGGGGTATGCCTCCCCAATGATTTTAACGTGGCCCTGGAGTCCTTTAAGCTGTGCGGTTTCAAATTCATTTGTGTAGAAAATAAAGATGGTCCTTCAAAAGGTAGATCTTGTACCATTTGTTGAACTTCGTAAGGCAGGCTAGAAAACTGAAGCCAAGACCCATGATGCATTGAGATGCCGGAAACCATGTCCCTAGCTGCAGCATCTGCCACATCCAGGGCACCCTGTAGGGAGGCCTTCACCATCGTTATGCTCTCCTCTAAAAGACCATTAAACTCTTTCTTGGAGTCTGGTGGGAGGGAGCCTGTGAACTTCTCTATAGTTTTGAGTGGCTCAGGACTGCTTGCTGATTTGCCACCCTGAGCTGCAGCCCCCTGGTGGAATAAACTTTCCAGCTGAACAGGTCCATTTTTTTTTTAGCCTCTCTCGATTTTGGAGTAGGAGCTGGAGTCCCTGACCTTTCTTTCTTGAAAGCAGCTGTCACCACAAGGGATCTGGCAGAGGGATGGCTGTAAAGGTATTTGTAACCTTTTGACAGAACGAAGTACTTCTGCTCTACCTTTTTGGTTGTGGGCAACACAGATGAAAGAGTTTGCCAAATCTCCTTCATGGTCTTAACTATGATTTTTATAATTGGCATGGCAACTCTAGACAGCCCTGATGGTGACAAAATGTCCATCATGGGGTCCATAGGCTCTTCTGTGATCTCCTGAGCTTGCCCATGTTTGTGGTCATTCTCCTCAGGAGGTCTCGATAAATTCTATCATCCTCCGAGGGAGATGCAAGAGTGGTGCCCGCTACTTCCTCTCCACATGAGGTGGAGTCTTTACCAAGTGTCTCTGCACCGGTTCTGATGGTGCCGCCTGGGTTGGCGCACACGCTGGAACATCCATATGCATGGTGCTGGTGGCCGAAATAGATGTTTCCGGCGCCAAGGCATGTGATGGGGTGGAATCAGGCATAGTAACAATCGCTGGGTGGGAAGAAGTCTCTGATTGTGTGTGGGTCTGTCTACTCCCACAGGCAACCGAGAAAGAACAAGTTGATTGAGAACATTGGGCCTGGTGGTACGCCCAGGGCATCCAAAAGGGCTAGCTAGCAGGGTTTTGCCACTAAGGACCCCATGGCACTGGGAACTGGGGGGGGGGGCCTTGGTGGCTCCTATAGTAATATGTGGACCTTGAACGGCTTCTTGTTGAACGTATAGAGCCCACCTCAGAGTCCAAAGGAGACACTGACCTCAGTGACCAAGACCATGCCGTGGATCTAAGCACTGGCGAGGGACGATGTGGGGAGCAAGGGAGAGGTGTAGGCTTCCCCCTGGATAGCAAGGATCTCGGCACCATAGAGGTGTTCACGCCAAGGGCAGCACTGGTCTCAGTGCTCTCAATCAGGTCCCGCACTGCCTCGAAGGTTACTGGTGTTGAGGGGGACCTGATGATTTCCACCTTGTCTCCCAAGTCCCCAGAAAGGAAAGGTCCCGGTGCCGCCATCTCCTTTGGGTGGGTTTCTGTGTGAGACGGTGCCAATGACAGGGTTTGGTGGCCCCACACGGGTCTCACCTCCCCTGCAACACTTCTCTTAGACTTGGGAGGAGAATACCCTCTATCACTCCTGTGCTTCCTCCTAGGCATTGGGAACTATGAACGGTGCCACGGTGCTGATCTTGTGGGCGAGGGCTTACGGCACCAGGTGTCTTCCAGTGCCGCATTTCTGCTCAGTGTTGGGGCGCTTTTTGTCGACACCATGCTCACTGATGGGTCTGAGACCGTCGAGGGCAGTCTCAGGGCTTCCTCCATGAGGAAAATCTTCAGCCTCTGAGATAGGCCTTTCAAAGTCCGTGGCTGAAAGCTCTGACAGAGCTTGCACTTTACCTTTTGCTGAGCCTCGCCCAAGCACTTTAAACAGCTAGAGTGCATACTGCTCTTCAGCATTGGCTTCTTACAAGAATCACATGATTAAAGCCTGGAAAGCCAGGCATACCCCTGGAGCAGGGAACAAAAGAAACAACTATGTCTTAAGGGAAAAGTTTAACAGGTACTTAAGTACAAGAACAAAGGGCTTAGCCTCGGGTGAAAACTAGGGGAAAGTCTCCCAGGACAGAGAGACTACAGAACCGACTAGCCTCCATGGCGGTAAGAAGGAACTGAGGTGGGAGCAGTCGGCGAGCCCTTATACACAGTGCTATGCACGTGTGACTCCAGGGAACTCTGTCTGACTGCTGGGGTTACTAGGGGGAAAATATCTGCTGACAGTTGTGCACACCTGTTTGGAGTTGATACAAGCATCACTCGAAGGAGAACAAACAGATTGCCAGCAAGAATCTTCCAGCCTCAAGTGCATGGAACACGTGCACCGCAGGGCAGAATATACATAGAGACTATCAGTTAAAAAAAGAACTGCTGTTAGACTTTCTGGGAAAGGATAGAAAGCAAGAAGTGCCAAAGGTGATGGAGGAAAATGGCAATGTAAAGTGCTGGATTAATTTTACTACTTTTCAAAACTCAGAAGTATATCAGGAGCCTCAGAGGGGGAAAAAAAGAATAAAATCAGTCATCCCTCAAACAGCTTACAACCTAAACTCAACAGTAAATTACATAAGGTCATGAACTGACAAAAACAGGGGGGGATGTGTGACAAAAATAAGATTGTGGATACTGAATAAGGCATTTACAAATCTTGCTGGTTTCATTACCTTTTAAATCCTACCCTCCTTTAAAAATTCACATCTAGAAATACAATAGAATTTATATTTAGGACGGATCTGAAAGCAACGAAGGGCATGATTCTGTTAACAACTTCACAGAACATTTCTGGGCAAAGAAGATAGACAAATCAAGTAGGAAGGGTGGTACCAATTAGAGGATGGGAGTTGTGGAGAAAGAACACAGACCACCTGTTGGGCAGGAGGGCATGAACGATGTAGGATTTTAAATGCCAGGACAAGGAAGTGGGACCTGGTATGAAATGTAATGAGGGTCTAGACCAGAGAAGGGCAAGACGGGAAGAACTTGCAGTAGTCAAGGAGGAAGATGATTAAAGCTCGGAAAAATAAATTTTGGATACTGGAAGTAAGGGGAAAACAAAAACAAAAGTCAAAAAAGCAATCATGGTGCATCAAGTCCTGCCTTGAACACAAGCATTCCAACTTTATAATGAGCAAAGGATAAACTAACAAGCTTTGGTTACATCTTAACAGTCCAAAAACTCCCCAGATTATCAAGTCTGTGTAATAAGGAGAAAAGTCAGATCAAAGAACTGAGGTAGTGGAGAAGGTTTGGTAGACAATGTTATGTACTTGGTTTTGCATAGACAACTCATTACATTTTCAGTTGAAGTGTAAGATGAAATGTTGGGGGAGAGAAGTTGCAAGACTGTACAGCAGATGAGCCTGCAGCTGAAATATATATTCAAGAGTCCTCAGAACACTGAGGTGATATTTAAAATCTACTAAAACACAAAGTAAAATAGCAATGGCACTAATGGGAAGGAGAGCAGATTGAAGGAGTACACAACTAATTAAGGACTTAAGTTTAATTTATTCTTTTGAAAAACAGAATAAAAGTTGTGTATAAAGCAAAAATACCTCATGCTGTTTCATTGTTATAAGTCTTGTTCAGGAAGGGGATTTGGGAAAATTTTTTTGGTTAGATATTGCTATGTTATGTCTAATTTAGCAAGTAAACTCCTGAGAGCTGTATATTTTATCTGTGAAGTGCCATGAATACATACAGTATTGTATAAATACTAGAAAACTAAAAACAGGAGAGGTATAGTTAAGAAACCATATGCCAGGCAGAACAGGGTGCAAGCCTTTAGCTATGTTTGAAAAGTCCCTAAAATATTTTGGATTCCATCATAATCTTTAAAAAAAGATAAACAGGAAATTACAGAGAGATCTATGAAGAAGAAGGGTCCCAGTGTCTGGACTTCAATTTAAATTTGAATGTCTATACTGCAATTAAACAGCCTCATAGCTCACGTCTCTTAAGCTTGAGTCTGCTGATACAGGCCAGCAGCACTTGTTTAATTCCAGGACAGACATACACTTAAGGGCTGCAGGATAAAAGCTTTCTTGTGGAGACCTCAAAAGTAGTCAACATCATTAAGCAAACTCTTCATTGCTTTAACAAACAAAAATCTCTAAGAATCACCATAGCCCAGTTCATCTTTCTTACATCACTACTGCAGCATTAAATAAATCTATCACCTAGCTGGGATACGGCAAATAGATACTAGAAGAATCTTTTTGCTTCAACGAATACCTATTTTTTAATACTTGGTACATCACTGGCTCTTGCTACTAGACAACAGTCCTTTATTACTTTTAGGTCAGATTAGTATTCTTCATTTTAACAATTAAAAACCCCTCAAGTTTCAGGATCAGAAAAAACAAATTTAAGATGAGGACATGTTAGAATTACAGTCTGAATATAGAGAAGGACTCTTCATATGAATATTCATAGTGATCTGTAGATACAGATTATTAGCATACATACTAGCTGATTCACACACACACACACACACACACACACACACTCTTTTCTCTTCCCTCCACCCCATTTCCTTACATTAACAGCTAATGCACACAGCTGGTATTGTTCTAATGTGATGATTTCATGGTAACAAGGCTCCTGTGCCAGCTTCACAATAGCACTAGCAGCAGCCAGCCTCAGACGAGACATATCGGGTTTACTGAAAAACAAGCACAGAAGTACATGGGTTAAATTAATGCAAGGTTATTTAAGTATTTGTATGATGGAATAAAGGCTGTCAAATCAAACAGCTTTTCTCCTTCACTTTCTGCACTCACAATAATTATATAAGTAACAGAAAAGTAAAATTAGAATCTTATAAATTAATACTCCTTGTGGACTTTCTACCAATCTAGAAGTTTCCACAGTGCTTCTAACAACCTGATGTTATTTGCTCTTTGAAAGGAATTAGTTTCCAGATTCAGGATAGCATGCTCATACATACTTAGGGTACTCCTATATACTTATTCACTTTTTCTCCAGGGAATGAGTATGTCCCTTGTAATCTGCTCAGAGCTTCCCTTGAGGAAATGGTTCCAGTTTGCTTTTTTATAATGTTTATGAATTAGCAAATGCTGGCACAATATGCATCAGGTCCTGATGCTTACTAGGTCTAACGAAATCCCAACACAAAGGTAAAGCATTCTCTCCACTGTGAACCCAGTAAAACTGATCAGGTGAATGAAACCAACTATTTCTCAATATTTTGAAAATTACCAATTTACAGGCTCCGTTAATCAAGCATTTGCTATTTTCCAAATATGGCTGGATATTTGGTACATTGAGTGTTACTATACTGACAAAGACATCATACAAGCATCAAGTAGTTCCACATCTTGTTTCTACTAATTGGTATTGCCTCAATTTGAATAAAATTAATTTGAGAGTCCTCAAGAGACATTAGAAACAGCATCATTTTGGGAAATTAGCATTTCTTTTGGCTTTTTATGGATCAGTTTATCAATAAGAAAAAGATCCCAAAAAACCTCATGTCTCTTGCAGTCTCTTGCTTGAGCCTGAATTCTACTGTTGAATGCTGTACCATACATAGCTTTTTTCCCCTAGCAACCTCTAATAGAAAGTAGAACCATTAGTAAGTGAAGGGAGAAAATTACTGATATCAAAGATGACAAATACTGAACTCCTTAGTCCTTCTCTTGGGTTTTTATGGCATAACAGCCACCAAAATATTCTACATCTGTTTTTAACACGAAAAAGGTATTGAAAAGTTCAGATGATTAATAAACAAAAGACTAATTATATTTATTAATAAAGAGTAACGATGAAATACTTGAGAGATTTTGAAAATACACAAATTGTCTAGTTATGTACCTGAAATTTTTAGAGAGTTGGCTAAGTGGTTTTGGGTTTTTTTTTTAAATCTTGTGTAGAACTGGTCTACCACTACTACAATTTCAAGAAAGCACATGAAGAATGATCCTGGAATTTTATCATCCATAGTAACATCTAACTAAAACATAATGGAGAAATACCAAGCAAAAAAAACAAAAAACAAAAAACAAAAAACCATGCAATAAGCAGCATGAGTTTATAAAAATAAAATATGTCTTATCAGACAAGTTTGCTTTCTTTTTTTGAAATGAATTTCTTGCAGAATGGAAAATAGCGTCACTCACCTTACACAGCAAGAGATTCTTTGAAATGTGTCACTGTGGGTACCCCACTTCGGGTATTATTGCGTCTTGGGTCCTTGCTCAGAGATCTTTACAATAGTACTCATCCAAGCCATTCATGAACAACTCCCGTCTCATCGTGCCATTCATCCCTTTTTTGGCACACAAGACCCAACCCATCCTTCCCCCACATCCTGCTTCTCTACAAAAGTACCATCTTCGAACTCCAAAGCAGAATGAAGGAGGACCAGTCATAGAGCTCCCGTAAGAATAACACCTTTTCCCTCTGAGTGGTGTATCTGTGGGTGCTCCACATTAAGTAAATCTAGAGCAGTGCCTCTCTTTTAGTGGAAAGGATTTCAGACTCAACTGTTTGGACACCTCAAAGTACTGTTAGTCATATTGCAGCATCCCTACTGGGTGCATGATCAATTGCCTAATGTTTTCTGAAATTATGTGCGGAGGCCCACGTAGCTGTCTTACATATGTCCATAACGGAAATGCTATTGAGGAATGCTACAAAAGGGGACATTGCTCCAGTTGAGCATGTTCTGATTCTCGGGGCATCTTGTAAGTTCTTTTGTTTGTAATATAAATGGAAACATACTGCTATGCACTTTGATCGTTTCCGAGTAGATATTGATTTGCCTTTTGTGTGTTCCACCATGGACATGAGTTTGTCTGATTTTCTGAAGAGCTATGTTCTACCCAAGTAAAAAGTCCATCCGTCTGACGTCCAGAGCGTACAGTGCAGCTTCCTGAACATTATGATGTTTTGAATAGAAGGTAGATAAGTGAATAGATTAGCTCTCATGCAAGTCTGACGCAATTTTTGGTAAAATCTTTCCGTGATGTCTAAGAATGGTTTTATCTTTGTAAAAATCATGCACGGTGGGTGGGACATTAGTGCCATGATCTCTCCTACACAGCAAGCCAATATGATGGCTGTTAAAAACGGCACTTTCACAGACATAGAGAAGAAAACATGTTGCTAACTGTTTATGTGGTGCTCTAGTAATGGCCCTTGATACTAGATTTCAAGTTCCACAGTGTTGTGGCAGCACATGTGTTTTCTCCTCACTGCAGGTGTATAAATTCTGAGGTTTCACAAAGGCCCCTCATGAGTCCACTCACATGAAGTACCTCATCCATCTTCTTCATGAACTGCTTCACTCTGTCAAATGGGACGTATTCTATTTTTGCCTGTAATGCTCTAGGCACGAGAACAGAGCAGAAGCACCAAGGCCCTGTATATCTCAACCACTGTGGCTGTGGTTCTGGCTGCAGTATCTGCTACGTCTAGGGATGCCTGTAAAGCCATTCTAGCAATGAGTTGGCTTTTATTAATAAGTGATTTGAATTGTTCCCTCTTATTATCTAGCAAGTCATTAATAAATTCTAAAATTTTTCGTGTATGATGTGGTCATAATTTGACAAGAAAACTGCACAGTTAGCGACTCTAAGCTGTAATGTTGATGAGTATATTTTTCTGCACAGTACCTCTAATCTTCATTCCTTATCATGGGGTGTTGACTTACAGCTGGTTGGCTGGTCTCTAATTTGTGCATCAGTGACAAGGGAATTCGGTGGGGGATGAGTTAAAAGAAATCCAATTTAGCAGGGACTTTTTTTTGTTTGTTTGTTTTTGTTTTTTAAATCAGGGGTGGAATGGTAGCCAGTGTCTGCCAAATGTTATTAGCTGGCACAAGTGCTTCATTCATGGATAATGCAATCTTAGCTGATGATGTAGCATGTAACATTCTTAACTGCTTACAATGCGATCCCGTGACCTCCTCAAGCTGAATTCTCAGGTCTCCTGCTATTCTTTTAAACAGAACAGTGAAATGTTTCAAGTAATCCAATGCTGTGTGTGTGGGAGGAGCAGGGGGAAGAAGGGGCAATTACTGCCTTCTCTGATGAGGATGAGGAGGCATGTGTAGGAGAAAACATTTCTTGATTGATGCTTTCCTCTGTTTCCTGTATGTTTTCAAGTGGGTTCAGACAGAGATGGACCTGTGTGTCTAGAGCAGAGGTCAGCAACCTTTGCTGGCCCCTATGCCAGCCCCCCCCCCCCCCCCCCCCCCCCCGGGGGGGGGGCAAAAATTTGGGCCCCAAAATTTTCCCCCCCCTTTTTCCCTTGCCCCCCCCCCCCCCCCCCCCCGGGGAGCAAGGCCAGCAGGGGACAGGAGCCGTGGTGCGTGCACAGTTCTTGCAGGGCCAATGTGGGGGTAGCCCTGCTTGTCACCATGAATAGGCACTGGGAGCCCTGAATGCCACTGTGAATAGGCACTGGCACGTGTGCTAGGCAGTGCTGAACCCTGGCATAGAGGGTTTTGGTTTATTTTTATGCGGGCTCAGTGTTCTACTATAACATCATGAACAGTTTCACCTAGCATCCCAGTTCTGCATTCAACTGAAAAAGGCCTGGGTAGGTCAAACTACAGAGGACCATACATGGGATATGCAATGGCTTCCCTGAGAAGCATGCCTCTGGGTGGCTTGGAGGGTGTTCTGGTAGAAGAATTCTGCAATGAAAATTCCATCTTGCTGTCCTCTCCACTTGAAAAGGGTACTGGGGAAAGAGCTTCATTGTGTGCAAAGTGAACCAGGGAACTGTTTGTCTTGGACACCAGTGATTCTGGAGACAATGTTATTCCTATCTCAGTTTGGTGACAGTGTTGTTGCTTTTCCTTCCTCTTTCGAGAAAGTGCTAACAATTGCACCATGTCTTATGTCAGTGCCATAGTTGTCATCATTTTAGCAACTGTCCTCACCAGTATTATCTCCAGTGCCAAAGTCAATGCCAGGATATTTGTTGGCATCATGATCATGCCTGGTGACCGACTGAGTGAACATACTGTAGTTGACTGAAGTCAGAGAAGTGACCTCTGACAGTACCATGATTGGGATGGTTGACTGTTGAGCCAACGATCTCTGCTATACCTTTCATCAGTGTCATGCTAGAGAAGGACATTTTGTCTTTGTCTCCAAGCGCTGCACCAGGATGTTTCAATTTGTTCGGTGCCATGGCCACAGATGTATCTGAGGAACTTGGTATCTCCTGGGTACTAATTCTTGGAGCTGCTGTTAGCCCTTTGGGCAAACTTCTCTTCCTTGCTGGGCTCCTCCTGGAAGACACTGAAGCTCTTTTCCTAGGTGTTTTTTTCCATTTTTGCTGAAGGTATTCTCTGGCCCCAAGTCAGAGGAGGGTCTGAGGGACTTCAACAGGGTAAGTTTCAACTCCAGATCCCTGTATCTTCTGATTCTGGCTTTGAGATTTTTGAAACACATACACTTTGGCTGCATGCATCTTTCCCCCAGGCAATGTGCATTGAGAACAATTATCAGATGCTGGGGTGAGAACCCTACCTTTTAAATCCTTGTGAACCATACATGGTGCAATTGCCTCAATTTCATAAAATATTCTGCTACACCTAAGTGGGCTGTCAAGATGAGGAGAAAGAGGAGATAAAAATGAGAGATTTTTATAGGAAGCTAAGTAAGGTAAACTACTGAACTAAGGTAATTATTTGACTAAACTAAACTTGTTTCTGTAAGTTATTTGTATTAGGACAAGTTAAATCTGGAACTGCTAATTACTTTGTCTTGGACTGTGGATGGTGAGAAAGAACAGGGAGTTAGGGTCTAGCACATGTTCCAAAAAGGCGCCAATGACACTGCAAGATGGGAGCTGCATGCACACAGCCTGGACAAGAACTGTTGTAAAGATCTCCAATCAAGGATGTGGGTACAACACCTGAAGTAGAACACTCCCAGTGCTTAAAGAAGAATAAGTTTAAGAACTCTAAATTTTAGTCAACCATTTTATGGTATCAAAAATGTTATTTAAAAAATTCATTCAAATCAGATTTTCTGTGTAAATTGGCTCTCTCGTTACAAACTTCAGATTATCCATATTAACTATTTGTATTACAGGACCGCACAAAAGCCTGAAAGAAATCAGGGTCCAACTGTGTTAGAGACTGTACAAACACAAAGTAAGAGTCAGTCCTGGTCCTTAAGCGTTTGCAGTATGAATCTAGACAAGGTACAGTGGTTGTAATAAGAAAGAAAGTGAGAAAGAAATTCTCTTCTGAATGTCCAGCATGTAAATGGAAGTTGCCCAACCTTCTCAACTTTTTCCAAATCCCATGGAGCTAAAGAATTCTTCTGAACAAACCAAACCCTTTGATGATATTGGGTATCAAGCTGAAGCACACAGGTGGCATTATTCCTGAAACTATGAAACAATGGTGGTCACTGAACAGTGTATTTTTCTTTTATCCAGCTCCTTGGTCTTCTACTGGAAGTTTAATTTTCTGTAGGCTTTCATCCTAGGTCAATGTGGATGGTATGGCCTTCAATATTAGGGGCGAATATTGAAACCTACTGCCAATCAATACTGCAGCGGGGCTGGGGATCTCTTAAAAAGAATTCTTACCATGTTAACAGTATTCTTAATAGTTATTTGCACCATTTGGTGTCATGTAGTATTGCAATGTTCTACTTTCCTTTTTCCTTAATAAAGCAATACTGTATTTTTGCATTTAATGCTTGCTTTAGATCAAATAAAAACTATTTAAACAGCATACAAATGGCTTTAACTTCAATTGTGTTTAGCTAATTTCAATTAAGACTCCAAATTTTCTAAAGAAATATTTCAATTTAAAGAATATTATCATCAAAGTGGATAGGCCAAAAGTGTCTCATCTGTACACATGCAAACATTAAAAGAACATAACATATAAAGAAATATAGTTTCACTACCTACAAGCACCAATAACCTGGTATGTAAAGGACTGTTCAGTAAAAAGGGAGAAGGATCAACAGTCATTCTGGTGGGTCACTGCCAGGTGTACCATCAAAAAGGTTGTTTGGAGCTGGAAGGTTGCCTCACTACACCACTACCTTGATCAGATGGGAGCTGGAGGGTCTTGTGCCTGCTCGGGGTATACAGACCCGAAGATTTCACAGTAGTCCAGGGGTTCCCAACCATTTCTCTGCCATGGCACACTTTGATACCCTTAATTAGTTTGAGGGAGACCAAACAGCCTCCAAATGAACTCATGAATATTCTTGAGCCAATCCAGAACTCTGAGTAGTTTTTCAAAAAATTCCATGGCACACTTGCCTGAGGGCACACCTGTGTAACACAGCACATTGGTTGGGAAATGCTGCAGTAGCTAACAGATTTCACAGTGGAATCTCTGAGACTGTGGAGTTTGGAGTCTGTTTGCTTCAAAAAACAACTCTTGAATGACAGGTGTTGAGAGATTTGCTGGACCTCTGGGGGAGGCCGAAAACCTGCAGCCATGAGCATTTTCCTCATGGCAATGCCAATGACATTATGCCTGTGGCTCAATCCACCATGTCCAGGCTGTCTGCAATGAAGTCCTTGCCACAGTCTTGCCCTCCTCAATGATTGCCATAAATTCCCATCTGAAGGTGCTAGGAACAACTCTTTGGATTTTAACATCATGACCCATGAGTTGAAGTTGTATCAGTTCAATGTCGCCTTTTGATTAGTGAAATGAAGCTGAAGCCCTAACAAAGAGATCCAGCTTCTCTGAGTCCTTGGATTTGGGTGCTGGCCCATTTTGGCCTCATTTTTCTTTAATCGTTTGCTGCTGCCACCAACAGCAACCGACTGGCTCTGTGTGAGTAAAAAGGTACTTGTCTCCTGCAGGGAAGGCAAAGTATTTTCTTTCTATCCCCTTAGCTGTAGGAGGTATAGAGGCTGGAGTCTTCCACAGTGGCTTGCTGATGTCTTGGACTGTCTTTATCAGAAGCAGAGCCACCCTAAAAGGGCCCTTTAGCACCAGGATATCTATCTTGGAGTCCTTTGCCTCCCACACTTTCGCCACTTGGAGTCCCTGACTTAACACCACCTGGTGAACCTTATTATCCAAAGGTGGAAAGCCTGTAGATTCCCTAGGCAGCCTCAGGTCTGCCAGACCAATCAATATGCGTAACTCTTCTTGTGCTGTCTTGTCAATCTCAGTACCAAGCTCAGCTGTCATGCTGATCTCCATTCCATATTTCATAATCTCCTCAGAGCCAAAGTCATCACCCACTTTAGTGCTGCACAGTGATAAACAGACCTTGGGTGGTCTAGGGGTCCTTGCTTGAGACACAACCCATAGGAACTCCAGAAAGAAGATTCCTGGAACTGGTGGTATGGCCATGGAGTCCAAAAGGGCTATTGAATAGGCATCTGTCACTGTGTTGGCTAGGGTCCCATAAAGGAGACTTGCCCCATTTCCTGACTGTAGCAACATCCCTGCAATTGATGCTAGCTGTGCCTGGAGATGTACAACTCTGCCTCTGACCTGGAAGAGTACAACTCAAGAGCATGGGGACATGGTGGTGCCAAGGAATGACAGCTGGTCTGCATCATGGCACGTTTGCCCCTTGACAGCACCACCTTCACTATGGTGCTGCAGGTCTGAGGTTTTGCTCCTCCACTCTAGCGGGGAATGTGATGCCATCATGATCATCAGGTCCCCAGTCTTTCTAAAGGTGTACAGGGTAGAAGGTGAGTTTAACTCCTCTCCCTCCTCACAGGCGAGTGCAACCACACAGGATTCAATGGTGCCCTCTTCAGATCTTAAGACAACGATCCCAGCCCTGGTGGGGAAGGTGGCTGGTGCAGGATGCAGATAGTTCTCACTCCCCACAGCTTTTGTCATAAGAATATGCTGTGTCTGGTTCTGCAGTGTTTGTGGGACCCATGAGTGGAATCTGTGCTGGGGAACAACTGTGTAGAGATTCCTTTGGTGCCGAGCCCTTCTTTGGAACCTTAGCCTCTCTGAGAAAGGCTGGTGCACACCATGCCATGGTTCTGGATGCAGAGTCTAAGGGGACCAGTTGACAGCAGAGATCCTCTTCCACAAGGAGGTTCTCTAGCTTAACACTTCTGTCCTTTTTGGTTTGAGGATGGAAGTTCCTACAGATCTTTCACCTGTCTGCTTGATCGGTTTTCCCCAGGCACCTGAGGCAGAATTTGTTGGAGTTATCCCCTAGGCATACATTTGTGGCAGGTATCACAATACTTAAATCCTTGGGACCAAGGCATGCCCTAGTTCCAGAACCTTAATGGGTGGGAATCCTGCAAACAGAAACTTATCTGTCTGTCTAGTAGTAAACTGACTTGATTATAATCTATTACTTACAAGTTTGAAAGCCGTTTGCCTTAAAAGAAGAGCTTGCTGACAAGAGATGGCAAGAGGCTTCAACAACCATCAGAGACAGTAAGAATGAACTAAATAGATGGTAGGCTGGCAGCACCCTATACAAAATGCCATCAAGGCACCACTCGAGGCGGCATCTGCATTGACACATCTATGATTAAGAGAAAAATCTTCCAGTGACTGTGCATACAACACATACACACCTACCTGGAATCAACTTGAGCAAGCACTCAAAGGTAACTTCCAAATAATATGCTTCAATAAGTAAGAAAGGCAAAAGAGGAAGTTACTCACCTTATGCAATAACAATGGTTCTCAGAAAAGTGCTTCCCCTATATATGCTCCACCGTGAGTTTATATGGATCCCTGAGCCAAGTTCCAACCTCCTTTGGGAAACCCAAAAGAAGAAACCACGAATCTTACCATATGACAATTGCCACTGAGGTGGAACCAGGCACTGTATCAGCCACATCAGGTGCTGTTTGGAGTGCTGTTTCAGTCACTAACAGCCTCCCATTAAGACTCTAATAGAGGGTCAATAAAGATATTGAATTTGGCATAGTACGTATATTGTTGTACTCTACCATTCAGGCCTAGAAGTCTGCAATTCTGAATCGCAAAGTAATAGAAAAATATACCTTCCTCCCAAGTAAGTATCATAAGGGATGGATGCTGAATGATGTTGGTGGCCATGGGAGATTACTGCATCAACCACAATGAAATAGAGCGTGCGGGGGGGGGGGGGGCATATCCTCAGGTCTTACAAATTGTATTTATCAGCCCTCTTGCTGGTTGGTGTAGCTGATACCGGCGTTTGCACATGAGCACAGCTGGATCCATAAGCTCCTCACTGATAGAGAGGGCCATCCTTGAAGAGTAGGATATACATAAAATACTTAGCAACTTATACTGAGCATCTGCTACCTCCTTGAGAGGTATCTGCAATGTATCTGTCACCTTCTTTTGTAAGATTGTGGAAGAACTTTTAAAATTATCTGCCACAGATGGTAGAGGGAGCCTGTCTGTCTATTCCGCAGAGCATGAAGAGACATTAGTCTATGGTGTAACATAACCTTCCAGTCTGACCGCTTGCTCTTCCAGGATCTCCTCAGGAGGTTCTAAGGCTCTAGATGCAGTAGCTGTACGACACCTCAGCATCTGTGTGACACACTGGATGCCCAGGAGGTATGATGCCTATAGGCTGTGCTTGGATCTCAACAGAGCTGCTTGGGCTGTGGGAAAGATGTGGGCGACTAAGCCCATGGGTGGTCCTGGCTATAGGAAAGATGCCGGGATTGACAAGAAAAAACTTCATCCAGGCTGCTATCCGAATCTCCACAGGAAAGTGGTAGAGTTGATAAGGAAATGGGAAGTTCACAGCTCAGTGTCAGTAGTGAGCCCTGGGCTCAAGATGTGTTCAGTACTCTCAAGCACTACTCAAGATGGGACCCAGCAAATGGAGGTTACTCACCTTCGTGCAGTAGCCAAAGTTCCTCGAGATGCGTGTCCTCGACATGCTCCACTTAAGGTGTGCGCGCTCAGCTGCACCTAAGATCGGAGCATTGTTTAGCAGTGGCTCTAGGAGTGGGGGAGGAGGCGCTCAGAGAGTCGTTGTCACTTTTCACACCACTGGTGACGCACGCGCCTCTACTCCCCTCCCTCCCCCCCAGCTCCTCAGTCCCTCTCTACCGCAGCAACTATGAGGTAGAACTGGAAGTCTCCGAAGTAGAGGCGAGGAGGAGAGCATGTCGAGGACACGCATCTCAAGGAACTTTGGCTACTGCACAAAGGTGAGTAACCTCCATTTCCTCCTCGAGCAGTGTCCTCGACTGCTCCACTTAAGGTGAGTATTTAGCAGTTATGTCCCTAGGAGGTGGGAACTTCAAGACATGAGACGCATGCTGTATTAAGGAATGCTTGTCCGACTGCCGTGTCCATGCTGGAGAGTTGCTCTAAAGCGTAATGTCTAGCAAACATATCCGTTGAAGACCATGTAGCCTCTCTGCATACATCTAGAAGTGGAACCTTCATAAGGAAAGCTACTGAAGATCCTATGGATCTGGTAGCGTGGGTGCGTATAGGATCGGGTGGTTTCAATCTGGATGAGGTATAAGCAAGTCCAATACAAGAGGGGATCCAGCGTGATAGTCTTTGTTTTGAAATAGGTTGTCCCCGGGATCGTTTGGCTATGGAAACAAAGAGTCTGGTTGTTTTCCTGAAGCATCTCGTCCTGCCCAGGTAAAAAGCTAAAGCCCTTCTCATGTCTAGTGTGTGCAAGGCTGCTTCTTGCGCTGTGGTATGTGACTTGGGGCAGAAAACTGGAAGATGTATAGTTTGATTGATGTGGAAGGGAGAGGTGATTTTCGGGAGAAATTTTGGGTGGAGTCTTAGTGAAACCTTGTCTTTATAGAAAACTGTATAAGGGGGGTCCCGCCATCAGGGCTGCAACTTCACCAATGCGTCTGATTGAAGTGATTGCGATGAGGAAGGTGACCTTCATTGACAGGTGTAGGAGTGAACATGTGGCCAAAGGCTTAAATGCTGGCTTCATTATTGCTCTAAGCACTGTGGTGAGGTCCCATGGAGTTGGGGGTAATGTGAGTCAGAGGTAGAGATTCTGCAGGCCTGTCATGAACCTCTTAACCGCGCGGTGTGAAAAAAATGAGTTATCTTTGATGGATTCATGAAAGGTGGAAATCGCTGAGAGATGGACCTTGATTGTGTTAACTGAAATGTTCAACTGTTTCAGATTCAGGAGGTACTCCAGGATGTATGGGATGTCGGTAGTGTGTGGAAGGAGGTTGTGTTGAGCACGCCAAGATGCGAATCGGCGCCATTTGTACAGGTAAGTTGTCCTTATTGCTGTTTTCCTACTGTTGAGTAGGACAAGCTTGACCTCATGAGAACACTTATCTTCTAGTTCATTGAACCATCTAGGTTCCATGCTGTTAGGTGGAGCCTGCTCAGGTGAGTATTTAGTGTGAGGCCGTTGTTCTGCGAGAGGAGTGTTGGCATCAGAGGTAAGGTAACTGGTGGAGTCCTGGACATCCTCATGAGGGGAGAATACCAGGGTTGTCATGGCCAGGATGGAGCTATCAATATGACTGTTGCTTTGTCACGGCAAATCTTGCGGAGAGTGCAAGGGATCGTCGGTATCAGAGGGAAAGTGTACAGAAGGCCCTTGTTCCACTCGAGGAGAAAGGCATCACCGCTGGATTAGTCTCCGATGCCTGCACATGAACAGTTATTTTTGCACTTTGTTTGCCTGCATGGCAAACAGGTCCGTAGTGGGAGTTCCCCATCGCTTGAATATATTCATTATTACTCTGTCATGAATTTCCCATTCGTGATGTTGTGTGGTGATCCTGCTGAGGGCGTCTGCAACTGTATTGTCTTTGCCCAGAAGATATACTGCAGACAGATGAATGCCATTGGAGAGGCACCATTGCCAGAGCGTCACCGCTTCTAGGCATAGTGAGTGTGACCTGGTCCCGCCCTGACGATTTATATAATACATGGTGGTCATGTTGTCTGTTCGGATTTTGACATGCCTTCCCGAGATTAGGGGGAGAAAATGCTGGCATGTGTGTCTGATGGCTCGCAGTTAGAGAAGGTTTATGTGGCGATTTCTCTCTGGAGTGGACCATGTCCCGCAGGCAATGTTGTCTTGAAGATCTGCGCCCCAGCCTATAAGGGATGCGTTGGTCGTGATCAAAATCTCTGGTTCTTGTGGGGTGAATGCTACCCCTTGTAGCATATTGCTCTCTTGTGTCCACCAGACCAGAGAGTCGCTGATTATTCGTGGGATGGATAAAAGTTGCTTGGGGGATGAGAATCGGTGTCTGGACTGCTTGAGAAACTACAGTTGGAAAGGTCTCATGTGTAGTCTGGCGTGCTTGACCAGGTAGGTGGTAGCAACTATGTGGCCCAGGATCTGCATGCAGGAATGTATCGAGATCACCATTGCTTCTTGGGTAGCGAGAACCAGTTGTCTTATGGTGAGGAATCTTCTGAGTGGAAGAAATGCCCTCACTGTTGGTGAATGGATTCGCCCCCCTATAAAATGTATCTCCTGTGCTGGCTGTAACAAGGATTTCTTGTAATTTATGTTGAGGCCTAATTCTAGGAATAGTTTGACGGTTGTTTGTGTCGTCTCTAGTGTGTCCGATCTTGTGGGAGCGTTTATCAGAAAGCAGTCTAAGTAGGAAAAAATCGAGATGCCCTTCCTGCGAAGGAAAGCCCTAACGGGCACCATGAGTTTTGAGAATACCTGTGGTGTGGTACAGAGTCTGAATGGGAGAACTGTGTATTGGTAATGACTGTCGAGAAAGAAGAATCTTAGAAGTCTTCGATGAGCTGGATGAATGGGTACATGGAAGTAAGCATCTCTCAAGTCAACAGAAGCCATCCAGTCTCCCTGACACAGCGAAGAAATTATGATGTTTACTGTGACCACCTTGAACTTCTTGGTTTGCACATATCTGTTTAGTTGATGAAGGTTTAAGATCAGTCTTCAGCCTCCGGTTTTTTTCTGGGTGAGGAAGTACCTGGAACAAAAACCTCTGCCCCAATGTTCGTTTGGAACCTGCTCTATGGCCCCGATGCGTAGGAGATTTTGTATTTCCTCTACAAGGAGTTGTACATGACTGGGGTCCCTGTAAAGGGACAGGGAGGGGTGTTGGGATGAAGGGTATGCTGTAAATGGGATGGTATAACCCTTCCGAATGATCTCTAAGACCCATTTGTCCGATGTTATTGTTGCCCATTGATGAAAGAAAGGTCGGAGTCTGATCTTGAATACTAGCGGTTGTAATGGAGTTTGATGCTGGTCTGAGAGGACGTGGATTGGTGGTCCCTCGACCTGTCTGTCAAAAGTGTTGCCTGATGTTGGTTGCCTGAGTGTTTTGAGAAGGTTGGATGCTTTGTCTTCCATGGTTGGGTTGGTGAGATTTGTTACGAGAGGTATCCACTCTCCTGCCATATTGAGTTTGGGAATATCTAGAGTTAAGATTACACTGCTTGTATGGTTTCTTGTTGAAGGACGGCGTATATATACCCAGGGTCCTGAGCGTGGCCCTAGAATCCTTGAGGTTATGCATCACCTCATTCGTTTTTTCCACATAGAGGTTTTCCTTATCGAAGAGAAGATCCTTGATAGCGGTCTGCGTTGCCCTCGGCATATCCGCAGTGTGGAGCCATGAAGATCATCTCATGATGACAGCAGTGCCCAGGGACCTAGCTGCCACATCAGTGGAGTCCAGGGCTGCTTGTAGGGCTGCTGTGGCAATGAGCTGACCTTCTGAAACAAGAGTGTTGAATTGTTCTTGCTGCTCATGTGGAATACATTTTGCGAAGTCAGAAAGCTTGGTGCATATCTCATGATCGTAGTTCGACAAAAGAGCTGTATAATTGGAAATTCCCAGTTGTAGAGTGGCAGAAGTATATACTTTCTTTCCCAGAGTGTCAAGTTTCCTATCGTCTTTGGCAACTGCATTATTTCTGGAATATAATGTTTTGGTCCTTTGATTAGCAGCCTCCACAACAAGGGAATTCGGTTGTGGATGAGTGAATAAAAATTCATTTCCCTTGGGAATAATGAAATATTTCTTACCTACTTTTTTTTGTTGGATAGGGCAGCTGATGCTGGGGTCGTCCATATGTTGTTTGTGGGCTCCATTATCCCCTCGCCCATTGGCAGAGCTAGCTTGTTTGATCCTGATGTCTGAAGGATCCTGTATAATTTATGCTTGTTCGCAGGGCTGTCATGGAGGGAAATGTCCATATTGTCAGCTGCTCTTGTGAACAGATCCTGAAAACGTTTGAGATCATCATTCTTTGGCTGTGTCATGTCTACAGAAGCCTCTGAGTCCTTTTGTGGACATGTGAGGATGTCAAAAGTAGTAAGTAAATTCTGCTGTTGTACGGGGGGTGGCATTGGTTGTGGAATGGTTGCTCCCGATGGACCGATATTGGTTATAGGCTGAAAAGGAGGATAGCCTGGCCATGCAGTGAAGTTCGGCGGTAACATCTGAGATGGTAGTTGGCAGATGGTAGGGCCATGAATAAGTGAAAGCCATATTAGTTGTGGGAGCTTGCATACTCTGATGGTTAGGTGGCTCAGGAGGGCCTGAGTCTGAGCCATCAGCTGAGTCAGTGTGGACTGACAGCTGGGACAGAGGAGACAGGCAGCTGTCAGATGAATCCGTTTGGAACAGTGGAGAAATTGGAGATGAATGTATTTGGAGATCTTCCACTGTTTCTAAGTATTTAGATTTTTTCTTGTATTTCTTGGCCCCCGTATTCAGATGGGGGTTTGCATGGCTTGGCACCCCTGTTGAATGAACGTCGGTGCAGAGGTCTCTGTCTGCTGCACCGCATTGATTAGTGGTATCAGTGCCAGGGGAGGAAAGTTCGGTGCCACCCCCGGTGCCAGGATAGGTACTTGGCTTGGTGCTGTGGGTCGGTGTTGGTGTTGGCAGCGCCAAAGGAAGCGGCAGTGCCAATGACGGCAGTGAGCCCACTGCTGCTGAAATTGCCGGCGCTGAGGAAACAAGCGTGGCTTTCAATGCTGAGTCACGCTCCCTGTGCTAATTTCTGGGGCGGTCAGGCGCGGCTGCTTTTGAGGCACCCGAAGGACTAAGCCAAGCCTCAGGGTGTCCTCTTTATTGTGAATCACCCTGGCTTTCTTTGATGGCACAGGGGATGAGGCTGTGGATCGCCGTTTATGTGCTCCCTCAGTCTGAAGGGAGGCACTGGGATCCGATGTGGGGCGTAGAGAGCTCTCCAGCAGCAGCAATTTTAGTTTCCTTTCTCTTTCTTTTCTTGTTCTTTCTGTCAATTTTTGGTAATGTTGGCACTTCTGAGCCAAGTGCCCTTCACCAAGGCACTTTATGCACGCCTGATGGCCCTCAGATGCCAGCACAGCGTCTTTACAGGAGACGTAGTGCTTAAAGCCTGAGGGGCTCAGCATCGCACTATTCCGTCTCCTAGATCTATTTTATTTCATTATTTATTATTTTTTCTTTAATAGTTATTGTTCTTTCTTCTTCTTTTCTCACTTTTTTTTTTTTTTTTTTTAAGGTCGGTTCCTTGATGCTGACAGAGAGCCACCGCCAAACTTGTCCTAGGTCGGAGACAGTAGAAGAGGAACTGAGGAGCTGGGGGGGAAGAGGGGGTGTAGAGACACGCACTTCACTAGTGGCACGAAAAGTGACGACTCTCTGAGCGCCTCCTCCCCCGCCCCTAGAGCCACTGCTAAACAATCCTCCGATCTTAGGTGCAGCTGAGCGCACACACCTTAAGTGGACCAGTCGAGGACACCGCTCGAGGAGAAACAAGTAAACTCTGATGTCTCTGGCACTACGTAATCCATAGAGACTCTATGCTCCGGTAGTGCTGCAGTAATCATTACCAAAAGTGGTTGTTCATGTTGAGTTGATGGTGCTGAAGAGACTGGAGACTTTGGTTGTGCCAAATGATCCAATGATAGCTGTCTTGCAGTCACTGGTACCAGGGGTGGTCATACCAGTGTTGACTAAAAGGAAGCAGTAAAATCTATGCTACTGAACCTGACTGATGGTACTTTAGCTTTGGTGCACGTGCACACATGGCACTTAGGCTTACCAGCAGTATCTGTTGCAGATGCCCCATGCAGGACAACAGCATGGTAGATACTTCAATACTGTTTGTACAGAGAAGACCGAACACGTTGGTGATCTCCTCTGGCTGGCTTGGCGCTCACTGTGAGGGCTCTAAACTCTCTTTTTAGAGGCCTTATCTGGGAATCCGAGTTTCTTCCTTGGTTTACCATCCTTGGAGATGGAAAGCTGCAGAGATGACTCTCATCACCTGGAAGACTTGGGCCATGGGTCAGTTAGAGGCTGAAGAGCTCCCTCCATAAGAAGCAGTTTCATTTTGTTTTATTTTTCAGGATCTGGCCATCTTCTGACGTACAGTACACTTCTCTGCAGTATGACTACAGTGAGGCAATGGACACAATGGGAATACCCTTCTATCACCAAAACAGTCTCCTTGGAGGAGAGGCAGGCTCTTAAACCCAGGCAAACAGGGCATGCCTTTACTGGGGGCAGTCTCCAATATAAGGAAGAGAAGGTTAACGTACAGAACTGGCATGGAGGGGTAGGAAGAAAACAACAAAGGAAACTCTGTGAGACTTAGGCTAAGTTTATGTTTCATAGTTCAGCTGACAAAAAACAGCTTAGATTGACCTCATTAAGTCAGTGTCTACACTACAGCCTCTCTCCTGCCACCATTAGTGCCATACTACACCAACATTAACTCCACATTCATGAGAGGCATAATACATCTGCCAGTGTAGTCAGGGTGATGCAGTGTCCCTTTCCTTACTATGAAATTGAGCCTGGAATTGGGTTCACAGCTGCCCTACCCAAGCTGTTAGCCAAGCGGCAGGCTCACACCTGGAGCCCCTGTACCTCACCCCTGGAATGACAGACCCAGGTATGAAGATGTTACTGGGTTGAATTTCATTTCAGGGAACCTACCAGACTTGTTTGTCAATTTCACCGTGGTAGCTAGCAGACTCTCTGCTGTTCTGAGCCTAAGACAGCCATAAAATTGTCAAGGTTCCTAAGCTCCCTGCTGTGAACCTTGCACCAGGCTCACAGCTTGGACTATCAATCTGGAAGTGAGTGTTGGCATCCAGCTCTGAATCCAGCTAACACCTGGCTTTCAGCTCCCCACTAGGAATCCAGATGCCACCTGGCATCTCAGCTCTCTGCTGAGCTAAACAGCTGGATACCGGCTGTTGAAGGACTTGAGAGCTCAGGTAAAAGACAGGCTACCAGAGAGGAGCTCCATGAAGAGCTGAGAACCTGGGTTCTGAAGTCCCCACAGTGTCCCCACTTAATTTGGCACAAGTGCTCCCTGTAAAGATATGACACACCAACATGAGGAGGATAGTGCAGATATGAAATACTACAGTAGTTACTAAAGTGGCTATATGTTGACTTAGGTTTGTAGTGTACACATACCCTTACAAAAAGAAGGAAAAAGGTATTAAAAAGCCACCTAAGAATGCATTTCAAAATAAGTACTTGTGAACAGATTGCTAATTGCTCTGTCTCTCACCTGGTGGTGGTGGTGGGGTGAGAGGAAACTAGGAGTGGTTCACTCCTCAAGGCAGAGCATAAGGAGGAGACAGCATATATGCAAGACAAACAAATATTGTGATCAAAGATCTCTGATCAGAAGCGCAGAAATACAATACACCTACAGCTGAGCACCCAAAAGGGACACATGTCTAATGGGAACTACTATTCAACTGCTTTATTGATAGATTTCTAAATATTGGTCATGATAGTATTTTAAATTTAAGTGTGTTATGATTATTTACAAATTACATCTCAGCTTGAGTGAAATGACACTCAAGTTAATATGCAACTATAAAATTCTCTGTTCTGCAATTCCCCACCATCTAGATTGGTCTGATGTTTGATTTGAATAATTACTGTACAGATATTTAACTATATACCAAACATGCAAATCTTTATTTTGACTACTATAGTTCCTCTCTGCTCTCTATTGGTTTCTGTAAATAGAATTTTCAATGTTTCACAGGAACGATGATGATGAACTCCGCTCCTTACCTCTGCGTAAGCAGAACAATTATACTAAAATAAACATTAGCAATCAAAACAAATGTGCTAACATTCAGATAAAACAGCAGTTGTTAAAACCTCCCTAAAAGGCAGAGTGCCATCAACCACTCTTAAAGTGCACCGGAAGGTAAGATTTTAAAAAAATTTGTTTAAAATCAAAAGAGGAGGAGAAAAAGGAGAATTTGTGCAATTTTGCCTTCCAGTATGAAAAGCAGTTCAAAATAGAAGGATAGTACAAAGTATAGGAAAACACAGAAAGAACTCTTTACTATGATTTTGGATTATATTTATAGTAATGCGCTGGGAATTCAGATTAGGATACCACTGCCTCATAAAAAGTTTAAGCTTAAACGAAACTAAAACATACATCCATAAGCCCTTAAATTCTTTTTTTCCACACAGTGCATGGTCCCTTCTAACTTATTGAAACTATTAAGCAATTATGCAGTCCAAATAAGATGGTTTCACTTAACAACTGGTGTATACCTAATTTTTCCCTGTTCTGTCAAGTCTCCATCACTGTGCAATATTGTGGTTAGCAATCTCAAAGTAGAGGTTCCTGATTTACTGTGGTTATTCTTCATTCCTAGCAACCATCGAACCATCATCTTAATGGCCTGGATCTGAAAGAGATGTTGCCAAGTAATATGTCAGTTACATTTTTCAAATAAAAAGTTGAAATTATCTCTATAGTAACCTAATTACTTAGCAAAATGATCTTCTAAAATACTTATATTAGATAAAGCAGCATTTCTCAACCATTGTGCTGCAGCACAGCAGTGAATGTGTCGTGGCAGCCTGCCGCTAAAAGCCCCCTCCTGCTGCCAGAGAATGTGGCAGCAGGCTGCTTGCCCACTGGAATCTGTCACTGCTTTTAAAGGTCCAGCAACAAAAAAGACTCCCCACTCCCATACTTTTTGGCAGCAATGCTTTGATCAAAGCAAGAGCTTTCAATAGCATGGGGGGGGGGGGCTTTGTTTCAGCCAGCCCTTTAAAACTCTTCCCCTCCCCCCTCACTCTCAGCCACAGCACTGCCACCAAAAGCGCTTGGGAGGGCTGCTTTTTTCCTACCCTGGCTGCAACTGTGTCCAGATTCACTCCAGCAAGCAATAGATGAGTGCTTCCTGTACCTTATGATATGACAATCACAAAAGGAGCCAGTTGCCTAAGTAGGGTAATATTGGACCACCTCTACCAGTGCAGATAGGTTGCTTACCAAAGCCACTACCTTTGTAAAGGCCCTCAAGTGTGTCAATAAACCAAAGATAAGCACCCTGTACTTCTCAGGGCCACCATCAGGCACAGAAAATGCCTGTAGCAGGTGTTTGTGAACTGTGCCCCTGATGAGGGACAGGGAGGGTTGACTGAAGGGTTTAAGGTGAACAGGAAGGTGTAAACCCACAGTGATGACGCCTAAAACCCATCTGTCCACTGTAACAGTAGGCCAAGAATGGTAGAAGATATAGTGTGTTTTGGTAGCTGGAAGATGATGTGTGAACTAGAATTTGGGGAGGTTTTGCGGGCTCTCGACCAAACCTTCAAACTTGTGGTTTGAATGGTGGCGCTTGAGTTGTGGAAGGCTGGTTGTTTGGTTGTCTATGGCATTCTGTTCAGTTCCTGCCCAGGGTCTGATCTTGTATGATTGGTATTAGAAGAATCAGCTTTTGGTCACTGGGGTGTAGATGCCAAAGGTTCACAGAGTGGCTCTTGAATCTGTGGAGGTGTCCATGACCTCATCTGACTTTTCTGAGAAGTCTCTTTTTGTCAAATGACAGGTCCTCAGTTGTGACTTGTAATGGTTAGGTAAATTGGAGGACTGAAGCCATTAGGACTGTTGCATGACAATGCCAGTTGCTGTGGTCCATGCCACTGTATCTGTGATGTCAAGAGCTGCTTGGTGTGCAGTACAGGAGATCGGCTGACCTCTGATTATGGAATGAAAATTGTTGTTTCTTGGCCTCTGGAATATACTCAAAGCCTGCTAATTAAATGCAAGGCCCATAATTGTAATTGTAATTAATTCTAAGTTGTAGTGTGGATAAAGCATAAGCCTTTCAGGGGTCTCAAACTTGCAGCCCATAAAGTTATTTCCTGTGTTCCACAATGACACTTAGAATTTCTCAAATAATTGATAATGTGAAATTTAAAGTGTGTTTATGTACTTACACTGTCTTCCTGATGATACCTCCATCTTGAATGTTAGTAATTCTTTCTTTCTTACTCTTGGCACATGTTACTCTTCATTTTTTTCATTTTGACTACAATTTGCATCATTGTATGAAAAGGTTTCAGTGGTGCAGCCACTGAGCTAATATACTAGTCCTCATGCAACCCTTGTGGTAATTTGAGTTTGACACCTCTGACCTAGGAGATCCACCTTTTTATCTTCTTTGTCATGAAGGGTGGATTTATCAAAGTGCTATTCTATGATTAGCAACCTTGACTACTAGGGATTTGGGAGGTGGATGAGTAAACAAGTACTCAGAATCCTTCGCTGAGACGTAGTGTTTTTTATCAGCTCCCTTGCACTGTGGTGAGATAGAGGCAGGTGTCTGTCGAATATTGTTTGCTGGTTCAAGGACAGCATCTTCCATCAGGAGTGCAAACCTTGTTGATGATACTGTTTGCAGGATTTTTCAGCAGTTTGTGCTGAGACTCTACTACTTGTTGTGCTGACATTTCAAGAGAGTCAGCAACCTCTGAAAAAGGTCTTGGAACTATTTAAAATCATCTGTAGTTGTTGGAGGTGGAGGGATGATTGTTTCATCTGGCGTGGAAGATGAATAGAAGGAGGGTACGTAGTCTCCAAAATTTCACCTTCCTTAGTAACCTCTTGAGTATCTTGGGTTGATGCTGTGTCAGTTGGTCTCATCAGACGTTTATATACCTTTGAAATAGATGGCCTGCTGTGATGTCCGGAATATGGGGACCAGGGCTCTCAGCTCCGCCAGTACTGTGGATAAGGTGGTGGGGACCCATAGTAGGGTGATCGGTATCATGGACAGTAGAAAGGATCAACGTGATGATGATACGGTCTATAGCAAAGGTGTCAAATTCATTCAATATGGTGGACCACAATGAAGAGCAGGACAACTGACATGGCCCATTAGTCTGTACAGGCTCCCCAACCCTTTACCCTACAATGTTCAGAGTGCCATGGGCTACCACTTCCCTTTCCCAACTCCACATGCTTTCCGACACCTTCCCTTTTCCCTACCCTGTGAGCTCCCCTTTGCCATGTTGCCTCCCAAACACCTTCCCCTGCCACATGGTGGCAGTCAGTCAGAGGTAGGCTGGGTTCCTTCCAGCCTCCCCCCCACCCCCCCTCGCCAATTCACTGTTAGTCGTTTGGCATGCTGGGCTTTAAATTGGGCTCAGTCCTAGCTGGCCTTTGACTGGCTAGTTCCCCACAACGGCCCTGCCCACTTTTTCCTCTTCTTGTTTGTGGTTCGTGCACTGTGCTGTCAATTGACTAGATAGTGACCAGATAGGATTGGAGGGCAGTGCAGTGACTCTCTGGGAGCCAAGTCCAGCCTGCTGTAACTGAAACTCTGATTGATTGACAGACCACAGCAGACCTGAGCTGGGACTGGATGGAAAGCTTCCTTTGTCCCCCTGTGCTCTGACGCAGATCATGTGAGTGAGTCGGAATGTGGGTGTATGTGTACACGTGCACACATTTACTCTTCTGCTGCTGCAGAGAGCTCCCGGGCACAGCCTAGGCAGCAGTTCTGCAGACCAGATAAGTGTACTTGGCAAGCTGTAAAATCTGACACCCCCTAGTCTATAGTCTCTAGTCCATGGAGTTGGTGGTTGAGGTGAAAATGTATCACCTTCATCATCAGCCTCATCCTTAGATGAGAAAGGGATCAGGGATATACTGCCTTCTCAGGAGAAGCAAGATGGTGATCTGTCAGTGCTAAAGAAGGGTGACATTGGTGAAGAGGCATCAAATTCATCTTGAGAAGTGTCTCTCTCTCTATTGTTGGTATGTTCTTGTGAGGCTCAGGGCTTTGGTTTTAAAGTTGGTGCCATATGAGACTACAACAGTGAAGAGGGTGGTGATGGAGCCGCAGAGTTTACTGGTTCTACAGTGATTGCCAGTGCATGTGTCAAGATCACAGTCTGCTGCAGAGCCGGGGCTGTAATGAGTGCTGGGGCCTACTCGGCACCAAGGACTGAAGCAGTGCCATGGTCATCGGTGTCTTAGCCACTGGCATTTTATGGCTAGAATTGTGCCTCTGTTCCACTGAGGCAGTTATAGACCATTTAGCAGGTCTTCCAGCCATCATACCTAAGGAACCAGGAGTCTCATTGGTATGGGACAAGTTAGAGGAAGAGGATGGAGTTTTCCTTTTCTTCCACAATAAATGAGGAGGCATGGGGTGCCCTTTAGTTGGTTGTTGGGCTAGTTGAGTCATTTTTCCCTGACCAGGGTCAAATGCTGGTGTCACCATGGACAGTTAGAGAGGAACTGTAGAAGGTCAAACCAAATGTGCTAGACAAGAGCACCAAAAAGCCACCAAAAGGCTGCTGCACGGCATGCATGGTCTCACAACTACTGCTAAAAGATTCACCAATCTGACGGTGTGCAGATGTGCCAACACCACATGTGAAACACCTACAGGGACACTACTTGAAGGAGAATCCAGCTCTTGTCTAAGAAGCCTCTTATGAGAGAAGTCCCTGAACAGGGACCTGGAAAAGAGTGTTTTAGAGAAGGGACAGAAAGGACTTTGATATGTAGTCACAAGAGATGATGTCTAGGATCCATTTGTCTGATGGAATGTGCTGCCACCCTGGGAGAAAATGAGCCATGTGGCCAATGAATGGGGTGGAAGAAACTGATTCTGTGTGAACTGGTTGACAGCACTCGAGTGATGAATTAAAATACCTGCTTGGTAAGTGGCTGAATTCAATGAAGAGTGGTGGAGTACATGTTTGTCGTGCTGTGTCCCATTGCATTTCCTTAGAGGCTCACAAAAAGGCTAAGGGGCCAGTCAGCATCTATACGGAAGTGACTTAGACAATTTCCCCTCAAGTGCTAGGGTTCATGACTGTAAGGTGCCAAGAATGCCACAAAAATTCTTGAGGGTAAAGCAACTCACCAGTCCTCAAGAACTTCACTCCCATCTCTTATTTTTAAGGGACAGATTAACTGCCAGCAATGAAATAGTTAATACTGGCACAGTAGTGTCATCAAACCCCCCTTTAAAGAAATCACACTTGAATGAGATTAAAAGGGAAAAGAATAGATCCCCCCTTCCAGTCACTGCTTTAAGTCCATCTGTAGACTCAGACAAATCTAGAAAGGTTTATACTTGATTCACGTTTCCCTCTGCAGTTATAGAGGCTACAAATCCTCTTATTTAAAAAAATGAAAGCTTACTTTCTGCAAACATTTCAGGTATCAGAATGCCACATACTTATATTAAGCAGACCAGACAGCCTGTGAGACACCTGCTTGACACCTCTACCACAAGAGGATGCATCAGAACACACTAACAATGCATTACATATGCATGTATATTTCTTAAATAAGCACAGAAAGGACAAAGCTATAACAGGTTATTTCTGAGAGGCAGTGCAGCTACACAGATGGGATTTGGCTCTGCTATATTTGAGAACTAGGTTCTACTATCTGCTTGCGTAAAATATTACTATGAGGCATTGCTTAATAATAAAAGTTAAGAACTCAGAACTAACAAGTCAACAGAATATGCAGAATTAACTGATACCTAGTTCACATCACACCTCCAGGAAACAAGGCAGAGGGGATTCCTACATCATATGATGCCTCCAAAGCAGTGAACTGTGGCCTTCCTAGCCTCCACCTCTGAGATGCTGTGGCATCAACTGAGTTATGTTTCAGTTCTCAGGGGTCCTTGAACAATGTATTCTGCAATGGCAATACCCCAGTCTTAAAATATTCGTTTTAGGTATGCTGACAGGACCAAGCAGAGAACCAGGAACACAAACTACAGAACTGAAATGGTACTAAAAAGCAAACAAAAATGTAAGGATACATAAGGACTGCCAAAGAAAATACTGCTGAAGATATAAAAATTCCATTATATAAATCTATGTTTGCTTTAGGAATGGTTGCATCTTCCTCTGAAGTTAGGAAAGAAGGACAGGACTGGAACAAGAGCCAGAAGGGAGACTGATGAGCTAGGGAAGCCATCCTGAATCACAAGTCAGCCCTGAGGACGATTCATGGGGGGCCTCTAAAACAAGGCAAAAGGTGTGAGGCACTAAGGAATGCTTCATGGAGTAAGGCTGGAACCTTAATACTGGTGGGGTGAGGAAGCCTGTTTAAATAATGGCACAGCTACAGAGCTACATGAAGGAAACCCATGCAATCCCAAGATGTAGGAGCTGTAAGTCCAAGCACCTAGGCAGGAAATCTCTGTGAAAGATTCTCCAGAGAGGCCAGAGGATAGACTTGGAGTGTCTGAGAGGCAATTTGAACCTGGGAACCTGAAGACTTAGAACAAGGATGAACTGGAGTGGAGCTGAAACAGTTTGTTGTTCAAGTAAAGACCCTCCACTTCCAGCAAAGGCTCCTCAACTCTCTATACTTCCCTGTTCATTTACACACCTCCACAGAAATAGGAGCATCACCCCTGCATTCCAGATGGGACTCAGATGGCTTCAGTTTTACCTCATGTCTTCTACCTCTTCCACCCAGATTACCATACCCAAACTCAAAATTTTATTTGTAACTTAAGCCTATTAAGTCCTAAAATAAGTATGCAAAAATGTAAAGTTTGCATGTAATAATTCAATCATCACTTTTTTGTTATTTAACAGGTGGCGGCACATGAACCAATTAAGTTTCAGAACCCCAGTTTAGACTGAAATATGTCAATAATATGTTTGTCCAGATGAGTAGAGATCTAGCAATTGAATGAATTCCAACCAAAACAGAACTATCCAAGAGTATGTTAAGTGCCAAGCTGTAAAATGAGGTACTGGCTAGCAGAAAATATAGCAAAATAAGCAATAATAAATTAAACTAACTGATTTAGGAGACTAAAAACAGGGACTTATAGATGAATTTGACTCCAAATATTTAAACAGAAGACACTTAAGAAGAAAGGAGTGCTACAAACAATACTGAAAGATCCAAAACACTGTGTAATACTTGCACTGTTCCTATTTAAGCAGACCAACGACTGTAAGAAGTATGACCTGGCTCCTGGTCTGGAGGAAGGTTTAGAGAGAATTTAAAGACGGTTGAAAACAAGAGAAACAAAATTGTAAGCACACAAGGAAAGGAATGGATTTGCCATATGAAAACACTACAGATTATAACTTTGATTGCAGAAGCAGTAAAAGACAAAAGAATATGAAAAGACTCTAGACAGTACAGGGAGAATAAAAATGTTTGTTATATCATATAACCTTGATACAGCAAACATTCTACCCTCTTAAATTTAAAGAGAAATCAGACTGAAAAGCAACATGGGGCATTCTAGCAGCCAGCCAGTCTTTTTTTAAGCCAATCAAAGTGGAGAAAATGTTTCCTGACATGGATGTATAAATCTGGAACTTTACTACTTCATATATAGGCATTAGCATCTGATATGCACTAAAAGCTCCTTGTGAACAATATGGCTCTCTCTTAACACAAACTAAATAATGCTTTTAAATATGGTTTTTCTTTCTTCTAAACCATTACAGGAAGTTTCACTGGGAGTCTGAAACCACTCCAAATGAAGTACAAGAATCAACACACGACAATAAGTGTGAAAACTTCTTGCATTTCTTCAAAGAATCAAGAGCAAAATTAGAATTTCCTGTAACAGAAAATATTTACAAATAACGTGGTCTTTTGGACTATGAAAGTGTCTTGAGCTAGCTAACAAAAAGTGAAAAAAATTAACTTGTTCACACAGAGAGCTAGAATTTCTTTAAATGATGCACTTATATAGCATACAATTCATGACTGCATGCATCAAAAGGTTACAGCATGTGTATGTATGTTAAAGAAAAAATTAAGAAAAGTTCAGTATGATATATCTATACCTAATCTTACTTGTAAACAAGCAGATGTTTGAAGAAAATAAATGGCACAATTCTTAATTTATTAAAACAGTATTTTTTAAGTTTAGAAAGACAACAGACGCAGATAGATCCAAAAGAAGCACATAAATAAGAATGACGATTACTAATGACAGCTTTAGAAATTCTAGACATCTTTAGGCATACAGACATTATTAAGTCACAATTATTCTGATGGCAATTATATACCAAGAAAATGTTTTAAGAGCTACTTACTTTGACAAGCGTTTCAGGAGAAACTTCCTCATCTGGAACCCAAAGTTTAGTTGTCTTTTTCCCTGGAAGCTAAATCAAATTCTGTCTTATTACACTTTGTTTATTATTCATATACTATACTATCAGTAAAGCTTCATATATTCTTATTTGCCTCTGTTTACGTTTAAAGACAAACACCAGTGTTCACTGTTTAACTATGTGGCTTCTATCAGACTAGTACTCTTACTATTGAAACATCTAGTTTAGCCACACTAAAAAAAAGAATTTAACTTATTTCATTTTTCTGTTTCCAAAGAGAAAGCAACTGCTTTAACATTTAAGCCAAAAAAGTTAAATTCTTATATTTACAGATCTGGTAATTATTTCGAAATTGGAATAAAGCCTTCTTAAAGTTTCAAGGTGTTGATCAAAGACAATTATCTAAAGCACAAAAGGGGAAATCCTCGCCCCAGCTGAAGTCAACCACAAAACTCCCATTGACTAGGAGCTGGATTTCACCTGGTGGCTGTAGTATTGTTAAATGTTAGGCAGTCACTTGCTGTGATCCATGAAAGGAGGACTTATTCTACACGTTACCTAAAAAAAAAAAAAAAAAACCAAAAAAAAAAACCACCTCTTTCCTCTTTTTACTGCATAGATTCCAAATCAAGTTCAAAAAAATAGATGTCAAATCACCAAAATATGAAGGTATGAACACAGACAAGTGGAGGCATACATGCCACTAATTTTTAGAATTATCTTAATATTTTTTCTGAATACCTTACCAAAGTAAATTTCTCAAAGACAAAAATAGTTTTTTTTTTTTAAAAATGTGCTTACCCTGTCATTCATTAGCAAATCTTTAACAATGAAGGTGGCTACCAAGGATTTCAAAGGGGCAGCAAACTGGTCTGGTGCCAGCATAGCTATATGACCAATAGAAACCAATGGTGTAATGAGATGCTCAAGGTTGCTTGGATCAAGGCTCTTATGCAGTGGCTAAAATAAAAATATAAAATATGTTGTATTGCTAAAACATAAATATAGGCAACGACTCACATCATAGCAATCTAATCACTTTTTATAATCATTGCTGAACTCTAAAAACTGTCATCAAATGAAAAGCTTAACTTGGTATTGCAACAACGTGCTCTCACTCACACACACCATAAGCCTTGCAAGAATTACGAGTTCATTAGATCAGTGTTTCCCATCCAGTGTGCCATGGCACACAGGTATGCCATCAGGCCTGAGCAGGTGTGCCAGGGAATTTTTTTGAAGAACTACCCAAAGAGTTCTGGATTGGCTCATGAATATCCACTAGTTCATTTGGCAACTATATGGTGGTGTGCCTCAAAATATCAAGGTATGCCATGGCAGAGAAGGGATTAGTAACCACTGCATTAGATTAACTGAGGTACTTGTCTGTCTTGTTAAATTGATGTCACATTCCATCTCCTAAAACTGCTCTTTCAGTAGTAGACTAAGTTACCTCTGTTTGAAAAGCGATTTAAGATCCTTAAAGATGAAAGATACTACAAATGTTAATTATAAAAGATAGTGAATGCATGTGCTATAGGTAAACACACAAAATAATTTCCATCAGTTCCATTTACCCCTGCTTCCAATGGAAACAAGTCATCCACACACTGTTCCCTTTCCAAATACAAACTTAACCACCAAGGACTGTGCTGGACCGAATAACAACTACAAGGTAAGCTTAGCCACTCTCCTACAATCAATTCAACCAACAGAATCTGAGCCCTTTAATATGTTCTCCATCAAACAAGGACTATTGATTTAAGATTAAAGGAAGAAGAGTTTACTTCCTAGTTTTATGTCTTAGGCACTGGAAAGGACTGATTGCCATTACACTCTATTTTAACTGAATTATAAAAACCACATACAGAGGCTTAAATATGAATATGAAATCTGAAGTTTAAAAGAAAAATAATTCAAAGATTTTCCTCTTACCTCAAATATCTGTGCAAACTGTGTTTCTTTGCTGGAAAATATTGCATGTATGCAGTGAATGGCATACTTGGCCTGACGAGGGGGTCCTTTTTTTGCTTTGTGATGCAAGACAGGGAGCAAAGCACTACAAAAAATAAATAAATATATATGTGTATGTATACACACACACACACACACACACACACACACACACCCTTTAAAAAATTGTAAGCTTGCTACTTGACATGCTTTCATCATACAGCTATATAAAAAAACTTCCTTATTTGAACTAATGACTTTGGGACTCCCTGGAAAATTCATTTTCTTCCCCATCCTTTATCTGGCTCTACAAATGTTTCCAACATTACAGAAGTGGTTAATTTAGTAAACAGGCTATGGCACTGAGGTATAGTAATACAGATGTAGGCTACAGACAGGATAACAAGAGATTACTTGCCTTTAATTAAAGAATCTTCAAGTTGCATTGTTCCTATCTGTATTCCACTAATGCAAAACATGGATCTGGAAAGTAGAAGCACCTGTTTTGCACATGCACCCTTGGCTCCTCTCGTGCTTTTATCCAAGATGATAAAGAGAGAGGCAAGACTAGCTGTACCTCCAGTTCATTCTCCACTGCAAATCCAAGAGTGGAATGAGGGCAGGAAGTGGACTACAAATAGGGACCACACATCTCTAAAAGCCAGCAGTTACCGGCAAATAAATTCCTCTTCTTTTATTGATGTCTCTACTGTATTCCACTGAGGGTGATTAACAAGCAGTACCTAAGTTGCAGGCAGGTGCAAGGATGAAGATGCAACTGGTAGGCAGAAGGCATGGAAGGTACCTGCTGCCACATGTATCCTGAAGGCATGGAAGGTACCTGCTGCCAAGGTGTATCCTGAAGTCCATATGGCCATGCTCTATACACCCTCTTCAGCATGCCACGGAGGGAGGCCATGGTCAAATTCTGGGCTTTTGTGGAACAGGCCTGCATTCCCAGTGGCGTACTGAAGGTATCTAGTACACAGGGGCCAAGCCCCTATTTGCGACCTCACACTCACCAGAGGAGAAGAGCCTGCAGAGATTATCTGCCAACATGACCTCAACCCCCAATGAGTATGAGGCTTCAAAGTGGATCACATGCTCCATGCAGAAGTCTCACAGAGTGCCTCAAAGCATAGGGCAGGCCATGCATTTTTGCTGGTTTGGGGGGCTTAAATGGGGGTCAGCTTATATGCAGTTCGGCTTATACACTATTATATATTGAATTTGTAGTGGTGACATAAGTCCTAAATGGGCCACAGGCCTCCCTTGGCCTTTTGGATTAGAAAGCAATGGGAGTACAACCCTTTCCCATTCAGATGAAGAGGAATTTCCTTTGTGGTCCCTACCCACAGGAAGGCTTATACATCCTGGATCAGCAGCTGCTTGTGATAAGGGTGCCTGAAGAGGGACACGGATAAGGAATAAGATGGAGGAATGTTGCTTATCAAAATAAACTAAAGGGTGTATCTCACTGCAATGGTGCTTAGCACCCACATGTCTAACATTATAGCTGCGCATTCAGCAAGGTAGGGTGAAAGGCAGTTTGAAAAGAATAGGAAGGTTGGATCCCAGCCTAAGTCTGTTAGACTGCTCATGGACACACCCTCAGAAGACTTACCTGGTGCCTAGCAGCTTGAATCCAAGTGGAAGTGCTGCTCCAAAGTTGAACTTAATGATGCTTATAGACCAGGGGTGGCCAAGCTTATGGAACTCAAGAGCCACACAAGTTGATTATTAAACCTTCGAGAACTGCACTGAGGCATATAGCCTTATTTTACTTACTCCAAAATTACTAAGTTTAAAATTTATTACATACTTTCATTTTACTATAAAAAGAGGCCAAATATTGATCTTACTAATGTCAGAGTCTAATAATTACTTAAGGCTACCATGAAAATTAGGCCTACCTATGCAGTAGAAACTTAGCTTCTCCCTGCCCTCTCCGACCATGCCACCATGCTTCCCCCCCACCCTCTCTAACCCGCTCCCTAACCTGAAGGCTCTGACACTGGCTCCCCCGGGCCAACCCCCACCCCGAAGCCACCCTTACCTGGCCATAAGCATGCTTAGGGCAGGAGATTTAAAACTCCTAGGCTGGGGCTGCTTTCCTCTGGACTTCTTCCAGGAGCCGCATTTTTTTCCATTCAAGAGCCACATGCGGCTCCTGAGCCTCAGTCTGGCCACGCTTGTTATAGACCAATGTTTCTCAACTAGTGGGCCACAGCACACAGGTGTACTGTCAGGTCTGAGAAGGTGTGCCACAAAATTTTTTGGAAAACTACTCTTAAGAGCTCTGGATTGGCACATTAGCTCACAAATATTCATTAGGTCATTTGAAAACTATATGGCGGTGTGCATCAAGTTAATTAAAGGTAGGATGCTGTGCCACGGCAGAGAAACTTTTGGAAACTACTATTATAGACCTTGATCTTCTTCCTCTAAGGCTTGGTCCTGGCCTGGCCTGCAAACGGCTGTGGTTGCTGTGGCCGAAAACTGTTCCTGGAAGCTGATAGAGTGACCTAAGGAGCAGAGTGTGATGCTGGAATCCCTTGGCCTGTGCAACCTGGAGTCCATTTGGTCAGAGAACAGTGCCAAACCATGAAAGGGGAGGTCCTGGGTGAGAGACTGCTGATACAATTGTTCTGGCTGCTGAACTGGCTGCATCAGAGACCATATTAAGGCCACTGACGCTAAGGCTACTCTCCTCCAAAATGGCCACAAACTCCTGCTCAGATTCCTAGGGCAAGAAGTCAATGAATATGGCCATGGAATGCCATATTATAATTGTAATTCCCCAGCAGAGATTGCTGGTTCAATATGCAGAGCTCAAGGCTACCCCCCCCCAATTTAAATAAATAAAATAAAAATCTTTCTGCCAAAGAGATCCAGCTTCTTCATATCTTTATTCTCAGAAGTTGAGCCTGACTACCTGTTCTGTCTCTTTCATCGACAAGGGGAAACACCAGTGATCCCAGGGATGGGTGAGGTACATACACTCGAACTTCTTGGCAGGCACATGATATTTGCCATAAAGCTTTGACAATTCCCTCATGGAGGAGCGGACGGGTGTGGAAGCCACTCTAGAAGACCCTAGTGGCGTCACAATGTCAAACAGCACATCAGCGTGCTCTTTCAGCAACTCCACCTCCAACTCCAGATTCACTGCTACCCTCTTGAATAGCTCCTAGTGCACCTTAAAGTTATCCTGCAAGATGCGGCAGAGGCACCTGCTACTGCCTCATCAGATGATGATGATGAAGAGCCAGGTAAGGATGGAACGGAGGACTGTTTTTCTTCAGCTAGGATAGCATCTTCCAGAGGAACCAACTAAGACCCTACAACTTAGTCTGATTCTTCATTCAAGTCCGGGAGCCAGGTGTGACCTTGTTGCTGAGCATCTCTCAGATTTTGTAAAGATCAGTTGTGCACCTACAACCCTGGGACAGGAGAACTGCCACGGTCCAGGACACTGTGTCATGCCACTAGGCTGGGGAGGAACCTGAAGCTGTGGCTAGATTCACTTGACCTCTTGGTAAAGTGACCTCACAGTCTGAATCTGAGGGATCCTCTTCTGGATAGCATGGAGGTGACAACCTCAGCTCCATTTCTATCGCAACACTAGGTGCTGTGTTCCACTACTGGAGAATGGTACTAAGGCTCTGTCAAATTATGCAGAGAATCAAGGGCAGGGGCCTCAAACTCATATCACCATGAGGGCCGCACAAGGCTTAGTGTGGTAACCCAAAGGCCGCACCACTGAAACTTTTCCACACAATGATATTGCAAATATTGGTAACGATCGTGTACTGCAGGGCCACAGCAAATAGCTTTAGGGGCCACATGCACCCCGCACGTATGCCTGACCTACTGTTTCACAATGATGCTCCAGTGACTGGGAGGAGCACTCTGGAGACAGATGCCACAGCTCCAAGGATTGGTATGGAGACCCTGATGACCTATATTGAAGATCCGAGGATAAGCACCAAGGGCACAAGAAGAGAGGAGGAGGAGTCTGGCTGTGGTCCTCTGGGAATTCGTGATGAGAAATGGCAACCCGTCGGGGTGTCAGTGACCAACAAGGAAGAGGTGTCCAGGCGCTGGGGATCTGCATGGAGCCTCCACCATGCGCTTCCCATTTGATCCACTCTTGGTCAACTGCCCCAGCATGTGGTCTCTACCTGGATACCTATCCTCCCCACTCTTGGGCAGGAGTGGGAGCGAGGGCATATCCTTGGCCTCTCAAAAGGACTCAGACTTGAAGGGCACCACAAAGTGCCCAGTAGCTCTGTTGTTGCCAGGAATCAGAGGCAGCTCCAGGGGAAAACTGGGAGTTCTAATGGGTGATGCTGCGGCCAACCTGAGTTCTAGGAAAGATGAGTGGTCCAGCACATTTCTCAGCTCGTCTCCTGTGCCTGTTTGTCCTTCTTAAGGGCCGGGGAGCATCCTCCTCCGGCGCGCACCTTCTTGTGCTACTTTTTGGTACTGTGGATGGTGACTTCTGCCACGACGAACTTCAGTATTAGCAGGGCACTTCAAGTAGATGCTGATATATAGGAGCAGAATCCAATAGGCCAGGCTCAGAGTATGGTTTCAGAGCACGTTCCCCTCAGGAGTGCTCTTAAACTAATGTCTTAGCCCTGTTTAGTGCAGTGGCAACACTTTCTGAAGATTCTGCACTTGGCCCAGATGCAGTCTCAACCAGCCACTTTAAGCAACTCCAGTGAGGATCATATTCAGGTATGGGTTTTTAAATGAAGCATATGGTTTGAAGTCTAGGGACCAGAGTGCATCCTGTCCCTGGGGCTCTCTCATCACGGAACTAATTACAACCCTAAACTACTGATTATGCTGACCTGATAAACTTACATTAAATCTACAGATAAGACTACTGATACACTGCTTACTGAGGCAAGGACATTCAAGCATCACCACTGGCAGTAAGAAGGAACTGCAAGAGGAATAAGAGGAAGATTACTTACCTATAACTGCTGTTCTTTGAGATGTGTTGGTCATGTACATTCCAACTTACGTATCCACATGCTACATGCACAGATCGCCAGACAGTTTTTCTCTAGACTGCCCTAGAATGTACATGAGCAACATATTTCAAAGAATATCAGTTACAGGTAAGTAACTTTTTCTTCTTCAAGTGATTCCTCATGTTGACTCCAATTTAAATGATTCCCAAGTCTTAGGCCGGAGGAGGGAGAGAATTCTACATGTCACCAACTGCAGCACAGCCCTGCCAACTGCCGCGTCTTCTCTCGCTTGCTGGGTAAGCGTGAAGTGAGTAGTGAAGGTGTGCACAGATGATCACGTAGCCGCTTTCATGTGTCCAGGATATGGATCTCTTCCAGGAATGCAGTTGAAGAAGCCTGGGCCTGTGTTGAATGGGCCGTTAGCTGGAGGTGGGGGTAGACATGGGTCACAAGGTAATATTGCCTGATGCAGGCCATGATCCAGGCTAATAGGTCCTGGGAAAACACAGGTTGTCCTTTCATTCTCTCCACAACCACCAAGAACAGTTGTGCAGACTTGAGAAAGGCTACATGCAGGCTATTTAGAAGGCCAGCACCTTTCATACATCTAAAGCATAAAGACGTTGTTCTCTGTCAAAGGCATGGCGTTTTGGATAAAAAAAAAACCAGTAGGCAGATGTCCTGGGAGGTGTGAAAGTGAGATACCACCTTGGGTAGAAAGGATGGGTGCAGGTGGAGTTGTACTTTCTCTTTTTAAAAAAAGCGTGTATGGGGGCTCTGACATGAGCATGCACAGCTCAGACTCTTCTTGCTGAGTTGATTGCCACCAGAAAAGCTGCCTTCCAAGACAGGAAGAGGAGAGAGCAAGTGGCTAAAGGCTTGAATGGGGAGCTGATAAGTCTAGTAAGGACCAGATTAAGGTCCCAATGGGCCACAGGGGGCTTGTTACATGGGAACAGTCTGTCTAGACCCTTCAGAAAGCGCTTAATTATCAGATCCAAAAACAGTGGTCCCTTAGGGCAGGCCTCATGAAATGCTGAAATGGCTGCCAGGTGGACCCTCACCAAAGATATCGATATGCCTTGCTGTTTCAGGTCTAGAAGATAGTCCAAGAAGAGTGGCACAGGTGCTACATGTGCCTGAACCTTTTTCACTGTTGCCCAGAGTGAAAATCTTTTCCTTTTTGTCTGGTCAGAGTGCCTGGTTGAGGACTTCCAATTATTAAATAGGACTTTCTGCACCTGTGCAGAACATTGGCTCTCCTTGCAGATCAGCCTTTGAATAGCCACGCTTTGAGGTGGAGGGCTCAGAGATTGGGGGTGCTTCACCGCACCCTGATCTTGTGTGAGCAAGTCCGGGTAGGGGGGGTAGCTGGAGCGGGGTCTCAGCTGATAGGTCCAGTAGTGTAGGAAACCAATGCTGGTGCAGCCATTCTGGGGTGACCAGAATCATCTTTGCTTTGTCCCACTCCACCTAGAGCAGCATCTGGTGAATTGGAGGTGCCAACTGGAACATGTAATAAAGGCAATATGACCATGGAATCAGAAGGGTGTCTGACACTGATCTGGGGCAGCAGTTTTGAAAGGAACAGAACATGTCACATTTCCTATTGGTTTCAGACACGAATACATCTACTTAGAGACACCCCCACTTCCGGAAGATGCTTCTTATGACATCTGCTCGGAGAGACGACTCATGCATCAGAAAACATCTGCTGAGGTCATCCACAAGAGTATTCTGCCAGTCCAGAAGGAAAGTTGCCATCAGGAGAACGGACCACTTAATGCAAAAGTTCCACAGAGTGAGGGCTTCTTGAGAGGGGGGAGAAGAATAAACACCACTCTGTTTGTTTATATAGTACATTGTCATGGTGTACCAGATCTGTCTGTCAACCTGTCCTTGAACACTATGCAACCTAAATGGACTGCTCTGAACTCTTTTAGGTTGATATGCAAAGGGATCTCTTCCCTGGACCAGCATCCATGTGTCCTGTTGCCCCCTAGGTGGGCTCCCCTCCCCAAATCCAAGGGACGTGTAACCAGAGTTATTGATGGCACAGGTTACTGAAACAGGCGCCCTGCACAGACATTGCTGTGGACTCCCCACTGCAGCAGGGAGCATTGTACCTGGGGAGGGATGGACACCAGACCATCCAACAGGTCCTTCTCTGGGCAGTACGTTGCAGCCAACCACACTTTCAGGGGCCTGAGATGTAGAAAGGTGAGCTCCACCACATGTGTGCACAAAGCCATATGTCCCAGCAACCTTAGACAGTTTCATATCGAAGTCAGGGAGTGCTTCCTCAGATCTTGGATTATGCTCCTCATGAATAAGAGCCTGGCCTGCTTCAGGGAGACTCACGACAATTTTGAGTCCCAGACACTGCTGATGAATGCTATGCACTGAGTGGAGGTCAGCATAGACTTGCTTTCATTGATCATTAGGCCCAGTTTGGTGTAGGTAGAACGTACTATATGCACATGAGTTTGAACCTCCTAACAGGAGTGGCCTTTCACCAACCAGTCGTCGAAACAGGGGAATACCTAAATCCGTTGTCTGTGCAAAGACGCGGCTACGACTGCTGGACTCTTTGTGAAAACCCAAGGTGCCACTACAAGACCAAAAGGGAAGGACTTCAAATTGGAAGTGCACTCTCCGACCATAAAGCGCAGATAATGTCTGTGGCAATGGGAAGATGGCCATATGGAAGTAGGCATCCTTCAAACCAAGGGCAGCATACCAGTTCCTTGGATCCAGAGAGAGGATGATGGAGGCTAGGGAGACCATGTGGAATTTAATTTTGCGGAGGAATTTGTTCAGCTCCCAGAGGTCCACAATGGGGCACAAGCCTCCCTTCACCTTGAGGATTAGAAAGTAGTGGGAACAGAGCCTTTTACTCTCCGGCGTCCTAGGACCTCTTGTACTGCTCCCATGGCAAGAAGAGTCTATACTTCCGCACTGAGGAGTTGTTCATGAGAGGGATCCCTGAAGAGGGACTGCAAAGGGCAGGGTGGATGGGATGGAGGGGATAGAAAAGAAGTGGCGTGAATACTGAACTTCACCATGCAAAGAACCCATTGGTCTTAGGTGATATTGGCCAATGCCTGGTAAAACTGGGATAGCCTGTCTAGGAAGGGGACTGAAAGAGGATCTGCAGGTAAGTCCAGTATGCTGTCCTTGGGCGCACACTCAAAAGTTCTTTTTTGGCCCATGCTGGACACATGATTGGCCCTTAAAATGACCGGATGACCTTTGGCCTGAAAGATGGATATCACAATTCCCCTGATGGGTAAAGTCCGATCTAGGCTGGGAGGGGTATGGGGATACTTGTCAGCAGAAAGATAGCCTCTGAGAAGCCGGGGTATGTAGCACTAAAGATTTCAGCATAGCCCGGAAGTCCTTCAAGGTTTGGAGTTTGGCGGCTGGCTGTGAAGAGGTCCTGTCCTTCAAAAGGGAGGTCCTGTATCATCATTTCCACCTCACGTGGAAGCACATAGGCCTGAAGCTAAGAGCTGTGCCTCACTGTAATGTCCAATGCCATAGCCCTAATAGCAGTGTCCACTGCATCCAGTGTAGATTGTAACAAGGACCTTGATACAACCTTGCCCTCCTTGAGGGTTCAGCTTTCAACTCGTGGGGAACTGCTGCTAATTTCTACATGGACACCCAGGAGTTGAAGGCAGAATGACTGAGGATGGCTTTCTGGTTTGCGATCCTCAGCTGTACCCCTCCCATTGAATAAATCTTCCTCCCAAACAGATCCAATTTCTTCATGTCTCCTGATTTGGGAGTGGGACCTTGGTGGCTCTGTCGCATCTTCTCATTGGCTGCAGCTACCACTAAGGAGCCCAGACATACATGTACAAAAATATTCATGGCCCTTCTCAGGGTATGCCTCAGGGTCTTAGTTGTATTCCTTACAGTTTTAATGAGAGGGAGTGCCATCCTTCAGGGTCCCTCAGGTGTCAATGTTCACCATGGGGTCTGCCTCCTCCACCAACTCCTCTGCGTGCGGTTCCATACTCCTTGCCACTCTCCTTAACAGTTTCTGGTGAGCTCTATCAGCATCCCAAGAAAGTGCCAGAGTGGCTACTGCCTCTGCTTTGTCAGGTGGGGAAGAAGAGGACTCTTCCTGGCTTTCTTCTGGGATAAGTGGTTCCAAAGGGCGGGAGGCTGAGGAAGCTGGGGTATCTCTTGGCCTGTGGCCTTCTGGACTCACTAATTCCAGGTCCGAATCACCAGCCAAATCTGGGGGAGCACTAGTTGTCTGCAAGGTAGAAGTCTAGATCCTGTGGATAGGGAGCAGCCCGTCACTGATCCACGAAACTGGTGGTAAGCCCAAGGGGTCCAGAAGGGCCACTTGGGGGCACCTGCCATTGGGGCCACTGCAAATGAAGAGGGCAGCCACTCCTACCAGCCCTACTGTCCTTGCTAAGCTGTGAAATGGCCAAACCTTCATCTGATCCACAGGAAAAAGTGCTGTGAGGCAACCAGGGTGGAGCAGTGCTGGTAAGTGTTGGAGATTGGTACCAGGCCCTCTACAGGGAAGGCTGCACTGGAGCTTGTGTCAGGGCTTCTTGGTGGTGGGGTGAGTGGTACTGCGATGCTCCCACCACTGCCACCACCATCTGCAGTAGTGTGGAAGAGCGCCAGGAGGATGTGGTCTCAGCCGGGGTCCGACGCAATGGAGAGCGTGATCTTATCTTCTGTACCGATGGTACCAGAGGTTGCAGCCATGGAAACGGTGGCTTAAAAAGCATAGGCTTCCCCCATGAATGTGGCATTGGTGCTTGATCCAGTGCCAGAGCACTCTCCTGAGCTGATGGAACTGTTTGAGTAATTAGCTCCCTAGCTGCCTCAAAGGTCTCAGGGGTGTAGGGCAACTGCAGTTCTTCCTCTAGGATACCCTGAAGTGAAGAAGGTACCTACATGGGACTTGACAGACCCTCTGCCAGGGCAGGAGTCGACACTGCTACAGGATGCGATTCCAGGGTCAAGCGGCCCACCTTGAGTCAAGAAAAAGCCGAGACAAAACGCCTAACTACTGTTCTACTATCACTATGAATAAGTAAAGACTCTGAGAACAGCACTCTATCTAACAGCAACTTCTTCAAAGGGGAATAGCTGGCTGCATGAGCAAGCAATTGTTCCAGTGACCATCAGGGCAGTAAAATGAACTGAAGAGGGAAGGGTCAGCAGGGATATATATAGGGGGTCATGAAGCACCTCTAGTGGACACAGACAACCCTGCAGGTAGCCTAAGGGAAATCTCTTCAGCGATCCATGCACACGGCGCACACACACAAGTTGGAATTGACATGTGCAATCACTCAAAGAAGAACTATCAGTGTACTGGTACATATGCATGCCACTGTAGAGGGTGCCAGAGGCAACACTACGGATAACATTGAAGGAAAAATCTCTGGCACTAGACATGGAATGGAAATGAGCAAGTGTAACCTGCTAGGGTGGGCTCAAATTCATTCAATTGCCCCTCTCCA
>ML681992.1:21184583-21204902 GCA_007922195.1 Podocnemis expansa
TAAGGATCCCTAAAAGAGATTGCACCTATTTAGGCACATGGGTTACACAAGCACTAGAAGAAGAGCTGCAGATCCAGTTGTCTGTCCTTTATCACATCAGTCAAAACAATCAGATGATCCAAGGGTTCAAGCATGGACTAATGTATGCTACTCTTTCAAATTCTCTGATTGCAAACACAGTGTGCATGCATAAACCATCAGTGGAATACAACAGAGACCATCACTTAAAAAAAACCCCACTGCTTTTCACATATTACTCATACTTCAACCTTTCATCAGTTAATGCATTTAACGTTACTTAAAGGTCACTGCTATTCATGTTAAAATGCCTGAGTGCCCCAAACTTATCTCTGGAGTTAATGTTTTCCTTCAGAAAAGAGAATGGCATATGGCAATTAAAGATTAATAAAATATAACACTTCTACAACTCAATTTACTAAAAATATTTAAAATAATATATCCAACTCACGATCTGATGTGAGGAAAGTCCTCTTCAATTTTACTTCCTGTGTTTTTGAAAATTTGTAATGCAGCTTCTGCCACCTTTTCATCATCCATTTTCAAGCAAGCCAGAAGGGATTCAAAAGTTTCAGCTGAATGGAATGAGATAGGGTGTGTAAATGACAGGACCTATGCAAAAGAAAGTGAAAAGTCAGATGTCAACTTGAAAAGAAACACAACTGTATAAATTACCAGGTAACATATTTTGCAGCCTTACAAAACAGCAATTGTACTTCTCACCTCACTCATCTCCCTCTGTCAATGATCTCACTAATATTATTTGCTCTCCCGATCCTCAATCTCCCCTCACAATTCCTTTTCTTATGTCCAACAGTGAGGTTCCACAAAAAATTTACCCCCTATCCTTTCAAACTGGCACCACCACCCTATTCCATCCTTTCCATCACCTTTGCTCTCTCATGGCTCTTTCACTTTTGTCTCTAACAGACTCTCTCCTACTCTAAAGGGACACTACATTATCCTATTTCATTCCCTATTGCTTCTTCTTCCCTTCAACTCAAGTTGGCTGCTGATCCTCAGAGCCTCAACTTCCTCCTCTTCACATCTGATTATACCTTCTCCATTTTGCTGCAACTAATTCTTCACTCTACTCCATGCTGATTAGGCCTCAACTGGAGTATTGTGTCCAGTTCTGGGTACCTCATTTCAGGAAAGATGTGGATAAATTGGAGAAAGTTCAGAGAAGAGCAACACAAATGATTAAACTCTGGAACACTTGACTTATAAGGGAAGATTGAAAGAGTGGGTTAATTTAGTCTGGGAAAGAGAAGACTGAGAAGAGACATGATAACAGTTTTCAAGTATCTAAAAGTTTGTTATGAAGAAGAGGGGAAAAAAATTGCTCTACTTAGGTGCCAGTGACAGGACAAGAAAATGGCTTCAATTACAGCACGGGAAGTTTAAGTTGGACATTAGAAAAAAATTCCAAACTGTCAGGGTGATCAAGCACTGGAATAATTTGCTTAGGAGGGTTATGGAATCTCCACCATTGTAAGTATGTAAGAGCAGGTCAGGCAAACCTTGACAGGGGTGGTTTAGGGTGGTACTCAATAGAGCCATTCATGGACAAAATGTGGATCCACAATTGCTCAGTGACAGTATCTATCCAGTTTGCGATCCACATGCTATGTTCTATCTATATCTGTATCTGCACCTGTAACTGAGCTTGGGGTCACAGTCAGCATTTTAGCCTTTGATTGGCTCATTCCCCACATGGGTCCCACCCACTTCTTCCTTTACGTGTTTGGAGTTTGCACACTGTGCTGTCAATCAGCGAAACCTGATTGACAGCACATGTGCAAACTGCAAACAAGAAAAGGAAAAAGTGGGAAAGGGAGTCATGGAGAATGAGTCAATCAAATGCCAGCATGCTGACTGACGGACAGTGAATGATGACTCTTCAAGCCCCAGCCTGCTGTAACAGACTCTGATTGGCTGGCAGACCACAATCATAGCTGAGCTAGGATTGGTTGGAGCACTTTCTTTTTCCGCTGTGTGCTGCTGACACAGATCATAGCAACAGCTGCAGTGATGCATCACACCCTGGGCGGATAAAAATAGAATCTGCATCCACAGGTCAATCCGCACCAATGGGTCTGCAGTTACCTGCACCCATGGATGAGAGCACACACAGATCTGCAGTGGATATCGGCAGATCTGCAGGGCTCAAGTACTCAGTCTTGCCGTGAGTGCAGGGGACTGCACTCAACCTATCATTGTCCCTTTCAGTTTCTATGATTCTATCTGTCCTCACTAAAATAATTAAAGACATGTTCCTTTTCAAACCTGTGTGCCTCTTCTCCATTCTCCTCAATTTCTTTGCCGCCTTTCACATTGCTGATTATCTCTCCCTTTCTTAGGCGTCTATATAGTCTGTCCTTTCCTGGCTCTCCTCCAGCCTTGCTAACTATTTCAACAGCATTAACTTTAGTGAATTCCCTTCCTTCTGTCCCTCCCCTCTGTTGATGTTCAAAACAGCTCAGTTCCATCCTAGATACTCTTCCTTTCCACATTGTCATTGAACAAGATCATGGTTCTTAAGGTCTCTTTTACCACATCTGATAACTCAAACCTGCCCCTTTATTCCTGACTTCTTCCAACTCTGCCCCCAATTCCACAGATCTTCAACTAGTGATGTTAAGCATCTACACGCACCCTTCTGCATCCCAAAGTCCTCATACTGTGAAACCAGCTATCCTTATAAAAGCCTTCCCAATTTCTGGATAATTTGGGCTGTGTGTTCTGCAACCTTTAAAGTTTTTAATTTTCTGAACTCAACTGTCAATTTTACATGACCCACAAAGCCTTCATAAACTTGAGGCTGTACTCTATTGCATTAACGTATTTGATCCATAAACCTGCTACAGACTAAGCATATGTAATATGAGCAACATACAAAGTGGAATCCTTTATAGTGAGGTCAGATATAACAGAAGTAGGATGATCAAATATAATGAAAATTCTGTAGTACTTCAATTAGAGATTTTCATACTGTTTAGAGTACACATTTTTAAATCACAAGGTGATCAGTTCATTAGAATCATAGAATATTAGGGCTGCAAGGGACCTCATAAGGTTATCTAGTCCAAGCCCCTGCCTAAAGCAGGACTGCTCCCACTAAATCAACCCAGCCAGGGTTTTGTCTAACCAGGCCTTAGAAGTTTCCAAAGATGGAGATTCCCGCACCCTACATAACCCGTTCCAGCACTTCATCACCCTCCTAGTGAGAAAGTTTTTCCTAATATCCAAACTAAACCTCCACAGCTGTGACTTTAGTTCCTTCCCTTTTCTATTTTGTCAGCGCTAAACTCAGAACAAACACACAGATTTGAACTATGTTTGTATAATGTCTAGCATAAGAAGTTCATCCTGCCTGGGGCCCTGGCACATTATCCCAATATTAGTGAAAGTGATGTTTTTAAAAACATTGAACAACTTGATAACAGTCAAATTACATTGTAGTTGATTCCTGAAGAACAAAAGGAAGGCAAAGGTAAATTAGTCAGCTATGGATTATACCCTGATTGCCAACTTATGCAGTAACACAGGTCAATACATAAGATAAAGGTAGAAGAAGCTGTACTATTTACCTGTGTGCATGCGCATGTATGTATATATGTAGACACAAAACAGGACAAAGATATAAAACTGAAAGAAGAGCTTAGTAAACAGAGGTGAGGGATAGAAGTACAGACAAATGTGCACTTTGATATCTATAGCTCAAATCCAAACCCACCAAAGACAAACCTTTCAACTTTAAAATTAATCTTTGAAAAGAATATATATCTTTGTATGTAAATATCCTTTCTACATTGTGATATATGATGTACATGAAAAAGGAAAAAACGATGCAATAGTGTTTGAGAATAGTTAATGAAACAATGCTAAGCTTGCATTTATAATTTCTATTGTTCTCTCACATTGATTAAACTTGAATAGTATGAAAAACATTCAGCTCTGGAGGACTGCTGCAAAGCCTACAGAAATTGAGAACTAATAATATATTTTAGCAAAGTTACTTTGGAGAATTTTAAACAAGCCTATCATATTGTCCACTGAAGACCAAAAAAATATTTACCTTAAGCAATTCAAGACCTGCTCTGATTGCCTGATCAGTAGGAACACCCTCATCTTCGTCATCTGCTGTTCCATCTATCGATTTGTTTACTTGTTTGATAAGGGCACTGAAAAAAGAAACATAGAATGTTGATGCAAATTTACAAATTATTGCAGATTTCAGCTAACATGTCCACTTCTAGAAGTACAAATCTGTTAGGAAAACAGTGTGAATCAGCCTCACACAAACATCTGATTGTTCAGCTCCAATAAATAATTTGAGATGGTGGTGCCAATGTATTAACTTCAAAAAATGTTATGTTTATGGTGAGGAATAAAAAAGATGTATATAAACTACTCTGTTCAAGGGGGCCAAAGCATAAGAGAATAGTCTGAGTATGAGGAACTGAAATTCAGTTAGATATAAAAGGATATTTTTCTACTTCACTTTACTGGCTCTTGTGGTTTCTTAAAACTGATGGAAACTCAGTGTCAACCTGACTATAGCAACATAAATCCTACACCTCTCATGGAGGTGCAGTCTTTATGTTGATGCAGTAGGACACTTACAATGAGAGGAGCAAGGCTGTAAAGTGGACACTGACATAATACGGTAGCTCACATCAACATAACTTTGTAGTGTAGACCAGGCTACAGAGCTTACTTATTATTTTGCCTAGAGCCAGGAATTTAAGCAAAGTAGCTATAGTACACAGAATTTTAGGAGTGGAATGATGAAATGGAAAACGGAAAAAATACAGATTGTGGGTCCATAAAACATGGCAGATATTTTAAAGTAAGGGCTAAATTGCTCTTCTGTGGACTACACTTGAATCAGAGATGTGATTAGTAAATTAGACTTGATGGGGAATCCAAAGGCAGTTCTCAGAGATATCTCAAAAACCTCCTGGGTATTTTCTGAGTTTGCTCTGGCAGAAAGGGAGCTACTGTAAGTAATGGCAGCAAGTAAGAGAGAACTACTCTAGTCAGACATGAACCAGACAATATTCAGATGAAAATAAAATCAATTATTTGGAAGTACTGGGGTTGTCTACATATGTACAACCTGTGTTCTAATGTGTCATTTATATATTCAAAATCTAGAATTAAAAAATGTCCAACAGCACTACTACTTGCAGCTCTATATACACTGCTGAGGCGGCTGCCTATAGATCCCTTAGTTTCACTGACCATTGCTCCCCCACTATTTCATTGTGCCAAAGTACTAGTTTTCTTTAAGTGTTCATAGACTTTAAATTGTTTACGTAAATACAAGCCCCTTCTAACCTAATACAACATTCCTGTCTTTGTGATACTGCAGAAAACCTACACTATGAGGCTGGTGTACAAAAAACAGGTTAGATTAGCAAAGAATTTATATTAACTTCTGCAAGTCAAAAAAAATGTGTACAGTCTTGTTACAGCCCTATCTTTCAAGGGTATCAGTGAGACAAGGTGAACAAGGCAGTACCTTTTACTGGACAAATTTCTGGTGGTGAAAAACACAAGCTTACAAGCTCACACTAAAGAAGCTTCTAAAGAAGCTCAAATGTTTGTCTCTCAGCAACAGAAGTGGGTACTATAAAAGTAAAAAAACAAAAAACCAAAAAAACCAAAACCAAAAAACAAACAAACAAAAAAAAAGGATAGTAGCTGTAGTACTGGTGAGCTAGCAGCCCTATTTAAGTGCCAAAATACTCAAAGAAAAAAACAAGCAAGCTTAGGTAGGGAGGTGGGAAATAACATATACATCACCATTTCTCACAAACAGATGCATTTCTAATTAAACACAGAACCCTGCAGGGCTATAATAAAAAAGACAAGCAGTTTGACCTGAATGATTCATTAAGCAGCAACAACCTGTAAAAAGTAGATAAAAGTTTTCATCAACAGCAGAGCTGGTTGAAAATTTTCCTATAGGAAATGCTGATTCAATGGAAAAAAAGTAATCCACAAATATGTCAATTCTATCTAAATTTAAATGGAAATCAAATAAGCTGCATACCTGATTCCTTCCAACTAACTCAGTTACCCAGCTACCTAGTTCTGCTTCAATCTACTTAGTTGGCTACTGGGCTCCCAGGTTCTGCATTTCCTTCATTGGTCACCTGGGAAATTGCCAAGCTCTCAGGCTCCATTCAGCTGGCTTCTGGGGTTTCCAGGGAGCCTGGTAGCCACCAGTCAGGCAGCAAAGAATTCTTGGGAGCATACTTAATTTAAAGAACACTAAAATAATTAGACTTTGGAAATATTTTGCTTTCTGAAATTAAATACATCAGGATTTCAGTGTGGTCCCCAGCTCCTCCCAGTTTTCCAAGATTTGAACTTTCACCCAAACTTAGATTGACACTCACCCCCCCCCTTTCAAAAAAATCCTTAAACTTTCACAAGACAGAAATTCTGTCTCCTGGCCAGCCCTAGTCAAAAAAAAAAAAACAACTCTCACACATTATTTCTGGCAGCTCTTAAAACATATCTGAATTAAAGATGCTGGCAACAACACCTGTAATTCAGCAGCAGCAGATTCACATTGCTAAGATATAGCCATGGGGTTTGCAAAATGTACTTCCATCTCAAACAGTCCCATCCAAATCCTTCTTCCCTCAGCAAGAGTTAGTATGGGAGAGTTAAGGCTTAAACTCCTCAACATTGCATCTTCCATCCTCACTCATGCTAAGATTCATGTTCTATCTCCTTCATACCCAGCTTTAAAAACCTTCTGCAAAGGCATATCTTGTGTGTGTCAGACGTGACCTCATCACAGCAGTTGTCTTCTTCTTAAGGAATTCCAACCAGTTGCAGTCTTGAGCCAGTTAAGTACTCATTTATAACAAAAAAAAAATCAAACCAATGGATTTTAATAATATGCTACAACTTTTAACACTGAAAACTGATTTCCTATATCAGTTGTATCTCTATGTTTATTCTCCATAAAAGAACTATCATCACTACCATGTTAAACACTTATATTTTGGTTGTCACCCAGACATCCAGTCACCCAAACAGAGACTTCTGAAGACAATGAAATGTCAGGGGCAAGACTTATCCAATGTGTGACTTCTTTGGATATTTAACCTCCTGCTCTCAACCAATTATCCAGACAGATATACCTATTCACCCATTCAATGTTATTGCTATCTACCTGCAGCATCAGCAGGTCCTTTGTTTCCCTTTTATAGAAGGCATGCATAGCTTCAGTTTTATCATCATTGATCTTAAGTACCACAGATTCTGCACACTTTTGTCACAACTGTTCCAGCATTAGGTGTTGGTCAGTAGGCTCTCCAGATAAGATGACATAATTTGATCTTCTAAAGATGAATTTTTAATTTCAAACCTCCAACTTTGGCCTCAATCAACTCTGTCAACACGTTGGCTATCAGAACATTAAATAAGTCAGGCAAGAACACATTCTCCAGTGTGCCCCAAGTTCTATCAATAACCAGTCTGTAACAACTATTGCTGCTCACATAGCTAAGTGTGTCACTATATAGTTTTTCCACTAGGAACAGTAAATCCTCAGACACCCCATACTGGCCTATCAATATCCATAGTGCTGATCAATGCACCGAGTCAAAACTGAATGCAAAGTCTATCAATGTGCTGCTAACATCCTTTGTTACACTAGCTGTTTTTCAGCAACATTTTGCAGAGGATATATAAAAGTTGACCCATATGGAAACCAGAATAGTTGTCTCTCTTCTTTGGGTTGAGAGACTATTTCAGTCAATTTAGAAATATGATCATAAACACTTTCACTGAGACTGACAACGTTATTCCTCTGTAATTTGAGCAAGCTGATCTCTTTCATTTTTGGAAAATGGGATGACAGCTCTTCTTCCAATCTTCTGAAACATGACTGATTTTGCAAACTTTTAAAACAATGCTACCAAGCTAGTGAACTAAATCTGAGTCTCTGCTTTTTAGTAATTTTGATGACATACTGTCAAGACCAGATGCTTTATCATTTCTTAACTACATAACTGCAAGGATCACTTCTTTTAACACCACCTCTCTATTTTCTGCTATGCTCATTTTTGGATTCAGATATAGTTTACACATTGGTGGTGATCTGTTCATTAAATCGTTTAAAAAAAATCTAGCCACCCTACTCCAACGCTTAAGCTGTGCATCTATACACTGGTAATGTTCTTCAGTTTTGTCCGTAACTGTCACAAGTTACAAGAACAGATGTCCAACTACAACCTGCGAAGTCTCAAAATACATATTTCTGGTTATGTCTTCAGAGACATCGTCAAAGCACAACGCCATAGCAATTATCATTCTGCCAGACCCTTGGCCTGTATTGTACATTAACTCCTCTCAGCACAGACACAATTTTGACCTTTCATGACTCCATCCTGCACCACACATCATCTTCTCTGCCATCAATTTGATGGTATTATCTACAATCCTATATCGCTTCTTCATTCTCCCTAGACCCAGTTGTTCTTCAACAATATCTGCGATAGAATCACAAAACAAAGACGACAGTTCTTCTGTGGCAGACAGCAGGTAACACAATTTGGAATAGTTGATGGAAACTGCTATGACATAATTAGGGACTACTTTATCATGAAGCTTGTCAACTCTTAATTATTGCAATACAATAGATAGCCATCTGGAATCTTATTAAATGCAACAACTTTGTTGTTCTTTGTAATTGATGATCAGATTCCACAACTAGATCAGTACTCCCAAGTACACATATATCCTGAATGAGAATACCCAAGGTTTTCTAAAATAGATGCAAGGCTGCACTGATGGCTTGATGGGTACTGAAATGTACACTTACAGCAATTTTTGTGCTGAAGCAGGTAAGCATTACAAACAGCTTGTGTTGCAGTAAATTCTAATACATGTAAACCACTTTGCAAAGTGGGATCTTCTCCCATGAAAGCTCACGTGATAAATAAATTTGTCACTCTTTAAAAGTGCCACAGGACTCCTTACTTTGTTAGTCTCCCAAAATCTCTGTCATAAGCATCTGCCTTCAGTTGCTTATAACTCTACCATACTAACCGTTTCAGCTCAAACGTACTATGACAGGTATTCCCATAAGGCTTTTACACTGTGAAAACTGCAGAAGTTTCAGGAAACAAAGCTCAACAAAGCAATGTACTTTTCCCTATTTTAATAAATTCTTACAACCGTATCTTTGAAAAGAACTATCACCTGCACATTTTGTACAAACAATCTGAAATCTGGTAAAATTCATTCTGGAGTGAGTCAAGTGTTTTTTTTGCTGACTCTGAAAATTTGCAGAAACCTAGCCAAGTCATAAGCCTTTAAGAATTGCCATCTTTATATGGTCAGAGGATTACAGCTAAATTAGCTGAATATTCTGCAGGCACAAAGCATGCTCCACTTGAAGTTTGCAGAGAGCAAGCAGGGTTTCTCCTGAAATTACTCACCAAGCACCAAAATGATACCAGGGAAATGAATACAAAAAAAGCTACTTCAAAAGACCACTAAGGTTGCAAAGTCAAACATTCAAAAGTTAAGAAATGGGAGAATTAAGACTTTCTGTGCAATCTTTGTTTTGCAATTCTTTGCATATAGATATTAGAATTTCCACAGGATCCCTGCCTTATTCACTGCACAGGCCACGTGGTAATCAGAAGATGAATGAGCAATATATATTGACTGAACTTGTATGACAACTCATTTGTTATACAATTTGACTGAATGAGACAAGTGACTATAGGAAAAGGAAGGCTAGTCTTGTGGCAAACCAATTCACTTCCATGCTGTTACCACATATGCACTTTTTTCATTTCACCACTTGGAAGCATAACTGTAGAGTTCAACTGCTAGGTCTACAGAGAACATTACTGTTTGTAATTCACTACTGAAGACAGCTGCTTACATGTAATTAATATTCTCTGAGATATGTTGCTCATGTCCATTCCACTTAGGTACATATGTACCGCATGCACAAGGCTGCCAGAAGGCTTCTCCCCCCAGGAGTACCCACAGGGTCTGCTTCTGAGTCCCTTAGGGTGGCACTCTCATGCCACACTATACAGGCTCCAACTGATTCTTCCCTCACCAGTTCCTTCTTGCTGGAGATTCAACAGAGGGGAAGGAGGGATGCTGTGGAATGGACATGACCAACACATCTCAAAAACAAGCAACCAACTTTTCTTCTTTGAGTAATTGCTCATTGGCATTCCACCTCGGTGATTCCCAAGCCTTAGCCTGTATGGAACAGAGCTTGGACATCACATATTTGCAGACTGTAGGACCACTAGTCTGAACATGGCATCCTCTCTGACTTGCAGTTTAAGGGCATAGTGTGATGTGAACATAGGCACTGAAGACTACGTTGCTACCCTGCTGATGCCCTGGAATGGGATGTGGGCCGTAAAGGTCACAGACGAATCCTGGACCCTTACTGAATGAGCCATCATTGCCAGCACTGACAGCTTTGTGAGACTGTAGCATTCCTTTATGCAGGCCATAATCCCAGAAGAGACGCATTGCAATGATACAGGCTGGCCCTTCATCTTATCGGCCTCTACTAAGAACAGTTGTGATGTCCTCCAAAAGGTCTTAGTGCTCTCTAAACAGGATGCCAGGACTCTCCTGACATCTAAGAAGTGGAGACAGTGCCCTCTATCATTAGCATGCAGTTTAGGACACAGCACAAGGGAAAAAACGTCCTGATTAACATGGACGTGTGAAACCACCTCTGGCTGGAACGCTGGGTATGGACGCAGTTGTACTTCATCCTTCAAAAATACCATATCCGATGGTTAGGACGTTAACACTTGCTGCTCAGACACTCAGCTAGCCAATGTAATGGTCACAAGGAAGGCCACCTTCCAGATAAGTACAGCAGAAAACAGGATATTAGGGGTTTGAACGGAGGTTGTAGGAGTCTGGAAAGCACCAGGTAAGGTCCCATTGGGCCACCAGGGTGCAAGTTGGGAGAAACAGTCTGTCCAGGCCCTTCAGAAATCTTTTCACCAATGGGTTAGAAAATGCCAAGTTCCCTGCCTCTCCTGGGTAGGGGGCTGAAATAGCAGCTAAGTGAACTTTCATCAATGATGCTGAGAGCTCCTGATGCTCCAAGTGTAGCAAGTAGTTGAGGACACATGGAACTGACGCTCATATCACTGGGAAACCAGTGGCCTGTGCCCAGAGCGTGAACCTGGTCCATTTAACATTATAGCTAGCCCTAGTGAAAGGTTTCCTGCTGCTGAGGTGGACATCCCTAACCAAGACAGAGAAGTGTAATTCATGAAGGTTCAGTCACGGACGTTCTAAGCTATCAGGTGGAGAGAACAGAGGTCTGGGCGGTTGACAGATAGGTCTAGCAGTGCAGCGAACCAGTGTTGCTGGACTCAAGCCGGGGGTATCAAGAGCATTTCTGCGGAGTCCTGGCTGGCTTTCACCAGCACTCTGTGTACTAGGGGAGTCCATGGGAAGACACAGAAGAAACTCCCTGACAAACAGATCCTGAAGGCATACGCTATAGCAGCGGTTTTGATGGCACACTGGTGTGCTACAGGAACTGCTCAAGTGTTCCATGAAATTTTGAACAACAGTAATAATCAATGTAAAGTAAGCTTTGATTCATCTTAAACAATACTCTGTCTAACCAAAATTACAACTCATAAAACTTGTGAAAATTAATCAAATTAAAAGTGAAGCATCAGTCTTTCAATTTTAAAACATGAACATTCTAAATGCAGGTGCACAAAGGGCAAAATTGAGATGACATGCATTTTTTTCCAGTGCATTTGAAACATTAATACATTTGATCCTTCTTTAGCTCATCGTATGCACTATGCAGTAAACCACACTAATAAGACAGTAATCATAGTAAATGTAAGTAAACTTCACGTTTATGAGCAATCAATTCAGCCAAAAAACGTGGGTGTTCTGTGGAATTGTTTCTCTCATTGAAACATGCAATGTGACTTGAAAGGTTGGGAACCACTGTGCTATGGATCCAGATTTCTAACCTTGAAAAGAGCAGAAATTTTTTCACTTCCTGGTGGAAAAGGACGCAAAGAGGTCCACTTGGAGAGTGCTCCACTTCCGGAACACGTCCTTGACGACGTCCCACCGAATCAACCACTTGTGTATGAGGAAGGTTCTGCTGAGACTGTCTGTCAGAGTGCTGTAATGGCCAGGCAGATACAATGCTATTGGATGGATGGAATGAGCGATGCAAAATTCCAGAGCTTGAGGGATTCCCTGCACACATAAGAGGACCAAGCTCCACCATGTCTGTTTATATTAATATCACTGTCATACTGTTTGTCCTGACCAATACTACTCTGCCTTCCAGGTGGTGAAGGGACGCCTAGCAAACCAAAGCCATGGCTCTTAGCTTTGTGATGCCGAGGGGGTCTAGCAACTTTCTTTGGCTCCAGAGTCCTTGAGTCTTGAGTAATCTCAGATGAGCAGTCCACCCCGATTTAGTCATTTGTGGTCAGACTAGTTGAAAGCTGGGGGTCCTGGACGGGAACTCCCTTGCAAGCCCACAGCAGGGCTTGCCACCAGTGGAGTGAGAAAGGAAGAAACTGTAGAACAGACACCACCTCATTTAGGCTGGGTGGTTTACCGTGGCCAGCCACATTTAGAGAGGCCAAAGCCACAGTCTCGCATGATGGATCACGTAGATGCATGAAGTCATATGGCCAACGGGATTTAGGCAGGTGGTCATTATGGGACACAATTCTCACCTCCAATGAGTTGCCTGATCATCTCAAACAGAAACCTGCGAAGATGAGACCTCACACAGGATGAGTCCAGAACTGTTCTGATGAATTCTATCCTCTGAGTGAGAATGCAGGTGGACTTGCTCTTGTTGACCACCACTCCCAGATGACTGAAGGTGGCTCTAGTCAGTCACAGGTATTCCTCCACCTACTCCTGTGAGCGATCCTTTAATAACCAATTGTTCAGGCAGGGAACACAGGCACACCCCTTCAATGCAAAGAGTCCACTGCTATCAAGAGGAACTTTGTGAATACATGTGAGGCTGCCAATAGGCGAAAAGCCAAGACCATGATTTACAGGTGACGTTGCCCTACTGTAAACTGTTGGAAACATCTCTGTCTTGGGATGATGACAATACAGAAACGCACGCACTTGAGACTGAGTAAGGCATACCAATCTCTCAGCTCCAGGGAGGTAATGATGGAGCTGAGGGGTACTGTGCAGAACTGAATTTCTCTCATGAACTTGTTCAACTTTTGCAAGTCCAGGATAGGATGGAGACTGCCCTTGGATTTCAGGATAATGAAATATCAGGAGAAAAAACCCCTACCTCTCTAAGCTCATAGGGATGTCTTCTACCACATCCGCACTGAGTAGAGACTGAATATCTTGCAGAAGCAGCTGCTCATGAGAGGGGTCCCTGAAGAAGAACAGGGAAAGGGATGAGTGTGAAAGCAGGAATGAAGAAAATTGGAGCAAGTATCCTGATTGCACCAGGCATAGGGCCCAACAGGTCTGATGTCACTAGGCACCATGCATGACAGCGTCAAATGGTGAATGAGGAAGAGGGGTCTCATCTGGACACTGCTGAGTGGTTGGTGTGCTGTCCTCAGGCACACCCTCAAAATTATTTTTGGGGGCTAGGTGCATGACAGGAGTGGTCCCAGGAAAAACCCAACTGATGGCTGGGTCTAGAGCGATTCCTCTTGCCCCATTTGCCATAATCCTCTCTCAGATGGAAGGCGTGGGATGCTGACTGGGACTTAAATAGCTTGTGCTGTGGGGCTGGAGTGTGAAGGCCCAGAATTTAAGAATGGCCAAAAGAATCTTTCAAATTTTGTAACCTCAAAGTCAGTTTCCAAGAAGAATAAGCCTGGGCCCCTGAATAGGAGGTCTTGAATCATGGGCTACACCTCCTGTGGCTGATCGACTCTTGGAGCCAAGAGCTCCTCCACACTGCCACCCCCAAGCCCACACTGCAGGCAGCTGCATCCGTTGCATCTAAGGCTGATGGCAGCAGCAAGAGGGTCAACCCTTTCCTCTTCTTTATCATGGCCCCAAACTCCACCTTAGAGTCCTTGTCCAGTTTGCCCCAGAACTTCATGAGCACCTGTGAGTTAAACACATAGCAAGTATTGCCTGCTGATTGGTTATGCATAGTTAGAGTCCTGTGGTGCAGTAGACTTTCCGACTGAAGAGCTCCAGTTACTTGGCGTCGTTAGCTTTCAGTGTTGTGTCTGGCTGACCCTGTCGGTCCTGTTCATTGGCTGCTGCTACTACAAGGAGGCCCAGGGTCAGATAGGTGCAAAAATGTTTTGTCCCCCTTGGACTGCATTCCATTTGGCCTTCGATGGAAGGGAAACCGGGGTCTGCCACAAAATGCTAGTACTCTGTTTTATTGTTTTAATCACAGGCAGAACCACCCATAAGAGACCCTCTGGAACCAGAATGTCCACCACTGGATGCAGATCTTGTGACACCTCTGCTTATAAGCCTATGTTGCAAACAAACCTGTGCAGCAGTTCTTCTCTTGCTTGCTGTCAGCAGGAAGGCTCACTGGTGCTGTCCCCACCACCTCCTCATCCAGAGATGAAGATGATGTTTTATGTGGTGCTGCAGTCTGGACCTCTGGATCATGTGGTGCTGTGTCACCTCCCTTGGTGTCAGGGTCTCTGTTTTCAACTACATCTATGCCTGTCTCCAACGCATCATCAGGCAGGACACTCACTGTGTGCACTGAGTGAGGCCACAAAATAGGATCAGTCCACAAGGAGCCCTGGACTTGACGGTATGCCCAGGAGGTCCCAAAAGGGCCACTGTGGCACCTGCCACTAGGGTGGCCATTGGTTGCAGGGTATGGTGCTTTGCGGTGGCAACAGTGCTAGGCCCAACTCTTCTCGGAGACTAGGACTCTTCCTCAGTCTGAAGAAAACTGTCAACTCTGGGGGGACCACAACTGTTGCTGACTGTGATGAAGACTGATACTGAGATGGGCTTTGTCTGGGAAGCGGCATTGGTCTATCCATGGACTGTACCAGAATCAGCAATGCGGCTGGAGGGTGGGGCCGGTCGGTGCTGGCAGGACCATTACTTCAATTAGCTGTCACACAGCCTTGAAAGTGTCTCATGTGGAGGGGAGTTGCAGGTCCTTCTCCAGTATCTCCTGAATAGGAGACAGTGCACATGCTGGATTCAATGGTACTGCGGCTTGTGCTGGAGTCAACAGCACCACTCCCGCCATCACTGCAGATGGCACTGGTCTATGAACCAGGGCCGATGACACCAATTTCTGCACCAGGGTCAACGCTGTCCTCTTGTGTGCAGAAGTTAATGGCACCCTGGTCTTCAAGTCTGAGCTCCTGTGGCTTGCTTGGGGTCCTACCAAGCTCCCAGACTATCCTTTCGGTGGGGAAGAGTGGGTCCTCTCCAGCCTCTTCCTCTTAGGTGGCACCAGGGAGTGCAAGTGGTGCCCCTCGGTGTAATGGGATTTCACTGGTTTCAGGAGGAAGTGTCAGTGGCGTGGCTCCAAAGGCAAGTACTCGGGCAGCTCTTTTCACCACTCCTGAAGCACTGTGCACCAAGGCCAAAGTGCTGTGGCCTTCATCTGAAGTGCTCAGCGGGTGAACGGCTTCCTCTATGAGAAAGAGCTTCAGACATTAAGTCCTCTCTTTCTGAGTTCTAGGCTTCAAACTCCTGTGGAGTTTGCAGCACTCAGTAAGATGGGACTCACCCAAACACTTCAGGCCAAGCTGGGTGAGGGTTATCCCTAGGCATGAACTTCCTGCAATGGTCACAGGTCTTGAAGCCCAGCATAACCTGCCTTTCTGTTGGCAGGTCGGGAGCAGAACAAAGTGCTCTGCCCTAAAAACTAAAATCTAGTAATGCTACTAAAACTACTTAACTAACTAACTGACAACTAACAGGCACTCGAAAAAGAGGACTGAAGTCCTGACAGGAAACACCTACAAAGCAAGAAAACCGTTCCAGCAGCCATCAAACACAGTAAAAAGGATCAACTGGAGCTTATATAGTGTGGCCCAAGAGAACCACCCTAAGGGGCTCAGGCATTCCCCACTGACAATGGAAATCCCCACCAACCTTTTCAGTACTCCTAGGGGAAAATGCCTTCCAGCAAGCTCATAGACACAGTGCATACAACCCTAATGGGAATGCACATGAGCAATCAACTCAAACATTATTAATTAAAATGTGCATATTTTCTATTGCTTTTAGGATTCTTCATACTTACAGTATGGCCAGATTTTTAAAGGTCCAAGTTTTCCATTTCAATTATATTCTTAACTGTTTCTAATGAATAAAAGAAAACAAGAAACCCAGTCCAAATTTTCCACTTTTTTCAGGTAGGTTGATTCTAATATAATCTTTTCCTGACCTGACCAAAGAGATTGAGATAAGACCATGTAGCAAACAAAGACTCTGTTAAAGATTTTCTTAAAAGGAATAATCTTAGTGGCTCAGCAATTTTCAATGTTGAATGAAATGCAAAAACAAAACAAAAAACAGAAATCTCTAAAAATTCATTTTAAAACACAGTTTTAATCTATGATGTAACTAGTAACAAGTAAAATAATACAGCATCTAAAAATATTTTAATCTGCCTATGCGTCTTTCTGACAACCCACTACTTACATGTCAAATCTTTCATTAGTTTACTGCAACCCAAACAAATTACATACCTGATTGATTCGGTATCAATGTGCACAGGGGCTATCCTCTCCAGAAGAAACTTAATCATTTCCAGGAAAGGATTTGTAGGTTGTTTGGGATTGCCCAACTTCTTTGTAATTTCTCGCTGAAACATATACATTTGAAATAGGTAAATAACCCATTCAGTTACCAAAACAACATCAACTCCTCTGAAAACTATTCTTACCACACATCCTTCAGCCTGTTTGCAAGAACATGTTGGGCTAACAAGCATTTCTAACTGGTGTCTTATTTTCTCATCATCTTCCAGAACTTGAGTGAATTTCTTCATGAAATCTTGAGCCTTACCAGGATCTGGCAAGTTCCCTTAAAATATTTAAAAAGAAAAAGATTAAAATTAGTATCAATTTGGCAATTTTTAAGCAAATATTCATATGCTTGATAAGGGGCAATTAAGATGAAAAAACAGAATGCAGCCTCATATTTCATACTGCTGCAGAGTTCAGCTAAAATCTATTTTAGCTAAAATGTCCATTCTAAAACTCTTCTCCCTGTGCTCTCACTGCCTCCTCCTTGCTTTTCTAACAGAATCCAGACCAGACATTTCCCTTTCCCCACCTCTGCCTAAGACTTCCACATTCAACTGGCAATATAAAGAGGAATAGCAGAAGTGGTGATGGGCCAGCATTTGACTTACAGAATCTTTATTGCTAGGGAGATGCAGATCAGAAGGAACACATGGAGGCTTGTACATAGTAAAAACACAAATGAGGAGTCCTGTGTCACTTTTAAACAATAACAAATTTATTTATTGCATGAGCTTTCGTGGGAGAAAAATCCAACTTCATCAAATGCTTTGAAGAACTCTGAAGATCTTCAAAGCATCTAACAAAGTGGGATTTTCTCTCATGAAAGCTCTTGCAATAAATAAATTTGTTAGTCTTTAAAACTGCCACAGGACTCCTTGTTTGATCTTATTAAATTTACAAATCATTTGCATATAAACATGAGGCCTCACTGTAATTTTACAAAAATTGCTTCTTTACTACATCTAAACTCTATGAAGAGATCTAGACTGTGGAAAAATGTTTGACAACCCCTTTCTTGAACAGTAATTAGAAGATTATTGAATAAAAGAAAAAAAAGCCAGTCTTTTAGCAATGGCAACATTTAATACTAACAAGGATATTTTTTCTTCTGATACATTACATGTAAAGAAATGGGGTGACAACACAGTCTGTGTTAATCTGCAGTCAATAACTTTTAAAATACTTTGTGTGCTACTGTAATCTGCAGTCAATAACTTTTAAAATACTTTGTGTGCTACTGTAAGTGTTAAAGGACAAGTTGCTTACTTCTGTCACTCACTTGAAATACTTTACTATAATCCCTAGAAATGCTGTCGAAGCGTGAGAGAATATCAGTACTGTGTAACTAATTCTGTGATATATTTTCAACTGCACTAAATTTTTTTTTGCAGTTGCCTTGATGAGCCTCTTTATGTTTCTAATGAATATACAAAGTTTGCAGCAATGGTCTATAGGCTAGTGTATCAATTATTTGTAAGACAGAAAGCATCATGCTTTAATTCCAGCCTTTACCAGCGTAAAATAGTTAATCAGACTTACTTGTAATTACCATCACTTTTGAGAATATAGCTTTACTGCTGGCATCTGTCTGTGAATGACAAAAAAAAAAAAAATCTGTTTGACATGAAGACTTGACATAATATGCTATCAAATGAATACAATGTGAGCACAGCTCTGAAAGACTATAATCAGAAGATGACTTATTAGTTCTGCTGGGTAAAACACCAGCATATTACAGGGGTGGCCAAACTTATCAAACTCAAAAGCCAAACAAGTTGGTTATGAAACCTGCAAGAGAGACACTGAAGCATATAGCCATATCCTTTTACCTACTCCAAAATTACTAAGTTAAAAATTCATTGCACTTTAATTTTATCATAAAGAGAGGGAAAATATTGATCCTACTAATGTCAGATTCTAATAAATTACTTAACATTACCATGAAAACTAAGCCTGTACAGTAAAAACTTAGCTGTCACTTGATGTAGAAGACTGCAGGCTAGTGGTGAGTTTTTTTTTTTTTTTTTTTTTAACATCCCAACCATGCCGCTGCTTCTCCTTGCTGTCCTGAGCCCCCTCCCTGATCCCCAGGGCCTGACGCTGGCTCCCCTGGGTGTGCTCAGGGAGGACGATTTAAAACTCCTAGACTAGGGCTGCTTTCCTAAATCAATTTACTGATGTTCTTCCAGGAGCCGCGCTTTTTCATTCAAGAGCTGCATGTGGCTCCTGAGCCACACTTTGGCCACACCTGGTATAGTATATGCAAAACATTGATAGTGTCAGTGTTTAAATTTAATCATGAAGTCAAACTATAAAGTTTTCAGTAACAGTAAAACAAATGGTATATGACGACTATATATAATTATTTAGTAGCCTAACAAGTCTAAAAATATATTATGAACAATGAAGATGAGTTGTTTCAATGAAAAGCATTGCATTTAATGATCTTTTGAATTTAAATTTAAATCTAAAATTTCATTCACAGGGTTTTTTGTTGGTTTTTGTGATTTAGGGGCTTTTTGTTTAGGATTTTTTTTTAATTTATCATTTTAGGATTTTTGTTGTTTGTATCTGTTTGCTTTTCAACTGCTTGTAAATATAAATATATAAATGAATGCTGCTGAAATCAGCTTCTCGGTATGACAAAGAAAGAAAGTTCATATTCATGGCTGTCACTACTATTCAACTGAAAGTTTTATTGCTGTTTGATTTTTTTGTGAGAAGGGGGAATAAAAGTGATTGACAGGACAGTGAGCAAACTATAAAAGCAATCATCAACAACATCTGCAATAGCATATAATAGAAATGCATTCATTTCTAGAGGATAATGCTGTATATTTTACTGAGAGATTTGCAGTCGCCTTCATATTAAACATCCCAGTAGCCACCAACGTGAGTGTTAGGTCAGGCAGAAGATGTACATGTGATGTCAGAATGGGAGAACACAGAATGAAGTCTTCGTTCACCAATGACTCAAAAGTTGGAGAATAAACTCCACATGCAAGGAGTCCACACTAAAAACTAAGCAACTTTTGCTAGGGAAAGAAAGTGAGGGAAAGAAAGGAGACTGTTTCAGAAATTCATGAATATATAAAGCTATAAGGTAACTACTAGCAGTTATTCCAATAAGGACATTTTTCCTTAATTATTTAAAAGTTCTGAAACTTTAACCAAAAAAAAAAAAAGCATCAATTGTTTTTTTTCTTGCAAGTGTCACTGCTGTAGACAGCTGAACCAATTACCAGACCAACTCTTCTCTCTTAGGTGTACTCTATGAGTTTCCAAAGGGATAGCCGTGTTAGTCTAGTCCAGTGAAAAAACAACAAGGAGTTGTGTGGCACTTTAAGACTAACAGATTTTTGTATGAGCTTTCGTGGGAGAAGATCCCACTTCCTCAGATGCTTTGAAGATGGGTGAACTTACAGAAAGGAATGAAACTAAATGCAAGGGGGTGTAAAACATAGGACCAGGTCATACAGGAGCAGCAAATCAGAGCAGTTTACAGGTTCAAACCATGGGAAGCCTGAAG
>ML681992.1:21224804-21497530 GCA_007922195.1 Podocnemis expansa
GGGGGGGGCGCTGTGATACACCATCTAGTGTGTTACAACCCAGAAAAGGTTGAGCATCTCTGGATTACTACTACTTCAAGAGCAGAATGCTTAAAATGGGATATTCCACAGGGCTCAGTGAGTGACCTATGGACACCCAATCTCCCATGCCCTAGAAGGAGAAGAAGAAAGGTTAAAATGAACATTCTGTTGCACTATGATGCAATACTGCACAGAATATAGTTTGTTATCCACCATCTTTGACAAATACACACAACATGGTTTTACCAGATATTCCACCAGTACTCTTTCAATAAAAAGTTACTTTTCCCTTCAATTTTAATACTTTAGTACTCTTCTACCATTGGACTTCAAAATATTTTAAAACCGATATTTGAGATGAATACATTTTAAATGGTCAACAGGAAATATTTTTGTATTATTATTCAATAGTTTTTCTGATCAACTCAAATGACAATTTTTAAATTGGCTGTTTTAAAAAGCAAGGTTACTTCTTACCTAAAAACCAGAAAGCTAAATTTGTTAAGTACTTCATACTAAAACTACTACATCTAATCATTATTAGTACTAATCTAAATGTCTTACCCGTTTGTCCAGTGTTCTCTCTCTCACAAAATTAAGTAGGTGATCATTGACAAGCAAAAGATCTTTTTTAGCAGCAGTAACTATGGATACAATAACATCATGCCTAATGGCTTCTTCTGGGTCATGTGACCTTACTTTAAGATACTCTGAAAGAAAAAAAATGCTATAATTAATATGAAATACTTATGCAGCTTTAAACGATCGATTCCCCAGACTGCTTGAAGAAATACAACTGAAGTCAACTACATTTACTCTGTTTCAAACGTCAAGTATGAAGTCACTGAATTCATCCAAAGAGCAGATGAACTGCCAGCTATTCAGGAAACTTTTGTTACTCAGAATACAATATATCTAACAATTATTTCCCTTAGTTTCTCAGCTTTTGTTTATAATTAGAAGTGTTTTCTTCCCCCCAGACTACTTCATGGTATCTGTAAGTGATAACTCTCTCTTCTGCCTGATGACCAATATCTTAAAAATACAAGAAAAAAATAGTTCAATAAAATGTAACTTTTTTAGTAATAAAGTAATTGAATCAAATTTCTACAAAATTGATAGGTGCCCACAAGTCGATATTCTACAATCATGGTTCAGTAACCAATGAAAAATAAGTTGGTCATTTCATACGAGTCCTACTGGGTCAGACCAATGGGTCTATCTAGACAGGCATACTGGTTTTTTGACATTGGACAAAACCAGGTGCTTCAGAAGGAACTAACAGAACAGGTAATCACCATGAGATCCATCCCACTATCCATTCCCAGCCTGCTACAAAAAGCAATCCCCACCTATCCTGGCTATTAAACACTGATAGACCTATCCTCCACAAACTTATCTAATTTTTTCCTGAACCCCAGTATAGTACTGGCCTTCACGACACCCTCTAGCAAGGAGATCCACGTGTTGGCTGTGTGTCACATGACAAAATCCTTCCCTTTTTTGTTTTAAACCTGCTGCTTATTAGTTTAATTCAGTGATTATCTTTCTTATTTAACACATCCTTATTTGCTTTCTCAATACTAGGCATGATCTTAAAGACATCTATCATACCTGCCACCCCTCATTTCCTCTTTTCCAAGCTGGAAAGTCCTAGTCTTACTGATCTTTCATCATATGGAAGCTATTCTATACTCCTAAGAATTTTAGTTACACTTCTCTGAATCTTTTTTGAGATGGAGTGACCAAATCTGCAATGAATTTTTAGAGGCAGTATGATATTTTCTGTCTTATTGACAAGTTCAAAATGTCTGACGAATGGGATTTTCTCCCATGAAAGCTCATACAATAAATAAATTTGTTAGTCTTTAAAAGTGCCACAGGACTTGTTCTTTTTCTGCCTTAATATCTATCCTCTTCTAATGATTTCTATCATTGTTAGCTTTTTTGACTGTTACTGAACATTGATGAGATACCTTCAGAGAACTTTCAGCAATGATTGCAAGATCTTGCTCTTGAATAGTAATGGTAAGTTTAAAACCCCATCATTTTGTGTGTATAGTTGTAACTTTCCATTGTGCATGCCTTTGCATTTACCAATTTCATCTGCCATTTTGTTCCCCAGTTTCATGAGATTCCTTTGTAATTCGTCACAACCTGAGTTGAAATTAACTATCTTGAATAATGTATCAACTGCAAACTTTACCACCTCTTTGTTTATCCCTTTGGCAGATCATTTATGAATAGGATGAACAGCTCAGGTCCCAGTGCAGGTTCCTGGGGGATACCAATATTTACCTCTCTCCACTATGAAAACTGGTCATTTACTCTTATCCTTTGCTTCCTTTTAAATAGTTACTGATCCATAAGAGGATCTTCTCTCTTATCCCATGACTGCATACTTTGCTTAAGAGCCATTGGTGAGGAACCTTGTCAACAGCTTTTTGGAAGTTCAAGTACACTATGTCCGGTGGATCACCTTTGTCCAAAAGTTTGCCGACTCCCTCAAAGAACTCTAATATATTGGTGAAACATGGTTTCCTTTTTTTTTTTTTTTTTTTTTTAAGATCACAACTCTTCCCCAATTTATTATGTTCATCTGTGTCTTCTGTGTCTGATAATTCTGTTTTTTTACTATATTTTCAAAAATTTGCCTGGTACTGAAGTTAGGGTTACTCACTGTAATTGCTAGGATCACATCTAGAGCATTTAAAAAAAAAAAGTGTTAAATTAACTTTCCACTAGTCAGCTGGTACAGAAGCTGATTTAACTGACAAGTTAAAAATCAGTTAGTAGATCTGCCATTTCATATTTGAGCTCATTCATTCAGAACATTTGGGTGAACAGCATCTGATCCTGCAGACTTCTTACTGTTGATCAATTGGTTTCAAAACCTCCTCTAATGACATCTCAAACTGAGACAGGTCCTCAGAGTTGTCACCTAAAAAGAATAGCTCAGGTTTGGGAATCTCTCACATTCTCAGCTATAAAGACTGATGCAGAGAATTCATTTCTTCACAATTGCCCTAACTTCACTGAGTGAGCTTTTAGCACCCCCATCATTCTGTGGCCCTGCTGCTGTTTAGCAGGCTTCCTGTTTCTAATTTACTTAAAAATGTATATATTTTCCTCTTACTTAAGACTTCGGCTAGCTGTTCTTCAAATTCTCTTCTGGCCCTCCGAATTATATTTTTACATTCACTTACCAGAGTTAATGCTCCTTTCTATTTTCCTCAATAGGATTTAACCTCTACATTTTAAAGGATACCTTTTTGCCTGTCTCAAACAAGAACCATTAGCACTAATGGCAGCAAGCAGCAATGCCAATGACATCAAAAAATAATGAAATTTTGATTTGCATATTCAGAGGCTTTGAAATCTGAATGCCATACATAAAAAGGTATATATGGTTTTGTGCTTTTTTAAAATATATAAAGTAGAATTTCTCTAAAAGGATATTTTCTAAAAGATTTCACCTTGAGGACATAGTAATGAATAAAAGTTAGTGACACAGTATTTGAAATACTCTCACCCCCAGTTATAAAGTTTGCAACTTAGATTTTTTTTTTTCCAGTGATTAAGACTTGATCCAGAAAACAATGAAAACAAATCCACTATTCTTCCCCACATCCCAAACTGTCCAAGCCAGGAATCCTAGTCCCATACATAAAAGCAGGCAATAATCAACTCAACACATGCCTTCAGAACAAGAGAAGGAACAAAATAAAACCATACATTTAGTAGAAGTTTGAAAATAACATCTTAAATGTTACATGAAATATTTTATAAGCTATACTTGTGCTATTTTGCTCTGCTCAGAATTATCAGACATCATATTGTATTCTGTGAAGATCATGGAGTCTGTGGTGATTAGGTAGTTATTGCATCTGACAAAGTGGGTTGCAGCCCTCAAAATTTATGCCCGAAGAAAAGTGTTTGTCTTCAAATGAACCACAGGACTTTGCTTTTGCTACATACAGTCTAACATGGGTACACCTCTGGAACTTAGACAGTTAATTGTTCTTCTATTTTTAGTAATCTTGTTCAAAATATATGATTCAACTTGGTTTGATATTTATCAGCTTATTTTCATTTTTCAGTCACTGTAAAAATCTGCTTCGAATCCTCATTTTTCATAAATGTTGCAAAGCCATAACAATAGACAAGTATCTATTTGTTATTACTAATGAGAACAGATAAAAATACTGAAAATAGAATAATACATTATTACTATAATAATAAAATTTGTACCTGTTAGATCTTTTGCTAGATCTGGATGGTTCATAAGGCAGTGGCTAGCAAATTTCACACATTCAAGCCGGATAGGTACATGGATATCATTAAACCTGTTTTAGGAACAAACACGGTATTTAATAAATCAACACACATATGTAACTCAAAATTATTTTATTTCCCTCAAAGCACTATGCCTATTTCTAGAGAACACTGAAAGAGTAATACTCCAAGACTAATCTTAAACCAGGGGAGAATCTCTCTCACAACTTCACTTAAGAGCAACACATTCCCTACTGCCCCCTTGTATCATGCAACCTTGTGTACACACAATAAAGTTCTACATCGTTGATTCTACTTCTAAGGGCTGTGGTTTCAGCTGATGAAAAGATCAAACAGGATTAGACTAGAAGTTTTTGGAATACAGAGCAAAGTCTTCAGGAATCAACATAGGCCTTTATTTTTAACTTAGACAGCATGAAGCAGCCATACTTAAGTGAAAGTAACATAGTTAACTGCTACCTAGTCTTTTTTTTTCCTTTTATAACTATGTCTGTGCTTCTGATATATGGATGCATATATAAGATAGATGCCCTTGATTTTACACTGATAATTTGACTGTCTTGCAAACTCTCATTTATAAAGTAAACTTGAAAGTATTTCTTTTATAAACAGAGCAAGTTTATTTATCCTTTACTAATGAAAATTCACTCCCCTACACACATAGAAAACTACCATGAACATAAATGGTGATTATTTATGAATAGCAGAGACTACTGGTTTTAAAAAATATAGACAGCTCACTATCCATCATTTTCATATATACTAAATATTTAACTGTCAAAAAACACCACACTCTTAACAGAAGTGTGTGAACATTTGAAAACTAGAACCATACACATTCAATTTTATACAACTGGAATTGTTCTATATAACTAAGTTTAAATTAGTTTGTAATATAATAAAATACAAATTTAACATATTATACAAGGGGAATGCTTTTGAAAAAAATCAAGTGCTTTGTGCAATATTTTCAAAATCTTTGAACAAGCTAACCTGATCTAAATTAAATAAATTCAAGTTTCTGAATTTTTAATAATATCAAAATTCAAGATAGGGACAACATATCTCTAATATTATTCAGCAGTATTTATGAAAAACTTTTGACGTTATAAAAACTGACAATTGAATGTAATAATTCCATTAAAAGATTTAGCACATAATTTAGAAAAATAAAGAACTGCATTAGTTTTGAATGAAAATGGATTTATAAATTTATACAAGGCTTAGTTACAATAATGTAACTTTACTGGATAATTCTTTTTTCAAAAGTTTGAAAGTCTACAAAACAAATATTAACTCTTAAAACAGCCATTATGATTAGCTGATGTCAGAGTAATAACATCTAAATTACTATTTTACATTATAATTGCTTTCTGTTAGCTCCAACTGACATCCTGAATTCTAAATTCAGTATGCAAATATTTGATAGTCTCTTCAAAAAAAATGGGCAAAAAAATCACTATTTACATCTTGTTTTTTTTTTAATCTCTAAAAAATTTCCCTGACTACTGATATTTTAATGTGATGTAATATTATTTGCAGTTGCATTAATTTAGAGGACTTAGCACTGACCCAACATCAGGTACGCTTTCACTGTAGTAGTCATACTTAAATTTCTTTTATTTTAGAAGCGTTTCAGCTCCATCTGTATTCCCAATTTTTACTACCAGAAATCTTGTTCAGCAAACCAGAAGAATCTTTCAAAATGCAAAAAAACAATAAGCATGACTGCTGTACCGTATAGCATTGACATTATATTTATTTATTTAAATGCAGAAATTTTTGTTCAGAGACAATAGAATATAAGCATACCATACATAAAGAAGTCTCAGGATCAATGAAATATAATTGGATACTACCAGTGCCATTTGATGTTATTTAAAAAGCTATGAACTGATTATTTCTAGTTTCATATATCTGAAAAAGTAAAATAAAATACTACATATCCTGGCAAAGACAGTAAAGAAAATTAAAATATAAAAATTAAAATTATCTAAGTAAAGAAAAGGCCTGGTTGTTAACTGTCAGCATTACAGAATCACATATGTAGAATCTTGAATATTATCTGTGTCATATTTCAGAGCAAGCAGCAGAATAGAATTCTTACTCATCTACAGCTCAGACTTAAATAAAGGAAATTTTTTAAATCTTGAATTATACTTCATTGCTTATCTCTGTGGGAAGGGAACTAAAACAGTATATACCTCCCCAAGTAGCACTGCCAAAGTGGTTTGTTTTGAGATGCCAACTCTGAATCCTTTGCCCCAAACATTTTTGCTAGTAGTTTAACAACCTGCAGACGTTCTTCATTGTCATTGCTCTGGAAAACGAACACATTTTTCAAAAATAAAAACTGTTTAAGTAAGTTTTACACATTTATCTTACATTACATACACTTATCATAAGAGAATGAAAACACAGATTAAAAAACCAGTTCTGGAATACCATAATCTGTGTTCCACACTGATAAATTTATCTTAATCTTGAAGATGAAGAAACTGATAAAGAAACTCAAAGGAAGATGCTATGCAGAAGTGCCCTAATAAGATTAATCTGTCAAAAGAATACATGTGTATACTGAAGACCTACATATATTTCAATCCTCATTTACAGTTTAATACTTTTTTAAACAAATACAGATAAAATTCATCAAAAGTTAGGAACAGTTACACAACCAAATTTAAGAGAGAAAATGAACAAGCATAATTTTTCAAACCAACGAGAGATATAGAGCTTCAAATCTTCAGGTGCCCAACACTTCAGAAAGTGACAAGCACCAAACTTAATAAAATACTAGGGCAGTTTAAAGGTATCTCAAAATTTATGTACAACAAAATTGAGGAACCCAAAATCTTGTCTATTTGAAAATTTAGGCTTTAATAATTTGACACTTTCCACAATTACAATAGACGCCTTTAGGTGGAAATTAAAGTTGCTCCTATACAGTTCAAAATGATTTTCTTGCTAAACATTCCAGTACTAATTTTCATACCTACCTGTACGCGGTACAGAATACACCGTTTAAGGTTAAAATAGACCATAGAGATATCATATGTTACACTTACATAGATTTATATTTTACAGTTTAGATTTTGCAGATCATAAAACAACCTGTATATTTTTGCATAAAATAAGAAAATAAGAAACTTGTCCCATGGCTATACTCTCCAGCTGTGGCCACTAAGAGAGCATGGCTGTATTTCTCAAAGGGAAAATGGGACACGGTATGGAGCTCACCCAAAACCACTCCCCACTTCCCCCCAGGAAGCAGCCCAAGCTGCTTGCTTCCCTCCCTCATGAAGATGACAAACTGCCAGTAATTGCTTGCTTGGCCGAACCCTAACACACTGGGCTGGCTCTGGCACTCAATTCCCCCCCACCCCCCACATTTCTCTGCATCCCCCCCCGGGGGGGGGGAGGAAAACCCATGGTGGTGTTTGCAATTCAATCAACAAAGATGCAAAGACAGAACTTTATACCATGTGCTACTACAGCCTATGTATTCCCATCTGCATAGCTACTTTCCTTACAGGGAGATGGGTCATGCATACCACCATGCACTGAAGTACCATTCCTGATTTTGCTACGTAAATCTCAGGATCCGACTGTGATAGCAGCAAGCCAGATGCCAGATCTTGCCAACACTAGAGACATTAGCTAAGAACTAAACCTCATATCTGGAGACCAGACCAGTTCACGTGTAAGTCAGTTTTGCTGAAAACAGGTACGAGAGCTATAAGAATGTTTGTACTCTGTGAAATACTTGTAAATTGCTGCAAGCATTAATCCTACTTGTAATGTCAATATACCAACCTATAAGAAAAATATGAGTATTTTGCTTTGTAACTTTGAAAATGTTTGCTCTGAACTCATGCACTCAAGTAGGGGAATCCTCTCTTCTCCCTTCAGCTTAATTACTCCAACCCCTCTGCAAGCAGCTTAAGTTATGTAGGTGGGAGAAGCTATCCCACCAATATATCACTGTCCACACCAGTGCCTGACTTAAAAGTGTAGTGATAAGAGTCAGAGGCTATGTACACACTACAGTTTATGCCAATATAAATTACATCAGCCAGAAGTATGGAAAAACCACTTTCTTTAACAGCACATGCTATGCCAACCTAAACACTAATGTGGGCAGCAGCCAGGCAGCATGAGAGGTCCCCCCTCTCAATCACCCATGGAAACTGAAGTAATTATAATACATAATTATATGTCCATGGGAGAGCTCTGTCCCATTGCCGTAGAGCATTTACACTAATGGTGTTTCACTTGCACCACTGTAAGCTTGGTATTGTAGCCATAATCAGAGGACAATTTTCCATTTCTCTTTTTGCTGTGTGAACTGTGACCCGTCCAGAGATGCTAAACTGAAGCAGTGATCTGCAGAAGTTACCCCCATCTGCTCTGAAAGACACTTTGAATCAATAAATCACTACAACAACTCTGTCACTTTTAGGATTTAGATAACTCATTTGCGGGTATGCGCTTGCTTGCACCTGTGAATAACTCGTTTCTTTTTCCTAATAAATTAAACAAGTTACTTACCTCATAACTGTTGCCTTTTGTTGCTCACGCCCATTCCCAATTAGGTGTGTGTGCTGAAAATTTTCCATAGTGGTATCCATAGGGCTGGCTCTAGCACCGTCTGCAGCAATGCACAAGTGCATCAGTATACAGGGCACTGGCACCCATTCATACTCTCAGTTCCTTCTTCCTAGAACTCCAATGGGAGGGTTATGGAATGGACATGAGGAACGCATTTCAAAGAACAAGAACTATGGGGTAAGTAACTGTAATTTCTTCTTGGAGGGGTTCCTCATGTCCATTCCCAATTAGGTAACTTAGCAGCAGCGCCCCTGGAGATGGGCTGGAAATTATGGATATGTTGATTGCAATACTGCTCTGCCAAACCCCATGGATTGGAATCTAAGCTGGGTAGGCTGTTGACGATGCCTGACCTCCTGTTGAGTTGGCCATCAAGATGACAGGAGGAGCAACTCCTGCATGTTCATATCCCGCTCATATGCGGGCAGTGATCTACAAATGGGCATATGCGGGCAGTGATCTACATCTCAAAATCCTTTGAGATGACACCAGCAGCCTCCCCTTCATCTGTACAGCAATCATAATGAAGAGTTGTGTGGAATTATGAAAACATATGGTCCTCTTGATGAAGAACACTAGAGACCTCTACCATCAAGAATGTAGAAGTGTCTCTCCTGATTAGAACTGTGGGGCTTCAGGATAGAAAACTAAGAGGAATATATCCTAATTTACATAGAAATGTGACACTGCCTTCAGCAGGGATACCAAGTGTGGATGTATCTGTACCTTGTCATTTTAGAAAACTGTAAGGGGTATGGGGGGTTCACAGGTGTGCTCCCCATCCTAGCTGTGAAACATCTGAGACCAGTGACAATGTTGGATGTGGGGCTATGAATGGAATTCTTTTAAGCTCATGCCAAGGTGTTGCCCACCACAATATGGAGATAAGTATATTTTGGGGAATGGCCATGACTGTCTAGGTGATGCCTGGGCAGGGACTGCTCAGATGCCAACCACATCTGGAGCATCTGAGATGCAGCATGGCATACTGAGCAACATAGTTGAAGACCGCAATGTGACCTCACATTGAGACACATTCTCACTGTAGTAAAAGAACAGGCAGACACTTCAGCTACTGGGTCCAACATGGCGAGAATTCTGATGCCTGTAACAGATGGTCCGGCTTGTATGGAGTCCAGGATTGCACTGACACATTCTATCCTTTGGACTGATATGAGCATTTATTTTTCCACATTTATTAACAGGCCAAGTGTGTGGCAGATGATCCGAACAACCTTCATGTTCCACTGGACCTGTAGTCTTGAGCGTCCCTTGATCAGCCAGTCATTCAGATAAGGAAAGACTTGTATGCCTCACCATCCAAAGTAGGTTGCAACCATATTTGGTGAACATACAAGGTAGTGCTGACAGAACCAAGCGGAGACTGGTGAACCAACAGTGCTGCCTTCTGACGATAAGTGTAGGGAACTCCTGTAACCCGGGACGATAGAGATACAGAAACAATCATCCTACCAGTTACCTGGACCCAGAGAAAGGAGAATAGAGGCTAGAGACACCATGTGGAATGTCAACTTCTTAAGATACCTGTTGAGGCCTCGTTGGCCCAGAACAGGTCTCAAACCCTCTTTCACCTTTGGTATTATAAACTAGTAAGAATAAAACTCTCTTCCCATCAGATCTCAAAGAACTCTTCCACAGTGCCCATCCACAAGGACACCTGCACTTCCAGAGTGAGGAGCTACTGCTGAGTGGGGCCCCTGAAGAGGGACAGGGAAGGTAGGAGTGAGGTGAACTAAACGGTGTGTCAAGCCACTACCGTACCTAGAATGTAATGGTGTTAACGTTGTAGTAGCCCATTCTGGGAGGAATGGAGTAAGTCAGCAAGAAAATTGGGGGGGGGGGGCCTGGATCCCTGGTAATGACTAGCAGATCACCCTCAGGCACACCTTCAAAAGCTCCATTTGTCTCCAAAATGATAGTGGCTGGAACCTGCTTAGCCAGCAACTATATCCCCTGCTCTTCCTTCTATAGGGACCTCTCTCTGTTGGCTCCCAAATCTTTGTGGCTGCTGGGATATGAAGTGCCATCTAGTGGGTGGCAGAATGTAAAACCCAAAGGAATACAGCACTGTGCTGGAATCTTCGTATCATATATAGCCTAGAGTCCATGTAGCCTGCAAACAGAGCTGACCCATCAAAATGGAAGTCTTAGACTGACCTCCAACAAGAGACCACATGACTGGAGCCATGATGCCCTTCTCATCCACACTGCAGATGTCATGGTTCTACCTGCAAAGCCCACCACACTTAGAAAGCCTGAAGAGAGACCCTTGCAACCCCTCGACCTTCTCCCAGAATGGCCTTGAATTCCTACACAGAGGCTTATGGCAAGGACTTTCTTACTGACTGTTACCATTCCTGGTGCCTGATGTGTCCATTTATTCTTGTGTGTCACTGGTCTTCACCTATAGCCCCCAAGTAAAACCACTGCAGCACATCAAAGATCTACAACCTGTCCAGGAAGACAATCCCTCGGTCTCTCAAGCCTTGGAAGATAGGTCAGTTCTCGCTCACAAAGACAGCCCCCCCTGCCTTAAGCAAATACTCACCAGTAACTACACACCATACAACAGAAACACTAAGCCAAGTATCTACCCTTGCAACAAACCTCATTGCCAACTCTGCCTGTGTACATACTCAAGTAACACCATCATAGGACCTAACCAAATCAGTCACTATCATGAACTTGTTCACCTGCATGTCTACCAATATAATGTCATCATGTGCCAACAATGTGTCTCTCCCATATACGCTCCCAAAACTGCACTGTCTACACAAAAGAATAAATGTATATAAATCAAACATCAAGAATGGTAACCTTTAAAAACCAGTAGGAAAGCACTTCAACTTCCCTGGACATTCTGTAACAGACATGAAAGTTAAAAAGGACTTCAGTAAAAAAAAACTTCAAAAACCTAACTCCAGCGAGAGAATACTGCACTGCAATTCATACGCAAGTTTGACACTATCAGATGAGATCTGAATAGAGATTTAGAATGGCTAACTCATTACGAAAGAAACAAGGGGTCCTGTGGCACTTTTAAAAGACTAACAACATCTATCTATCTATCACATGAGCTTTCACAGGAGAATGCGCATGACCAAGCAGGATTTTCTCCCATGAAAGCTCATGCAATAAATAAATTTGTTAGTCTTTAAAATTGCTACAGGACTCCTTGTTTGCTTTGCAGAACTAGACTAATACACCTACCTTTCGGAACTTTATTACAAAAGGTAATTACCCCTCTTAACATTCTCATCTTATCTATTGCTGTCGCAAGGCCCACTTCCACACTATTTAAATCAAAACAACTTGTTTGGTTTACTGAAATAAACTAACAGACTCTCTTCCCCGTCCCCCAAAACTGAATTGACCTTGTGACCCACCCTTCTCTCCATGTGTATATATACACCTTGCATACTGCTGTTTCCATTTCACACATCTGAAGAAGTAGGATTATACCCACAAAAACTTATGCAATAAATTTGTTAATCTTTAAAAGTGCCACAGGACTCCTTGTCTGCTTTGCTGAAATAGACTAACACATCTCCCTGAAACTTGTTCTGTACAGGTGTTTATACTGCAAATACCATCTTATACCAGAACCTTCCAGGCACACATTAAGCAAAATGATTATATATAATTGTCACATTTGTTCACTCATCCTCCCCCCAGAGAAAAAATACATGCAGCGTGATGCCTTTTTTTTAAGTAGTGTCTCATCTTTTTTAAAAATATATACATAAACATACTGCCACTATCTGATTATGTTGGAAACAGCTAGGTGAAAGAAATATGCCTTGCACTTGCAGTGGAAAAATGTCAGGAAGCAGACCAAGTAGGAACAGCTGCTGGCGAGCTCCCTGAGTAACTGCAATGCTAGGCAACCAATATGCTTAGAATTCAGTGGCCAGACCCCTGACTGGCTGCTGGCTTAACAGTCTTGCTTATCAACCTGGCCCCAAAAACAGATTAGCAGCTGCTCAATGTATACTACACCCACAGCTGCTCTATCCTTTGTTCTAGTCCCTGCTCTACCGCTGACTTATGACTCCAGTTCATCTTCTGGTTCTGCCATTTACCTTCTGTCTCATTCAGACAATCTTTTAGATATTCTTAGCCCAAGACATGCAATATTTTGAAAATAAAAGACTGAAATCTTGAACTTTATTTGCAATTCTATGGGATGCCAAAACTGAATGTGGAAGACAGGATATGTATGCAGTAATCTGTGTTGCCACAGGATCCTGAACAAATTGGAGTTTCATAAGTACTGAAGGTTTCATACCCAGGTATAATGAATTGCTGTAATCCAGACAAGAAGTGAGAAAGGCTTGATTAACTGAGATGAAATGTTCACCCACCAGAATAAGATGGAGAATCCTGGTCAAGTAAGAAAGACAGTAAGTGTTACAAATGGATGCAGCTATGGAGGGGCTCACCATGAGCAAGTAAAACAAGTGTACTAGTTTATGGTCTGAACTGACCCTGTTGTGAATTGCAGGTGTGCATCTTCAACCAACAGAGACTGCACCATTGCTGCAAGCCCTTCAAAGGACTTTTCCACCTGCCCACCAACATCACCTATGTCTTGCTGGGGTTCAGCTTTTGCCAGGTGGTCTTTATACAAGCACATATCTCATCTAAGCACTAGGATGTTTTGTTAGTGGAATCAAATCAGCCATCAAGAATGGTAACATTCAAAAAGTAGTGTCATCATACATAGAGAATAGGTAGAGCTGTGCATTGCTGGTACTTGAGTACATGTCATCTGACCAGTCACTTAGTGGCTACATGTAGAAACAGGAATGGAGAGAGGATTGATCCTTCTGAAAGTTCACAAGTGAGCAGTCTAGTGACAGAGGTGCACTTTCCCATTACTACTCATTAGCTGCACAAATCTAGGCACAACTCAAAACCATTTTAGCACACTGACTAGGATCGCTGCTACCTCTTTCAAGTGAGACAGCAGAATTTTTTCTCATGGTCATTGTCAAATACTGCAGAGAGATCTTGGAGGACAAGAAAGGATGTCTAGTCTCTATGCATTAACAGAAGGCAATCATTCATCAGAGACATTAGGATGGTTTCAGTTTCAGGTTCTAGCCTGAATCCAGTTAGGTCCAGAATGTTATTTCAGTCAGACGAGTTTTAGCTGGTCTTCTGCTAGCTTCTCCATGTGTTTACGGAGGAACGGATGTCTGAGAGTTACTCCCTTCATCAGACTCGAGGCATTCCTTTTTACCAAAGGGGTAAATTATATCACACCAGAACTACAGCTATTACAACAAGGTAAAGAGGAAAGTGAGCACATAGTGCACAGAAATGCAGATACTACAATGGGTTCTGTCATGTAGCCTGTGCAATAAGAAGGAATTAAAAGGTGGTTGTGGTCACCCCATTTCTTTAAATATTATCAACTACAAGGAGTGAGAAGACACTCAGGATGCAAGCTATTAAAGATAATTCGATTTCACAAGTATGAGGTGCATGCACAGCAGAAGTAGAATGCATCTGGATAATCATACAAAAAAAATGCCATTAACCCACCTTTTTCCACAGCTTACAAAGTGAAAACAAGCCTGTGCTCTGGTTCCTTGCCCAGCTCCCAAGCAATTTTCTTTGCCAGTTTAAGACCTTGATCCTAATCTTCAAAGCAATTAATGGATCATGTCCTATAAAGACTATGACTCTATAAACTTCTGGAACAGTAGTTCCCAACCTGTGGTCAGCAGACCTGTGGGGGGCCGCGGACACAACTGGGAGCACGTGAGTTGCATAGGGTGGGTAAAGTAAGGGCAGAGGAAAGAAGAGGTGAAAAGGGTTGGGGGTGGGGGTAAGGGACATTGGATTCCTGGGGCTGGTGGGGTCCCCAATGGAGGGAGTCCCCAGGAGACCTATGGGGGGGGTTGGAAAGCACCCAACAGTGGGGTCAGAGGGCTGCTCCCCATCTGGGGCCATATCCCTCTGGCAGCAGCATAGCCCCACTTGAGGCCATATCCTCGTGGCTGGCACTGGAACCAACAGGGACATGCCACAGCCAGATCTCAGCAGAATTTTGACGTTAAAAAGGGGTCCGCAACCTTGAACCCCCCCCCCGTTCTAGAAGTTATGCTTGTCTGGGAGAATGCAAAGGTAAAGAACAGGATGAAGCACCTAATAGCTGGGGACAAGTTATGCTCTAGTGAGGTTATCACACTATGAAACCAATTTCCATAGGAGATCAAGTGCTTGAAGGACGGGATCACAGCCCAAAATTATTTGGACAAACTGGTGAAATGGTCTGAGGTAAACAGAAAGAAATTCAATAAAGACAAATGCAAACTACTCCACTTAGGAAAGATTACTCCATTGAACACATACCAAATTGGCAATGACTGCCTGGGAAGGAGTACCCCAGGAAGGGATCTGGGTGTCACAGTAGACCACAAGCTAAATGAGTAAACAGTGTAATGCTGTTTCAAACAAAAACAAAAAAAAGTACGCAAAACACAAAAATTAATTCTTCCACTCTTCTCCACTCTGATTAGGCCTTAACTGGAATATTGTGTCCAGCTCAGGGCACCTCATTTCTGGAAAGACATGGAAGAATTGGAGAAAGCCCAGAAAAGAGTGACACAAACGATTAAAGATCTGGAACACTTGACTTATGAGGGAAGACTGAAAGAAGTGCATTTGTTTAAGTTGGAAAAAAAAGGAGAGAGAGGGGACATGATAATAGTTTCTGAGTACTTAAGAGGTTATTACAAGGAGGAGGGAGAAAAATTATTCTCCTTAACTGCCAATGATAGGACAATAAGCAATTGGCTTCAGTTACACATTAGGAGAAAATTCTTAACTGTCAGAATAAGTACCATGAGTCTGCTTTTAACAAGGGTAATGATAAGTGTGGGGAGAAAATGCAGGTAGCTAACAGGAATGAGGACACAGATTTGGAAATTACCATATCTGAGGTAGAAGCCAAAATTGAGTTGCTTGATCGAACTATACTGGGGTGCTCAGATAATCTCCATCTGAGGATATTAAAGGAACTGTCACCTGCAATTGCCAGACCATTAGTAAGGATGTTTAATGAATCTGTACACTCAGGGGTTGTATCATATGACTGGGAAAAAAAGGGAATTAAAGTGATCCAAATAACTACAGGACTATTAGTCTAACCTCAGTAGTATGCAAGGTCTTGGAGAAAATTTTGAAGGATAAAATACTTAAGAATATATGCGTTACAGTAACTTTTGTAAAGCCACGTTGTATTTTATCCCAGTTACAACATGGCTTTACAAAAGGTAGATCATGCCAAACCAACCTGAGCTACTTTTTGAAAGGATAACAGACTTTATATGTAAAGGAAACGTGTTGGATTGAATTTACTTAGATTTCAGCAAGGCATCTGATATAGTTCCACACTGGAATTATTAGTTAAGTTACAAAAGATGGGGATTCATGTGAATATAGTAAGGTAGATAAGGAACTGGTTAAAAGGAGAGGCTACAGCGGGTCATATTAAGGAGTCACCTGTCAAACTGAAGGGAGTGTGCTAGCGGAGTCCCTCAGGGATCAGTTTTGGGACCAATCTCATTTAACGTTTTTGCTACTGACCTTGACACAATAAGTGGGAATGTGCTAATTAAGCTTACAGATGACACCAAGTTGGGAGGCACTGCCACTACAGAGAAGGATTGATACATCATACAGAAAAATGCAGATGACCCTGTAAACTGAAGCAATAGGACCAGGATGAAATTTAATAAAGGGAAATGTAAGGTCATACATTTAGGGATGAACAACTAGAATTTTTCCTATAAACTGGGGGCACACAAGGTGGAAGGGAAGGAGGAGGAGAAGGACCTGTGAGTACTGGTTGATCACAGGATGACCATGAGCCGCCAATATGATGTGGCCATGGAAAAAGCTAATCAACTCCTAGGATGCATCAGAAGAGGCATTTCAAGGAGAGACAGTGAGTGCCACTCTCTGGAATACTGTAAGCAGTTTCTGGTCCTCAACGCTTAAAAAAGATGAATTCAAATGGGAACAGGTACAGAGAAGGGCTACAAGGATGGCCCCTGGAATGGAAAACCTGCCTTATGAGAATAGACTTAAGGAGCTCGGCTTGTTAGCCTAATCAAAAGAAGGCTGAGGGGTGATATGATTGCTCTCAATAAATACATCAGAAGGATAAATACCAGGGAGGATGAGGAATTATTCAAATACAGCACCAATGTGGACACAAGAACAAATGCATACAAACTGTCCATCAGGAAAATTTAGGCTTGAAACTAGACAACAGGTTTACATCCATCTGCAATAACCTTCCAAGTGGAGCACTGGGGGTGGTGAGCCAAAAAAATATGCCTTCAAAACTGAGCTTCATATGTTTATGGATGGGGTGGCATGATGGGATGGCCTACTTCAGAAACTGATCTTTGGTTTCTGACTACTGGTGATAGATATGACTGGCTGATGAGACATGCCCATGTGCTCAGGTTTTAACTGATTGTCCTACATGGGGTCAGGAAGGAATTTTCCACAGCATAGATTGGCTAGGGCTCCTGGGGTTTTCGCCTTCCTCTGTAGCATGGGGCATGGCTCACCTGCTCGTGAATACTCTATCTTAAAAGTTCTCAAATCATGATTTGAAAACTTTAGTAACTAAATCATATGTTAGAGATTTATTGCTGGAGTGGGTGGGTGAGGTTTTGTGGCCTTCCTTGTGCAGAAGGTCAGACTAGATGACTATACTGGTCCCTTCTGACCTTAGAGTCTATGAGTCAGGGTAATTAACCACTGGAATAAGTTGCCTATGCAGGCTGTGGAATCTCCATCACTGAAAGTTTAAGAGCAGGTTAGCCCTAGTCTATACTTGCCAAACTTTTCAGCAGGTGCCAACTGGAGATATGCAAGATAGGTAAAATACCTTGGACATCTCCCAATAACTTACTAATTACTTGCTACACACTACACTAAGCCAATCAGAAATGCCTTCTTGTTAGCTTACCGCAACTCCAGTTCTGGGGTGGGTGTTGCTATGGCAATTTCCAGATTGATTGAGTGTGCCTACACAGACCGCTCAATCAAACCTGGAAGATCACGAAGACAGCAGCGATTTTGCCACCATCAGTATAGATTTAAACTTAGACAAACACCTGTCAGGGATGGTTTAAGATGGTACTTGGTCCTTCCATGAGTGTAGGGAACTGGGACTTGATCACCTCTCATGCTCCCTTCCAATTTCTATGATTTATGAAAAGTTCTGCTAGAGAGAAAATTAATGCAACAACATAGCAACAACAAATATTTTAAAATCATTGGTAACATTATTATAAATGAGAAAAATACATTTCATATCAGTTTTGAATGATAAAACATCTTAAAACATTTCTTAACACACAATATTGATTATACTTCATTCCTTATATTAAACATTTAAGGTCATGCTTATTTAAATTCAATTTTAATAAAATCTAAATTATCAGTACATATTCACAACACATTTGAGTTAAAGGAGAAAGAGTCTGATTAGCTTAATTTACCCAAATGAAAATGCCACCAGATTGAGTGAAAAAAGAGGAGCTGAAAAAGTGGGGGGGGGGGAGAGATGTTTAATCCACCCTCTGTGTCATGGAAGTCATGGGGGTGAGGGGATTCTACTAGTTGAATCAGTTTGGAGATCTAGGAGTCCATTTTCTTTGGGACTACAGAAAGTAGTTTACAGCAAGAGCTAAGAGGTCCAAGGAAAATTTAATTGAGAGTGGCACACATTTCATGTATAAGCAGTAAGTAGAAGCTATCATGGATGCGCTGGACTGGCTGGGGAAAGTGGGCTGAAGAAAAATTCTCTAAGAAGGATTACTGCATGGAATGGAAGTAGGTGGAAGAATTCTAACAAGTAGAAATCAAAATAAACAGACACTTTCCTTTACATTTGGCATAATAAAATACTGGACTAATAATACGATCTACACAGCAACTACTTAATAGTATTGAAACAGTCAACTTCACAATCCTCAAACTGCAGACTGGAGACCACTGTTGAACTACTACTCCCAGGTGACCCATACAGATGCATTGATAAACATGTGCACATGTCATACAATGAGTCCATCTGGTAACTGTAGCCCTGTATAGTTAGTTACCTCTTTGCTTCCTTTACAACTGTCATGCTCTATTTTCTTGAGAGAATTTTTTATACAAATTCAGCCATGATCAAATTTGCTTGTGACATTAACATTGGAAACATGGCAAACAGCACAGGACAAAGCCAAAGCCAATCTACATAAAGAAGTTAATGGGAATGTGAAGATTTTTAGAAATTACATATCTAGATACATTTACCTGAGGGTGGTTTGTGATATTAGAGAAAAAGATAGAAAGAAGGGTTACTAACAAGAGGATGACAATGATTTATATATTCCCTTTGAAGCAGAAAGAAGTTTGAAAAATTGGTAGACCATGAAAGCAAAACCAAAAATGATCTTGTGGTTGTTAAGATACTGGATATACATTTAAGAGTTCTAAACACAATTTTTATCTCCACCACGTACTTGTGTGTGACCAAGGGCACATCATTATATTGAACTCCATCAACAATCAGCCCAGTTCTTCCCAGCTGGCCTTCACCACCGTTAGGACACACATATCCATAGCGTAATTTGTAGTTCAAAATATTTCCAACATCCCTTAACTCTCCTCACAAGGACATTGCTGGCTGATATACAGAAGACTAAAGGCCAGATTCTCCAGTTTGCTATGTTCATTTTGCTCCAGCAAAGCTGTGCAAGCAGAACTTAAGCCAACCAGAGATTCTGACTGAAGAATCCCCTCTGTGCAAGAAGAATGTTCGCCGGAATTAAGCTGCAAAAGGTAGCATATCCATCTTTTATTTCAGCTGCACTCCCCTACCACAGTGAAGAGAAGAGGGTGCTGGATGCAGGGGGTTTTGTGAATGGGCTGGCTGCACCTCCTTACACCCAACTGTCTATAGCCAGAAGTTAAGAAAAAGCCCCCTATTCCTCTATCAAAACTGACAAGGAGCAGCAAATGGCTGCCCCTCTCTACTACATCCAAACACAGCCACAAATGGTTAAGTCCAAATCCTTTTGATTTCATCTACAAATGGAAGTCACATTTCCCCACAAAATGAGGCAGAGATGGGAATTTAAATCAATGCCTCACGCAATTTTTATTAACCAACCTATCTACTATAAGAAAAATCTGAAGACTGAGAGGTAGTGTTTATCCACATGACCAAGTTGTACGGTCTAATCTAAGGTGTGATTTAATTTAACTTCATTTACATTGGCACCAAAGGCTGCATGGACAACTATTAAAGCTTAAGCAAGACATCTTTCAGCTTAGCTTAAGTTTTTTGAGAAAAGTTTTAGGCTAACATGAAAACCACTCTTAAATTGAAATAAGTGTCTCCAGACTGTGGTTTACACCAATATCAGGAAATCAATTTAAAAACCCACAAACTAAATGTTATCATAAGAAGTTTTAAAAAAATTCAGACATAAGCAAATTTTAAGATGACTGTGTCCTTCTAATCTCAAAGAGAAAAGCAGCTTTTAAACCTAGCATAATTTGTTCTGTTGCTGTTAAGTATGGCCAGGAGCGAATTAGTCCAGATGAATTAAAGCAGCAATTCTCAACCACTAGACATGCAAATGAGCATGCTGCCAGAGGCTGGGCCGCTGCTGAATGAAACCCAGCCCCCCATCTGGGGTTTTCTTCTAGAGACATGGAGTTTCTTCCAGTGGTGGGGTGAACTGTGGCTAATGGGGGCCGCTTGCAGAGCAGGGGGTGTTTGTGCCATTGCTGAAACTTCTCAGCAGCACCTTTTTCCAGCAGCGGTAGGCTTCTTTGATGTATGCTGCTGCCAGAAGTCTCCCAGTGGAGTGGGACTTCTGGGCAGCGCATGGTACAGCACGTTGCCAACCATGTCACAACACAGTAAAGCTTGAGAACTCCTGAATTAAAAAGTGAGGCATTGCTTTGTTCACATCTGCCACACTCCATATTAGTTTTTATGATATTCATTTTGAGGCTTTCTTGCCACTATAAATGTGGTGATGAAGTACAGAAAGTTGAATTTAGAAAGGACTGATTATGATCTATGTAATTTCATCTTAAAGTATGGGTATGCCATAGCTTTTTCCAGAGAATGAAAAAGTCTTAGAAAAGAAAATTTCCTGCAATATGGATATTCAATTTTAAGAAAACACTTTGCATTAATTCTCAGAACCACGTTCTGCTCACAAAGTACACAATAATATTGTTCAAAGGATAATGTCCCTAATTCAGATACCTTCTTTGCTGAGGTAATGACTAAAAGGAAATTATTTTAAGTGACAAGAAGTAAAGACTCTTCAGAGGTTCTAAACTGGTGCTCAGTGAAAGTCTTTAGGAAAATGTTTAGCTCCTATGGCTGTTTTGTATGATTTTTTGAAAGAAATGATTAGACATGCTCACTACACGCAAAAGTTTTCTGATACATGTGTGTATGTCTGCTGAGACAAAGATGCTGGATGTAGCCTCCATCTGACCTTACCTTAAACGTTTTAAATCCCTAGCGAGTCCATTTCACAGAAATTAAAACAAGTGTTGATGTTGCTGCTCATGGAAAAAATATACTATCCTTTACAACAAAACATGAATTAAGACCAACACTTAACACTAGTAGTTTGGCAATACTAACATATTAATAGCCTCTTTTAAAAAAAAAAACAAACCCTCTCCTTTTAAAATTGAGGAAGCTATATCTATGGCTGGTGTACACATGTACTGGCACCCCAAATAATGAAATGTTTCCTAAAACTGATTTATTTAGTTGAGTGCAAATCTTTCTTTAGACACATTTTGGAAAGTGGATTAGTTAAACTGATTTTAGCCACTTTCATTCTAATTAAGTATCCATGTACAAACTTGCACTGGAAATAATTAAACTGGTTTTAATTCACACCTTCCTATTTCAGTGTGAATTTGTATTAAAATTCCTTTGCATTTTGACACAGAATGAGTTCACATAACAGACATTTTCTGCAAGGGAAAGAGTAGGCTATTTGACATATTGCCTAGATCACTACACTTAGGTTGTGTTGAACAGTAATAATTTTCTCCTTCCTGATCTTCTGAATCAGGCTGGTTAGATACAGCTTTAACATAGAACTGGACGGACGGACGGACACATTTACCTGAAGATCTCTTACCCACTCCTTCTCAGGCTTCTCCCCAGCATAAGATCACTGGCCTTCCAGGAAGAATGGAAATTATTCTTTCCCTTCTAAGGTCTCCAAGACTTTCTTAGAACTTGAGGACTTACAAAATCTCAGTTTGTGTAGTTGGCCATTTCAATATAAAGAATAGGCTCGAGAAGAAACTCTGGTGTTTTCTGTTTGATCCGCAATATGCAACATCTTCCATCATTTTACCTGGAACAAGTTACTCCTCTACACAGTGTAGTAGAACGAAAAAGCTTAAGACGTGAGGCCTGTTATGAGGCCTAAAGGTCTGAACTAAAGTCATATCGTGCTATGGTCTTGTCAACACAAGGCATTTTTGTTGACAAAACCCAGCTTTTGTTGACAAGACAGTCCTAGTGTGTACACACCTCTTTGTCCACAAAACTGCCCTATTTTGCTGACAAAATAAAACCACCACAAAGAATGGCATACATCTTTTGTCAGCAAAACTAAGAGAGAAGTGAGATTGACTAGTAAGGGTATTTGTCCATTTTACTGCTATAACAGAGCAGTGAAATTGACAAGTAAAGTAGGGTGGTGGAGTCCCCCAGCAGTGTGGCTGCAGCTGCCAGACTCATCCATTTCTTGACAGCAAGGGGCCACTGCCAGGGCTCGCCCCGCCCTGGTGGTGTTGGAGTTCAGCCGCCGGGGCTTGGGCCCCAGGCAACTGAACTGAGCTGCTGCCAGAACCCTGGCAAGCCCTGGCTGCTGCCCTCTACCCCCTTTTTGTTGCTGAGAACCCAGGGGAGCACCAAAGGCTGAAATCCTGCTGCCACTAAGGAGAGGCAAACCCCAGTGGCTGACTCTCCCTTACCCTTCCACCCTCGTCTAGGATCTGGGCAGCTGCTACTGCACTGCCACTGTGGACCTCATAGCTGGAGCCACCTCCAGCATCTCCAGGTCTTAAGCAGCAGTGGGAAGCAGCTGCCCATGGCTCACCAGCTCCCCAGATGCAGACAAGCCCCAGGTGGCTGCCCCCTACAGTCTCACAGGACCCAGATGACCTCCAGGAAGCCCCAGGCACTACAGCCCTGCTGCTGCTGAGGACCCCACAGCTGTAGCTCTGCTTCTGCCAGGGACCTCAAAAGCCCCGGTACTAGCAAGTGTGTGTGTGGGAGGGGAGGGGGGAGGTGATGACACACAGCAGGTAGCCTGTGAGCTCTCTCAGCTCCCTTACACTACCACTCAGGTCAGTGGAAGTGGTGCTAGTGAAGACACACTCCACCAACCCACGGATGGCTGTGTGGACATCAGCCACCATTGTAATTATAGCAGTGGCTGTCTCTCAGAAAAACTTTTGCTGGCAGAACTCCGTAGCGTAGACATAACCTAATACAATACTGAGTTACTAAGAGTCTGGCCACACCCTGTAACAAAACATGATTGCTTGCAAGTTCACAGAACATAGGAAGAGGAGGCCTGGTACTGCAAAAATGCAAGCATTCTTAAGTGCTAGGCACAAGACTCTCAGGAAAACACATTCCAAAAGGGTAGCACCAGAATATCTCAAAGTCGAATATGATACAATGCACTGGCAAGTCCTTTAAGTAAAGCCAGGAAGACAGAGTGATGGATAGACATGTTCTGATTGAATCAACAGGTACAAGGTAAACAATGATAACTGACCGTTTCAGAGGGGTACTATGTAATTTGTTTGCATCAATGTATAAAAGAAGGGTCTCAGGAACAGCGTTGGATCAGGGATGACGAAAAATCCTATCATTCACTGGGCTGGTCCACTGTTACAGGCATAAATACATTTAGCGTGTCTCACATATAGGGCTCAAAGACTATACTTTGCCAGTATTAAACCAGACCAAGCGCCTTCTTTACTGAATGAATCCTGATCTTGCTGAGAGTTTTCACTAGACTCTGCTGTACAGGGTGACTGGCCAGACCCAGTGCAACATACAGAGAGAACACACACGTAGCCAATAACTGTTTTCTTCTGGCTCTAATTCTGTATGTAGTCAAACCAGTCTTTATTTTGAACAGGATCTTGGATATCTTTGCTTCTTCTCAGAATCAGTCTTCTTGGTCTTAAATTTCTTTTCTTCAAAGCCGCTCTCACTTGGAGGATATGTCTACACTGTAATTAAAAACCCATGGCTGGCCCATGCCAAATGACTCAGGCTTGCAGGGTCCAGGCTGAGGAGCCGTAAAACTGCACTGCAGACATTCAGGATCGGACAGGAGCCTGGGCTTTGAAATCTTTGGAGGAGGGTGGGTCCCAGAGATCATCATGAAGTGTAAATGACAAAACTATAATTATACTGCCCTTTAACCCAAGTCAGCTGCTAAGGGCCAGCCACAGCTGTCTAACTGCAGTATACACATAATCTAAGATGACAGAGAAAAGGCTTTTCACATTTACTGAGAATAGAGGAGATTCCTTAGGCTCAGTTTAGCACAGTGGTTCTCAACAACTGTGTCGGGACATGTTACTGTGTCGTCACACGGCAGTAAGTGCATCGCAGACAACCAGGGAGATGGCTGGATTCAGCGGGGGGGCATGGAAGGGGGGCCTGGTGTTGTGATCTGTAGGGTAACAATGTGCCTACAATGTGCCTCCAAAAGTGTTGCAACAAGCAAAAGGTGAAGAACCACTGCTCTAGCAGACTTTCAGAATTTTTTTTATTTTATTATTATTAATTATTATTATTTTAAAGGACAAAAAGTCTTAGTCTATGGTGATTGGTGTCCTTGAAGATGGAAGTTCCTGATGTAGGAAAGCAGGGAAGGAACAGGCAATGAAAAGAGGTCATCACACCACTGAGCTTTGGCTAGTAAGGCAAGTTCAATCAATCATCTTTCTGACCTTTGGGATATACCTTTGGCTAATGCTACTTTGTGAGGACTCACTCTCAGTTAAGGGGCATTACTACAAGTTTCTTCCTATCAGACTGAGTTTCAGGTCCAGGGTGGTTTCCTTCTTGTTTACACAGCTCAATGAACTGAAGATGGGACTAAATACTCTTCTCAGACACTCCCATCAGCAGACAAGAAGACTAGGAAGAGCTGCTTAAGCTTCTTCATAAGCTCCTCAAGTATTACCAGACTCCCATATTTAACACACTAGACCAATAAGTGCTGGTTAGCTTGCATGCAGCTATGGATTATGGGCTCACCAGGAAGCTGGATGTTTTTATTTTGTTCCAGTCTGTTTCTTAAGCTCAGAATTTGTTGAAGACCCTTTATTTAGGATCTACGGACCTTACTATGCAGAAAAAGCGACAGTGACCGACCAGAAGAACAAAAGAAAAAGAAAGGACAGAGGCAGTATTATGAGAAGCAAGAAAAAACCTTTACACCTCTATTTCCCAATGATGGTGCTTTTTTATTCAGATATTAAACATTTCTTCTAGGGTTTTCACAATTTAAGCATGAGGAAGTAGAATGTGTAATTCAGAAGACCTGGTCCATCGTAAAAAATACTGAGTTTAAGCCTTATTTTTAGAAGTACAAGGCCTACTTTTCCCCCATTCACAAGATAATTATTTTGAAAAATTACTAATACAAAATTAAACGTGATAAAAGAGGTGCAGCTTACTCTAAGGAGATGGGTTTGGCACTCACACCCTCTTCTATTATAGTGTTAAAAAGACAATGAGGCAAAAAACGGTCAAGAAAAAGAGGACAGCATAATGACCAGAGATGACCATCCAAAAGAACACAATAAAATGCACATTAATTCTTAAATTTCCAGGAAGTAACAGTAAAGAAGTTGTTGTTTTCCCACTACAAAGGAAAACAAATACTTCCCCTATGTACAGCGGCAATACAGTATTTTAGCGTTGGCCACACATTTGCACAGGAATAGCACCCTTCTACACTCAAACTGTTTAAAACTACCACATGGTATGGTATGTCGTTAAGTGACAAGTTTTTCAATCTATTAAAATCTGTGAATTACTGAAGAATTTAAATAAACAGTAGCTTGCAATGACAAAATTGGAAGAGTTATCTGATTGCATGAAACGTGAAGCAAACTTATTAATGCGGTCTTTTCTAATTACTCTGTGAAACAACAGCTATAATTACATTTTTCTACAACTTTCAAACTAGTCTTATATGATATAATCTTATATACTGGTTGTTTTGAGTTTCTCAGATATGATAGTAAGCAAAACATTTAATCCAAAATTAGACACGGTAAAACTTATAAAATAGTATATTATCCTAATTCGGACAAAGAAAAATCCTTTTTGAAATTGTCTAAAACATACACTGTACAGTATTTACCTTAAGTTTGAATTCAAGTTGCGGTAAAACAGAAAGCAAGAGATGACTGTCAATATTGTATAACTCCAGAATTAAGTCAAAGACATGCTCTGACAGATCACTGATAGACGTTTTCCCAAGCATAAGCACCTGATTAAAGAACTGAAAAGTAAAACAATGAAAATTACATCAATAACAGAGTACAAATAAAACAATATGCATATTTTGTGTCTCTTCTAAAATTTTAACTTTGCCTAATACTGAATAAATTTAAAATATCTTCACTAATTCTGAGTACCGATGAAAATTTCTACCTATTCAAATGATTGGAGGAGTGGACAGAATGAGTTTATGGAGAGATAATTGTGACCCTTAAGATACACCACTTATTTCTTACCAATTTATGTTCACAAACTAGTGACAAAAGGCATACATACAAAAAGTGTCATGCAATGTTTAGTCCCTGACAGCAAGTCTAAAAACAACTGAGCAACAAATAAATTCCTCCACCAGTTTCAACTGTCAAATCTTTTTTGTCATGCTACGTTTAGAGTTATTTAACCAGAGGGGACACTAATTTATTTCAACATCATTCTATCCTTTTGCCTAAATGGGACCAAAAGAGAAAAATTTCTAGGGAACTCCCACACCCCAATAAAAAAAACAACATGTATAGTTGTACGCTATGTAGTTGTATCCATGTTGGTCCCAAGATTTTCCGTGAGACAGTGGGTGATGTAATATCTTTCACTGACTCAGTTCTGTTGGCAAAAGAGTAAGTCTCAAGCCACAGAGAGTTCTTCTTCAGGTCATACAGCTCTCCCTCCCAACAGCCAAAAGGAGAAGAGCAGAACTTTATTAAGCAAAAAGACTGCATTAACCTCATAGGGAATGCCTTTATAGATCCCTTGAGAGGAACAGGTGTTACTTGAGGAGAGAGGAACACTGTTTATGTTCTTCACCTTTTAGTTTGGTAAAAATGAATCTGACTTCTTTGAACTAAAAAAATCATTAACCAACTATGCTCTTTTCCCTTCACAAAATTATATTTCCACCACTGTGTTTCTAAAACAAAATATCATAGAATTCTTTTGTATATCAACATGGTCAAATTTTAAGAAAATGCACAGACCTAGGTAAAGCATTTGAACTATTAACCACAAAACCAGCAGGAAGAGTTCACACATTTGATGTGCTATGGTCTCATGAATCAAGCTAACTAGGGGGAAAAAAGGGCAGTTTCTTCATAAGGTCAAAAGCATAAGAAAAATGGAAAAACTGTTCAAGCAAAAAAGGATGCATCATATTTACAAAACAAAAATCCATGTGCTACACCAGGAACACAAAGCCAATGAACAGGACTTGAGGTGTGTTGTTTTTTCGAACAAGCGAACTCCTTCTGTTAGATGTACTTTACTGATTGGACAAGTTGTGTGTCCTCTACTGTATTTTCCTTATTTATGTACCAAAGAAAATTGTTTTCAATGCTCCATAATTTACTGAGTGTACAAGTCAAACTTGTCAGATGGATTTTCAGAACAAGATAGCTATGGGTGCAAAGATTTTGCACCATGAGGAAGGATTTTTATTGCAGTAGCACCTTGAGGCCCCAGTTGGGGTTTTTAGACCTTTTGTACTAGATGTGATACTCACACTGAAGATCTGACAATCTAGCATATAATGAGACAAGTTTTTCAAAACAGTAAATTGGAAGGGGGGCAGAGAGAGAATCAGTGGGACAAAACAGCAATGAAATTATCACATTAAATATAATAAGCAGCCACAAAGAATCAACTGTCTAGGGTTGCCACATTTCCATAAAACAAAAAGCAAACTAAACTCCATTTTTGTCTTTTCTTCTTACCCAGGTCAATTAATATGAATCATGGAACTATATATAAAGGTGGGGCAGAAGCAAGAGTTAAGCTTATACCCAAATTTTACTTAAGGGAGAATGTTAACCTTTCAAAAGTTGACTGCTTTGATTAACATCAACATGAATTACTAGATATCCTTTGCAGACATTTTACATTCAAACCTAACGGCAACCTCTCCAATTATAAGGTTGTAAAACACTAATGTTATATCAGATGAAACAGCTTCATCATACAAGACCATGAGATCACAACTGCAAAATCTTATAAGTGTAAGCGTGATGGAACTCCAGTGCTTATTGCTTTTATCTATCACAGACGGAAGTAAATACCTTAAGGGGTATTGCAAGCTGGTACTGATAGCTTTGAAGGATTTGTGACAGTTTCAAGGAACACTGAAGAGTCTCCCTACATTTATTTCCATGGTCTTAAGTTTCAGTGTGACTGAGGTATGCCCTGCTACAACCTTAACTATAATTAACAATGGCTGTGTTGTTATGCTACTTATACTGGAAATCATATTTTTATTATTAGTCTCTCTACTTTCTCATCTCTTATTTCTCTCCCTCATCATCCATCACCTCTCTCAGGTTTTCCCACTCTATTCAGTTCTTATGTATTCCTTCTAATCCACCTGCAGTTTTTCTTTTATTTCCCTCCATTCTTCCTGCCTGCTTAGTCCTCCCTCTAACTCTGGTTTCCTCTTCTTTCCTGTGACAGTGGCATAAGAAATAACTCATACAGCTGCTCCCATTCTCACATCAATTTCTTCATTTCTGTAACAAACAGTAAGTTGTCTGCTTTGTTAAGTTCTCCAGGCAGAGTAGCAAAGGTGTGAGGAAAAAAATCAAACAGATAAAGTAAGAACTTCATGAATACTGTTCTTAATTCTGGGGCTCACGCTCAGGGTTAAAATAAGCTGTAACAAAGCAGAAAAGCATTCCAGGGCCCCTACAGGTAGAAAATGGAGCCGGAATGCTATATTCTAGGGCCCACTGTTTAAAAACAGTGGGCACTGGAATGCAGTGTACTGACTCCATTTTCTATTTTTAGGGGCCCACCAACTGCTGAGCCCCTAAAAATAGCAGGCCCCAGAACACTGTTCCACTGTGTTTCAGCAGGGCAGGGAGATTTTAAATCTCCCACCCTGAGCATGCTCAATGAGAGCACGCTAAAGGCTGGAGCCTCAGCCTGGGGCAGGGCAGTTCCCTAATAGCTGGAAGACTCTGTCTTCTGGCCAGGTAGTGGACATGGCAGCCAGGTAAGGGAGCCCTGAGATGGGGTTTCAGGGACAGGTGAGCCTGCCCAGCAGGGAAAGAATGCATGGGAAGATGGCATGGCCCCGCGGGAGGGTTGGGGGACAAGCAGTGACACAGGGAGCTTGGGAAGGGGCTGTGGGCAGATTCAGGGGACCCAGCAGTGAGATGGGGCTGGGGACAGTAGCTGGGGGGCGGGCAGGCAGGCATGTGGGGCCAGCAGCTGGGGTGGGTGAAGGGGGCCCACACCTGTGTGAGGGACCCAGAAATTTAGGAGGGTTCCAGGGCCTGCCAAATTATAATTTAACTCCTGACCGTGCTAAGAATCGGCTTACAAATGGAAGGGGAAGGGGGAGCATGCAGGTAACACTCTTTGTGAAGCCAAAGACTTAAATAACTGATGCACTAGTCCCAAGTAAATAACCACAAAAAATAATAGCACACCCAGCATTGGTGGGTTTTTTGTTTCGTTTTGTTTTAGGTTTTTTGTCTGTTTGTTTTTTTAAAGGAAGAGCTTCCTGGTATGTATTCCACTGAGAGGCCAGAGAGAATAATTTGTATACACCTGCATGCAGTGGTTGAAGGTGCACACATGAGCAACTGAGAATGGGGATGCCCAGTCGTATGAGCAACAGTGTGCAATACCACAAACTTCAGTCTTTCCTGAAATAAAGAGGAATGGCAAAAGTTTTCTAAGAGGAGCCTGAACTATCTAATAATTGTCAAAGATGAGACTTGGGACCAGAAACCCAGAGAAGGGTCATTTCCATTGTAGTTATGATCCCAGTAATTATAGTGAGATCAGACTACTGAACTAATTATGCAACAAGCTCCTATACTTGCAGACACTCACTACATATCAATGATAGCTTGTTTAGATCAGGGGTCTCAAACACACAGCCTCTAAAGCTTTTTCCTGCGGTCCACAATGACACGATCGCTACTGACATTTGCAATATCACTGTGTGGAAAGGTTTCGGTGGTGCAGCCCTTGGGCTATCATAGTAATCCTCATGTCACCCTCTACTAGCCTTCATGCGGCCCTCATGGTGATTAGAGTTTGAGACCTCTGTTTAGATTTTAATATTTCCCTTTTTATGTTATGTTAATTACTATCTCCCTCATTTGAAGGGATAAGCCCCCCACATCAAATCAGTGGGTTTTTTTGGTTGTTTTATTTTTAAAAGCACCTTTCATTCCGTTTGTACTCTGGCCCACCCCACCCCCAAAAACTACACCACACCCCTTTGGTTTCCATTTGAGAACACTGAACCTAAAACAAAACCAGTGTAGAAGCCATAATCCCTTTTAAAGGCTGGGGGCCCCTTTTTATATAGAAAAAACCTTCTACAGAAAAAAAACTTTCTGCTCTAGATCAGTAGTTTTCAAACTTAGGGTCAGTACCCAATACCGGGTTGCAGACCCTCAGGTTCTGAGTCGTGACATTCCCTGCTGTCTCCACCAAAACACTAGAATACATTGCTCAAAGATGTAATTGTTGGATAATGGGCATAAGCGATTTTTTTCAACTGAGTTCTGAGGAAAAAAAAGTTTGAAAACCACTGATCCAGATGCTACACTAATACAGAATTACAAAAATAATAGCATCCCAGTGTATCTGGAATTAGTGGTTTTGATCATTTCTAAACAATTGCATATTAGATTTTAAGGTAAATAGGATGTAGTATTTTTAATACAGAGGACCTTCTCCACCAGATAGCAGTTCTAAATTATCTTTAAGGAACTACCTAAACAACAAAACTGAACAATAAATTTTGCAGCTTTCTATTAAAACTTATCTTCATCTGTGTGTTTAATCACTTGAAAATCTTGACTTACGTTGGTAATGTACGGTTCAATAGCTTGAGCTGTCCTCTTTAGTAAAGCCTTTGCCAAGTCATAAGCTTGCTTGTTTAAATTCTGGAAAAAAAAAAAAAAAAAACAACAACAAACTTTGACCCACACATTAACCTGAAGTATAGAATAGTCTTAAAATTAACATGTACTAATAAATAATCAACCCCACTGATTCCCTCAGTAGTTAAAGGCTAAAGCAGAGCTTGAAAACTCTTGCTTAATTGACAGCAGCAAGTGGGATGTCTTCACAGAGAAATTCAGGAGGCTAAATGGTCAATTCTCATGGAATCTAAATTTTTATTATTTAAAAAAGGAAGTTTATAGCCTTATTGCCATAATCACCACCTTCCAAATATGAAAAAATATAGACAGAATCAGTGCTGCCTATTTTCCTGATCTGTAAACCAACAGCCAAAGTGCCTCTATCTGCCACTCCTCCCTGGGGCTCTTCTGCCACGTGGGAAAGCTGTGAGCTAGAGCCAGGGGTGGCCAAACTTATGGAACTCTAGAGCCACACAAGTTGATTATGAAATCTTAGAGAGCTGAGGCTGGGTAGGGCCGTAAGTAGTGGTTCTGGTGCCCAGGGCAAGCAACCCCAAAGGCGCCCCCCCCCACCAGCCCCAATCCAGGGCCCATCTATACAGTGGCGAGGAGGGGGGTTGTGCCCCTTAACGCCTGTGGCCAGAGTCAGCAATGGGGGTCCCTACCCTGTCACCACGGGGACAGGGGATGCCCTTGCCACCTCTGGCCACAGCCGCCGGGGGAAGGGATCCCCCGCCACAGCCAGAGCAAGTGTGGGGGACCGCTTCCCTACCGCTGCCAGAGCCAGCAACAGGGGTCCCTGCCTTGCCCTAGTTGTGAGAAGGGACCCCCCACTGCCAGCTCTGCCTGTGGCAGGGAAGCAATCCCCCCAGCGGGTCCTGTCGAGGCAGGGGGAAGCAATCACCCCTGCTGCCTCGAGCCGTGGTGGGGAGCGATTGCTTCCCCCTGCCATGGCCAGAGGCAGCAGGGGCGATCACTTCCCTGCAGTGCCCATTTAAATTGGCGCCCTGGCCTCACTGTAGTTACAGCCCTGGGGGAACAAACCAAACCCCTGCTCAGCTCTGGCCATGGCAGAGAGGTGCCCCCCCCACTTCCTCCATCTTACCTGGCCAGCAAGCGGAGGTGCCCATGTGTACTGCTCCACCTTGAGCATTCATCTGAAGAATGCTCAGTGGACTGGAGACTTCAACTGTCCCCCACTCCCACCCCTGGCTGGCACCACGGAGAATACGTCTGGGTGGGGCCAGGAACACTGATGGGGCTTTGTTTTTGAATTCTTTGAGAGCCACACTTTTACCTTTGAAGAGCCGCATGTGGTTAGCAAGCCACAGTTGGCCACGTCTGACTATAGCATATACTGGCCCTGAAGTTACTCATGTGAGAGAAATGCAAATATGAAGGCTGAGAGAGGAAGATATCTTTCTACCCTTGCAGCAACCATGCATGCATGTGGGAAATATTTACAGCAAAGGTATCAGAATTTTGAGAGACAGTCTGGATTGGGGGGTAAGGTGACAAAATATAAAACTCAAACCCTTCTTCTCCTCTACATCCAGAAGAGGGTGACAATTACAAATGTTCCAAGAACCACTTTGGTAGTGATCTTGGCACTTCTGCTCTAAAAAGCTGGGCTATTGTTCTCACTAGGGTACTGCCCATAAATATCACTGGTGGGCATCCTCTGCCATTCCCACCATTGATCTTCTGTATCCACCTTGGACTAATAGATAAATTTTTCAATCCCCGTCAAACTATTTTTTCAACAATTTCAGGAGAAGCAGATTAAAAAAATCCCCCTGCAGTGGTAGAAACTCCAAAACTGAAGTACTATTTTAATGCAATAAAAAAATTTAAATTACCCTTTAAAAATGTGAAACTGAAAACCAACTGTAAAAAACTAAAAATCTAATTCTCAATTCTGATCACTCTGTTATTTATAATGGGAAAAATGATTTTTTTATAAAAATGATATGCAGTTGTTTTCATACTCCATTTAAAAGAAGAAAAAAGAAAACTGTTGAAAGCTATTATCTGTACAGAATCATAGGCCAATCCAATCCAAAGGGACTATAAGGGTTTCTAGTCTAGCTTTTTGCCAAGACACAAGATTTGTTCTGTCTCAAATATCCAAGACAGAGGGCTACCCTGCCTCTTTGTTAAAGCCTCCAGTGAAGAAGATTCCACAGCTTCCCTAGACAGTTTGCATAGTATAGCAAGACAGCTACATGTGAAAGTATTGATGTTCATTTTACTTTAAATGTTGTTTTCTACATTATGCATAAATACCATGGATTATCAGAAATACTTTCTTGAAAATGGTTTCCTTAACATTTCTATGTGGCTATTTTAAATGCTTACTTGGAAAAATACCTCAATCTGTAATATCATTCAACCTTTTAAACTCTGAAACCCTAAAATAAGTATACTTGACCAGAGGGTTCCAATATAAGGGATGGGAACAAAGAAAATAATTTTTAGTTTCAATGACCCAAGAAAAACAAATGATTAATAAGTACAAATATAACATCAGGAAAGGAAAAATCTGAAAGCTAACTATGAATATGTTTTTTTGAAGAGTTATTGGACTCAAAAGTTGAGTCACCATTAAAAACAAACAAAAGCTATGACCTGAAAAACCAAGAGGTGTCCTCACAAAGACCAAACATGGAGAGATTTGAAACAACAACTTATCTGCAAGTAACTTCACTTTTTTCCTTGAAAGACAGGGATTTAAAACTGAGCCATGTTTAGCACCTGAACCCATGCAGTGAGGAGGAAGTTACATACAATGAACAAAATCTATCACTGGTGAAATAAAGTCATAAAGTTGGTACACAAAATCCAGCATAAGGACACAAAATCCAGCATAAGGAGATGAGTGAAGATACGAAGATTTTATGTGCTCTTCAAGATTCTAAATTTAGAGTACAGCAGGGGTCTCAAACTCACAGTCTCTGAGCCTCATGCAGCCCCTTATGTCATGTCTTGAGGCCCACAACACCATTGCTAACAATATTTGCAATGTTGTTGTATGAAAAGGTTTCGGTAGCGCGGCCCTTGGGCTGCCATACTAGTCCCCATGCAGCCCTCATGGTGATTTGAGTTTGAGACTTCTGGAGTACAGGAACTCTCAATTATCTTGGTGGGGGGAGGGTGTTTTAGTTTTTTAATTCTTGATTTTCTTAAAAAATACATACTGTTGTCAAAGGATTATCTCACCAAATGTCACAATGAAGAGATAAGCCAATCCTCTAAAAAAGTTCATTCAAGCAACAGGAAGAACACTTGAAATTGTATTCAAGAATTGACAACCATCATTTCCAACAAAAACATGACAAATATTTTTGAACTGTGCATAATTCACATTTGTTAAAAACTTACAATAATGAAAGTAAGAAACATATAAAGCTGTACCACCCAAAAAAACATTCCAGTGACAATGGACTGCAAATTACATAACAGTTTGAAATATGACATGGCATTAATTACAAATAACAATAACAGTAATATTACATAATAAGCAGCAGCTCCTACGGAGTGAAAATAAACACGGTCCACTGCATTTTAATAGCGGACACCTCACAACCAAAAAGATCAATGCAAATTAAAATACTTGAAGAAATGACTAATGAGAAAATAAAAACAGATGAATACATATAACATGACTAAGCTAGTGACTACTATGGCTGTGCTAAATTATTGAGTTTTGAAAAGTGTAAAACAAGCAAGCCAAGGCTGGAATTATTTAGGGTGGTACAAGAAGGAAAAGCTGTAAGTGATAGAATAAAGTTAGGGAAAGTTAAATGACAATGAGATCACCAAGTTGTTGAATAATGTCCCAATGGGTGATGGAAATCCTACTGCTTAAAGCATTTAAAACCAGATTGCATAAAGTACTAGCTCAAATGTAGTGTTGGATGCAATCATGCTCTGGAAACAGGAGAGACTGACACTAATAAGGCCTTTCATTCCTAATTTTAGGAAACTTATTTTGCAGTATGATGTAGACACTGTAAAGTGGGTAATTATATTGAGTTCTTCTACATCTGCAACATAACAGAATTCTATAGTATGATCCTTTACCCACTACATCCCAGATTGTCACACTTGGCAGGGGTATCCAGCAGTCATTCCCTCTCAAATCCTTTACTGTCCCTGAAGAGGGGAGGCAGGAATGGTAAATAGATGTCAAGGAGTTTCTGAAAATCCCACTAGGTGCAAATGTCTCTCTTCCTTTGTACCTTCACTGGTAAATTTTATGACTATTTTACACTGTGCACCAAAAGTGCTGCAAATGCAACAAGATAAAAAAATAAAATCACAAAAGATAAGTTTTAAAGAAAAAAGTATGTGAGACAAAGGCAAGTTTAAGTTGCTTCAGGTGAGATGGTGATATAAACACCAGAAGATGGTGACAAACAGAAGGTAGATTAGAGAAAGCAGAGAGAGTAATATTCAAACCAAAAAACCTTGACTTTAGCTGATCCATAACCCAAAAAATCTATAACCATATATTTCACTGAATAATAACTACTGAATAATTTTCAAATTTCCCCATCTTCCATCCCGTTGTACAAACACCACAGAATACATGTCATAAGACCACTAAACTTCAAACTCCCCATATAAAAGAAAAAACTACATCTTCATATCAGATGTGTTTGTTTTTTTTAATACATTATGGCAAAGGACTACCTGTTCTATTAAGAACTTAAGAATGGCCACATGAAGTCAGACCAATGGTCTACTTAGCCCAGTATCCCATCTTCTAACTGCGGTCAGTGCCAGGTGCTTCAGAGAGAATGAACAGAAGAGATAATCACGCAGTATTACGAGTTTGATCCTTTTACTGCTCTTTATTTATCTGTTCCTTTATACATTGTCATATTATTTTGCTAATGCTTAACATTCTCACCTACGTCCATATTTTGCAAAACCATCAAGTCTGACATTATTTCGTATTTATACTATGTAGCAGCCAGAGGACCTGATCAAGTATGCAGTTCTGTAGTGTATAAACATTACACCAAACAAAAAGGTAGACATGATCCCCATCACAAAGAGTATTTAAAAAAAAAAAAAAAAAAAAAAAGTCATGCCCTTTTTCCAAAAGTACTGAAAGAGAAACAAATTGAAGCATCTTTACCAAATTAAAACACTTTTTCTTGGCATTGATACAAGACAAATGGGAATGCTATAGAAATAAGACAGTTGCCCCTGCAGTTTTAGCATTTAATATTAGCAAAAAAGATAAAATTGAACCACCTTGCTCACACAGTACTTCACTAAGAGAACCAATACAGTACAGTGCATCTTAAGGACTAACATCAGAAGACACTGTTCATACTACATCTGGCAATTTCCCCAAAGGTTTTAGTGAAATATTATTCTTGAAAATTTTTTCATAATCTATATGCTGCAAAAGCCATCAAGAGATTTAATAATTCAAAAGCTAATGCAAAGATCAGAAGGCATACTATAAATGCAAGAAATCCACTAGATACCAAAAGCACAGATGATTCTGCCTGATCTGCATTCTTAAGGATATTTCTGAGCTTTAGAATTTCAGAAATCAGCTTAATTTCAAAATCCTTGACAATACTTCATGAGTACTGCCATTTCTGAAAACTGGCAACTTTTTTTTAATGGAATTTTTAATCCAAATACATGTCTTGAGTGACTATTTGCTTATGACTGTCACCCTCGTCATTTTATTTAGCCTTTCTTCACTTTTGCCAGTTTATAACTCTTGTTTGTCCTATCACAATTATAAACTGTCGTCTCTTTAAGTCAGGAAAGACGTTCACACTTTTGTGAGGCATCCAGCATGCTGCTGGGTGTTTTCAAAGATAGTTCTATAAATGTGCTTCCAACCGTTTTCTACTACTAGGTCAGAAAAGACACAAAGGATTGGCCTTCCTTCCCTCTCCTAAAGCTCTGAAAGTTTAATTTACTGCAAGATAAGACGATTCCTCTCTCTCAGGCCTTGGGCGGCAGACCTCTCCTCATTTACAGAGAACTCCCCAGTCACAAGCAGATAACTCACCAGCAACTACTCACCTAACAGAACCATTAAAGCAGGCACATACCCCTGCAACAAACTACTTGGCCAATTTTACCCACACATCTGCACAAAAGACACCATCATAGGACCTAATCAAGCCAGCTACTCCATCAAGGGCTCTTTTACCTGCTCATCCACCAACGTGATTTATGACATCATGAGCCAGAAATGCCCCCATATCTTATGTACCGGACAAACTGAACAGTCTCTGCACAAAGGAATAAATGGACATAAATATGACATAAGAAATAACATTCAAAAAAATCAGTAGAACACTTCAAGCTCCTTGCTCACTCCACAGATGATTTGTTAATAGTGGCACTCAAATAAATGGATTACAAATAAAAACTTCCAAGAGAAACTGCAGAATTGGAATGCGTATACAAATTTGACTGTTTGAAGATAGGACTGAATAAGGACTATGGATTCTTTTCCCAATACAACAGGTGATCTTACCTTCCTCTGCATGCTGTTCCCTACTGTTTGCATCTTAACTGCTCTGATTTGCTGTTAGTGTGACCTGATCCTATGACTTACACTTCCCTGAATTTATTTTCCTCCCATTCTATAAATTCTCCAACTCCAAAGCATCTGGCAAAGTGGGATTTTCTCCCACAAAAGCTCATGCAATAAATAAATTTTTTAGTCTTTAAAAGTGCCACTAGACTCATTTGTTTTGCCGGACTAGACTAACACGGCTACCCCTTTGGAACTTGGCACCACTTAAGAGGTTTGTCTTGTTTTCCTACAAACAGCTTCTCTCCTGGATAGATATCTGTACTAACTGACAAATCGCAGAATGCAATGAGAAGTTAGCTTTTACCTTTTGAGTGCATGCATGCATAAGCTAGCTTGCAAAGCACAGATACAGGGGTCTGAAGAGCAGTCTTTGAAAATACCCAAGTGAAAGAAACATCAAAAGATTATGGAGCCCAGTGAATAAAGCCATATCTATTTTAGAAGTTCTTTATATTTTAGTGTACCATTAACAGAGCATAACCAGAATTATGGTCAGTGGTTGCCTTTGTCACAGGATGGACATCTCTGCACCCCGCATTATGATCTATGTGATTTTTCTGTTCACTTATACAACTGGGATTGTATGTTTTTATGCCAGTTACGTTATACAGTGTTTCTTAATGGATGCTCATAAAACCTGTTCTACATGATTACTATGATGATGTGTTTCCTGCAGTCTCACGCATGTGTACAGATGTGTGACACAGATTTGGGGGGGGGAGGGGAGACAGACAGAGCTCTCTCCCAACAGAAGTGAGCAAGCAAGTACCTGGAGGAGACAACAAAGATATTCTAATTGAGGTGGCACAGAAGAGACAACGGACTCACCTCTGTGAGGAAGATGAGGGGTCAGGGGGAATGGAAACAAACAGAACACTTGGAATGATTTGGGGGCTTTTTGCCTGGGAATCATCTTGAAACAACTCCAAGCAAGATATGGGCCCTGTCTGGCCTCAGGCAGAGACTGGCTGTACCAACACCGGACAGCCAAACATCTTGAGCATGAACTTGGACTAGGTGGTCAGTTTAGGTGGAAATATTAGGATAGTATGCACGTTTTACCATTTATTTCCTTGTGATCATTCCTGTGGTCACCTATTTATATTGTGATTATCCCATGATTGGTGGTATTCTCATTTAGAATTATAATCTGATCAATAAAGTAATAGTAGTTTTATCTAAAGCTGTGTGATCTTTAGAGGATGTGAGTGAAGGAGGCTGGGCACAATCCATTTCTTTGTTAAATGGATGGACTTGAGCATATAGTAACTGGGAGCTGGTCCCAATTTCTATAGATACTGGCTCCTGATGTGGTAACTGCCACCTGGGGTGCTCGCTTGGGGACCATTCATCAAGTAACCAGAAGACACACACCCACTGCTTGGGATCGATCACATGCGAGAGGCTGAAGTGGGCTGACGCAGGAATGAGTGGTAGCTTGGTAAAGCGGGGCCAACTGGGGGTCAGAAGTGGGAATTGGGGGGATGGGGCAGAGCAGTGGACCAGACCAGACCCGGGGAGCAGCCTGTCACAGCCTTACTGTAAACAAGGCTCTACTGGCTACATCTGCTTTTAGTTTTACAATTAATGCACCTGTTTTTCCAGTAAACAATTACAGCAGTGCTTAGCAAGCCACATCTTTGTTTACACCTCAGTGCTAACGACTAAACTTGGTGTTGTTTTTATTTTACCTTGCTAATGTAGATATAGTCTTATGAGCAACAGGAAAGGCTTAGCGTATTCTACTATATACCCAATGTACAAATACAGCATTAGACAACATCCTAGTATCCATTCTTAGAGCTTAGAAGGAAAAAGCTAAAACATGTCACAATGCAGCCTTATACAATGTGTTCACTAATTATTTACCTATTTTTGCCCTAGAATAGGGATCTCAAACACACAGCCCCTAAAGCTATTTCCTGTGACCCTCAACAACACTACTGTTACCGATATTTCCAATACTGTTGCATGAAAAGATTTCATTGTTTCGGCCATCATGCTAACATATTAGTCCTCACGCATCGCTCTATTCGTCCTCATGCGGCCCTTGTGGTGATTTGAGTTTGAGACCCCTGCCCTAGAATTTGCAGTCACTCAAGTGGAGCAAGCCCTAACAATAATAGGGCAGATTACATAAGCTATTCTTCATGCCTCCTGAATATATTATTAAATCTGTTAAACTTAGGTCTGAGGCCCTTAAAAAAAGGCAAACAGCATGAACAGGGAAAAACACGGCTCTACTGAGAGAGATGTTAAGGGCCCTAGACAGGGTGTAAAAGGAAAGTTAGAGTCTCCTTCCTCCCTTGACAAAGGTAGAAGCTGGGAAGAAAAGTGCCTTTGTTCAAATTAAAATAGGAAAAAACATGGGGAGAAAGCCATGACAGTCAAACTGCTCTAGTGGTGTGTAATCTTATGCTGTCTTGAGGTTTTACATCTGTAAGACATACGGATACAGCCCAATACCCATTTAGAAAGTCTTTGCTTAGAGACAGGATTTTCTTTGCATCTCTGCACTATGGAGAGGAATAGTCTGTTTGTTGTTCTAAAGTCCTTTGTTCTGTCCAGATAGAATGCAAGGGCATGACGGACATCAAGGGTATGGAGTATTGCATCCTATTGATTGGAGTGAGGCTTCAGAAGGAAGACAGGTAAGTGTACTGCCTGGTTTAAATGAAAGAGATGAAATTTTTGGTAAAAAGTTTGGGTGCGGTTTAAGGATGACCTTATCTTTATGGAATGTAGCATATGGCAGGAATGCCATCAGGGCTGCTAATTGCAGACAGTATCGTGACAAGGAAGGTTACTTTCATAGACAAATGAATAAGCAAGAATGTCGCCATGTGCTCAAAAGGTGGTTTTGTCATGTCAGAAAGAACAAGATTAAGATCCCATGTAGGGATGGGTAGTCTGATTTCAGGGTACAATTTCTAAATGCCATAAGAAAAAGCTTTACCAGAGGATGTGGGAAAATGAGTACATTAATAAAAAGTGTGTGGAAAGCCATGATAGCAGCGAGGTAGATCTTCATAGAGCTGATTGTAAGGCCATTTTCTTTTAAGTGTTGAATATGTAATCCACCATTGTTGGAACAGAGGCCGACAGAGGAGGAATATCATGTTGACTGCACCAATGGGAAAAATCTATGCCACTTTTGAAGGTAAGTCTTTCACGTAGATGGTTTTTGGCTATTCAACAGTACATGTTCAGCTGGTTTGGAGCAATATAATTCTTCACGTTGGAGCCAACCAGGAACCATGCTGTCAGATTTTGGGGATATGCTGGTGATTTTATCTGCAGTTTTGTGCATTCATTCATAATTTCATTGGGTTCACTCATAACACCTTTGACTTCATTCATATCTTTATTGGGTTTCCATGGATATCCACATATTTGCTCTAGCTCTGTGAAGATGATAAATCTGTGGATCCATATCTGATCTGCATCTGCAAGCAACGGTCCATGGATATCCGTGTTGTATCCACGCATGCAGATATAATGCAGATATCCACAGATATCTGCATAGTTGCAGGGCTCTACTGATCAACTATGTGTGAACGAGCCCCAAGGTGCCAGCTCGTCCAGATGAAGTGAGAAGCCCATCTCAACCAGTGAACAATGTGAACACACCCCTAAAAGCAAAGGAATGAAGGATCCACCCCAGAAGCAGAACAGAGTTAATCAAGACACCCAAGAAAACAAGCTAGAGGTCATGTCCACAACTGCCTGGTGACTAACGGTCACACAGAGCACCTGGAGTGGCATGACAAAGCTGTAAAGATGGGGTGAGATCCAAAAGCAAAATGGAGAACAGTTCTGCACACCACCTGGAAGAAAGGAGTGTCAGTGTGCACCCGACAAAGACCCTGTTCCTCCTCATGTCCAGCCTCCTTGGCCAGGCAGCTGCTACGAACTCCAGCGGCAGCACCATCAAGACTGGTAATAACACAGACTGCAGAACGTTTTCTGGTATGCCTGCGCACGTAGATGAGTGTGTGGAGGGTGGAGAAGGAATAGGTATAAATTAGCTATCAATTTTGTCTTTATTTGTAATAAATGCAGAATATTGCCTTTTCCCCTTGAAAAGATCTCAGGCACTCATTTGGTATAACAAGATGCAATTCCTTTAGGTCCAGGTGAAGGGTGTGACCATTGTGATGTGATAGCAAAAACGAGGAGTCCTCTGGCACCTTATAGACTAAGGGATTTCTTCCAGCATAAGCTTTCGTGAACTCCAACCCACTTCATCAGATATGCTGTGATAGTAGGTTTTTCAGGAGGAGAAGCGTCATGGGTGGTTTTGCCAACATTTGAGTGAGAAGGGTGAACCACAGTCATCTCAGCCATGCTGGGGCGATCATAATTACTGTTGCTTTGTCATTCCAAATTTTTAGGAATGATCGTAAGATCAAATAGGTGGGAATGCATAAAAGAGTCCCTGTGACCAGGGGTGGAGAAAAGCATCCTCTGGGAACTGTTGCCTATGCCCATTCTGGAGCAGAATGCTGGGCATTTGTGATTGTAGTGAGTAGGAAAGAAGTCTATAGATTGGTAGCCCCACCAAAAGAAGATGCTGTGCAGTAGGGTGGTTCGGATCTCCCACTCGTGGTCCAGAGGGAATGATCTGCTGAGGAAGTCTGCTATGGAATTTTTTATGCCCAAGAGGCAAGATGCAAAGATCCCTACCTTGTTTTCAATGCACCAGTTCCAGAGTTTCATGGCCTTGGTGCACGCAAGAGTTTGACCATGTTCCTCCTTATCTGTTGATACAAAACACACACGCTATGTTGTCTGTCACAACCTTTATGCGTCAGTGCACCAAAAGGTCACAAAAATGAAGGCAGATGTTGTACACTGCGCAAAGCTTTAACATTTTCCCTGGGCAGCATGATGTTGAAGGTGGACAACCCAACCCAGAAGGGAGGCTTCTGTGGTCATTATTAAAGCTGGAGGATCCTGTACAAATGGTGGACCTTGTTTTAGGTTCTTGGGTTTTGTTCATAATGAAGAGATCCTTTGATTTCCACTGGTATTGTTATTGTTTTGTTCATGGAGTGGAAGTGAGGTTTGTAAACTCACATGCCATAATTGGAGCAGACGTATATGTGGTCTTGCATTGTCTACTACCAATGTTGTGGCAGCCATGTGTCCCAATAGTTGTAGGCCCATCTAGATGCTGGCAGTTGGAGTGTTCTGTATGAGATGTGTCAGGTCTGCAATCACTGTGAACCTGTCGTCTGGCAAAAGGCCTCTTGCCATCTGGAAGTCCAGACAAGCCCCAATAAAATGTATGGATTGCACAGGGAGTATGGTTGACTTCTTGATGTTTAATACAAGGCCAAGATGTTGGAAGAGGAGCCGTGTGGAGTTGACTGCTTTTGTGTTTCGGTAGGAGGTTGGTACTTTTATTAGGTACTCGTCTAGGTAGGGGAATATAGTAATTCTGCACTTGCACTGGCATGCCACCACTACTGAAAGGAGTTTTAAGAAAATTCTTGGGTTTGTTCACAGGACAAACAACAGAATAGTGAATTGATAGTGATGTGTGTCTATCATGAATCGCAGATATTTTCTGTGTGCCAGGTGTATGGAAATATGACCACACACATTTTGCAGGTCGAGGGCTGTGAACTAGTCTCCAGGCTCCAGAATTGGGGTAATGAAGAGCATGACCATCTTGATTTTATGGGTCGTCACAAATTTGAGTTTTCTTAGATGGAGAATTGGTCTCCATCTTCTGGTTTTTGTATGGTGTGTTAGAAAGTATGGGAAACAGAAACCTTTGGTCCTGTGTTGTTCAGGCACCCTTTTCTATAAGCTCTGATGTGGAATAGGCAAGCAGCCTCCTGATGCAAGAGTTGTACACGAGTTGTGTCCCTGAAGAAGGATAGGGAAGGGTGATGAAACATGTGCTTTGATTTGAAAGGGATGGGATATTGAATTCTGATAGTAATGAGAACCCATCTGTCTGTAGTTATGGTGGCCCAAGTATGGAAAAATGGGCCAAGACCGTCTGAATAGGAGGTATGTTGTTGGTTCTGGAACTTCAGAGGTCTTGCAGATGCTCAAACTATCTCAAAACTGGGGGTTTGAGGCAGGGGTGTAAGAGGTGGAAGATGGATTCAATGGTTGCCTCCAACACTGCAGATGTGTGTTCCACGGTGGTTTTTCTTGACATCTGTTGAATGGGCTGTAGTGAGGCTGGAACTGGTACTGTGTACTATACGATTGGTATCTATATGACCTTCATCTGCTTTTCGGCATACAGATACCAAATGTTCAAAGAGTAGCCTGGGAATCTTTAGATGTATGCATGGTGTTGTCTTTTCTGAGAACAGTTTTTTCTTGTCAAAAGAGAGATCTTCAATTATCCCTGTAACTGTCGTGGAGGACTGGCAGAGTGTAAACAAGATCTGCATAGACCACCACCCATGGCCACCGTGCAAGCGGCAGCATCCGCGACATTGAGTGCAGCTTAAAGGACTTTTCTTCACATCAATTGTCCCTCTCCGATTAATGTATAGAATTGTTGTTTCTTTTCCTCTGGGAGATTTTCAATAAAAATCAGCAAATTTAATGTAGTTGTTGTAATTATAGTTAGCTAATAACACTGAATTATTAGCTACCCTCAAAAAATGGTGGCAGATGTATACACCTTTCTTCCTAGAAAATCCTTTTTTCGGCATCCTTTTCATGGGGAGTTATTCTGTGGAATTGCTGTTTATGGCATTGGTTGGCCGCCTCAACCACCAAGGAGATGGGCAGCGGGTCATTGAAAAGGTACTCAGAATCCTTGGTGGATATCAGTTTTTTTTTGTTTGTTTGTTTTTTTTAAATCAGCCCTCATGCAGGTGCAGGGAATGGTAGAGGGCATTTGCCATATATCATCAGCTGGGTCCATGAACACGCTGTCCATGGGAAGCGCAATTCTGGTGGCAGACTTCGTTTTTAAAATTCTAAGTAGTTTGTATTGGGACTCAGATACTTCATGCATAGAGAGTCTGCTACACATTGGAACAGATCCTGGAACTGTCAGAAGACAATCGCCTGCCATGGGTAGTGGCGAGATAATTGCTTCAGCAGGTAAAGATGAAGAATTATGTTGTGGAGACGTTAATTCTGGATCATCTCTGTCATCCTGGATGTATTCGGCCTCTGGTGGTGATAGTGGTGGTATCATTGTGTGGGACCATTCGTGGCCTCTGAAGGTAGACGGTCTCACGGAGAACAGTGAACGTCACGACCAAGCATCCCAAGGGGGCAAATGGATATGACCTGAGAGTGGCAGGCCACACCAGGGCAATGGGTACCATGGCTAAGATGGCATTGTAGCTTTTATGTAGTGTCTATGGTCTTGTGTTAGAAATAGTATTTGGGGTGATAAAGTGTCTCTTTGATGATCCCCGCAGTCATCACTGGAGAAAGGAATTGGCGATATAGAGCCCATGTGAGATCCATGTCTTGAAGAGCTTTCAGTGCCATCCATATGGGAGCCTGGAGATACCAAACGAGCATCTTTGTCTTCAGGGATGTTTTCTTTTTTTCCATGCCCTTACATAGTGCTGGTTTGTCAGGCTTCAGTCCTAATGTCAATGAGAGTTGCTGGGTCACAGGGTTACTGGACAATGCCAATGGCAATGAGTGCAGTGCAGAGTGCATGCATGGTTCTGTCCACACCATAGAGGGTGCCTAGATTGTTACTGTCTCCAAGGCAGGCTGTCTCAAAACCGTACTTAGTGGCGCTGAGGGATGACTAGTCCGTGACGAAGTCCGTGATAGTACAACTGGGACAGCCAATTTTACCATTTCACTGGGTGTTGATTTAGGCTGATGGGCATGACTTTTCCTGTCCTTACGGTCCAAAGGGGTTGAACTGGACCATTTATCTGACTTGCCAGCCTGTGTACCTGAGGAGCCTGTTGCCTCTTTGGTACAATCAAATTTAGCCAGAGGCAAGGGTAATTTTCTCCTCTTTGCTGTGGAATGAGAAGGGGTTAAGTGTCTCTTTGAAGCTTGAGTAAGCTGAAGAGTCGAAACCATGCGAGTGGAGTGTGAAGCTGGTCTCAGAGACTTCTCCATAAGAATAAGTCTGAGATGGAAGTGTCTATCTTTTCTTGCCCTGGCACTCAAATTCTTACAGTGGGGGCATTTATGGGTTAGGTTGGGATCTCAAACTCAAATCACCATGAGGACCGCATGACGGTTAGTATGTTAGCCTGAGGGCCGTACCACTGAAACCTTTTCCTACAATGATGCAAAAGTATTGTCAAAATCAAAAAATGAGAAGTAACATCTATATGCCAAGAGTAAGAAAGAAAGAATTATTTCAGTTCAGGATGTCATCAGCAAGACAAAGAAAAAGTAAACAAGCACACTATGTTTTGCATTATCAGTTATAAAGTGTCTATGATGAACTAGAGAAGACACAAAGGCTAGACTCTGTCCAACACTGCGGACGGTTGAGAAGGAACTGAGGGGGCAGCATGTGCATGACAAGAGGATGCCAAACTGCGGCACAAGGCGGCCTCTTGTCACCTGCACTGCCTCAACAGTCAAAGTTCTCCAATCCAGGATGCAGGGACACATCCTCACCTAAGGTGAAGCATTCCCAGGGACACTACTTGCAGAAGAACCTGCTTGAACCACTGCCTGCAGATGCTGTGCCTTTTTTTCAGCTAAGCTAAGCAAGTAAATTCTGGACAACACAGACAGACGCAAGCTTGAAACAAACTGTAATGTGCCATTTTACCAGGTCAATTTCTCAGAGCCTAATAGCTCTAATATGCTGCGGTATATGTCTTCCAGTCTTCGTATTTTATTTAGGCTTAAATTTTAGTTCTGTAAGCATAATGTTAGTGGTTATTAGGAGAGTTGAGCAGTAATAGGATTTTCTGTTTTGTGAATTTTTTTTCCCCAAAAGTAATGTTTCTGTACAAGGACAAAAATGAGAAGTTTACCACCTGATAATTCTTCTCTCTTTCATGAACCTTCTCTTCAAACTCATTACTAATAAGTTCATGTCCACAAAATCCTGCAGAATTCAGACCAACACAGTGATGATGTTGGAGGACCCAAGTTCTGCCTCTCCATTTAGGCCACCAGAAAACGTTTAGGCCACAGCCACAGAAATGCCAGCTCATTAACAATATTAAGACAATCTGATATAATATATTAAATTAACTTTAAGGCAGTAACTATTTAATTTTTACTCTACAGAAAAAAATCAAATTTATATTCTAGTTATTTACCAGGGTGGGCTGAATTTAGAGATATGCTAACAGAGAAAATTATCAGGAAAGAAATTTCTAATTCTATTCTTTCATTACTAATTGGAAGTACAGTAGCTAGCCATGAATCCTAGATATGGCAATGGAAAGTATAAGCAAAGTTTATTATAATAGAATAAAAAGGCAGGAAAATTCCCCTAATATACAGCAAGAGCTTTTTCAGTGTGGGAACCAACCAAGAAGCACTTTTCTATCAAAGGTTGCTTCTACAGACAGATGGAAACTTACTTTGCAAATCTCTCTCTAATGAGGCTCAAACACTTTATCCCTAGTACCTGACTATTGGGACTTCTGTGAATAGTTTCACTCCCTCAAGGCCCTGGGAGACAGACCTAACCTCTTCGACAAACAGTCCCCCAACTGTAAGCAGATACTCACCAGCAACTGCAGACCTAACAGAACCATTAAAGCGGGCACATACCCCTGCAACAAACCACTTGGCTAACTTTGGCCACATATCTACACAAAAGACACCATCACAGGACATAATCAGGCCAGCTACTCCATCAAGGGATCATTAAATTGCTTATACACCAGCGTGATTTATGCCATCATGTGCCAGAAATGCCCCTCCACCTTGTATATCAGACAAACAGGACAGACTCTGCACAAAAGAATAAATGGACACAAATCTGACATCAGAAACAACATTCAAAAACTAATAGATGAACACTCCAATCTTCCTGATCACTCCATTAATCACCAACTTAAGCTAACAGATAACAAATCAAAGTTTAAAAGAGAATCTGCAGAATTGGAATTGATATACAGATTTTATCCCATCAACTTATGGTTAAATAGGGACTACCTTCCCCCACCCCATTACAACAGATAATTCTGCCTTCTTTTTCCCCCACCTCCTTCCTATATACTGTCCTCTGCTGTTTGAATCTAACCAACTGCATTAATTTGTTGCAACAGTCTGACAAACTTTCCCGCATTTATTTTCCTCCATTCATCTGTACTTCTCCATCTCCAAGCATCCAAAAAAGTGGGATTCCTCCCCTCCACCCCAAAAGCTCATGTAGTAACTAAATATGTTAGTCTTTAAAAGTGCCACAGGACTTCTTTCTTGTCTTGCTGAACTAGACTAACAAGACTACCCCTTTGGAAAAATTCATTCAAGACTTTTGACAGCAGTGCCACTAGGTGGCACATGTAACTCTGCCCTCTTTGTGCAAAGAAGTATAGCTGCCTCCCTCTCCATTGTTTCACACTGAAACCTAATACATGAAATAGCTGGGATGGAAGGAAGGTTGCAGAATGTGTATGTGCACAGTACATCCCAAAAAACAGTAACTTGGGAAAGGTAAATAACCATTTCTTCCCCTTTGAGTGACTGTGTGCATATATATATTCCACCATACACGACTTCCTAGCAGTTGACACAGAGGTGACTTCTGACTGGTTGGGCAGGGCGGGGGTGGGGGGGACAGACTACAGCACTGATTTCCAAAAGTTGGCATCATCCCAGGAAGCTTGAGTGATGGCACAAGCATCTGAGGACCACTATTACTCAAGAAAGCTGATGAACTGAAACAAGGACCAGTAGAATGGGCTGTTATTTGCAGAGGAAAGGAAACTTTTCCGGACCATGGCAGATCTTAATACTGTCAGAAATTCAATAAAATATATGCTGATTGCCCATTAATCCTTTCAGCAAAGACAACAAAAGTCAATCTGAAAAATTGTGTGGTCCAAATAGAAAGACAGAGCCTTCTTAATGTCAAAAAGAGAAAGCCAGCCTTTTTCAAGCTTTGCTAGAATGAGGTTTCAAAAGCAATATTGAAAATGAAGGTCTTATTGAAGTGGAATGCAGATACAACCTTAGGCATACACTTAGAAAATTATGTTTTTGTTAACTATTGTAAAAGGTGGTCAAAGCTTATGGTAGGGGTCTCAAACTCAAATGACCATGAGGGCCGCATGAGGACTAGGATATCGGCCCAAGGGCCGCACCATGAAAAATGCCCTCCCCTGGTCTGGGGCCAAATCCACTCTGGTGGCCAGGAGCTGACTCTGTCCCCAGATGCCTTCCCATGGCAGCTAAGGACTGATCTGGATGCCTGCGGCTGGACGGCTCCAGTCCCCCCCCCCCGCCCCGCCCCCCACCCTGCTGCTGGCTTCCTCAAGTCACCCCGAGTCCCTGAATCCTTCCCTAACCACCCCACACCCTGCCGCCAGTGCCCTGCACTCCCCCAGACCCACTGGGGAAGGCACCCCCCACTTGGCCCTGGTTGCTGTGCCCGTGGCAGCAGAAGCAGCCTCTGCCCAGCCTTTACGGCACTGTGGCCACAGCAGGGAAAGCACACACCCCCCCCACCTGGCCTTTGCCATGTTGTGGCTGGTGGTGGTGGATGCACCTTCCCCCCCAGCCCTGCTCCAGCCGCGCTGTGGCTGGCAGCATCAGAATCGGCATCAGCAGTGGCTGTAGAGAAAGCACTCTCCCCACCCACCCAGCCACCCACCCAGCCCTGCTCTGGCCACGCTGTGGCTGGCAGGGGTGACAGCAGCAGAAGGGAAAGCACTCCCCCTGCCCAGCCTGCTCTGGCTGTGCTGTGGCCGGCGGGGGTTTCAGCGACCGCAGGGGTGGTGGTAGGGAAAGCACTGCCCACTGCCTGGCCATGCTATGGCCAGCGAGGGTGGCGGCGGCGGCGGCAGCAGGGAAAGCTATTCCTCCCTGCCCGGCTCTGTTCTGGCCATGCTGTGGCCAGCAGCAGGGAAAACACCCCTCACCATGCCATCACCTCCCTGCGCTGACCCAGGCAGTTCCCCCCACAACAGCTGGTCCCTGACAGCTGCCTGTCCCTAACCCCTTGCCTTAGCCACAACCCCCTTACCTGGCCACTGAACATCCCCATCCACAGGCATGCTCCAGGCAGGAGTTTTGACCCGCCTCCGTGGGTACTAGTGATGCCGAGCTGCCAGATAGCGGAGGGGCTTGGCACTTGAAGAAGCCCCACAGGTCACTTTTGACCCGTGAGTCAAAGGGGTTGGGAGTCCCAGGATTCTGGGGGCTATTAGGGGCTGCATGTTTGAGACCCCTAGCTTATGGTGTTGCTGCTCTGGCACCCTTCCCACAGAAGCAATTGCTACCAGAAACACAGTTTTCACTTAAAGCAATAAGGAAATTGTTGCTGAAGGCTCAAAGGCACAACTAAACAAACAGGACCACTCTTCAGATCCTGTAAGTGTATGTATGAAGAAGACCATCTAAAAACCTAAAAAAATATATTTGAAAAACAGAAACCCATCCATGGTGGACATAACTTTAAATGCAACCTTATAGAATTGATGGGGAGACCCAGAAAATTTAAAATTTAACAGGTACCCCAATGTGTGTCTAATTTCTATGCTACGTACTGACAACAGCAGGGACTCAGCCCAGGCTGAGAATCTTTCCCAAGCTGCTGCAAAAACGGTTCTGGTTGAGACTTTCCTGCAGCATATCAAAATGGCACGAAAACAGAACAACAGAAATACAGTAATGGAAGGGCTCATGGGTCATAAGCTAGCCCAGCTCCCTGCCCTGAGGTAAGACCAAGTATACCTATTTCAGCAGTATCTGATTACGCCGATTTGAAAGATTTTCCTAATATTCAATCCATATCTCCCTTGCTGCATATTAAGCTGACAATTACTTCTAAAGTGGACCTGGAAAACACTTGCTCACCATCCTATTTGTAACAGCTCAATGCCCTGCAAATAGTGTAGTGGCTAGCACTGCTGCTTAATATGCAGAAGGGCCTGGGTTCAAGCCCCAGGGGGTTGGACTCGATCTCCCGAGGTCCCTTCCAACCCTATGATTCTATTCTATCCTAAGACAGGAGGTTACTTATCTATTACTGGAGGTGTGGTTTTGAGATATGTGGCTCTTATCTGTAATCCATTGAGGACTATGTGCATTCACCATGCACCAGAGCACACCTTTTTAAGTAGTATAGTTTTGTAGCCCAACATTTTAACGTGACATAATTAGGCATTGACATAAATTAGGTCAACATAAAACAGCCTTATACTAACCTGCATAATATAGGCCAGCTCTTAATTTTCTCATGTAAAGAAAAGCTGTAGTTCCCATAGGAGTGTTGTTCAGCAAGCAGTGAGAAGAGAGATATTCTGTGCAATTGTGATGGGGGTGGCAGGCAGAGAATCTCAGTCTCTCTTATGAAAAATAATGACAACTCCTGCACTAGTTAAACTCATTTTTAGTCTCATACGCCCAAATAAAAAGCCTTGGAAAATGGGTAAAACTATTACAAAATTTAATCCACCGCAGGACAGAAAGATATGCTATATACAGCTCTAAACTTCTTCGTCTTCTCCCTTTCCCACCTCTAAAATAACTATCCTGTAAAGTTGACTCAATAGTATTCTTCATTCTGCCCATGCTGAGCAACATCAACAACATCTAAATTCTACCTAATGTAAGACTACAACATTAAAAACAGGAAAAAATGTGACTGTACTACTTTTTTTTTTTAATTGACCCTCCAGAATAATCCATGAGTCAAGCTGATTATATGCCCAGTTCTAGGTCTTCGAAGGTAATGGTTGCATGTAAGGTATGTGCATATGCAAAAATAGGAGAAAGGCTTTTTCTTACATGGTATTACCATGGCCAAAACTCTTCTTTCTGATGGTGAGCAAAAGCCTCCTACATCAGTAAGGGCATGCACGTGTGTTCGAACAGGGAGCAAGGGACTGCTGCAGGCCCTAAGTGATCTAAGAAGATTCTCTGTAAACAGTCTAGTAACAGGGAGTGAACCGCCCTCTAAGAAAAAGAGAAAGCTAGAAAATATCATGAGCAGATGTTTTCCCCATACTTATGGCTGGGGCATGAGACTAGGGGGGAAACATATATGCAAGGTTACAGGGACCTGCTCCCAAGGAATGGCAGAGGAGAAATGTGAGAAGCCACCTTTGCCCCTTCCAACACTTCTAACAAGAATATAAGGCGAGGGAAAAGTAGCCTTCCATAATTTCCACCACCCCACAAGGAAAGAGGTGGTAATTTGGCAGAGGCATGGAAGAACAACATCTTGCTTGCCCCTCCAAAAAAGGTAGTACTCTGGGAAGAATTGGCAGGGAGAAAACTTCTCACTCAAAGATCAAGAAGAAAAAAATGCTCCAGAGTACTCAGTGGAGTTAATTATATCAACCCTGCTAAAAGCATTAAGACTGGATCCTCCTCCTATTCCTGCAGAGCCACAAAATACCCCTTTCTAAAACTACCGTTTTCTAAACCTAATGGCCTTTTGGTTTCTGCAGGGAAAGGACATATATGGGAGTGAAAAACCCTTAACATACCATGAAGGGAGTTGGGCTTTTTGGAAAGATCCACGCTCAGGTTTGCATTTCTTTCTATTTTATAATTTGAGTAATACAGATTTACACCACTGATGTATGCCTTCAATCTCACCTTAACTGAATTTGTGTTGAAACAGATCACAAATTGCTGTTTACTATTAAGACTAAAACATGTATAAAGAATTTCAAAATACTGGCTGAATAACCAAATGTAAAATACAGACTTGTACTTAGATCTAGATCACAACAAATTTACACCACCGACATACAAAAATCTCAGAACTTTATGTTTATGCAAATAATTGAAGCAATTAGTGAGAATGTATTCAGGACTTCTGATCTGTAACGTTCACCAACAAACCAAAAAAAAAAAAAAATCATTGTTTAATCCAGAAGAGACAAAAAAGAGCAGAAATATTTGCATGTACCTAAGTAGTGAGGATTACAGGGGCGTACCTGACAAATCACACTACCATGCAAGCTCCACAATGGTTGGGCCATATAGACTCTGCTGGTGCCCACTAAAGGTTTAAGTACACTTTAACATAATGGTGTTTGAAACAGTAATTACACTAAAGAATACAAAGAAATAATAGAAAGAAATTACCCAGTTCAGTATATAAATCAGTGTAATAAGGCATTACTCATGACCAGACACACGAAGAGTAAGCTCTGAAACCACCCAGTTCTTGGATCTCTACTGTTGAAAAACTGCTAACCATAAACCTTGAACAACAAAATCAATGAACCCAGAACAACATATAATTAACAGTGTAGACAAAAATGCCAACATTTAGCAAGAAATGGGAGAAAAGCATTACACAATTAAGGGGCTTTCCTGCTGATACTTGGTTTTTACTTAGTACAAACTTTCAAAATGTCTTTCTGAAATCTTATTATTGAACCCAACCTGCATGCTGTTCAATGCTACATGAACTCGTTCCTGAATATTTAATTTTTATTCTATAGTAAAAGACAGCAGACTAATGCAAATCTACTTACCTAAGAATTTAAAATCTTCATGGAAACGAAAACTAAGTACTTCAATCTCCCTAGACACTCAATGTTTGAAAGTTACCATACTTCAGCAAAAAATCTTCAAAAACAGACTTCAGCGTAAAACCACAGAACTGAAATTCACATGCATCATTAACACTATGAGACTGGGCCTGAATAGGGACTGGGAGTGTCTAGCTCAATACACAAAGAAGGGTTACCCACTTTGTGTGGTAACTGTAGTTTGTTAAGATGTGCATCTCCATGGGTGCTCCACCTTGGATGCTGGTGCATCCACGCAACACAGCTCAGAGAATTTTCTAACAGTGTTTGTCTGAGTCACGTGGGCACCAAGAGATTCCCCTCACACCGCTTGGCGCCCTCTCAGGGCATGCATGACCCAACCCCTTCAGTTGCCTCTCAACCAGGGAGAGAAAAGGAAAAGACTCTGAGGCAGAGAGGGGAAGAGGGTGGGTGGTAGAGCACTTACAGGGACACACATCCCTAAGAAGAGGAGGTTACTTACTGGTAGCCAGTGTTCTTCGAGAGGTGTGCTCCCGACCATTCCCTTGTAGGTGTCTGCACGCCCCGTGCACGGCAAGCCGGAAACTTTTCCCTTAGAGTACCCGCAGGGTCAGTCGTAGCACCCCCTGGAGTGGCACCGCCGCCATTCCCTATATAGCCACCAGCCGACCCTTCCCTCCTCAGTTCCTTCTACCCCAACTGTCTGAGGGGAGGTGGGAGGGATTGGAATGGCCAGGAGCACACCTCTCGAAGAACACCAGCTACTGGTAAGTAACCTCCTCTTCTTCTTCGAGTGATTGCTCCTGTCCATTCCCTTGTAGGTGAGTATCTAGCCTTACCTCGGTGGTGGGAGACATCACAGGGACACAGACTGCAGCACCGCCCTGCCCACAGCGGCGTCCTGTTGCGCTTGGTGGGTGATGGCGTAATGCTGCGCGAAGGTATGCAGGGAGGACCAGGTCGCCGCCTTGCAGATATCCGCCATTGGGACTCCCGCCATGAAGGCTGCTGGTGCCGCCTGGGACCCTGTCGAATGGGCGGTCGCCCGTGGTAGATGTCTACCTCCCAACTTGTAACACTCCTTGATGCAAGTGGCAATCCACGAAGCAATCTGTTGCATGGACACCAGTTGACCTTTCTTGGTGTTCGCAACCACCACGAAGAGCTGGGGCATTTTGCGAAATGGTTTCGTCCTTTCAATATAAAAGGCCAACGCTCTGCGTACATCCAGGGTGTGAAGGCGTCTGTCCTCCTCCGACCTGTGGGGCTTAGGGTGGAAAACCAGCAGGCAAATGTCCTGGTTTACATGGAACTATGACACAACCTTGGGCCTGAAAGATGGGTGAGAACGCAACTGCACCTTGTCCTTGAAGAACAGTGTATACGGGGGCTCTGCCACCAAGGCTCACAGCTCCGACACCCACCTGGCTGACGTAATCGCCACTAGCAACGCTACATTCCACAAAAGGTAGAGCAGCAAACATGTTGCTAGGGGTTCGAATGGGGGCCCGGTGAGGCAGGAGAGGACTATGTTTAAGTCCCATTGGACCGACGGCGGTTTCACTTGGACAGGCCCTTCAGGAACCTCTTCACGATAGGGAGGGAGAAAAGCGAGTCGAGCTCATGGGACCGACAAAAAGCCGCAATCGCTGCCAGATGGACTTTAAGAAATGACAATGACAGCCCACTCGACTTCAGGTGCCATAGGTAGTCTAGCGTGCATTGGATTGAGAGCGTAGCTGGATCCTCCCCTTCTTCCATGGCCCACCGTGCAAACCCGTGCCACTTGGCAGCGTAAGTGGCCCTGATGGAAGGTTTCCTGCTGCCACGTAATACCTCCCTCACCGGGGAAGAGCAGAGCTGCTCACTGTCTGTCAGCCACGAAGGCACCACCCATGGAGATGTAACACCTCCAGGTTGGGATGGAGGAGTCGCCCACCATCCTGGGCTAGCAAGTCCAGTCTGAGGGGCAGCTGGACTGGGCCAGATGTCGACAACCTCAGGAAGGTTGAGAACCAATATTGTCTTGGCCACGCCGGGGCAACCAGTATGACTTAAGCCTTTTCCTCCTTCATCTTCTGCAATACCCGGTGCACTAGCGGTGTCGGCGGGAACACGTATAACAACCCGAGTTCCCCCCAGTGGAGCTCGAATGCGTCCGCCCTCGACCCGGGGATGAGTCCCCTGAACAAGCAAAACTCCCGGCATTTTGCATTGCTGTGGGAGGCGAACAGGTCCAGATGGGGATAGCCCCACCTCCGGAAGAGAGATTCCACCACTTCCAGATGAAGAAACCACTCGTGGCCCATGAATTTCCTGCTGAGCTCATCCGCTAAGCAGTTCCGGAGGCCCGGTATGTACGACGCCACTGGGTGAATTTCATGGCGAATACAAAACTCCCACAGATCCATTGCTTTGTGGCAAAGCTGCCTCGAGTGAGTGCCACCTTGCTTGTTGATATAAAACATTGCTGTGGTGTTGTCCGTCTGAACAGACACTGTTCGGCCCCCAGAGACGATCCCGAAATACCATACACGCCAGGCGAACTGCCCTGAGCTCCTTGATGTTGATATGTAACTGGGAGTCTCCACTCTCCCAGAGTCCATGAGTTCTGAGGTGGCCCAAATGAGCCCCCCATCCCATGACCGAAGCGTCCGTCGTTAGGTGGATCGACGGCTGCAGGAGTCGGAAGGGAACCCCCGAGCACAGGTTGGACTCCTGACCCCACCACCACAGGGATGCTAGCACCGGCGCAGGCACGGTGACCATTGTGTCCAGACTCTCTCTCGCTGGGCGGAACACGCTCGCCAACCATAGCTGGAGCAGGCGCATGCAAAGGCGGGCATGGGCGACCACAAAAGTGCAGGCTGCCATGAGGCCCAGCAAGCGAAGACATTCCCATGCCGAGACCAGGGGAAACTTCGTTAAGGAGTCCACTGCCTGCTTGATCGCCTGAAATCGGGCGGTGGGGAGGCTCACCCTTGCAGATACGGAGTCGAGAACTGCCCCTATGAACTCTATTCTCTGTGCAGGAATGAGCACCGATTTCTGCAAGCTCATCAGGAGGCCTAGACAATCGAACATGGACTGTGTCAGCGCCAGGTGGGACAGCACCTCCTGGGAAGACCTCCCCGCGACGAGCCAATCATCCAGATATGGAAAGAGGGTGACCCCTTCCCTCCTGAGAAGTGCCGCTACCACTGCTAGGCATTTTGTGAACACCCGCGGAGATGCTGAGAGGCCGAACGGGAGCACGGTGAACTGCAGATGTCTCTGTCCGACCACAAAACGTAAAAACTTCCTGTGCCTTGGGTTGATCACGATGTGGAAATACGCGTCCTGTAAGTCGAGGGCGGCGCACCAATCGCCCAGATCCAGAGAGGGCACAATTGAAGCGAGGAACACCATGAGGAACCAAAGCTTCTAGAGGAACCGGTTGAGGCGCCTCAAATCTAAAATAGGATATAGACCCCCTTTCGCCTTGGAAATAAGGAAATAGTTGGAGTAGAAGCCCCTGCCCTTGTGGCCAGGGGGCACATCCTCCACCGCCTCTTTCCGGAGCAGCGCCCGAACTTCCTCCACCAGCAACTGCTGGTGCATCTGATCCCGCAGGGAGCGGCACAATTCCGGGGGGGCCGACAGGGTTATCGACGAAAATTGGAGGAAATAGCCCTCCTGAATTGTCTTGAGAACCCAGCAGCCTTTTGTAATTTTGCACCATTCTGGTGCATACTGGGAGAGTCTGTTGGCAAACAGGGGAGTCTCTGGATCCTTGCGGGGTGGTGCGCCGTCCTCGTGCTGACCCTCAAAAGTTCTTTTTCTGGCCCGGTGGCTGATGCAAACTCCCCTGGCTGCTGGGCTGCCGCCTGGTGGGCCTACCGGCCCCTCTACCCCTTCGCCTATCGTCCTCTTGGTGGCAGTGGTAGGGCCACGCGGGAGGAGGGAGAGGCTTAAAGGGCTTCCTTTGACTAGCTGGAGTGTGGAGCCCCAGCGATTTAATCAACGCTCTTGAGTCCTTCAAGGTCTGCAGGCGGGCGTCTGTTTGTTGGGAAACAGTTCGGGCCCTTCAAACAGCAGACCCTGGATGGTGGCCTGGACCTCTTGAGGCAGTTCGGAGGCCTGCAGCCATGAGCTCCTGCGCATTGTAATCCCGGAAGCCATGGAACCGGCTGCTGCATCGGCTGCGTCCAGGGCCGACTGCAACAGAGCTTTGGAAACTACTTTGCCCTCTTTGGTGGACGCCAACAAGGCCACTCTAGAGTCCTGCTCTAGCGAATCGGCAAATCTTTACAATGCTGACCAAGCGTTAAACATGTATCCGCTGAGGACAGCCTGCTGGTTAGCTATCCTCAGCTGCAACCCCCCTGTTGAATAAATTCTACACCCAAACAAGTCCAGTTTTTTTGCGTCCTTCGACTTGGGCATGGAGCCTGGGTGGCCTTGCCTCTCCCACTCGTTTACCGCGGCCACCACCAGCGAGCTCAGAATGGGGGGCAAATAAAAGTGTTCATGCCCCTTCGAGGGAACAAAATATTTCCTCTGTGCCCGCTTGGCCGTAGGAGGAATCGAGGCCGGCGTGTGCCACAGAGCCTTAGTGGTGTTCTGCACTGTTTTGATAAAGGGCAGAGCGATGCAGCTCGAGCCTTCTGGAAGGAGAATATTCACCATGGGATCCGCGTCCTCTATTATTTCCTCCGCTTGGATGTTTAGTCCTGGGGCTACCAGGTGGAGAAGCTCCTGGTGAGCCCTTGTATCGTCCGGGATGGACAGCAGTTTTCTCCTGCCACCGCCTCGTCTGGAGGGGAAGAGGAAGACTCCTCGAGTTCAAGGCCACCCGACGGCGCCCTGGACCTTGTGCTCTGGCCCCCACTAGCCAGGCTGGCCTGGTCATGTTCACCCCTCAACAACTCCACCTCCGAGGCCTCACCGGTACCGGGTGGAGCGCTGACTGAAGCGGACGGAGGCGGTCTGACGCCCTGACCCGGTACGGAGGCTCCCGGACCAAAGCCCGGACCTTGCTGGAACACCCACGGTGCCCAGAAAGGCCACTGCACCCCAGGCTGCCAGCTCGACCACTGAGGGTGGAACGGTGGTACCATGGGACCCTGCTGAGGCTGTGAGCTGGTCCCCGTATATGAAGCGCGCAGCGCCGACTCTTCCATTGAACTCAAGGATGGACTGCTATGCGGTGACCAAGGCAGTGCCGAGGAAGACTGCACCGGGGAACGGTGCCGACCCTGGTCGGACGCTCTCGGTGCCGCCGAGTCAGTGAAGTGCTGCGCCGTGCTGCCATCGGAGAGCAGTATGGAGGGGCTGCCGCTGCTGCTATCACAGCCGGCGGTACCGGCGAACGGTGCCGCTGTACAGGCAAGGGCACCGGGCCCGAAGTCCGACCTGCGCTGAGCGGAGTCAGTTTCCCCCGCGACGGGACTGATCCCGGGCCCGGTGCCGGGGCCCTCGGGGCCGACTGGCCCGACAGTTCCTGCGCTGTCGCGAAAGCCTCTGGTGTAGACGGCAGGACCAAGTCCTCCTCCAATATATCCCTAGTGGGAGAGGAGGTCGACGCCGGGCTATGGAGTCTCTCCCGTCGGTCCTGCACCGAAGCCAGGGACAAAGAAATGATCCAGCCAGCGCAGCTGTGACCAGAGTCCTTGCTCGCTGCGTCACGGCATGGGGAGCGCCCCCTATCGCCCTTCTTCCTCTTAGCCAGCACCGGGGACGCCGAGCAGCACCGGGCCTCTCGGTGAGGCTGGGCTTCGGTGCCGAGGACGGTGTCAATGACACTGGAGCACTCCGCACCGACAGAGCCGTACTCGATCCCGAGTCGCCCGGTACGGGACGCAAGGCTTCCTCCATCATGTGGAGTTTAAGCCTCTGAACTCTGTACTTTTGTGTCCACAGCTTAAAGCCTCTACAGATTTTGCACCTCTCCGCGAGGTGAGCTTCTCCCAGGCACAGAAGACAGCGGCTGTGTGGGTCGTCTACAGGCATGGACTTTTTACATGCCTGCAAGTTTTCAAGCCTGGCATAGCCCAACCCTGAGCCTGGGGCGGGCACTATATTCTACCTAAACTAACCTATCTAAACTAAAAACTAACAATAAACAAGAACTCTGGGTACTCTGGTAGGAACAAGTGGCCACGTGCAAGCACTGCTCGAAGCCAAGGAAAGTTCCAGTGACCGACAGGGCGGTGAGAAGGAACTGAGGAGGGAAGGGTCGGCTGGTGGCTATATAGGGAGTGGCGGCGACGCCACTCCAGGGGGCGCTACGGCTGACCCTATGGGTACTAAAGTCTCCGGCGTGCCGTGCACAGGGCGTGCAGACACCTACAAGGGAATGGACAGGAGCAGCACTCGAAGAAGAACTCCAGTTACCACACAACGTGGGTAACCCTCCTTTCTACTTTGAGAAGTGCCCACGTGGGTGCTTCACCTTGTGTGACTCCAAAACAGTGTCCTTAGAGAAAAAAGGGGCTTCAAAAGTTGATAGCTTTTGGAGAAAAGGACTGATAGCCTGAATGCAGCATCTAATCTGACCACCTGGTCAATGGCATAGTGTTTGGTAAAAGCATGTATTGACCATGTAGCTGCTTTGCAAGTGCCTAGTATGGAGACATTATGCAGAAACCTCATGGGGCAGACATTGCTCTGGTGAAATGGGAGCGTACCTGTTCAGGCAGTGTCATGCATGAGACATCATAGCACATACATATGCCACCAGAGATCCACTTAAATAGTTTTGATTTAGAAATTGGATGATTCTTCTTTCTTTGCATTATGGAAACAAACTGTCTGTTAGTGGATCTAAATGATTTCATTCTTTCCAGGAAGAAAGCCAAGGCCTGATGGATGTCTAATGTGTAGAGCAGGGGTGGCCAAACTTACAGAACTCAAGAGCCGCACAAGTCAATTATTAAACCTTCAAGAGCCGCACTGAGGCATGTAACAACATATTTCTACCTACTCCAAAATTACTAAGCTTAAAATTCACTGCACACTTTAATTTATCATAAAAATATGGCAAATATTGATCCACTAATGGCAGATTCTAATAATTATTTAAGATTACCATGAAACTAGGCCTATACAGTAAACATTTAGCTGTTGCTAGATGTAGAACACTAGAGGCTTGTGGCAAGTTTTGTTTTTTTGTTTTTGTTTTTGTTTTTTTTTAATCTGGGCAGTAACTTAATGCAGCAGGTAAAAGCTCTCTCAAATGCTCATCTCTAAGTATTGCACAATATTTTGAATTTCATTGTGGAATATGATGCTTCACAGCAGTAAGTTGTGCCAAAAATTGAAAGTAATCTATGTTCAGTTTTATACTTTCCTCCTTTATATTTTCATTTCTTAATATTCCACATCACGTTTAAGACTTGTAAAACATGATTTTATTTTAACAATGAATAAGCTGCATTAGGGCCTATGAGAACATCTAAACATGTTATGGCTTCTCTGACCATGTCATGCTTCTCCTCCCCCCCCCACTCCCTGTTGCTGCTTTCCTGCTGTCTCTTACCATGCTGCTGCTTCTCTGCTCTCCCCAACCAGGCCATATTTCTGCCTCCTACCCCATCCTGGCACCTACCATGCCCCCGCTTCCCTGCCAGTATTTCTGCCAGTAAACTTGTTCACTAAAATACTCATGGACAGTGAAGACAAAAGGTCTGAGGACTCAGACACAATTAATTTTAAAATGAGAGTAATAGTAAGGGAAAATACTGCTCATCTTAAACCTGTGAAGGGATGCACACAGGGACACTTTTTCAACTGTTCAGAATCACAAAAGATCAATGAGAATTCATGGGGACAGAAAGTGCAGGATCAGAGCCTGTTTCAGTAAGTGCTTTGGAGTCCATGGACAGAAGATAGTATGGAAAAAATCCCATTGAGTTTATTCAGTTTGGGGTCAGACCCTGTATAAATTCTAAATATCAATGTCTGATTTTTATAATACAAAGTAAAATCTTTATTGGTGAGAGATTTTTTTTTCAGAAAGTTTACTAACACAATTTTCCATCCTCAGCCCTTCACAACAATTACTTTTGTCTAATGGGCTCAGATACCCACAGAGTCATTCATGAAGACTGTATTGAAATATAAATAGATTTTGACTATACAACAAAAAAGAATTAATATATATGAATGCTATTTAATCAGTAGAAGTATAGTGCTGCTACTGAACTTTGCAGTGAATGTAAATGATCTTGGTAATTGAGTTAGTTATTATATCAATTAAAATTTTCTTATAAAATAAATGTATTAGGAGTTTCTTCTGCAAACAGATGACATACTGATGTCAGGCACACTTGTTCAATCAACTTAAATTTTTTTTCTAAAGCCAGTTTTCAGCAGTGGTGGTCTATCCTAAGTCTGAATCATTTTGCATGCTGAAAATGAACCATGATCCATAATAAGTACTTGTAACATTCTTTAAATAGAGGGTTTTTTTTAATAACCTTTTGACAGTAGTCATTGGTTTTGGGCGTAACACTTGTGTCAATTTTCAGTCATTTCTGATGATTCTTATTTAATTCTCAAAAACAAGAAAAATAATTTTGCATTATATTACAATATCAGGAAATGCCAGGTGATTTAAAAAAGTTAATTTACAATTGCTTTTCAGGTTTTAAATTGCTAATTATCATCACATCTGTAGTTCATTGTAGACTTGTGCTTGACCAATTTATGTTGCCAGTTTTAAAAATATTTACCCAGAAAACAATATCAAAAAAGAAAAGTCTTTAAAAAAATCATGCACTGATGTAAGTAAAGACTGTATTATTATGCACACAGACAAGAAGGGTAGAATTAATATTGTGGGGTAAACTGTAGAACCTGGCAGTTACTTGCTCCGAGTGCATGTCTTTACACACCTAACTGAGGAGGTTGGCTTTCCCTGCTGGCTCTCACAATGCTGCCCCTCCCCTCCCAGCTCTTCCCAGCCTGCTTTTTGCTGCCCGTGAGGCTCTCACAATGCCACTCCACCCCTCCCCTCCCTTCCCCACTCTTCCCAGGCTGCTGTTTCCCTGCCAGCTCTCCCAGGGCTGCCCCTCCCCCCGCTCTGACCACGCTGCTTTTCCCCGCAGCTCTCACAAGGCTGCTCCTCCCCTGCCGCCGTTTCTCTGCTGCCCCCAACAACTGCAGATTTCTTGTCCCTGGCTCCCCCCATGGCGCTCTTCCCTCCTGCGCTCTCCCGGGAGCCGCAATTTTTCTTTAAAGAGCTACATGCGGCTCACGAGCTGCAGTTTGGCCACGTCTGGTGTAGAGGATGGCATCAAGAGGATGTGAATAAGGTTTCGGCTTGAAGATGGGGAAACCAATGATTTGGTTGAGATGGAATGAAGATATGAGCTTAGGAATGAGTTTTGGCTGTCACCTTGTCTTTACAGAATACTGTGTATGGTGGGAATGCCACGAAAGCTGCGACTTTGCTAACACAGCAAGCAAAGGTGATTGTGATGAGGAAGGCCACCTTCACGGATAGGTGGTTAAACAAGCAATTTGCTAGAGAGTTTCAAGTGGTGGTCTGGTTAATGTCTTAAGAACCAGATTCAGGTCCCAGCTAGGAGTTGGTATGTGAATCTCTGGCTGAAAATTTTGAATTCCTGAAACAAACCGCTTAACTGTAGGATGAGTAAATATAGACTTGCCCTGTATAGAGTTGTGGCGTGCTATAATGGACACTGAGCAAACAAGGTACCAGGCTGATAGGTGTAGTCTGGTGGGGTCTGGATGAATTGTGCAGCCTTTGTGTTGAGTTAGGAGATCACTTTGAGCAGTAATGTGGTTGAGGTTTTGCCAACCGGCCCATGAGGGAAGTGTAGCAGGGTTGCCTGGGCCACGCCAATGCTGATATCATAAGGTGGCCAATTCCTACAGTATCTTGTGGAGATCAGAGGTATGGGGAAAAAATGTAAAGGAGTCCTCCAGTCCATAGGAGGAGGAAAGCATCCCCCAGAGACTCAGCACCAATCTCTGCTCTGGAACAGTAGGTTGGACATCTGTGACTGTGGTATGTTGCAAACAGGTCTGTTGAGGGATATTCTCATTGTTGGAAGATGGTGTTTAATGCTTATGGGTGTATTTCCCACTTGTTGTGGGAAAATGAGTGAATGAGAAAAATCAGCCACTGGGTTTTGAATACCTAGCAAGTATTGTGTCATTTTTGTTCCATAGTCTCATTGCTTCTATGCAGAGGAGTCTGGAGCAGATAACCCCCTGCCTGTTTATGTAAAACATGCAGGCTATATTGCTGGTCATAACCTTGACATGTTATGAGTTTTTGGGAAGAGGGGCAAGCATACTAAACTGTATGAAGCTCCAGAATGCTTATATGCATGGCTGTTGTTTGCATGGACCATCTGCCCCCGGGCAATCTAACGCTGAATGTGTGTCTCACATTCTGTAAGGGAAGCTTCTGTAGTCGTAAGTATAGAAGAGGGTTGTTGGAGAAAAGGTATTTCTTTTGCTAGGTTTAGTGGCATCGTCCACCATCATAGGTATTGTTTTATTTCTAAGGGTATAGAGACTATTTTGTGTATCTGCTTGCACTGTGGTCTGTATAGTTTTGCAAACCATAGCTTAAAAGGTCTCATAAGAAGTCTTGCATCTTTCACTATGACAGTGGTTGTGGTCACATGACACAGGTGTTGTAAGTGACCCCTTCACTATCCCATAATTAGTAGGAGTGGAGAGGCTGAGTGCTTGGGAGGCCTGCATGGATGTGGACAATTTTATCAGACAGTCCAGACAGGGAAAGATATCCATGCCTTGTCTGCAAAGATGTGCTGCACAAACCGACAGGACCTTGGAGAATACCTGAGGTGTTGTGGAGAAATCAAAAGGTAATACTGTATATTTGTAATGGACATTATTTATAATGAATCTGAGGTACTTTCTGTGAGCCTGAATGGATATGTGGACATAATCATCTTACAAGTTGAGGGCCGCAAACCAGTCACCACATTCAAGAGCTGGGATGATCATTGACAGGGTGATCACCTTAAATTTTTGGCATGTAATGAACCTGTTCGGTCTTCTGAGATCAAGAATAGGTTGCCAGCCTCCCAATTCCTTTTGGGTGAAAAAGAAGGGAGAATAGAAATCCTTGCTGTGATGCGTGTCAAGAAATCTTTCAGTAGCACCTACCTGTAGAAGGCGTAGGGCTTCCTGTTCTAAAAGTTGGATGTGAGTAGTGTCCCTGAAAAGGGATGAGGAAAGGAAGTGGAAGGGAGGTTTAGAAACAAACAGGATCGTGTATCAGAGGCTGATGTCTAAGACTGATATTTGAACAGAAGTGGTGACAACGGAAGGGCTGTTTATGCCAATCACATGACCTAGCATCTTGAGAACTGAATTGGAGGTTTGTTGTCCCTCAACTGTGACCTTAAAATTGAGGTTTAGAAGGAGGTGCCTGAGATGCAGAGGACTGGTCTGAAGGCTATCTGTGGCACTGGAAGCTAGCTCTGTTATGCATCTGTGAGTCCTGACACCTGAACAGGGGTCTGTTCTGGGATGTGAACTGATACCTTGAGTTGTAAGGCTGGTAAGATTTGTGGCATGTGACAGGACTGTATGTGTCAGGGGTGGCCGAACTCAAGAGCCACACAAGTTGATTATTAACCTGCGAGAGTTGCACTGAGTCATACAGCCATATCCTTTTACCTACTCCAAAATTACTAAGTTTAAAATTCATTGCACACTTTATCATAAAAAGAGGGCAAATATTGATCCTACTAATGTCAGATTCTAATAATTACTTAAGGTTACCGTGAAAACTAGACCTATACAGTAAAAACTTAGCTGTTGCTCAGTGTAGAAGACTGCAGGCTAGTGCCAAGTTTTTTTTAAAACCCTGACCATGCCACTGCTTCTCCCCATCGTCCCCGACCCCCATCCCGAACCCCCAGCCTCTGATGCTAGCTCCCCCAGGCCAACTCCACTCGGCCAGGGCCCCCTTACCTGGCCGCTCTGGCAGGTAGGCACAGGCTGAGGCTCCCTCTGAGCATGATCAGGGCAGGAAATTTAAAACTCTTAGACTGAGGCTGCTTTCCTAAACTGATTTGCTGATGTTCTTCTGTGAGCCGCAGTTTTTCACTCAAGAGCCACATGTGGTTCCCGAACCACAGTCTGGCCACGCTTGGTACGTACCAAATGTCCACGGTGTGGTTCGCCAGTTTTTGGAGCCATGCATGATGTCATCTGTCTTATCCAAGAATAATTTTTTCTTTTCAAAGGGCAGATCACTAATTGTTGCCTGAAAATCTCAGTAGGTCAGCCAAGTGCAGCCAGGAACATCTGCGCGTTACTATTCCCGTTGCTCCCGTGCAGGCTTGAAGAGCAGTTCTAGCTAGATACAAGTTGTCCCTCCTTTATGACTGCATGTTTTCATTCCTCCAGTAGACAGGCAATAAAATAAGCCAACTTCAAATAACTGTTATAGTCGTAATTGGCAAGTAGAGTGAAGTAGTTAGCCATCCTTAACTGCTGTGTGGAAGATACATACACTTTTCTCCCTAGGAAACTTTTTTTTTTTTTTTTTTTAAATCTTTCTTGTGTGGGACTGAACGACTGCATAGTTGTTTGTGGTGTTGGTTCACTGCCTTTACAAGTAGGGAGTTGTGGAAGCCCTGTGGTAAAGATATTCCAAGTCCTTGTTGGAAAAATAATACTTATTATTGGCCTTTCTGGAAGTCGCTGATATGGTTGCTGGGGTCTTCCAGATTCAGTAGCTGGTTCCATGAGAGCAGCATTCATGTGGAGGGCAATTCTTGACAAGGCTTTTGTTTGAAGAATTTTTGAAAGTGTATGTTGGGATTCTGGGGCATCTTGATGACAATTTTCAGATTCTGCCAGCTAGTGAAACAGATCTTGAAACTGCCGTAAGTCAGCTGCTATATTGGGAGAAGAGGGAATGATAGCTTCATCTGGGGATGGAGAATAGTTGTGGAGAGGACACCTAGATTCAAGGTCCTCTGTATTATCTTCTGTCTCAAACTTCCTGTGCCAGTGGGTTGTCGTTGGGGTCTGTACTGCTGCGAGATAGAAAGAGGGTCTGGGTGAAGGAACAAAATAGTGAGACCAGGCATCCCAAGAGGGCCAATGGTGGTGATAGGAGGAGGGATAGCCACAGCAGGGTGGCGGTCACCATGGATAAGCTGTGAAAGCCAGTGGCAACTGTGGTCTGTGGCACAACTGGTTGGGGGGAGAAGGCAGCAGGGTGTTCCTCCCTTTCATCACAGTCGCTTGAGAACGGAATAGGTGACATTGTGCCAACTCGGGATATGGTGCCACAGAGGCTGATGCTTGTTCAGCACGGTGTGGTGCCAGTGTGGGGGCTAACACTGCTCGGAACATTGTCAGTGTTGAAGGAGACATCAACATGGAAGTCGTTGGTGCCATCCTCGGGTCAGTCTAAGCCAGCGGCGATGCTGATGCTGGTATGGAAGCCAGTGCTGATGTTGCAGCTTCGGATGTCATCAAAGTTGTTGGTGCTGGGGGAAGTGGTGGTTTTTGTCAGTGAACTCGCTATTGGCCCCACAAGGGGAGATATCATTTCCCATGTTCTGAGCGCACAGATGACCTTTCCAGGGTTTTAGACACTAGCATGCTTGAGGAACCAGAAGCCTCTAGTTTTTCTCCGCTGGGACATTAAAGGAAGAGGAAAAGAGGCAGCTCTACAATGAATAAGCTTGAGAAGCAGAACCAGCTTGTCCAGGGATGGAGGCTGATTGTATGGAGCACGCCATCAGTAGCAGCTTCAGCCCAAGTTCTCTGTCTTTGCATGCTCTGGCACTTAAGTTCTGGCAGTGAGGGCATTTGTGTGACAGGTGACGCTCGCTTAAGCACTCGATAAGTGGCATGTCTGTCTCATGCCAGCATGGTGTCATGGCAGATCTCACAGCACTTAAAACTGGGAGAGCCTGACACTATAGAAACAACCCCCCCCCCCTTTTTAATGGGAAAAGAATAAACTAGGAAGACGAAAACTTGGTAAGGTAATATAGGGGACCAAACTGGAGAGAGAGAATATCTGAGGTAGAAAGGTTAGATGAGCTGAGGAGAAGTCTGACCTCCGTCTATGAACACAAACAGTTGAAATGGAACTTGGGGGAGTCAGGTCATGCATGAGTGGAAAGGGCACCAAGCCTCTTGGCACCTGTGTGACCCAGAAAAGCACTGCTAGAAAATTCTGAGAGCTGTGTCGTGCAGATACACCAGCACCCAAGGTGAAGCACCCACGGGGATACTACTCATAGCAGAAGGGTTATTTTTTCCCCTCTTGAAACATTCTTATTTTCTCATCAGTTGTTAACAGGGATATCTACACTTCTTGAATTTACTTTGTTACCTCACTGTTCCTTCCATGTGTATATATGCCTAGTATACTGAAGATTTCACTTCAAACATCTGAGGAAGTGGGCTGTAACCCACAAAACCTTTTACCTTAATAAATTTATCAGTCTTTAGAAGTGCCATATGACTCCTTATTTGTTTTGCAAAAACCAAATCATCTCTCACATGAAGGTTACAGTGGACGAGAAACTGGATACGAGTTTAGAGTGTGCCACCGTGAACAGGAAGACTAATGGCATACTGGGCTGCGTTAGTAAGACCATGCCACGAAATCATGGCAAGTCATAATTCCCCTCTATTCTGGACTAGTGAGGCCACATCTGGAGTGCTGTGTCCAGTTTTTGGCCTCCCTCTGCTGCAAGGCTGAGGACAACTTGGAGGTCAGCCAAGGGCTATGAAAACTTTTAGGATGCTGGGGCACATGACTTCTGAGGAAAGGCTGATGGAACCGGGCCTGTTTAGTCTGCAGAAGAGAAAAGTGAAGGGGATTTGTTAGCAGTCTTCCACTACCTGACAGAGGTTCCGAAGAGGTGAAGCTGGACTGTTCTCTGCAGTAGCAGATAACAGGACAAGGAGCAATGGTCTGAAGTCAGAGTAAGGTAGATCTACATTTGATATTAGGAAAAAAGTTTTCCACTAGCAGAATGGTGAAACACTGGAATGGGTAACCTGAAGAGGTGATGGAATCGCCTTCCTTAGCTATTTTTGAGGTCTGACTTGATGAGGCCTTGCCTGGGATAATTTAGGTGGAACTGATCCTGTTTTGAGCAGGGAGCAAGACTAGATGACCTCCTGATGGCTCTTCCAAACCCAATTTTTGATGATTCTGTGTGTTCTGAAATCGAAACAAATCAGGCTTTCCTTCTTTTTTTAAAATTCAAGAGTGATAAAATATACTAAAGATAAAAAATGAAGCTGTCATTTCCCAGTTTTCCTAGTAATAACTGAACGATTGCATGTAAGCGATCAATGTAGCATCCATCCGTTCAGTACCTCTATACTCTCTTCTTAACGTTATTTATGTCACTAATAATACTGAGAAACGTTACGATGCACTTAATCATGGAAACTACTGCCAATTCAAATGCAAAAATCATGAATTCAATTAACGCTGCTTCCCCCTCCCACGTCCCCCCAAGTTAATGAAAGTGTGGTAGTTGCACCTGTTCACACACGCACAACTATAAAATCATATACATCATTAAAAATATAGCCAACGGTAACAACCTTGGGTTTTAAAGGAAACAGTATGTTCATGCCAGGATGTTACTACACACAAAGCCACTTAAATAAAAGTGTCACATACAATTAGCTTTCAGATAAGTCAGAAATAAAATGCTTACATTAAGACTATTGTCAAAAATGAAGACGAAACATTTGTTCTTCATGACAAACGAATGAAGACAATAAGATCTATGTAAAATTGAATCATGAAGGCTAAATCAAGCAAATGTAGTGAATTTAATTCATCTCACAATTTGCCCTGTGAATATGATCAAACAGCAACATGACCTAGTCATAAAATTCAATATTGATTAAGGCTTACCTTATGTGCTGGCACTAGGTTAACTAAAACTGTATCCAAAAGCTCCTGAGACACAGTATCCCCTTCACAAATGATAGAGCTCATCAGATCCACCATATGCATGTGTACTTTTTGATTATGACCATTGCTGAAATTAAAAGTAGACTTTCTTAGCATATTAGCAAAATGTGAAGTACTACCTCTATACACAAGACAATTTCAGAAACTGTACCTTTTTCAAAATGAAACTGAGCACAGTAACAGGAGCCAGGGGAAAGACCCAGGACCACCACCACCCAGCCTGATTCAGAGCCTGACCCCAATCTGCTCCCCGGGGCCCCAAGCAGGTCCCAGATCAGGGTCCTGCCACCGCCAGCCCAGCCCTGGATCCCAGTGTGGGGCCAGGGACAGGTAAGGTGGCTGCCATTGCAGGCAGCCCAGCTCCAGAGCCCTGGATGGGGATAAGCTGCTGCCAGTCAGGAGCCCATTCCCCCTGTGCCCAGCACCAGCAATGCCAGACTGGAGCATAAATTCTTTTTGAGAAATCAAACTAATTAATAGGCTCTACATACAATTTCTTATTACAATGTTTCTCGTATTCTCTATTCTCTTTCCCCATCTGTACTACTCCACTCAAGAAAAAAAAACTACATATTTGCACAGAAATGATAAAATCTCTCTACATGCTCACAATACGAGTTCTTTTCTTCATAAAAAATTCTCCCAATATTACACATGAAAGTCTTATAATGTTGGTATCATTCGCTCAGTTTTCAGCTGCAATTCCAGATAAGTATATAACATTTGGAACAAATCAAACAACATCAAGTAATCCACATGAGCAGAGGGTACAAAAAAAGCAGGGGGAAAGTTCAGATAGAACATGTTTGTTTTACTTGCGCTAGTGTTCAGACTGCTGAAGATGTTCACATGATGTAAACATCATATTAAATATAAAACTTAAATTCAGGAAAATTAAATGAGTAAATAATACTAACTCAATGAGAATTTTACTGTCTGTACTAACAGTAAGTGTCTACACAAATGACCACCAACCAGAAAAATGAGTTACTAAAACACAGAGCAACAGAAAAACCCAAGTTGGGTCATATCTGGAGATGTGATTTGAGAACATATACTTCTCAAGTAAGGACCAATTAATTTAATCTACTGTCTATACCACTCTTCTTTCTCTTTATTTTTTTGGGGGAAAAGGGGGGCAAGTTTCAAGAGATGAATACAAATAGACAGTTCATGCAAAAATAGTGCTTCTTTTTTTTAAAAAAGACATTTCCTATAGAAATGATTTCAAAATCCTCGGTGAAGAAGTTTTTTTTGTGTTCGTTTCTTGTAAGAGTATAATACCAACAACACTCTGAAGAAGAGTGCCACAGTAAGCTCATTTTCTAACTTCACATCTGCTTCCCTCTGGAACACTTTATGTACTTCTGACCCAAGATAATATCTATTTAAAACAATTGATTTTTAAGCTTTTTTATATTTAATACTTTTTCTCAAAATAATAATACAGTTGATGTTGCTAAGATTTTTGAATAAGGTGAGTAACTGAAGCCTCTCAAAAAGTAGTATCTTAAAGAACTGGAGAACACATACCTTTTTAAACATAGACATCACAGTAAGTGGAATAAACTTAATTCTTAAAACAGAATTGTAAAACTTTGATTATAACATCCAGACTAACAGCTTTAATGACTAAGTAGAATATACAAAGATTCATGTTTAAATTAGAATTGTTTTCCTGTAATATATTAAAATTGTATCAATCAGGACATACTTACTTTATTACCGAAAACAGAGTTCTGTACAGCTGTGTGAAAATTTCATTGCTGTCTTCTAACTCAAAGCATATGTTATAAGATTTGACCCAAGCAATATTCTGTGTTGGGGGGAAAAAAGAAAAGGGTACAGCAGTTAAAACTTTTTCCAAGACGTTGTAGTAATAAGAAAGTCTATTTTTTCAAGCTTACCTCAAGTAAATAAAAATATCTATTGAACTGCGGGCTTTTTGTATCTTCTAATCCTTTCAATTGCCTTGTTATAAACATAAATATATCCTGGAAAGAAAAAACATAATAGAAATTAATTTTATCACGACTTATGACTACATTTACCTAAATCTTCTAAAGATTCATTCTGTACTGTTGATGTCACTCCCCACAACAGAACTAGCACAAATGACAGACACACTAATCTTCCCCGACCCTGGCAACTATGATAATAAACCTAGGAAGAATTCTCTCAGTAATAATAAACCTAATAAAGTTTCATCACGGCAACAATCTCAGAAAGGAAGTCACACATCAGAACATTCAAACTGATGGACAGAAGTAGAGCTAGGAGAAGTTCCATTTTACACACTCAATAGAGTCAAAGTAAAATTTTTATTTCAGATTGCAACATTTTTATTAGTTTGATTTTGGGAAGTGGGGAAGTCTTTTTTTAAGCAGAATTTTAACCTGTACACAATTTCTCCATTTACCACCTTTCAAAACTTGGCAGATTCATCTCTTTTGACAGATAAAAAGCAACCAACCAACAAAGGGCTATGGATACATTTTCTCAATCTTCAGTTTATCAGATGAAATCTCTATAACATCTCTTATGAAAAGAAAACTCGAAAAAGTAACATTAAGCAACATGTCAAAAATTTATAATTATGTACAGAGTCTCTAGATTAACTGACAAACATCTTTTTCATTTAATAAAAATATTTTCTGCACTCAACTCACTAATCCACACTGAATAATTATCCCACTGAACTCAAGATTCAGAAACATGTGCTACCCCAAATGAAGGCAACATACACTGACCTGAAAATTTCCAGACTTCCATGCCTAACAAGAAGCCTGATAACCCGTATTCTATCTTGTAAATCTCTGCTACGCTTCCTTTCATTGAACAAACCAAGACTCTCCAGAATGATTCCTCATTTCATGTTCAGAGTGAAGAAATCCCCATCTTTTCAAAAATAAGAACACAGGACCAAAACTACCTACTGAAGATTTAGAAGCCCTACAGCAGGAGTCTCAAACTCAGATCACCACAAGGGCCACATGAGGACTAAAATGTTAGCCCAAGGGCCGCACCACTAAACCTCTTCATACAACAATACTGCAAATATTGGTAGCAATCATGTTGTTGTGGGCCACAGGAAAGATCTTTAGGGGCCACATGCAGCCCACGGGCCGCTTGTTTGAGACCCCTGCCCTACAGTCTTCCTTGGACCTACAGAAAACAGGGGTTTAAGTAACAGGAACTGTCATAGGGATCTACAAGGTTTTAGGAGGCATTTAATATCTGTACACTTGTATTGGATAAGTATAGGCCAAAACTAATGAGAACTATCTTCTGTTACAGACTAATTTAGAATTTTTTTTTTCTTTTTTAAGGGACACAAACTTTATAACTTGACTTTATCTTTAAGAAAGCGGTGGAGAAGAGAGAGAGCATCGGGATAGGGCAGCCAACTTATTCCTTCTCAGAAGCCCCAGATATAAAAACACAACTGTAAAAGATAACCTGATGCATACAAAATAGTTTAAGGTAAAGCCATCTCAAGAGGCCTTTTAGATGATACAAAAACACCCAACCACACACACCTCTTGGTAGAGAATGTGGCAGGAACTCTCTTCATTATCATCGTCAAGGCAAATCACAAAAGAGCATGGCCTTCAGGCAGACTGAGTGGCATCCAAGTTGACCTCTAGCTAAGTCCTTAACATAGTATAGAATATTCAGGCTGTCCATCACTGGCTACCTCATTGCACCACCTGAGTTTCTGATAACCACACGATCACCAACTACAAAGCAGCATTCCTTGGTAAGCATGCTTTGTAAACCACTGGTCTTCATTTCCAGTACCTCCATACCAAGAAAGGTGCCAGAACCAAACCAGTGCAGATGGTAACGGATGCTGAGTTTAGATATGAATACTCTCATTGCTATCTCATGATTCAGCTGCTCCATATTACAGAGTCAGATGAGAATTGGAAAAGTCAGTTCATCACTCTTAAGTCTTCTTCAATGCTTCCACCACATCGAACAGCTATACAATAAAATTGGTATAAATGTGAGCTTATAGAAGATCTGTAACTTAATAAGCTTTGAAATAACAACGTCTACTCAGAGGCCACTAAAGTGTTCAGAACATGCTAACAGCTTCCACTATGACAGAATCTCATCTTTTGAACAATAATATCTGTAATACTTTCCTAGTATTTGACACTTTCCCACATGCTCTATATCCAATCCAAAGAAGTGAAGACTGACATGGCTGTAATCTAAAATTGGAGGCTACCCCATAGAAACAATTAGGAACTTGGTTTCATTAGGACTGATGACAAAACCAGTGCACTCTGTTTCTTGCCCAACCAGATCAGTCATCAGTTATGGCAATTAACCATATCGCTTCAACAAAGCAAGTTCAAGGTCTTGAAACAAAAGAGGGAGTTCAATTCAATACCACTAGCAGCTTCCTCTTCAAACTCATCCATCACCCAATGTTTATACCAAACAAGTGGGACAGAATATAGCTGGGGTGGCTAAACTTACAGAACAAAAGAGCGACACAAGTCGATTATTAAACCTTCGAGAGCTGCACTGAGGCATATAACCACATATTTTTACCTACTCCAGAATTACTAAGTTTAAAATTCATTGCGCACTTTAATTTTACCATAAAAATGGGGCAAATATTGATCCACTAATGGCAGATTCTAATAATTATTTAAGATTACCATGAAACTAGGCCTATATAGCAAAAATTTAGCTGTTGCTAGATATAGAACACTACTGGCTTGTGGCAAGGTTTGGTTTTTTTTTTAAATCTGGGCAGTAACTTGTCGGTGCAGCAGGTAAAAGCTGAGATGATAATCTCTAAGTATTGCACTATGTTTTGAATTTCATTGTGGAATATGATGCTTCACAGCAGTAAGTTGTGCCAAAAATTGAAAGTAATCTATATTCAGTTTTATACTTTTCTCCTTTGTATTTTCATTTCTTCACATTCCACATCACGTTTAGGGCTTGTAAAACATGATTTTATTTTAACAATGAGTACGCTGCATTAGGGCCTATGAGAAAATCTAAACATGCTATGGTTTCTCTGACCATATCACGCTTCTCTCCCTCACCCCCTGATGCAGCTTCCCTGCCGTTTCTTGCCACGCTGCTGCTTCTCTGCTCTCCCCAACCATGCCGTACCTTCTACCTCCCACTCCATCCTGGCACCTACCATGCCCCTACTTCCCTGCCAATATTTCTGCCAGTAAACTTGTTCACTAAAATACTCATGGACAGTGAAGACAAAAGGTCTGAGGACTCGGATACAATTAATTTTAAAAAGAGAGTAACAGTAAGGGAAAATACTGCTCATCTTAATTCTGTGAAGAGATGCACATAGGCACACCTTTCCAACTGTTCAGAATCACAACAAATCAATGAGAATTTATGGGGACAGAAAGTGCAAGATCAGAGCCTGTTTCAGTAAGTGCTTTGGAGACCATGCACAGAAGATACTATGGAAAAAATCCCATTGAGTTTATTCAGTTTGGGGTCAGGCCCTGTACAAATTCTAAATATCAATATTTGGTTTTTATAATACAAAGTAAAATCTTTATTGGTGAGAGATTTTTTTCAGAAAGTTTACAACACAATTTTCCATCCTCAGCCCTTCACAACAATTTCTCTCGTCTAATGTGCTCAGATACCCATAGAATCATTCATGAAGACTGCACAGAAATATAAATAGATTTTGACTATACAACAAAAAAATTAATACATGTTGAATGCTATTTAATGAGTAGAAGCATAGTGCTGCTATTGAACTTTGCAGTGAATGTAAATTATCTTGGTAACTGACTTAGTTATATTAATTAAAATTTTCTTATAAAATAAATGTCCTAGCAGTTTCCTCTGAAAAAAAGATGACATACTAATGTCTCAGGCACACTTGCTCAATAGACTTAAGGAATATTTTTTCCTAAAGCCAGTTTTTAGTAGTGGTGGTCTATCTTAAATCTAAATCATTTTGCATGCTGAAAATGAACCATGATTCACAGTAAGTAGTTGTAAGATTCCTTAAAGAGGTTTTTTTTAATAACCTTTTGACAATTGTCAGTGGTTTTGGATGCAACACTTGTGTCAATTTCAGTCATTTCTGATGATTCTTATTTAATTCTCAAAATAGAAATACAAGAAAAATAATTTTGCATTATATTAGGATATCTGGAAATGCCAGGTTAATTAATTTACAATTGCTTTTCAGATTTAAATAGCTAATTATCATTGTAGACTTGTTCTTGATCAATTTATTTTCCCAGTTTTAAAAATATTTACCCAGAAAACCATATCAAAAAAGAAAAGTATTTAAAAAAAATCATGCACTGATGTAATTAAAGACTGTGTCTTAATGCACACAGACAAGGAATGCAGAATTAATATTGTGTGGGTAAACTGTAGAATCTGGCAGTTACTGAATTTGAGTGCTTATCCTTCCACCTAACTGAGGAGGTTGCCTTTCCCTGCTGGCTCTCACAATGATGCCCTTCCCCTCCCAGCTCTTACCATGCTGCTTTTTTCTGCCGGTGAGGCTCTCACAGTGCAGCCCCCTCCCCTCCCTTCCCAGCTCTTACCAGGTTGCTTTTTCCCTGGCCGCTCCCAAAATGCTGCCCCTCCCCTGGCTCTGACCATGCTGCTTTTTCCTGCAGCTCTCACAAAGCTGCTCCTCCGCCATCAGCTCTCACCATGCCGCCTCTCTGCTGTCCCCAACCACTGCAAATTTCTCGCCCATCTCCTGTCATGCCGCCCTTCCCTCCTGCACTCTCCTGGGAGCCGCAATTTTTCTTTAAAGAATCGCATGCGGCTCGCGAGTCGCAGTTTGGCCACATCTGGAATATAGCCTCACCAAACTCTCATACAAACAGGCAAGTACGCCATGTATCTATCATCAACTTGAATGTAATTTTCTGTATCACCACAAATCTCTTATATCAAAAAAAGCTATTTCTACAAAAGTGACAGATCAGCTCATCACATCCCAGAAACCTCAGTGCATTGACTCAAAGACCAGTTGGAAGTCTACAACTAGTGCTACACACAGCTTATTGAATTTAGTCACCTTCTCAAAGAGCTGTCTCAAACTAGAGATCTGACTTACAGTGCAGCAACTTAGTTCTACAGTAACACTCAGCATCCATATCAGTATGGTCATGAAATACATGACTGATTTGTGACATTAACATAGAAAAGATTTTTTTCTGGGACCAAGAATATTATAGCACCTCTACAGCTGCTACAAGTTGGCCTTCTCAACATCAGAAGGAGTGAGTTGACTACAGTCCATAAGTACCTATGTAAGGAAAAAATACTCGATAAAAGGGCTCTTGAATCTAACACAATCCAATAGCTGGAAGCTGATGCTAGACAAATTCAGAAAGGAAACTCATCCCAAATTTTTAACGGGGAAGATAATTCACCATAGAAGCAAATTAGGTAGTTCTTAATCTCAACCTATTTATCACTGTAGGCTACATATGCAGCTCTCTCTGTGTTCTGTGTACCATATCCAAACTATATCTATATATCTATAAAAAAAAATTCCCCTCACCCCATGGGTGGTATGTGTCTTCCTCAACCTCAGGTTCTCTACCAGAGGCCTGGGAGTTTGAGGGTTCTGCGCAGTATCTTAGCTGTTCCTAGCACTGCACTCTTCTGGACAGAGAGCTCTGATGTTGTTCCTGGGATCTGTTGGAGCCACTCCCCCAGCTTAGGAGTCACAGCCCCGAGTGCTCCTACCACCACCGGGACCACTTTGGCCTTTACTTTCCACATCCGCTCTAGTTCCTCTTTCAGGCCCTGGTACTTCTCCAGCTTCTTATACTCCTTCTTCCTGATGTTGCTGTCACTTGGCACTGCTACATCTATCACCACCGCTGTCTTCTGGTCCTTGTCTATTACCACAATGTCTGGTTGATTGGCCAGTACCTGCCTGTCTGTCTGGATCTGGAAGTCCCACTGAATCTTAGCCCTGTTATTCTCCACGACCTTCTGTGGAATCTCCCATCTGGTCCTGGGAGTGTCTAGCCCATACACTGTGAAGATGTTCCTGTACACAATGCCAGCTACTTGGTTGTGCCGTTCAGTGTATGCTGTTCCTGCCTGCATCTTACATCCTGCCACTATGTGTTGGACTGTCTCTGAGGCCTCTCTGCACAGTCTGCACCTTGGGTCCTGTCTAGCATGGTAGACCCCTGCTTCAATGGATCTGGTGCTCAGTGCCTGTTCTTGTGCTGCTATGATCAGTGCCTCAGTGCTGTCTTTTAGTCCAGCCCTTTCCGGCCACTGGTAGGATTTTCCAATGTCAGCCACCTCAGCTATCTCTCGATGGTACATCCCATGCAGGGTCTTGTCTTCCCATGGTACTACTTCTGCTTGATCTTCCTCCCATGTCTGTTGTTGCTGCCTCAGGCATTCTCTCAGCAGCTCAACTTTGGGTGCCATCTTACTGATGTACTCCTGGATGCTCTGGGTTTCATCCAGGACAGTGGCTTTGACACTCACCAAACCCCGACCGCCTTCTTTCCAGCTAGTGTACAGTCTCTGGGTGTTGGATTTGCGGTGGAAACCTCTGTACATTGTGAGGAGCTTCCGGGTCTTCACATCGGCAGCCTCCATGTCCTCCTTTGGCCAGCTCACCCTTCTGGTATAGTATCTGATGACTGGCAGGGCGTACCTGTTGATGGCGTGGATCTTGTTCTTCCCATTGAGCTGGCTCTTCAGGACCTGTCTTATCCTTTGGTGGTACTTGGATATTGCTGTCTTCCTTGCCTCCTTCCTCATCGTGGTTCCCATGTGACTGTGGGATACCAAGGTACTTGTAGCTGGTCTGTATGTCTGCTATGTGGCCTGCTGGTAGTTCCACCCCATCAGTCTTGACTACCTTTCCTCTCTTTACTACCATCCGGCCACACTTCTCCAGTCCAAATGACATCCCAGTATCCTCACTGTAGATCCATGGCAGGTGGATTAGTGAGTTGATGTCTTGTTCATTCTTAGCATACAGCTTGATGTCATCCATGTAGAGGAGGTGGCTAATGGTAGTTCCACTCTTGAACTTGTATCCGTATCCAGTCCTTGTGATTATCTGGCTGAGGGGGTTCAAGCCAATGCAGAACAGCAGTGGGGACAGCACATCACCTTGGTATGTGCCGCACTTGATGGCCACTTGTGCAAGCTGTCTTGAGTTGACTTCCAGTGTTGTCTTCCACAGTCCCATTGAGTTCTTGAGGAAGGTCCTTAGTGTCCTGTTGACTTTGTATAGCACCAGACATTCACAGATCCATGTGTGTGGCACTGAGTCGTAAGCTTTCCTGTAGTCGATCCAGGCTGTGCTCAGATTGGTCTGTCTAGACCTTGAGTCTTGGGCAACTGCTCTATCTAGGAGCAACTGGTGTTTTGAGCCTCTGGTGTTGTTCCCAATGCCCTTCTGAGCTGTGCTCAGGTACTGGCCCATGTGGTCCTGTAGCTTGGCGGCTAGGATGCCTGATAGGACTTTCCATGTTGTGGGGAGGCAGGTTATTGGCCGGTAGTTGGATGGTGCTGTTCCCTTGTGGGGGTCTTTCATGATCAGCCCTATCCTTCCTTGTGTTAGCCAGTCTGGGTGGGAGCCTGCTGCTAGCAGCTGGCTCATCTGTGCTGCTAGGCATTCATGCACTGCTGTTAGTTTCTTTAGCCAGTAGGTGTGGATCATGTCCGGTCCAGCTGCTGTCCAGCTCTTCATATTCTTGACCTGCTGTTGGATGCCTGCTACTGTGATGGTGACTGGTTCCTGTTCTGGGAGATTGCTGTGGTCTGTTCTCAGGTCCTGAAGCCACTTTGCACTGGTGTTATGAGTCTCCTCTTTCTCCCATATGGTCTTCCAGTACTGTTCAGTTTCTGCTGTTATTGTGTTGTTGCACTGCAGTTGGGAGTACACCTTGGATGGTTCTTTGGAGAACAGGGCATTTATCTTTTTGGCCTCTGCTTCTCTAGTATATCTCCTTAGCCTGGTAGCCAGTGCTGTGAGCCTTTGTTTAGCAGTCTCTAGGGCTTCAGATGGAGTCAGGCCCTTGTATTTTCTCAGTAGCCGAGTCTTATCCTTAATCTCTACACCCTTCTGTAGTTCCACCAGCCGACTAACTTCTCTCCGGGTTGCCTTGATCTTATCCTCCACCTTCATTTTCCAGGGGGGGTATGTACTGCTGTTCTTCTTCATCATGTAGCCAAGCATCTCCAGGATTACAGAGGCTGTAGCGTATACCACTTCATTGGTTTGAGTTATGGTGCTAGTAGGAACTGTCATTAGGGCTCTATTGGCATCTTCTAGCATACTATCTGATGGTACTTCTCCAAAGAGCCTTGGCAATCGGTCTCAAGGGTTGACTGTAGCTAGTTTATCCATGATCTTATGCCTCATATCAGCTGCTGTGCTCTGTAATGGAGGGGGTGGCAGTGAAGTTCCAGCTTCAGGTGTTAGCTGCACATCTAATTGTTCTTCTGGGTCTTCTTCTTGAGTCAGGGATGTAATGTGGAGTTGGTCTATCTCAACTTGTGAGAGCAGCTGCCTCTTTACTATGTTGAAGCATTGGGTAACTAGCTGTTTCTCAGTTAGTGTGGATGTAGGTCTTTTGTCCATCCATAGTTCCCTCATACGTTTCATATATTCCCTCTCATTAGGTCTACTGTTATAGTAGCATTCCATCAATTCCACGTTCTCTCGTCTCATCCATATATGGTTTGTTCCAGTAGCCCACTTATCGTCAGATTGTCTTGGTTCCCCAACATCTGGCGTGGACCTTGTTCATCTGGGCAACATACAAGTCGGCATGACTCTCCTAGTTCGTGTCACTCTCGTATTCGAGGTAGGCAAGTGAGGCATTAGGGGGTCTTTTGCCCAAGGACCCCTACTGGAAAGGTAGATAGGTACCCACCGGGATTTGAACCCCAGTCTCCCACACCAAAGGGCATCACTCTTAACCACTACTCTATCCCGTCACCTATACATAGAGGGCTGTGGGGTTAGGGAAGGGTGGGATCAGGCTGCTGCAGGGCAAGCTGGTGCGGCACCCCTGGCGTAGCCTGGCCCCAGCTCCCAGCATGTCCACAAACCTCTTTAAGTAACTCTGCGGCCCCCCAGGTGTCCATGGACCACAGGTCGGGAACCACTGAGGTAGATGAACCTTTGAGGTACCAATGTAAACTGTCTTTTTAATAGTGTTAATGAGGCTATTACCTGTGGTGCTTAAGAGGTGAAGATCTTACTTCAAAGGACAACATACATTTCTGTTCTCCATGCAAGAAAGTATCTGTGAACTGTCAACAAATGCTCACCTTGTTGCAGCTTATGAAAGGAAGCATGGAGCATAATCCTTTTATTTCACATTTGTCCAAGCTTCTTCAGGAGAGTTTGTGGCCCAGGATTGAGATCCCAGCCAGCACTGGCCTATAATCACCCTGCTGATTCTCACGGAAGAATCAGAACAAACACTATCCTTGAACTATTTGGTTTACTTTCCTTTGATCTGGATTTCTAATGACTGAAGCTGTGAACAAAGGACTTGAACCATCCAGATATTGGATGTGTGCCTAAAGGACTATATAAATCTGCAAACACTAAATTCTACTGAAAATCTGATACACATGGGCTTTTAGATCATTCTATTTATCTGATTGTTTTAACCATTTAACAGTACTCTCTAGTTTCTTTCCCTGTACAATAAACCTTTAGTTTTAATTACTAAAGGACTGGCTGGCAGCATGGTATCTTGGGTAAAATCCAAACTTGTATTGTTCTGGCAACATGGCTGACCGGGGGTGGGGGGGGGGGGGGGGGGTTGGAGTTTTAAGTACCTTAGTCCTTTACTAGACCCACTGGTTATTTGGGAACCAGTGGCTGAAATGCAGTAAAGGGGGCTCGAGTATATTTTGTTGGGCTTCTTGACAACCAGTGTGAGGAATGAGAAGCATTGTTTGGGACTGGTTGGAGGAACTTTATCTTCAGGTATCTCCCAGTGCTGGTCTGTATCTACTCTTGTTTTTGTAGCCTGCCTTGATATTTGCATTTTCATGTTATTATCCCAGGAGGCCCGGCTCCCACAGACTGAGGGCAGTGTAGAAATACCCAAAAAATGCTAAATGAAAGTACTACTGATCATGACCTTAGATGTGCTGGTGGAGGGGATTTTGCTACTCTCATAGAAGGATCCTGTGGAAGCTTAGACCTGACAACACTTTTAAAAACAGCAGATATTCTAATTCAACTCCCATTCAGGAAAACATATAGCTGTTAGTAATTCCAAAGCCTTCATTTATTAAAATTGAAACAGAAGCTGTTTATGCATTTGAGAAAAACAAGGTGGGTGAGCTAAAATCTTTTACTGAACCAACTTCTAAGTGTGGAAGGCACAAGCTTTTCAGCTACATAGAGGTCTCCTTCAAGCAACTGTGCAACTTGAGAGCTTCTACCTTCTACCAACAGTAGCTGGTTCAATAAAAAGATATTACTTCACCTTCCCTGCCCTTTCATAGGCTGGGAACAACATGATGATAAGAGCTATGCTCCTCATCAGTTATATATGCCTATTTGTTATACTTTCCTTACAACTGAGTTAGTATATTTAATTATAACACAAATTATTTCCTGACTTATGGTACTTTAAATTTGCACTGCAGACAGAACTTGACACCTTGGATTTCTTAGGTAGCTTACTTATTTTGGTTTGTATAGTTACTAGCTAACCTGATGAACCAGAAGTAGACGGATAAAAACATAACACTAAAATTAATCGTTAAGTTTGGGATGAAGTGGGAGAAATATATTCCCTTGCCTTTCCCCTTTTTTTTTTTTTTTTTAAAATATGGTGCGTACACACACATCTCAATTTACCTTCAGTTTATCTGGTGATGTATATGGCGCTTCAGGAGCATAAATTCTGAAAATATCAGCAAGGCAACATGCTACCAACAACCGCACGTCCTTATCAGGGTGTTTGAGAAAAAAATCTGAAGCAAGATGTAATGCGAGATTTAGATACAACTCCTTTTCTTCTTCAGAGTCCTGGTCCATATCCATGAACGTTTTCACAACCATCTACAAAAAAAAGATGGAGATCAATATACAACTGTAGCTCAGTAGGTGAACAGGTCTTCATTCTAAATAAGGCAAGAGTTCATACCATTCTTCCCTTTCTCCATCCTCCCAACACCCAGAGCTTTTGCAGTTGCTAAAAGCCACAAAGTAACATCTAGTATGCCTTTTGAACAGCATTTCCCAAACTGTGTTCTACAGAACTCTGGTGTGCTGTGGGATGCGAGTAGGTAGTCCATCAAAAAAATAATCTCCTGTCTTGCACACAGCCACACGGGGGAGTGGCTTGGATGGAAAGCTGCATTTAGGGGCTGGCGTCAACCCCTCTCAGGCAGGACAGGAGCCAGGAGTGGAGTAAGGGGCGCAAGGGAGGGACAGGAACAACCGTTCAGAGAAACGAAGAGGAGCTGGTGCACATGAAAGGCACTTGTCATCAGAAGATGCAAAAGAACACCTCCCCTTAAAAAAGACTGTCCAGCGATACTTAATATTTATTTTCCAGTAGTTTTCTGTCATAACTAAGTTTATAAAAAACACAACTTCTAGAAATATTTTCCATACCCAATTTCTTTTGCATTCATTTTTCATAAATAGTTTTTTTTTAAGGTTTAAGGAAGGACATTCCTTTTTTTGAACAAAATTCTCTTACCAATTCTTATACACAAGGAGAACATCTATTGACCTTCTTTCAACTGTTATACTGATGTTTTGGCCTTACTTTATTTTTATACTTAATTACAGGGTTATTAATAATCTTCCCAAAGAATAGTCCATTCATATGATTTTCCCGCCATTCTTCCCGCTATTATTTTTTGGGCTTTGCAAAATAAAAATAAAAAAAATCAAAATCTAACTCTTAAATCAACTTTTGAGCAACAGGTGCTGCAATTTTTAGGTATGAAACCCCTTCCCTCCAGACCAACATATGTGTTCAGCCAATACATTACAAATCCAAAGTGTTCTGTGGCCAAAATAGTTTGGGGAACACAGCTCTAGAAGAAACAATTCACTGATTCAACTTCAACAGTACTATGAACATTTTCTGTTCCAGTAGATGGCAAAGAGGAATACTGTTGAGTCCCCCCCAACTCAGAAGAAATTGTGAAGTACTGCTGAATATAACTCCCACTTGTGGTTGTGAAACCATCTGCAGCTTAAACTGTTCTCTCTTGCCTTGTACGTTCCCAGTGCATAGCCTGCTGATATCAATACATTGTGAGCTATGCACCAGGTCCACTGCTTCCATGCATACCGAGTGGCAATCTGGATCTTCCCTGCTAGAGGAGCCAGATCACAATACATGCAGGTCATGATGTCTGTCATGACCCTTGTGTGCGCCTTTCATCTCTAGCTGGAAGTACACATACTTATTCCGAATGCTCTGAGTTCAAGCAGATTGACATATAGGCATATCTGCCTTAAGGACTACTTGCTCTGAACAATACTGCCACTCAGACGAAGGACAGATTTATTGGTTGTCAAGAGCAATGATGAGGGAGATTGGACAAACAGAACTGTCACACAAACGTTTACTGGATTTTTCCATCAGCTGAGGAATTGTTTGGTGTTGGCAAGAACCAATAGTTTGTTTATGGTTTCTCTGTACCATCTGTAAACTGAACTGAACCAAGCCTGCAAGCATCTCATGCATAATCTTGCATAGGCTACCACCGATGTCCCCAAAGCCATGTGCTCCAGAAGCTGGAGGCAAGGTTTAACTGATATTTCGGGGATGGACTGTACTTTATCAATGAGAACAGAGTGAGGACTCTATAAGAGCACTCTTGCTTTACTAGAACTGAGGTCTGCTCCTACGAATGTCAGCATCTGTGCCAGCAAAGGGCTTTTTTCTTTATCGTCGCTGCTGCTGCTGTTGACCTGCAGGCCAAAACTCTGAAACAGGTCCAAAGTGACCTGATGGTAATCCACAAAGGATCAAGCCCCTGAGGAGGCAATTATCTAGGAAAGAATAAATCATAATGGCTTAAGAATTAAGTGGGCTACCACTACCAAAAGAACACTGGAAAGCACACTGGGGGGTGATGAAAGGCTGAATGGAAGTACCCTGTACTGATGATAGTGCTATCCTAGCATGAATCTGAGATAACACTTGTGGTGTGGTATAATTAAGATGTGGAAATATTCATCATGAAGGTCAAGTGGCAAGAACCAGCCTCCCTTTTCTAATGCTGGAATGATCATAGATAATATGACCATCTTGAATTTCTGAGTATTAAAAAATTTGTTGAAGCTCAGAGATTCAGTGTACTCTCCAAGTCCCTTTTTCTTTGGAATCAAAGAGTAACCTGAATAGATGTCCCTTAAATGTACAGGCATTACCGCTATTGCCCCTACACTGATGAGATTGTCTATCACTTGTCATAGCAAGGTTTCATGAGAGTTGTCACTAAAGAGCATCACTTATGTCACTGACATAACTAGAAGTGAACGTTACTATATGTTCGAATGGACCTTGGTACCAGGTTAAGATCCTACAGTGCTGGGGGAGTGGGATTTGTGGGGGATTGAGGTACATATAATCAGCTATGCCTTTTGTAACACCATGATAAACTGTTTTACCACTGGTGAACACTTTCATCATTTATTTTGCCATGGAAGACTGTAATGGCTGCCAGACGACTGTTTAGTGACCTAATCAATAGTCCCAATTTTTTAATTCTAAGATGTAGTCCAGGTTGGCTGAAATAGGTGCAGATATGGTGATGTCCCAATCTTTGAGCCAGGAAGCGAATCTACACAACTTCTGAAAGTAAGCTTTTTTTTGTTGATGGTTTTCTTCTATTTAATAAGATACGTTTAATATGCTCTGAGCATTCTGGTTCTTCTGTGCCAAACCATTTAGGAACCATGATGTTAGGTAAAGCTTCTGTACATATGATGGAAAATCTAGCCTTTGTCCGGAGAGAAAAGAGCATTGTACACATCCACTTCTGAAATATAGGAGTACCAGATTTATCTGGACCATGTGAACACTATCATCACTGTTGCTCTGTCCATGTGTACCTTATGGATGTCTCCAAGTATTGGAGGAATGGGGGGGGGGGGGGCATAATGGAAGTGTTCACTCCAACTGAGAAGAAACCCATCCCCCATCAACCCCTTTTCATTCCTGCTCTTGAGCAGAAAAGGAACATTTTTAATTTGGCATAGTCATAAGAAGATCAACAGTTAGACAACCGTATTTTCAAAAAGTGTTTTTCAGAACCATGTTGTTCAATTCTCACTAGTGGGTTTGGCTGAACCGTCTGGTGAGGACATCTGAAGTGATGTTCTGCCATCAACCAAGTATGCCATTCACATATTGTGTACTGTTGGATGCACCATTTCCAGAGTTTCATTGTTTCAGTGCCTAACGAGTGGGATCTTATGCCTCTCTGTCAATTTATAAAAACATGTACATGATGTTTGTCATTATCTTTATCATTTTGTTTTTACGAGTGGAAGAAAGTGGCAGCACACATTCCAAACTGCATGTAGCTCTAGGAGATTTTTATGTAAACTCATTTTGATTTTTCACCAACAGCCTTATATGACATGGTTCTGTAGATGTACTCTCCACCTTAGTAGGGATGCATCCACGGTAATCCTAACCAATGGTGATAGTTATCATGTAGGTGGGTCAAGCCCACCTTAATAACGGTTCTTTTAAGTTGTTTCATATTATTAGTGTTTGGTTCAAGCAGCATGTGTGTGGTTTACAGGCAGCTGATAGCCATCCCTATAGCCACTGCATATGAAGCTGTGAACACCAGACTACTAAAATAGTGGCTGCCATGTGCCCTAATAATTGTAAGCCTGTAAGTGCAGTTAGGATTGGGCTGTTTAACAGACCATATTAGGTCTACTACGATGTAGAACTTGATAATGATACCCCATCTATTGCCAAGTTTACATCTGCTCCTATGTAATCCAATTGTTGTTTTGGATTTAAAATGGACTTTTCAACTTTTATCATGAGACCAAGGCTTTGAAACAGTATCTTTCACTGGGTATCTTGGATGGCTGTCTTGTGACTGTTTGCCTTTAGTACCAGTCATCTAGGTAAGGGAATACTGTAATCCCTTCCTTGTACAAATTGTTAGCTGTATTAAGTAGCAACTTTCAAAAAAAGTCTTGGTGCTGTAGAGAAGCCAAAAAGGCAGTTCTTTGTATTAGAGGCAGTTGCTTGTCAGTGTGAATCCAAGAAAGCATCTGTGCACTAGATGGACAGCAACATGGAAATAAGTGTCTTCTATGTCAAGAGCTGAGAACCTGTCCCTCAGTCCCAATGCTGCTATTATTACAGACAACATAACCACCTAGAACCTATGTCACCTTATGATCTTATTTAGTCTTTGAAGATATAGGATGGGTCTCCAGCCTCCTTTTTCTTGATCAAAATATATTGGAAATCAAAACACTTCTCTGTAAGTTATTGTTGATCATGCTCTATTGTTCCTAATTTTAAAAAAGCTGCTTTTTTTTCCCTACAATTTCCATAAGAGATGGGTCCCTGAAGAGGGACAAGAAAGAGGGCTAGGTAGGCATGGATGTAAATTTCAAATAGATGATCTCTAAGATCAGCTTGTCTGTTGTTATCCCTGTCCACATGTGGTAGTAAAATTGTGGGTGGAAGCTGAATTTGGTGGACTTTGCTGTTTATGGTGAGGAAGGCCATCCAGATCCTCAGCCAAGACTTCGTAACAGTTTGTTCAATGGTAGACGAGAGGTCGATGTTTGAGAAGGCTGTTGACATCTGTTTCCTCTTCTGTATATTATAGCATCTCTGGCGTGAGTATTGTTGGAACTTATGTTGATATGGCATTGCAGGTGCCTAATTTCCAAGAGCCTATAAGGTTGCCCACAAGTCTTTCATTGTGTACAGTATCTCATCTGTTTTCTGCATAAACAGGTCTTATTGACAGTGAGATGCTTGATCTTTGCCTACAATTCCTTGAGCGAGGCCCAACAAGTGGAGCTGTGAAGCCCTACGCATGATGACTGATTTAACTTTCATTCTAGCAGCCTTGTTGGCCACAGCGAGGAAAGCTTGCAATTCCCTCCTCACAATGAGTTGCCCTTATTTATGAATTACCTGAATTGTTCATTTATGTTTCAGTATGTCACTGATAAATTGAAGTATTTTTGTGGTGGTGTTATAGACATAATTTAAAAACACGGGTGCACAGTTTGCTACTCAACTGCAGAGTTACATATGAATGTATCTTTCTTTTTAATAGGCCTATTCTCTTCCATATCTTTGTTTTGAGGCTCTGTCTTGTACATGGATTGTTTGTCTCCCTTCTTTGCAGCTTGAGCCAGAATTAGGAGGAGGGCATAACAATAAAAATTAGGTCCCCTTGGCTGGAGCGTATGTTTTAATCTACTCTCTTCCAAGTAGGTTGGATGCTAGCTAGCATTTGCCCTATGTTGCCTGGTTCCAAAAATGTGTCATTAATAGGCTTTAATGAGGTGGTATGGAGGATACACAGTAATTTATGGTGGGAGTCCATTCCTTCCACTTGAGGTAGTTTAAGATCTCCCTCAACACTTCTGAACAAAAGCGTTGAAAGACATAAGTGGGGGTTGCTGGAGGTGGTATCATTGCTTCATCTTAGTGAGAAGGAGCCATGGACAGGAGGTGGTATGTCCTGACTGATGCTTTCATCACATTCTGCCACAGTTTTGGGCACTGGCTCAGAGACAGATGGAGCCAATGTTGAAAAAACCTGGGTGTGTGTGTGTAAGGGCTGGGAGATTTACTGCAGTCCTAGTTTAGTTTGATCCCAAGCTCCAATCCTGCCATTTATGTGATAAGGCATGGGTGGTCAAAACCATGGTAGTCTGTACCATGCTTGCAACTGACATCCCAAGTGTGGTATCTGTCTGGGAACTCCTGAAGTTAGTTTGGTAGGGGAGAAGGGTTAGGAAGAGAATTCACCTTCATTGACTCTAAAGGTCAGACAGGACCAGTACGATCACCTAGTCTGACCTCCTGCACAATGCAGGCCTTAAAAACCTCACCCACCCGCTCCAGCAACAAGGCTCACTCTCACTGTCATTTCTCATAGAAAAGGTGCCTAGAGAAAGAGCCTCATGGGCAAACCACACCAGTGATGCATCTGCCTCAAGCAGAAATGTTTGCATCATCTTGGTCTGTTGGCCATGGTATGTCTTCTGGTTTCACTTTTGTGCTAGTATTTTTGTCAGTGCCATGTGGGGTGCTGGTGCACACACTGATGCGGGTGCTGTGGTCGGCAGCAAAGTAGTCATTAATGCAGCACTCATTTTCGGTGCCATTGTCTTGTGCGGCACACAGTCAATGCTGTGCTCATCATCACTCCTGTTGTATTATGTGGCGCAGCTGCAGTTGGTGCTGTAGGCTCTGTTGGTACCAAAGATTTATCACTTGGATATTTGGCCTGCAGTCTCTGTTCCATTTCATATGTTGGTGCTGTACTGGAGCAGGTCAGTTTAGTCTTGCCACTCAACTCTGCACCTATGAGTTGTCAGCCTTTCATTCCTATGATCTGTACCATACTCAAGAAACCAAGCATCTCATAGGTACCTGATCTTGGGGATTCTGTTATCCCTCTTCTTTGGTGACTCTTTACTGAGAGTCTCTTTTTTCTGTAGGAAGTTTATTGGCCCCAGGTCAGAGGAGGGTCTCAAAGGCTTTTCCATAAGGATTATCTTGAGTCAGAGATCCCTATCTCTTCCAGCTCTGACTTTGAGATTGCTGCAATGTACACATTTGAGAGACATGACACTCACCCAGGCAACTGATACACTGTTAATGTCTAACAGTGGGATGGCATCTCTGCATGATGTGCAAATCTAACAAACGCGATGTGTCTGGTAATATTAAAAAAACAGACATATCAATAGGGAGACGAAAGGAAGAAAAATTTCAGTTGAGATGGGTGGAGTTAATTACTGTCTAAGAAACTACTGACAACCTTAAAGCTAATTTTAACAGTTACAGAAAAAAACAGGAAGAATTTAGTAGGAACTGCTGAGGCTCAGTTTCGGACCAGGGCCAGTTGAAAAGGAACCGAGGGAATCAAATCACATGGACACCAAAAGAGATGTCAATGGCATCACGTGACAGAAGCTGTGTGCGCACACTGCAAACAAGTACTGCAATAAAATCTCCAGTCCTGGAAAGCGAGGATACACCAACATTTAAAGTGGAGCACCCACAGGGACACCACTTAAAGAAGAATCCACACTTCTGTGGTATGTGCTTCTCCCCCAGGAAACGAATGCTCTGCTGATGCATTTAGTGACCAAGATAAGTTCCTTACAACTGTTCCTTTTTTTTTGAAATCAGGGAACCAGGCATAAACTTGTCCAAGGAGGTCTCCCTTCTGCTGGAGTGCTGAAGGACAGAGTTCCTGTCTGTTCTTCATTGTTGCTTTTTTTTATATATAATTTCATATTTTTTAGGCATGGTCAAGTAAATGCAAATAAAAGAGGCTTCAGAGAAGATAAGCAAGCCTGAAGAAAATTAATGATCCATAGAGGAACAACTTCTCTAGGCAGAGGCAGTTGAAAAAGAACTCAGGAGAGAATACCTCTAGAATACACTGCTAACCCAGTAGTTAATAAGGAGCAATGCAAGGGCAACTGACATGGACTGTTACAGAAAGACTCTAATCAGCAGTATGAAGATGCAGACATCTGCAATGGAACATACATAAGGGCACTACTCAACGAAGAAGGAAAGGATATCTTGGATATTAGTTCAAGAATAATCCATGGCAAAGATAATCTTCCACTTTTTAATTATTCCTTCTCCTTTGGTTTTTTATTCTTACTTTCCAAAAGCTAGGATTCTCTAGTTTGAAGGCTATGGCAAGGAGACCTGAAGCTCTGGAAGGCAGACCAACTGTTAACTCTAATCTTTAAACAACTGAGACACAGCTGCTAAGGCTGACAGCAAGTGGGAGCCCCCTGAAAGGTCCAGTGGGTGCTGTATTGGTTAATCCACCCATGTAAGGCCAGTAGTGCTGGCTGGAGAGATGGAAAAAAGATAAGGTGGCCTTTTACTGGCCCTCTCCCTTGGTCACAGCTGTCATCCACACCAACGCCCTTTAGCCCAGGTAGCCCACAGTCAGACCCATCAGGTTCAGGAAAATTTGCACTCTTTCCCTGCTTCTCTGGCCACCTATGAACTGAACAATGGGAATGCCTTCAGCAGCTCTTCTTGTGATGTTAGCTGGGTCTCTGAGCAGACAATTTTCCATCTCATATTTGAACAAATATTTCAGTGGCATTTCTAATTCTAAAAATCAAGGGCATTACAACAACATAGCCCAGTTGTACCTACTCAAAAAACTGTTGCCCACATGGTTTAAATGATGAACGTTTAAACACCTTCATAGAATTTTAGAGCTGGAAAAGACCTCATGAGATCATCTAGTCCAATCCCCTGTTAAAAACAGGACCACTCCCACTAAATCATCCCAGCCAAGGTTTCATCTAACCAGGCCTTTAATGTCTCCAAAGATGAAGATTCCAGCACCTCCCTAGGTAATCCATTCCAATGCTTCACCACCCTCCTACTGAAAAACTTTTTCCTAATATCCAACCTTGACTGCCCCAGGTGTGGCTTGAAACCATTGCTCCTTATTCTGTCCTCTGCTACTACTGGGAACAGCCTAGCTCCCTCCTCTCTGGAGCACCCCTTCAAGTACTTGAAGGTTGTCATCATACCCCCCTCTATCTTCTCTTCTGCAGACCAACTAAACCTAGTTCCTTCTGTCACTCCTCCCAAGTCATGTGCCCCAAACCCCCTAATCATTTTCACTGCCCTCCACTGGACTCTTTGTAATTTGTCAACATCCTTTCTGTACTGGGGAGCCCAAAACTGGACACACCATTCCAGATGCGGCCTCACCAGTACCAAATCAAGGGATGTGATTATTCCTCTCTATCTGCTGGCAACACTCGTACTAATGCAGTCTAACATGCCACTGGCCTTTTTGGCAACAAGGGCACACTGCTGACTCATATCCAGCTTCCCACCCACCATAACCCCCCAGGTCCTTTTCCACAATGCTACTACTTAGCCAATAGGTCCCCAGCCTGTAGCAGTACATGGGATTTTTCTGTCCTAAGTGCAGGACTTTGCACTTTTATTGTTGAACTTCATGAGATTCCATTTGGCCCAATGCTTCAAATTTGCCTAGGTATCCCTGAATCCTAACCCTGCTCTCCAGCATGTTTACCATTACCCCAGCTTGGTGTCATCCCGGAATTTACTGAGCATGCAATCTGTCCCTTAATCCAGATCATTAATGAGGATGCTGAACAGAACCAACCCCTAGGGCACTCCACTAGTTACTGGTTGCCAACTTGACACAGCCATTGATCACTACCCACTAAGCCCAATGATCTAGCCAGCTTCCTAGCCACCTTATGGTCTATCCAAACCAGACTTCCTTAACTTGCTGACAAGGATGCTGTGGGAAACCATATCAATAGCTTTGCTAAAGTCAAGGTATATCACATTGACAACTATTCCTGCATCCACACAGCCCATCATCTCATCATAGAAGGCAATCAAGCTGGTCAAGCACAATCTGTCCTTGGTGAATCCATGCTGACTGCTCCTGATTACTCTTTTTCCTCCAAGTGTTTCAGAATGGATTCTTTGGGGACCTGTCCCATGAGTTTTCTAGGGATTGAGGTGAGGATGATTGGTCTGAAGTTCCCCGAGTCCTCCTTTTTCCCCTTTCTTGAAGATAGGCACTATATTTGCCTTTTTCCAATCATCCAGGACCTGCCCTGTTCGCCATGAGTTTTCAAAGATAATGGCTAGCAGCTCTGCAGTCACATCAGCCAACTCCCTCAGCACCCTTGGATGCAGTTCATCTTGCCCCACAGACTTGTGCACATCCAACTTCTCTAAGTAGCCCCTAACCCCACCTTTCATCACCAAAGCCACTCTCTTTCTCTCCAGTCTGTGCTACCCAGCGTAGTAGCCTGGGAGCTGATCCTGCCTGTGACAACTAATGTAAAAAAGCATTGAGTACTTATGCCTTTCCTGCAACACCTGCCACTGATTTTCAGAGCAGTCTAGTTTTTAGTGACAATTTTAATGGAAGCCATTTCTAAATCCCATGTACTTCTTCAAAAATTTCAACTCTGTTGACCTAGGCCAGGAGTGTCCAAACTTATGGAACTCAAGAGCCACACAAGTTGTTTATTAAACCTTTGAGAGCCACACAAAGGCATACAGCCATATACTTTTACCTACTCCAAAATTACTAAGTTTAAAATTCATTGCACACTTTAATTTTATTGTAAAAAAAGACAAATATTGATCCTACTAATGTCAGATTCTAATAATTACTTAAAGTTACCACGAAAATTAGGCTTATACAATAAAAACTTAGCTGCTGCTCGATGTAGAAAACTACAGGCTAGTGGCAAGTTTTTTAAAATCCCGATCATGCCACACTTCTCCCCACCATCCCGACCCTCTCCTGAACTCCTAAGGCTGGGGCTGCTTTCCTAAACTGATTTGCTGACGTTCTTCCAGTAGCCACAATTTTTCATTCAAGAGCCACATGTGGCTCCAACACTGCAGTTTGGCCACACCTGATCCAGGCACTCCTGATGCTGACCCACCATCTTTGTCATACCGCTATGGTCACAATAGCTTTCTGGAGTTTAGCATTTAGTAAAGAACCACATCCCCATCTGTTTCGCTAATTCTTTAACATCCACTCATCTTATTCAGAAAAATGTTCATATCTAAATGTGTCAAACAGTTAAATTTAAACATCATGTTAGTCAAGTTTTTTTTTAAAACCTTATAATTCTCATTGTGCAGTGGCCTATAGCAACCTGGCACAAAGTACTTATATGAACTAACTGGTTATTTTAAATCTGCTGTCCTCAACCCTACTATGACAGTCACTGTATCCTAGTACAATAACTGCTGTGATTAATCCCACAGCATTTTCATTTGATACTAGACAGCCCCCTACTGCAAGGGCACAAAAAAAAAAAATCAAAAGGGAAATTTTATTTTTACTTTCATTTTGTAAGTCTACATTCTATATGTAAACAAGCCACACAGAGACAGTTTGCCCACTGAAAGGAAGTTCCAAACAAAAATATAAGCAATCTCAAACAGCATCTCAAATACAATTTTTAATGTATTTCCACATGCTGATCAAAAAATGTAACATATTTGTTCTGGTTATGGTTCTACTCTATTTAACACCCTATGAAGCACTACACTGGAAATGTATCAACCACAGATTCCCAGAAAAGCACAAAGAACCTCTGGGAGTAGGCAAATGAATTTTAAAAAGTAATTACACGTATTTCTAATATAAAGCAACCCACACCATCACTCTTTTGAGATATGTCAAGGATGCTTCAAGTCACAGAGAAAGACTGAGCCGTATGTCTGTCAAAGATTCCCTGCCCCTCTACCTGCCAATTCCTTTTATTTCTTCTTAATTAAGAAATATCATCCATCCCTATATGCATAGCCTTGTTTTTAAATCAGATTAAATTTTAAATAGTATTTGTTAGAAATAGTAATGTGTAATTCATTTTTGCTATTCATTACCACTTTGTGTTTGGATGGACAAGTTTGGGGTGGTAGCAGAACACCAAAGCAAAAAGTAGTCAAATCATTAGTGTCAGAGTATAACACCTGAGCCAAAAAGCACCAATTTAGAAGCAGAGCACAGCTCAGTATGAAACCACAAATTTAAAAGGTATGGAATATACTTTGCAAAGTCTCATGTTCACACAAAATATTTTCAACCTAACCCAAATAAATCTGCGAACTTTAGCAAGCTGGTTACTAACCTTCAAACGCCTCACCATCTCTTCTTTAGATATTTTATCTGATATTTCTTTGACTCCTGGAGGATACGTAATTTTTCCATCATTGGCTCTTGTCTTTGAATGAGCCATGATTTCACTGCTTTAGAACCTGTAGGGAAAAAATTAAATTAGGTAATACTTCCACAAATTAGTGTTTTTCAATCAACCTTAATATAAACTTGCAATTCAACAGACAGGGTTGAAAGTATAATCCATCAGCACCAGTGGGATATAATTTCATAGGCAGCGAGACAAATGAAGGGCCCTAAAAATATACACCTCAAATGTACGCATCAGCTGTACACTTATAACCGATGGCTAAGTTGGACCTAGTTTGTCTCTCAGTAATCAACAGTTTGACTATATAGAATTTAAGGTTCCTTCTCACAAAACAGCATCCTAAACAAAAAAATCAAGAGCAAAAATTTTCCTGAGATATTTTAAGCCACCAAGATATTCTAATTAAACAGGACTTCCAGAAGTAGAGCATAGGCCGCAACACAATAATCCCTCGTTCTTACTTCTAATTTGAATATTATACTAAAGGTGCAGACAACAATGCTGCCTTTAGTAATCATGCTAGCCACTTCATAATCAAAACTATAACATACACTCCCTAAATCCTTTTAGCTCCCAGAATCTCACAGTAGAGCTCTCTAAAAAAGGACTGAAGGGAGAGTCAGAAACACAGAAGTAAAAATACTGGGTAAAATTTTCAAAGGCACTTAAGTGATTTAGGAGACTAACTCACCAATGTACTTTTTGAAAATTTTACACATTACCTATTTTAATTTGCCAATGATATGCAAGAACCACTTTCTCCCATCCTAGGAAAAAGAGGTGGGAAACTCAAAATGTACCAGGAGCATGGACAGTAGTAGTGGCAAAGGAAGGGAAAAGGGTAGGCCTATTCAAAGCCCTCTTCTATGCTCCTGCCCCAAACTTGGGGGTAACAGGCTCAAGGCTCCCCTTTGGTTCTTAAGAACACATTGGCCTGAACACTCCAGCAGCACTTCCAGGAAACCACCTATAAGAAGCTCAGGAAAGATGGGAGTGGCTGCACACTGGCAAGCTTTTACAACCTGGAATGTCTGCAGAGAGGTCATTCTCATCATTATTTATTATTTGTATTACCATGCCCCACAGCAGCTGTACTCATGGACAAGAACCCCTATGAATTAGTGCTATCCAAACACCCACCAAACACTGTTTGCCATCATAGCTAAGGAGTTTTGAGGAGGAATTTGAAAGAAAATGAGGTAGCTTTGGGCATATTTATGGGGAACACCTCCCAAGCACAAGGGGCAGCATAGGAGAAAGACTTTCAAACAAGCACCTTTTTTCAAACAAAGAGGCAATACAGACTGCCACCATGAGTCAACTGCAAATAGTGTAGTTACTAGCACCTCTGCTTAATATGTAGAAGGTCCTGGGTTCAAGCCCCAGGGGACTGGACTCAATCTCATGAGGTCCCTTCCAGCCCTATGATTCTATTCTATTCTAAAACTGGAAGTAGGCATCCATAGCTTGATGCATATGAGAGGGTGGGGATTAAAGAGAAGAGGTACAAGGACAGAGACGCAAGGAACACCTAAGAAAGTTGAAGAATGTAGGAGGAGAACCTTCCAAAGAATAATCATTTCCCCACCAGGAACTGATGAGGTGTCTACAAGAATTCCTATGTTCCCCTTTCTCCCCATATGAGAAATCTCTTATTTCTAGTCCACCAGGGTTTTGGCATCCCCCATCTCCATTTCCACATAACGCAACTCCCCTCTCTCTCACCCCACAGAACTTCTACAGCAAGAGCTCCACATGCTCCCCTTTCATACCAGTGTCCCTCTCCCGTTTCAGGGTCCCTCATTTTCTCCCTGCCCTTCTCCCCCGTGCCAACAGTTGTGTGCACAATCCCATTCTCCTCATGCCCCCTCCACCACCAGCATTATTCTCCCAGCTGGCTCACTGTTATATCATTCTGAGTGTCAATATGAGTGTCAACTTTTTTGAGAGGAGCAGAAAGGATACTGATACTCATAAGACATGAACAGGTGCCCACTGTGATCCATACATAACTGCAGAGGTGACTGAAGCTACTACAGCTGTGCTAATGAGATGGCAGAAGCTCTGTCCATCATCCATTTTCCAGTTTTCCACAAAAATCAAAAGGGTTCTCGCCACTAATGCCTAAGCTTTTGGAATTATGGGACAAAGGATTCAAAAATTAATGCACTACATATATATAAAAACATTACAGAGTTCAGTGTAAAACCTTCATAAACATGGCCAGAAGTAGTCTATATTGTTTCAGTCATATTACACAAGAGCTCAGCTTTTTCCTCACGTCATGCTGTCACAGCTGAGGTCAACAGAAGTAGTCATACTGGAGCCCCCTTAATATCAAGAAAGAATGAGCTGTTGATAGCGTTCATCACTGGAGTTTTTAATGTTGTAATCTGCTCTCTCTACCACTGGCCTGCCAGACCCAAGATGTTAACCTTCTTGGCACATGGAAAAGCTCACCTTTTTCCCCCCCTCTTGGTCTTGAAGAGGAAATGAGCTAAGAGTTGGAGTCTGGAGACTATTTGTTTATGTACAGTCTTATGGAGGTGTTAACCAGAACACTAAGGTTAATGCTGAGCTGAGTTTTGCATCTAAGCAGTAATTTACCACCCCATCCCCATTCTGTATGAAAGCATATATCCTCCCCAAAATTATAGAAAGAATTTTCTGAGAATTTATAAGTCAGTGTATTAATTCATGAAATAAAAATTTTTGAATGGGTTTTACTTTCTTTACGTTCCCATATAATTACAATTCACTGAATTTTGCGCATACACACACTACATCTGAATTGTTTTTGGATTAGGAGAAAGGTGGCAGGGGAGGTGTTGCCATTCTTCATAAAAAGTTAGCAGAAGCTAAAGAATATTGCTCTACTCCAAAAAATTTTATCACAAACTACCTTCTTTCCTGGCTGTTGTTTATCTGAACAGGAATAAGGCTGCAAGCTATATAAACTAAGAGCCATTCCCTTTATACATCTGCACCAGAGCGCACCCTAAGGCCTCAGTCCCACTGAAAACTATGGAGACAACAGACATATTGAAAGAGAGCAATTCTTTTTCTTTTTTTTACCAGTTTCTTTGAAAGAGAAGATTTTATACATCAGAATCTACCAACACATACATTTTCAAGTATGGAAAAACACAGTGGCAAAAGATTACCACCGGATAGAAGAGCAGGACAACAAGTGAAGTGCATGCACATAGGAGAAACATGGAGAATAGACAGTAGGGGGAAAAAATGTGAGTGTACATCCTGACTCATTTCATTTGCTGATGCAAAGCAGCTCAAACCCCCCCGAGAGGGGGACCGGGACCGGTGCCAGCGGCGCAGTACCGGGACCGGTACTGAGCCAGCCTTTCTGCAGCCTCTCAGTGAGAGGTGCCAGGAGGGCTCCAGTGCCAAAGAGGCAGACAGTGCCACAGGAGACCCCGAAGCCTCAGGAGTGGGCTGCCACGCATGCCCTGAGGCCAACGCACAGCGCCTTTGCTCCCTGTCTCTTATTGTCTTGGGTTTAAAGGACAGACAGATGGAGTAGGACGTGACCAAGTGGGCTTCGTCCAGGCACCGAAGGCACTTCACATGGGGTTCATCCCACAGGAAGGCCTTGCCGCAGGCAGCACAAGGTTTAAACCCCTGCATGGCAGGCAGCAGAGGAGAGCGGTGTTGCTGTTCCAACAGATGCTCGGAAGAGGAAGCATTCTTCTATGGAATGACGTCCACAAAGAAGTGCTCCCAATTGAGCTACTGGCTCATAAACAATGAAGACAGGCTGCTTGTGCAACTGCAAGGAGCGGACTGTTCCACAAACTGTCGCTGAGGTGGACAAAATGGAACTGGAACTGAGAAGGGACCGGGCGGTGGCCACATATATAGCCACAGGGTGGCGTGGGGGTGGTGGCCACCAGCCCTCTTCTGACAGGCCAGGGCAAAAAGTTTCTGACCAATCATGTGCTGTGGCACAGATACACCTATTACTGAATGTATCCAAGCAGTGCTGAAGGAAGAACTCTTTTTATCTTGAGGAATCTTTCCTACAGTGTTCTGAAGAAAGCTAAAACAAAAAGTGGACCTAGTTAAATAAAACAAAATTCAAACTGCATTTATTTTTTAAAGCTTACCTGTAGAAAAAGGAACAGGGTTGCAATACTTTTTAAAAGAGCTGTCAGAACTTTTGCATATTAAATATTGTATATTAAAGCCTTTTAGCAACTGAAAAGAAAAGCATTCACCATTGACAGAGATGCTACATGGTTCAATATAATTTATTTTGCTTAGCATCTTTCATGCTAAGTACCTTTCCAGAATTCTATACAAATATTTCTACTGTAGTGTAACTTCAGGAGCTAACTTCTTTCCTGCGTTTCTTGTTCAGAAACTGCAACTAGAGAAAAAAAAAACACAAGGAGTCTGGTGGCACTTTTGAAGACTCCCACAAAAGCTCATGCAATAAATTTGTTAGTCTCTAAAAGTGCCACCAGACTCCTTGTTGTGTTGGGCTGGTTTGGGGTTTTTTTTGTTTTTTTGGGTTTTTTTTGCGGTGAACTCTATCATCTTACCCCTTTGGAACTTGCAAGAAGAGAGCTGGCTGTATGCCCCTAACACAATGCTCTGTATCACTATCAGAGTGCCAAAACATCAGCTGGGCTGTTCGAGCCATAGGAGGCAGAAATCCAGTTTCCAGCAACTGTCCAGGCTAGGTAAAAGGTTAAGTTGCCTTGCTGTTCCCAGATTGTTACTTATTGTAGCCCAGCAGCAGCCCTCCCAGCTTGGAACAACGGCACGCAAAGAAAGGGAGTCTGCCTCCAGCAAAGCTGTTGTTGGGACTAGCCAGGGTGTCCTGTCAGCCTTCCTCCCCCTCTCTCTCCAAGCTGCCTTTCAACAACAGCACAGCCCTGGGAAGGACAATGCAAAGCCATGGGTGGCTAATTTGCACAGGAGGGGGCTGGAGCACTCCAACCCAGGAGCTCACTCTCTCCCTCTTTGCCTGCTGAGAAGCCGCGGCTAGCTTTGTGCCTGCTTTTTAAAGGGGATCTCCCCCAAGCTCTCTCTGCCAACCCTCCACCAAGAGCCCCCTTTGCCCCCTAGCTGACCTACAGAACTGCTGCTACTATGCCATACCAGAGACTACTCCCTGAGCATACTCAGGGCAGGACTTAGGAGTTTCAAAAACACTCCCACCTTGTGGGAAGTTCTCTGCCCCCAGGAGCAGAGACGTCCCTAGAGGGATGCCTACTGGTGCAGGGCCCAGGGGAAATTGCCCTCCGCAGGGCCCCCTCCACCCCCCCACACTGGGGGCGGGGGTGAGGAGCAGACCCTTGTGCTGCCACCCCCAAGCGGGGACCAGGCAAGCGGGCAAAAGGGCGGTCCGCCACCACAGCACTGCTGGTCCAACCCTCCCCACAGCCATGCACGCTGCTCTGGGCTCCCCACCAGAGCAGCAGGGAGGAGGTGGGGGGCAGCGATACTGGCTCCGTGCTGCAACCCACCCCCTCACCCCTGCTCCAGCACAGAGCCCAGAGCACCACACATGGCGGGGGGGCAGTGGCGAACTGGCAGCAGCGCTGCAGCAGCAGACCAGCCATTTGCCTGTTCACCCGATCCCCATTATGGGAGTTCGGGGGGGGGGCCCACACAAGGCCCCCAAAAGCATGGGGCCTAGGGCAGCTACCCCTTCTGCCACCCCCTAAGGACAGCCCTGCACAGGAGTGCATGGCAGACAAAGTTCCCTGCATGGAGGAGGGACAGGGGGCTGTGCCCCTACCTTCCCGTGCAGCTTACAGGAAACATTGGTCAAATTCAAGGACTATGGGGCAGATCCAGCCTGCCAAAGGCACTGATCTGGCCTTCAGGACTACTGCCTGGACTATGCCTGGGAGTTCTCAGCAGCAGCAGTGAACAGCAAAGACAAGCTGCCCCTGGCAGAGCAGAGCAGGAGTAGGCATGCTTCTGGCTCACTCACATGATCCAAGTCACAGCACAAAGAAAGCACTCCAGTCAATGCCGGCTCAGCTCTGCTGTCATCTGCCAACCAACCAGAGTCTCAGTCATGCCAGTCTGGGCTGAGATCCCCACATCACACCCCAACCCAACTCTTCACTTTTATTCAATCAGCACACTAATCTGATTGACAGCACATTGCATCAATCACAAATAGGGAAAGAAAAAGTAGCAGGGGCCCAACATGGGAATGAGCCAATCAAAGGCAAGCTGAGACTGAGCCCAACCAAAGGCCAGCATGCTGAATGACTGACAGTGAATGGGCGGGCAGGGGTGGGGGGACAGGAACCCAGCCTGCCTGTGTCTGTGACAGACACACTGCCTGCTGCCACGCAGCAGAGAAAGGGGAAGGGGTATCACAGAGCTACCCAGCAGGAGAGGGTCTGGGAGCCAGCATGTGGAAGGGGAGCCCACAAGGCAGGGAAAAATTGAGGTGTCCAAGCCTGTGGGGTAGAAGAGGGAAATAGGGAGCCCATGCTGCTCTGAATGTGGCAGGGGAAAGGGCTGGCAACTCTGTACAGACACATGGCCCTCCTCAGGTGTTCTGCCCTCCAATGTGGCCCACCACCCTGAATGAATCTGACACCCCTGATTTAAAGTATGGTGTAACCTTTACAAGTGTCAAAATCTGCAATAGGTTCCCTTTTTTCCTAGTTCATGAGCTCTTAAATTAGCTTAGAAAATTCATCATGTACATGTTAAAAAACATTATCTATGATGACAGATTGAAAACCTGGGTGTGGTTAGTCTGGAAAAGAGAATATTGAAAACAAGTGGTGATAATAGCTTTCTAGTACATAAAAGATTGTTACAAAGAGGATACAGGTAAATTGTTCTCATTACCTTCTGAAGATAAGTCAAAGAAATATTGGGCTTAAAATGCAGCAAAAGCTGATTTGGTCCAACAATAGGGAAACTTCCTAAATGTCAGAGCAGTTAAGCACTGGAATAAATTGCCTAGAGAGGTTGTGGAATCTCCATCACTGGAGATTTTTAAGGTCCAATTAGATAAAAACCTGTCAGGAAAGGATCATTCTTCCTGCAGTGTGTGTAGGGGACTGAACTAGATGATCTCTCGAGGTCCCTTCTAGTCTTACAATACTACGGTAAAAAAAGAGCTATATAAAAAGCAAGTTTTCCAGATAAGACAGCCTTAAGGGAATGCATTAAAAGGAAAAAAACCAAGTACTTCTCCCTGGTAGGATTTCTTGTATGACGCATTTTACAACACTTGGGGTGCTACTTGCCATTAAAACCTATGAACGAAACCTATGAACAGCACTTGTCATTGAAACCTATGTCTGTTGCACCATTGCTGGAAACAGGTGGGAAAGCACAGGGAATACAAACAGAAGTAAAGTTGTTATAAAGGTTGTCAAATAATTAAAAACACTCAGGACAGCAAAGTCACCACCAATTTAGACATTAATTATGTCAGGGAGAGGATGGAGAATAAGTAGAGACACCCACATGCTGCTTCTCCAGGATTGCAAGTCAGAGACAGGCAACAGATACCCTTGGTGTTTAACTTGGCGAATACAGGGAATCAGAAGTGAACCTGGGCATGCCATGTAGAACTGGTAAGCACGAGGCAGTAAAAACTCTGACTTAATTTTTTAAGTATACTACAGACTCTGGGGGAAGAAATGGGAGAGATGATAACCTTAGAGAAAAATACCAGTATGGGGGTGGGGGTGGGGGGAGAAACGAGAATGAGAGAGAAGGAAGAGCAGGAACATACACAGAACAGTGATAATATGAACACAAGTGAAGTGAAATAAAACTAGAAAGGATAGAAAAGATGAAAAGCTAAGTAACAGTGCAAACCACATTTTTAGTTTATTAAAAAGAAAGTGACTAACACTGCTACACCTAAATCCAGTACAAAATAATTGGTTTACTACATTACTTTACACTGCACAAGTACAACAAAGTAAATATTTTCACAAACTATCAGGCTGAATCACCAGGGGTAGATGATAGAGAAAAAAAATTGTGTGGGGTTAAGCGCATTAGAAACACTTAACACTTCGTGTGTGTACACGCGCGTGCGTAAGCAAACACCTTAGCATTTGGTACAAATGCTTACAGAAAAAGTGTCACAGCATTTAAATCTATTTCTATGTGAATAAAATTACATTTAAAAACTACATTTAATGCAAAATTAAGGTTATTCACAGGGGACTGGATTAAGAACAACCTGTTACCATCAGCAGAAACCTCAGGTAGTAATGACTGTCACTGACAACCTAGGATAGATTCAGACTGGTAGACTGAAAACAAATGGTTCTAAATGATTAGAAAGACCACCCAATTATGTGATTTAATATATCTATATTATATTTTTAAATATTCAGGTTACCAAAATGTATAAAGGTTCTACACATTACACAGTATACAAAGATTTTTAGAATATTGGTCCTTGTTCTTGTACATAAAAGTACATAAAAGTGCTGTGAGTTTAAGTGTAAATAAAATAAGGAACAAGATTCACATCTACTAAGTACTGACGTGAGTCAACGGATTACTTAGTACTATTACTATATCTCAAGTCAGTGATTCATGTCTTACAGAGCTTGGAACACAATAATAGCAAGATGAAGTTGTTATTTCTGTTTGAATAATTTACATGGCTCAACATTCTTCACTTCATTAAGTTTAAAACAGACCTTTACATGCTACTTCAGTTAACTGTAGTGATATTAAAACAAAAACATCCCATAATACACGTGAAGCCAACTAGTGAGAGCACTTTTTCAAAGACCCTATATTTGTTTTACTGTAATAAAAACCCTCAAGACAAATGAAACTCTCCTCCCATGTTATTCTTATATCAAATTTTTTAAGAGTTAAAGAAAGTTATCTGAAATTTCAGAAAAATGATCAAGTCTTACATTTCCTGCTAGTTTATCTTTCTATTGGCTGACTTTAGTTCAGGTTTTCTTTAAAATCCTAAAACCAAAAGTCATCAATACAAAAAAAAATTATCCTATAAAAATATGCTGCAGACTATTAATCATTTTGTATGCATTTTTCACAAACAATTTCACTCAAAATTTTTGTAAGTAAAGGTATTGGTTACTTTTAAACATTTTTATAGGTTTAGAGAGAGAGACAGAGAATTTTTAAAACTAAAGGTTTGTCTACATGGAGCAGCAAGTAATGCCAAAGCAGTATGACTTGTAAAGCACTCTAATTTGCTATGTTCCAATTGCCCCATGCAGACTCTGATTTAGGACTTTAAACTTAAGGGTATCTAGCTCATATTCAGTCAATAGTAAATTACTTTTCTCAGATGAAGCACATACAACCTTTTTAACTCTTATGCTTTGTTTTTACAACACAGATTACTCAAACAATATATTCAGCAGAGAAGGGTTTACATGTTCCAAGCACCTGTCAAGTGTTCTCTGCTGTCTATACGTCAACAGCATATGCCATTGAAGATATCCCTTCTGAAAGCAAGCACTCTTAAGGAGACAGCTGGATGCAGTTTATAAGAAAAGTCTTTTAAAAAAAAAAAAACTGCCATAAGTAAGGATTGGGCATTTGACCACTCCAAAAATATTTGGCTAACAGACAGGTCATATATTGTCAAGTGTTAAAAATGATCAAACATTTTAGAGCATTGATTTCTTACAGGCGTCTCAAACACATGATCCTTAAAGCTATTTCCTGCGGCCCGCAACAATATTACTGTTACGGATATTTGCTATATTATTGTATGGAAAGGTTTCAATGGTGCGGCCCTCGGGCTAACGTACTAGTATTCATGTGGCCCTGTCCTCCTTCGGCCCTCATGGTGATTTGAGTTTGAGACCCCTGATTATTAGAACAGTAACAAAAGAGTGAGACTTTCTGGTCTCCAATAGGCTTAACCTTGGCCACTTGTACCCAATTACAAAAAAACATTTTCACTCAGAAAAATGTGTAAATTAAATGAAATTCTTTAAAAATTCAGCAATGGATCATCATGCAAACTAAAAACAGACCACTACTTACATCCAGGCATTTTTGCTGGAATATTGGACTGTGGACAAATAAAGGGGTCACTAACGTGACATCTGATATTAACCGACCAGGTTGCCTAACCTACCATAAATGACCTTGCTTCACCAAATGCCGGTGAAAACAAGCTCTTCAAACTCTCCAACCTCCAAAGTACCCTTGGTTCAGTTTAATGTGACTTCAATCCCCTCAATAGTAAGAGACCCAACACTTTTACCATCCTTGATGTCACTGCTATGCTTAACAGTGTAGTTTTAATAGACTTTGCAGTCAGTAACCACCCCTACCCCCCCCCCACTGATGACAGGTACACTACAGACACTAGATCAGTAACTAGTACACAAAGTTCAACTCTCTGGCTACTTTATTAATTCTACCCTTTTAAAGGGCGGTTAAGAATTCATTTCTTCTGTGCTATATCCAGTGATGAAGCCCTCAACCACAACATTTTATGCCTTTTCCATAAACCTATATTGATTGGCATTAATTATATTACCCCTCCTTAATGTTATTTATATTATTCCAATTAAATTCTTCCCCCCAACTGTTTTGGCTCATAATTGTTCTCAAATTTGTTAAACAGGCCCTTTAAAAGCTCCAAGTATACCTATTACTTGTTTGGCTTTTACTCTGTTGGCACACCATAAATTTGACCAAGTCATAACCACTCATAACTAACCTACCATTAACTTCAATTGTAATCAGTTCCTTATTTGTCAAGACAGTCTCATACAGAATTCCTCTGTACCAGCTGCAACATTTTTTTTTTGAGTTAGGAAATTGTCACCTGTTCAGATATTCCAAGGATGTTTTAAAATTGGCAGTGTGAGACCACCAGCATATGTCAATGAAATTCAAATACCCCATGATTACACAGTTTTTTCCCCTGTACACATTTTAGCAGCAGTTCTCAACCACTGCTCCATGACACATTACTGTGTTGTCACACAGTGATTACTGTGTAGTACCAAGCTGGAGAAATGGCTGGACTCAGCCTGCAGGGGTGGCGCTGGTATTTCCTGTAGGGTTATGATACGCCCCCAAGCATGTCACAACCTGCAAAAGGTTGAGAACCACTTCATTACAGATAGCTACATAAGGAAGGAGTTAGCAATCCTAATATTTGATGGTCTGTTGCAGACACCAATTAATACCGTCATCTTGTGCCTTCTGTTATAACACTGATCTACAAACATTCAAGTAAGGATAACAAACAAGTAGTCCTGTGGCACTTAAAAGACTAACAAACAGATTTATTGCATGAGCTTTCGTGGGAGAAAATCCCACTTCGGGATTTTCTCCCATGAAAGCTCATGCAATAAATCTGTTTGTTAGTCTTTTACATGCCACAGGACTACATGTTTGTTTTACTGAACTAGACTAACAGCTGCCCCTCTGGATTACGTAATAACGTAAAACATGAAACACAAACGGAAAGTTACTGGTCTCACCTTTTAGTACAGTAAACATTATTTTATGTGCATTTTAAAGACACAGTAGCAATATCAGCAAATACATAGCAACCATGCCATGGGAACTGACTATTACCTTAAGTGTCATTTTTTGTTGGTCTTTTCTCCTCGCCTGTATATTTTTCTACATTTTACAGCGTATGTACTGTGGAACTAGGCTCTGCTTCTGAACTGTTAGGATCATTATGGAACTGATGTCACAGTTTGGTAGAATTAACTTCCAAAATTCAAACAACAAAATGTTGATCACTGTGATTTTTGGCAACTACTCTTATGCACCCATCATGAGCTGAAGATGAAGAGACTGAAAAGAAGGAGTAATGCCTGAAATTATTACATAAAAATAAGGAGAGACACCATGAAATGTAAACTGTCCAATATAGAGCTGAGGCCTGCAAACACCACTGAAGCAATGCTGAACCATTTGAAACTGAAAACATCCCTCTCTTTATTGTGAAAAGGGTTGGGATGGAGTGTGAGGACGAGGGAATAATCAAACAACACTGACAGTGTTTGTTTCTGTCACTTCAAGAAAATGCAAATACAATGTGCCAAAAAACTAACAGTTGTTGTGCACCATGATCACTGCAGATATACTGCTTATAAGTATCATTGATGTTACACGTTTTCATGTACTGATGATTTTAGTCAAACCTGAATATCGTGTGCCTGTGACAAAGACTGTAAACTCACTAGATGAGCACTATGAAGACTGTGTTAATTCTCTCCAGGAAAAAAAAAAAAAAAAAAACTGGAAAATACCATTAAAGTAACTTTCCCTATCAAACTGCTGAACAGCATTAACTATAGAAAGCTACACAATTGTCACCTGCCATTATACTGAAAATTGAAAGCTTCAATCCGGAGTTCTGGTACAGCAGAACGTACAGCAGAAAACCTTGCTGAAAAATTAGATGCTCCAGTAGAAAGATGGTGTGGTGTGCATACATACTAACACAAGCAACATTGTGCTCACCAACACAACAAAGTATGTTATTTGGGAATCTGTTAATGGTTTTGCCTGTAGTTTACATCTAGCCATAAATGATGGGTTTTCTTCAAATAGTGTGGATTTTACTGCTGCAGCTGCAAGTAAAAATAAATCTGTTAGTCTTAAAGTGCCACACAAGTGCTTGTTGTTTTTTTAGCTGCAAGTAAACCAGTCACATATTTTCACCACTGCACGGTGGCTGCAAGAGCACTTGAAAGAAAACAAACAGTTTCAGGCTAAGCAATACCATCTAACCCAGTTGGGTAAATCTCATTGGAATTTGGTGTGTGTGTTCAAAAGATGCAGTTAGCAAAAGTGGGCCGTAACAGTTCTGCTTTCGGATAGCTCTAATAAAATAATCTGATGACTGAACATTTCAGTTGCAAGACATTGGCAATTATTAGAGGATATCTTTCCACTACTTTCCAATTTATAAGATGCTACAACTATTGTCTACTGAATAGTTTGAATTTCAAATATTTATCCAATCTGCAAGTCTTTTTTTCCAAGCTCACCTCAAATGCGAAGCTTCTATCAAAAATGGAAGTCACTGATTCCAAGGCTGCAATTGGTTGCTCTCTGCAGCATCCCATGAAACCCAACAATCCTGCCGTAACTGCCAAATGTGAAGTTACTGCCTTCTTGTTAGATCCACTCCACAAACATGAGGTTTCTTTCGGCTGTCCTATAAATCACTGCTAAATCAGAGCTTCTGCAACTTGCATCGATATTAGAAATAAAAGAACCTCTAAGTGCTACGGCTAAACAAAGACACGGTGAACAACATGAGCAGAAGACAGAGCCAGCACCAAAAAAATAGTGTGCAAACTGAACAGAGTGAAATAGTAATGCTTTTAGGTGAAGATTATACTGAAAAGGAGAATGAGAATGAGAATGCAATGGGAACTGAACTGGAAAACTACTTCAAAGAACCTTATCCTTCACAGGAATCCAGTCACTGGACTTGCAGAGGTCAGTACATAGCATTTTTGCAAAACATGGAAGCCTTACAGAGTTACCTATGCACTCCAGAATCATCTGTGCCTGAAGAACATGCGTTTTCTGACACTGGACTTACTGTTAACCATCTGTACACCAGAGCACATAAAAATTAATTTTCCTTAAGAAAAGTCAGCAGTGGAGTTCCAATGCAACATTTTTTAAACTTGATTCACGAGAACTGGACAAACTTTTTTTGTAATCAAACTTTCTATTTTTGGATGGCTCAGGGATATTACATAAAAAGTTAAACAAAAGAGCCAGTGATTTAGCTTTTGCAAACACTTTTTTGAAAAGCAAATAGTAATATCTGAGGATATTATGGAAGAAGTTACTACAGTGAGTTGTTCCTACAGATTTATCCATTTTTCCCCCCAATTTCAGAAAGTATACTTTAAAACTATTTATGCTAAAAGGAATTTATCAGTATTTTTGAGTCACTGAAAAATACCATGTACATCAGATTGTGTTTTTGTTTTTATTAAAGACACCTGACATACAAATATACACGGGCATGGGGTAAATTGTTAGGTTATTTTTAAACAACATTTTACTTCCTTACATTCAAGATCATTTTCTTCTGAGTCATTAATGACTTGGAAATATATAATGCCATTTTTGACTGAGTACACCTCCCCTCTCCCATTTTGCCCAGGCCATCTTTCCTAAATAGGTAATCACCATTCACTTTAACATTTCATTTATGCAAAATATTCCATAAGGTTTCAGAACCATCCACTCCATCAGATTTATGTAAATCAATAAGCAAGCACCAACCCCCATTTGCTATCCAGGCTTCTCGCCTTTATATAAGGCAATTAAATAATTTATTCCTAATTTTTATTTTCCTTTTGCTTCCTTGATTAATTTTATTCTACATATCTTGAATTTGTGCTATATTAGTGGTCCTATCATCCTCTTCACCCTCCTTTTATGCTATTAACACTCTTCTTACTACTCTAGATAGCCTCTCCCAAAGGAGACTTGTTCCTCTTCTAAGGCACAGGCAATCCACTCAAAACCAAAAAACTTAACTTACTGCACTTACCTAGCCATCAGCTTACTTATAGGATCTTCTGTCTTGTTCTTCTTGGCTTATAAAAAAGACAGGAAATATCTGAGAAGACAGAATCATGCTGCAGAAGAACCACCAGACTGAGTTCCTTGAAATTACCTATTATGATAGTCCACAATGGAAAGTTGTTCATACCAATTTGAAAAAACAACAAGGAGTTGCGTGGCACTTTAAGACTAACAGATTTTTAAAAAAAAAAAAAATCTGTTAGTCTTAAAGTGCCACACAACTCCTTGTTGTTTTTTCACTGGACTAGACTAACACAGCTATCCCTTTTAAAATTGACAACATACCAATACGAACCATCAACAATGGCTCCTTGCCAGTCTTCTCGGGAAGCCTATCAAATCTAAGAGTGAAATCAATTCTCTCGGCTCCAGGAAGATAGCCCACTGGCCTGTTACATGCCTATTCCTTGCAGGAAGTTCTTTTGATTCATCTAAATAATGAATCCTCTCATCTGCAAGGATTATCTGTCCTTTTTGAATGACTGGAAATCTCTGTGAGCAAAGTCCATTTTCTTACAGATTTGGCTGACTTGCCATCCAAAAGGTACATAGCTCTCCAAAAACATACATCTTCCAGTTTCCACACTGGGGTCCTAGCATCAAAAGGGAGTTTCTAAATGTATGGAATAATTTATAGTTTTCTACTCTCTAGTGGCCACAGCCTGCCTACTCTCACTTATCTCCAGGTGTGTAGGATGTCTCCATAACCTCTTACCTCTGGTACTTATGAAAATGGCCATAACTCCTCTGTCATTAATCTCTGACTATCTGGTGACCAGCTCCTTTCTTCAGTCTCCCAGATTCTCAAAGATTTCTCCTAAACCTGTCTGGTAAGCCTCTATGGTTCTCAGAAGCATCTCCACTCACCCTCCAATCCAATCTCTTTTCTTCTATCACACAACCACCAACTTACACTTCATGCACAGGAAGTCCCTTCCGGCTCTAAGCAAACAAGAAAATATTGCATGCACTGCAGGTAACCATTACTGTCCCACTGCTGACTTCCTTGACACCAAGATGAACCTTGAAAGCAACACTCTCACTTCCTCTCTTAACATCCTCCAAAGTTTCCTATTACCTGCTTCTGTTCACAGCTCTCCAGTTTGCCTGCTAAATGATTTTTTCATACTTATTCTTCTGTTCAAGCTCTCACCACCAGCAATGAACCACTTAGAGGCTTCAAACACTGCAGGGATGACCAAGCTCCAAGAGTCAGAGCCACATGGCCCCTAACAAGGAACCAGCCAGTTTTGTCTTGGGATCCTACAGTCTAGCTACAGTCTGCAGACAGAAAACAGCCAAACAACTCAATGGAGCATACCAGGGCTTGACAGAACCCAGGTTGCCACAGCAACTTAAAGTTGCAGACTGATACCTAGGAGCTAACTGTGGGTTTGGGGTCTTTTTTTAAATATTTATTTAGGAGCCAGCTTTTTTACTTTTAGTTACTAGAGGGTGCACTGCTACATTTTCGTTGCAGAGGTAGGCAGCCTACAGAAGATACAGCAGAGGAGCACGCTCTGGTGACAAAATAACACTGCTAGCTCTTTTAGGGATTCAGCAGCATTTGGGGGAAGGGGTTAAGAAGTGAAAAATACTGTTTTGAAGCTGGGCACCCAGCTGAGCAACAATTTTGTCGACCTCTGGAGCAAGCAAGCCACCTACCACATTCCTCTACTTTCAAGTGGAGTCTACAGTTGTGCCTTCCAAAATTTGTTAGCTTGCCATCAACAAAGGGAGCAAACTGACCATATTACAATTAAATACAATGTACAATAAGCAGTTCACAACTGTCTTGTTCATTTAGATTACATGGAGATTGACCCTTGAAAGTACTGAGATAACATAGTTAATTCACACCGTAATATGTTTGGCCACAAGTTCAGGTGGTATCCGGTAATTCTCTCAAGCTCTTGGATATTTAACTAATTTCATTCAATGAGCGTAGTGATAGCCGTAGTGCTCATTAAAAGAGCACCAGAAAAAAAGTGTGTTCATTTAAAATAGAACCATGCTGCCACCACACTTTTGAAGAAAAACTAAGCAGAAACTGTTTGTCACTCATTTCAAATATCTACCCATCTCAAAACTGGTGTATAACTGATCTTTCCCTCCAGAATTATTTTAAAAATAATACATCTAAAAAATTACTTGATAAAATGTCAGACAGTGAGCCTTAAACTTGATAATCTCAGGGACTATTTCTACTCTATGTACATCTTTATGTACAAATGGCAAAGTTTAAAGAAGCTCTGTTAAAGCACTTTCTAGAAGCCACTTTTTAACTGTATTATAGGGAAGGCTGTTAGCACCCTCTTCTATGGCTGCCTGATACTTTCCACTGGAAGAATCTGTTTCAGTGGCCTGTAACTATGCCACCCAACTGTCTGGACTGAAATTTTCAATGACTGGCATATGTCTCAGTGAATTTTCTTGGAAAATGTCAGTTGTAATGATTCTACTATTTCTGAGAACGAGGCTATGGAAAGAGGCATTTAACTCACATTAAATACTGGTGAGTTTTTCTTTGCACCCCCACTCTTTATAGGGCAGAAACTTGAAATCTGGCAAGAAATTCTCTCTGTAAGAATCCACACAAATTCGGCCAAGATATATCTTTGAAAAAGCTCAGTGCACACATACTCCCAAATGATTTTAACTGCCAAAATCTCCAAAGATTCCATCCATACTCAAGCATCTCACAACAAGGGTTGACCAGACTCCACATGAATCATCTGAACAGAGCAACTGAGCACATTCCAACAGCTCAAGTCTGCCAGGGTGAAACAAAGGTCACCCACCTTATGTGATAACCGAAGTTCTCCAAGATGTGTCCCCCCGTGGGTGCTGGAGTGTCCATGCAACACAGATCAGAGAACTTTCTAGCAGTGCTCGTCTGGGTTACACAAGCAACAAAAAACTGTCTTGCATTGCCTTTGGTGGACTCTCAGCTAGTGCATGACTCAACCCCCCCCCTTCCCCCGTTCCTTCTTGATCAGGGACCAAAGGGAAATTACTCAGAAGTAAAGGGAAGGGGAGTGGGGGGGGGGTGGAGCACTTATGGGGACACACATAGCAAAGAACTCATTACCACAAAAGTAGGTAACCCTTCTTTCCCCTTCAAATAGCGTTCCCATGGCAGCTCCACCTTGGGTGACTCTAAAGGCGTATCCTTAACCGGACAGAACTTCCGAGTGATTTATTTGTATGGAAGAGAGGACTGACAGTCCTACAGCAGCATCAGATTTTGACACCTGATCGAAAGCATAGTGTCTTGTAAAGGTATGAATCGATGACCACGTGGTGGCTTTGCAAATAGCAAAAATTGAACCACTGTGAAGGAAAGCAACAGAGACAGAAATTGTTCTTGTGGAATGGGATCGTATATGCTCTCATGGAGACACGTTCGATATGATGTAAAAGATGTGGATACCATAGGAGATCCACTTCGAGAGTCTCTGGAAATCAGGTTTCCCGTATTTTTCTCTGCCGTGGAATATAATCTCTTTCTTAATCAAAATTGTTTTGTTCTTTCTATACAGAAGGCCACAGGCTGTTGAACATCAAACGTGTGGAGGATACAATCCCACAGATTGTTATGTGGTTTCGGCATGAAGATAGGTAAGCATATAAGTTAATTAAGGTGAAAGCTGGGCATTATCTTGGGTAAGAATTTCGGATGAGGTTTTAAAGTGACTTTGTCCCTGCAGGACTCTGAATGGTAGAGAAGACACAAGGGCTGCAAGTTCACCTTCATTGAGAAAAGGATAAGAAAACATTACACCAGGGGTTTGAAGGGCGATTTAGTGACAGTCATGAGTACCAGATTTAGGTCCCAGATGAGAGTGGGTAGACAAATTTCAGGAAACATGTTTTGAATCCTGTAAGAAATCTCTTGATCATTGGATGCGAGAACAGAGATGCATTCTGCGGGAGTTTTTAGAAGTCAGTAATACCTGCAATGTGTACATAGATCATGTTAATCAATCTGGGTGTTTTTAAACGTACGGGGTACTCGAGAATCTTCGGGCTGGAAGCTGATTCCGGGTGAATGCTATTTTAGGAGCACCAGTGGGAGAATCTTGTACATTTTTGAAGGCACGTCTTTGAGTAGAAAGTTTACAACTGTTTAGGAGTACGTGTTGAAATTCTTTAGAGCACTGAAGCCCCTTCTCGTTGAGCCAGCTAGAAACCAGGCTGTCAGATGAAACCATCTGGGAACTGGGTGAGTCATAAGCCCATTTTTTTGTTTGAGGAGATCCTCCAGAAGTAGTAGGGTAAGCAGCGTTCTGATCAACATTTCCATCAGGAAAGTGTACCAAGGCTGCCTCGGCCACACTGATGCTAACATTATGACCACTGAAGATTCTTGATAGATTTCTAAGAGAACACGGTGAAACATGTAATGGGAGTGACGGCACAAAATAGTTCATCAGTCCATGGGTGGAGGAACATGCTCCCCAAAGATTGGTTGCCAGCGCCTGTCCAAGAGCCATATTTCGGGCATTTGCAGTTGCCTTATGTGACAAAAAGATCTGTAGACGGATGCCCCCACTGGTGGAAACTAATGTGTAGAAGATCTAACTGTATTTCCCATTCTTTATTCTGCATGAAGGATCTGCTTAGGGAGTTGGCAATAGTATTTTCTGCACCTGGGGAGGTATGAGGCAGAGATTCAGGTGTCATTTAGACACCAATTCCGGAGTCTTATGGCCTCAAAACATGCTGGTTTTGAACAGTCTCCCCCTTGCCTGTTATATAAAAAATTCCTCTCTCACCCCCTATGGGTGGTATGTGTCATCCTCAACCTCGGGTCCTCTACCAGAGGCCTGGGAGTTTGAGGGTTCTGCGCAGTATCTTAGCTGTTCCTAGCACTGCACTCTTCTGGACAGAGAGCTCTGATGTTGTTCCTGGGATCTGTTGGAGCCACTCCCCCAGCTTAGGAGTCACAGCCCCGAGTGCTCCTACCACCACCGGGACCACTTTGGCCTTTACTTTCCACATCCGTTCTAGTTCCTCTTTCAGGCCCTGGTACTTCTCCAGCTTCTTATACTCCTTCTTCCTGATGTTGCTGTCACTTGGCACTGCTACATCTATCACCACCGCTGTCTTCTGGTCCTTGTCTATTACCACGATGGCTGGTTGATTGGCCAGTACCTGCCTGTCTGTCTGGATCTGGAAGTCCCACTGAATCTTAGCCCTGTTATTCTCCACGACCTTCTGTGGAATCTCCCATCTGGTCCTGGGAGTGTCTAGCCCATACACTGTGAAGATGTTCCTGTACACAATGCCAGCTACTTGGTTGTGCCGTTCAGTGTATGCTGTTCCTGCCTGCATCTTACATCCTGCTACTATGTGTTGGACTGTCTCTGAGGCCTCTCTGCACAGTCTGCACCTTGGGTCCTGTCTAGCATGGTAGACCCCTGCTTCAATGGATCTGGTGCTCAGTGCCTGTTCCTGTGCTGCTATGATCAGTGCCTCAGTGCTGTCTTTTAGTCCAGCCTTTTCCGGCCACTGGTAGGATTTCCCAGTGTCAGCCACCTCAGCTATCTGTCGATGTCCCTGCATGGAATGTACCTTGTCTTGCCATGGCACTTCTTCTGCTTGATCTTCCTCCCATGTCTGCTGCTCCCTCAGGCATTCTCTCAGCAGCTCAACTTTGGGTGCCATCTTTCTGATGTACTCCTGGATGCTCTGGGTTTCATCCAGGACAGTGGCTTTGACACTCACCAAACCCCGACCGCCTTCTTTCCGGCTGGCGTACAGTCTCTGGGTGTTGGACTTGGGGTGGAAACCTCCGTACATTGTGAGGAGCTACCGGATCTTCACATCGGCAGCCTCCATGTCCTCCTTTGGCCAGCTCACTATACCAGAAGGGTATCTGATGACTGGCAGGGCGTACCTGTTGATGGCGTGGATCTTGTTCTTCCCATTGAGCTGGCTCTTCAGGACCTGTCTTATCCTCTGGTGGTACTTGGATGTTGCTGTCTTCCTTGCCTCCTCATTGTGGTTCCCATGTGACTGTGGGATGCCAAGGTACTTGTAGCTGGTCTGTATGTCTGCTATGTGGCCTGCTGGTAGTTCCACCCCATCAGTCTTGACTACCTTTCCTCTCTACCACCATCCGGCCACATTTCTCCAGTCCAAATGACATCCCAGTATCCTCACTGTAGATCCGTGTCAGGTGGATTAGCGAGTCGATGTCTCGTTCATTCTTAGCATACAGCTTGATGTCATCCATGTAGAGGAGGTGGCTGATGGTAGTGCCACTCTTGAACTTGTATCCATATCCAGTCCTTGTGATAATCTGGCTGAGTGGGTTCAAGCCAATGCAGAGCAGCAGCGGGGACAGCGCATCACCTTGGTATATGCCGCACTTGATGGCCACTTGTGCAAGCTGTCTTGAGTTGACTTCCAGTGTTGTCTTCCACAGTCCCATTGAGTTCTTGAGGAAGGTCCTTAGTGTCCTGTTGACTTTGTATAGCGCCAGACATTCACAGATCCATGTGTGCGGCATTGAGTCGTAGGCTTTCCTGTAGTCAATCCAGGCTGTGCACAGATTGGTCTGTCTAGACCTTGAGTCTTGGGCGATTGCTCTATCTAGGAGCAGCTGGTGTTTTGAGCCTCTGGTGTTGTTCCCAATGCCCTTCTGAGCTGTGCTCATGTACTGGCCCATGTGGTCCTGTAGCTTGGCGGCTAAGATGCCTGGCAGCACTTTCCATGTTGAATCGATTGGCGACATCAAGAAAGGGGTATGTGAACCAATCAAGGTAAATTTGGATCCTAAAGGGGGCCAAGTCAGTAGGTCCAAGTAAAGTATAAGAACAAGGGCCTCGGAGCCCAAACTTCATGCAGCTAAGAAGGTGATGGCAAGTCCTGCTGTCAGTTGAGCTTTTCCATTGTTTTGAGAGCACCAATCCTGCCAATAAATCTGTTGATATGGGTTGTTTGCCATAGAGCCACACTGCAATAAAGCCTGGCCTGGCACCTTTATTTCTACAAAGATCCGTGGTCGTGTTGGTTTCCTTGATTACGCTGCCTCAGTTTAGCTCTTGCATACAGGGTATGCCTAGGCTCCAAATAACTGAGCTAACAGAGTCCTCACTTGAGATTTGAGCCAAAGGTAACCCAGAGTGTTAACCAAAGTAACACCTCAGCTTAGGATCACCAGGCTAACTCAGTTCCTGCTTAAGATCCAAGCCAGGCTCTAGACCACTCAGCTAACGGAGTGCCCACTAAAGATCTGAGCCAGGGGGTAATCCTGAGGGGGAATGCCTTCAGAAATTCATTCATGCAGCCAAACCGATATCAGTGATAACACATCTTGCCTGACTGCACTCCACCCAGCATACCGCAACAGCAAGTAATTTTTATTTGCGCCATCAAGATTGGAAGTTTCATAGTGTTATGGGAAAGAGTTCAAAATTTATAGTTTTGTTAAAAAGAAAAAAAGTCAGACCAAAGAATATTTTGAGTTGTTTACCAAGGGAAATTACGAAGAGAGTAAGAAACCATTTTATGGTTTAAAACAATTGAAAAAAAATATGGGACATACACAAAACCAACCTGTAAAAAATTCATGAAGGAGTTATTTAGTACCAAGTCGGCCAGAGAGACAGAGATGAATTTTTTTTATGGAAAAAACACGTTTTTTTTTTGGTGATGCAAATACAGCCATGATAAATACCTATCTGCAATAACCATCACGTATAGCATTCAATTTTCCTTCTTGGTCCTTGGAAGACAAGATTAATTTTTTTTTTTTTTAATTTATTTCAATCCATAAGGATAAAGTGGTTACTCATCGGGTGCAATTGCTTGGCTTCTTTGAGATGTGGTCCCTGGGGGCGCTCTACTTGTGGTGACGTGATCCGCGGCACCCTGCATCGGAGATTTTCTTAGCTGTAGCTATACTGGAGGCCACGCATGTGCCACAAGGGTGACGACCACTGGCACGCTTCGTTGGCGTGTGCGCAGCCAGAGCCCTCCATTTCTTCTCTACCATGAAGATGGCCTGTAAAAAGAACTTCGAAGCAGAGAGGAGTAGGGTGGGTCATGGAGCACCCCCAGGGACCACATCTTGAAGAAGCCAAGTTACTGCTACAGGTGAGTAACCCCTTCTTCAAATGGCCCCTGTGGGTGCTCCACTTGTTGGGATTTAACAGCAATTTTTAACGAAGGAGGAAGAGGGACTTCAAACATCTTAATTCTCATCTATTAAAGGGTAACACCATAGAACCCAGGACAGAGTCCATTCTGGAGAAGCAATCTAAGGCATAATGTTTGAGCAATGTGTCTGGAGAAGCCCAAGCTCTGGCCTTACAAAAGTCAATGAGGGGAACACCAACTGCAAACACTACCGAAACAGAAACAGATCTGGTAGAATGTGCAGTGGTATTTGTAAGTGGGTCAAGGCCCTTTTGCTGATAACAGAATTCTATGCACAAAGACAGCCACTTAGAAATTCTTTGAGAAGAAATGCTGTTTCCACTACACCAGGGAGAGACAGAAACAATGTCAGATATTCTGAAATGTTTTGTTCGTTGCATGTAAAACCCGAGAGTGTGTCAGACATCGAGCATATGAAGGAGCCTTTGCTCGCTGGAGCTGTGTGGTTTAGGTCAAAAGACCAATAAGTGAACTACTTTGTTGACATGGAAGGTCAATATGATCTTAGGTAGGAACTTAAAGTGAGGTCAGAGATTCACTTTGTGTCAGTGAAAAACTGTGTAAGGTAGGTCAGACATTAAAGCATGAGTTCACTGACTCTCCTTGCTGAAGTAATGGCTGTTAAAATGCCCTTTTCATAGACAAGTATAAGAATGAACAAGGCACCAGTGGTTCAAATGGCTGTCTTATAAGTTCCTTCAACATAAGTGCTAGGTCCCACTGAGGAACAGGATGATGTAACGGTGGGTATGTTTTATTGAGACCTATGAAGACTCATTTAGTGAAAGGGTGAGAGAAGATGTTTTTGTTGTCTTGTTTATCATGGAAAGAAGAGACTCCTGCCAGGTAGACTTCAACTGAACTGACGGACAAGCTTTACTTCTTCAAATTTCATGGGTATTCCAGAATTACCAGAATGGGGCAAGATGTGGAGTCTACTGACCTGTGCCACACCAGTGAAGAAATCTTTTCCATTTATGGAGACAAAGTTTGTCTCACAGAACTTTTCCTACTGTTCATCAATATATGTTTAACTTCCTTAGAATAGTGGTTCCCAACCTTTTCTCTGCTGTGGCACACCTTGATAACTTCAAATTTTTCGAGGCACACCACCATTAAAAAACTCATGAATATTCAAATTAACTACCTCATGAATATTCATGAACCATGGCACACTGGTATGTCAGTAGTAGGGGTAGCATAGCAGGCACGGCAAGAGAGGGGAGGTCAGGAGTCATGTGCAGTGGCAGGAGTGAGTGTTGGATGCAGGGCAAAGGTGGCAAAAAAAGAGGACAAGGGCAGCCATATGGGGCACAGCACAAGGGTGCAAGAGAGGAGAGGGGAAGGGAGAACAGCCTTTTTGGTAACAAGGCACACTTCAGTGAGACAAAAAATTCCAAAGCACACCCACTTTTTTCAGCTGAATTGGGTCGGTCAAAAAAAGCTAACTTGCCTCTCATTTTCCACAGCAGCCCATTTTACAATTTTTAAAAAATTGTCCTAAATTGCTTCTAGCCAGTTCAAATATGCCCCTTTGTTTGTTTTACTTAACTGGTCCCTGTTACTAGTTTTATTCATGGTATTCTTTATTTTCCTTCATTTTTAGTGTTTGCTCTATTTTTCTTTTCCCCCCTAATTTAGCCCTTTTGTAGGGAGCAACAGGCCAAAAATCAAAGCACCCAATACAGAGCTCGAACACATGAGTGACCCTGGCCATGTCTTACACTCCCCTGCTTTTATCCCCCCCCCAAAGCGTCTGATGAACTGGGATTTTTTCCACCACAAAAGCTCATGCGATAAATGAAGTTGTTAATCTTTAAGTGCCACTGGACTCCTTGGTTCTTTTGCCATAGCCCAGGACAAGTTTGAATTGCAATCTCAGGATGTGTGTGGCTGCAACTTGGGTATCTCATTAGGTCTCAGGAGTCAGACAGGTCAGAGGTGTACAATACTTACCACACAGACAGCAAGGAAGCCAGGGCAGTTAGCCAAACAACCTCATTACACAGGCAGCTCAGCGTTAGGAGCAGGGGCAAGAAGAGACCAACAGCGGGAACTCAAAGCCAGGGAGCCTGCCTGAGTTTGGAGGCTAAATGGCACCAGCCCCAGCAAGTGGGGACACGCTCTGCATGCACCTCTCTGGCCAATAGGGGTGGGATCTCCCCAGGCCAAGTGCTGTGAAAGGAAGGAAGGGATGGGAGAGGAGGAGAGGGATGGTCAGGCTTGCTCCCAGTCACTGCAGCTCCCCGAGCTGGCAGGGGAATGCACTGGACTCAGCATGCTTGTACCTCCATCTGTTTTTAGACTGTTGCCCCGGTGTACAGCAAAAAGCTGGACAAAACCGGGTTTTTTGTTGTTTTGGTTTTTTTTTTAATGCCTGGAGGATGGAGGACATATCCTCCTTTTGCTGGATGTCTGGTAACCCTACCCATGCACAGGATTACCAGATGTCAGGCAAAATAAGGACATGTCCTCCCTTTTCCCTTCACATCCTCCGTCTGGCAGGCATAGCAGAAGTACAAGATTTCGTCCAGCTTTTTACTCACAGGGGTTAAAGAATGCTAGAATGCCCTGGAACACCTTATCTTTAGGGGGAAACGTTCCAGGGCCCCCTAAAAACAGAAAAATATTACATTAATGCTACATTTTCTCCATGTGTCCTCCAACATCGTCCTTTTCGTACTTTACTGTCCTCCTTTCCATGCTTTCATCTGGTTACCATACACCCTGCAGCCTCCAGCCATGGCAGGGGAAGGATCCCCCCCTTGCCATAGCCAGAACTAGCAGGGGGGATCGCTTCCCCGCAGTGGCTGGAGACTGTAGGGGGAGATTGCTTCTGTGATGGCTTCCCACAGCGCCCATTGCAGTTGGCTCCAGGGGCAAAGCCCCGTTCACAGCCTGTAGTTATAGCCCTGGATTAGCAGCGCTTACAGCCAGCAAAGCCACCCCTTTAATAACACGGCGGCTGTGGAGGCTTTTATGGCTCCCACTCAAACTCTGCTCTCCTCTCGCGACACACTGAAGCACTTGCCGTGGCACACCAGTTGGGAACTATTGCCTTAGAACCTAACATCTCTTTCCTCAAGAGCCATCTATTAACCAGGCTGTCAGGTGCAGTCTCCAGAGATGTTGGTGAAAAATTCTGTATCATTGATAGAGGAGATTGGGCTGGACCAATAATGTTGTGGCAGGACACATGGATAGATAGAGAAGATCTGAAAACAAAGCCTGTCAAGGCCAAGCTGGAGCAATCAGGATTATTGAAGTCTTCTCCTGTATTATTTTGCGGACTACCCTGTGCAGAAGAGGAATTGGTGGAAATGCATAATAAAGGTTCCTGCTCCAAGTTAACTGGAATGCGTCACCCAATGAGCGGTTGCCTCTCTCTGCCCCGGAACAATACAAGTGGCATTTTCAGTTCCTCTTTGTGGCAAATAGATCTATCTTTGGCACACCCAAGGGAGGGAATATTCTTTTTAGCACTAAAGAGTTCAATTACTACTCGTGGTTGGTGGGAAAAACTCTGCTGAGGCCATCTGCTATTGCATTCTGTACTCCCAGTAGACAGACTGCTGAAATCATAATATTATGGGATAAACACCAGTGCCATAGGTTGGTAGCTTCCATACAAAGGGAGCAGGATCTCCCATGGCCCTAGCTGTTTATGTAATACATACAGGCCACAATGTTCATGAAAATCTTTATGGGTTTATTCTTTACGTAAGATAGAAACCTGCAGGCATTATGGACTGCACGCAACTCTAAAATGTTTACGTGCAGCAGTGTCTTGTAATAGGACCACTGGCCCCGGGTGGTAAAATGTTCCATGTGTGCCCCCCAACCCAGCAGTGAAGCATTGGTAGTTACTGTTATTGACGGATCTGGAAGATTGAAGTCTACACCCCTTAGAAGATTGTAATTTAACGTCCACCGGTGTAGAAAGGTGGGGGGGTTTTTGTTTTTGGTTGTTGTTTTTTTTTTTTTAAACCTTTAAGGGAATTGAAACTAGTTTTAGAAGACAGTGCCTGTTTGGTTTGTAAACAAACATCAGCAAACCACAGGTGAAGAGGTCGCATGTGGAGACAAGCCTAAGGTACAACGAAGGTTGAAGCTACCATGTGTCCTAACAGTTGAAGAATGGTGTGTACTTGGATTAGAGTTTTGGAGAGAACATTCTTGATTAAATCTCGAATGGTTGTGACTTTCTCCAATAGAGAAAGTGCTTTTGCTTGGATGGCATCTAAGTGAGCTCCCAAGAACTGGGACCTGTTGAGCTGGTTCAAAAAATGGACTTTTCTACATTTATACAAAGTCTGAGTGATTGAAATGTTTTGATAATGAGCATAGTCATACGTCTTGATTGGGACAACGTGGTTGCTCTTATGAGATCATCATCTAAATAGGGATAAACAATGACCCCCTGTTCTTGTAAATAGGCAGTGACAACTGAAAGGAGTTTGGAAAAAACCCTGGGGGATCTAGAGAGTCCGAAGGGGAGAACTTTGCATCGATAATGTTAACTGGCTACCATGAAACATAGAAAATGCCGATAAGCAGGGTGAATAGTCACATGAAAATAGGTGTCTTGAGGGTTGAAGGACGAGTACCAGTCCCATTTACAGTGTCGAAATTATTATATTTAGAATTACCTTCTTGAATCTTTGTCTCCTTACATACTTAGTTAGAGGTCTTAGATCTAGAACAGGCCTTCATCCCCCAGATTTCTTCTGTACCATGAAGTACCGGAAGTAAAACCCAGTCCTCCTGAATTGCACTGGGACATGCTCTATTACTCCTATATTGAGGAGATGTTGAGCTTATTGTAACAGGAGCTGTTTGTAACTGGGGTCCCTGAAAAGGGACGGGGTAGGAGGAGTGGACAGAAAAAGGGATGATATGCCCTGATTTGATTATCTGTAATGCCCATCTATCTGATGTTATTGTGGACCATGTGCTGAAGTATGGTTTCAGAAGAAACTGCAGTTGTATTGATAGTACTGCTGCACAAGATAGGGGGAAACCCAAACCCTCAACCAAGCCCTCAAAATTGAGGCTTGTTTAGAAATGTTTGCGAAGAGTTAGACTGTTGCTGTTGTTGCTGACTTCTGGTGACGCTGTTTTTGTTGCCTGGGTCACTGACTCTATTTCTCATTCTGTTTTGTGATGAATATCTGCAGTTGTATGGTTGGAACCTGTATGGATATCATCTGTATGATGGCATATACATTCATAAAGTTCATAAGGTTGCTCTGGAGTCCTTCATGGAGTGTAATACTTCACTCTTTGTGAAAATAAACAGATAAGAACTGTCAAAAGACAGATCCTCTATCTTAGGGTTTGACTCCCTAGGAAGGGCAGCACTGTCTACTCAAGCGGACCTACGCATCACTACTGCTGTAGCAATGGCCCTTGCTGCAGTGTCTGCAATGTCCACAGCTGCCTGCCAAGATGTTCTCACAATGATTTGTCCTTTCGAAATTGATTAAATTGGTCTCTTTTATCCCCTGATGTATCATCTGCAAACAAAGACGTTTTTCGTAAATTCCATGGTCGTTATTGGTGAGGAGAGCCTCATATTTTGCAAGCCTTAGCTGAAGAATAGATCTTTCTTCCTAACAAGTCCAGGTTTTTTTCCAGTTTTTGTTATGGGGGATGATCTACGAGTTGCAGCATCAACAACCAATGAATTTGGGCTTGGGTGTGTGAATAAAAATTCCATCTCTTTTGGGGATATAAATTACTTTTAGTCATCTCTCTTGCTGGTCAGTGGTACTCAGGCAGGGGTGGCCCATATGGCCTCAGAGAGTTCAATAAGCGCTGAGTTCATCAGAAGAGCGATTCTGGGTGAACTAGACGTATAAAGAATTCTTAGTAATTTGTGTTGAGATTCTATGATCTCCTCCAGAGGGATTTCAAGGTCCTGAGCAATGCACTTAAATAACTCGTTAAACGATCTTGGGTTGTAACTGGCTTCGGATTAGAAATTACCCCATCATCGGAGCAGGATGAAGACTTGTGCAAATCTGGTGAGGTCTCCAGGAAGTTCGAGGCAGCATCAGTATAAGAATGGATGGATGCATGCAAGTAGGCACCAGAGTGGAAGATCTCATAGATGGAGAAGGTGGAGCTGGAAGTGGTGCTGGCACCAACGGACGGAAAGGCCCATACAGATGATATGGACTCCCGTGCATCAGATACTGCATTGAAGGGTACCACATAGGTATGAAGCATGAAGATGGTTGATGTCTTCCGTGGTGAGATATATGAGTGCACAATGAGATGGATCTCGTGAAAGAACAGAGCTTTGAAAAAAAAAAAAAAAAAGCACATTATCATCAGAGTTGTGAGATGCATATGTGACAAAGAAGACGAAAGATGTCTGCTGTCTTGGGAGGATTTAGACAACAGAGATTTGTCCAGATGCTTTTGCTTGGTTTTTCTCTTGCCACACCCAGAAGAATGGCAAGTGATACCGGATCTGGGCTTGAAATGATAATCCAGGATCAGCACCAACAGTAGAGGTGCTGACAATGGTGCCTGAGGTTCTTCGAAACCACAAAGCACCAAGTATGGGTGAGTCGGCACTGTAACAGTCAGCGGCACCGAGACTGATGGTACTGAGATAAGTGGCAACGCTAATGGTAATGACATTGGCACCAATGTTCCCTCTAAGGTGATGATGCAGCTGAGCAAGTTATGGAGGCAGCTGAGCAAAGCCCTCAATGTTTATTGGGCCCCTTCCCTGCTGCCCCCCCCTCCCCTAAGCACATCCATAACTTGGTCAGCAGCAGCTTAGAGGGAACATTGCAGTGTCATTACCATATTATGTCATGGAAAATGGTAATGATAATGAATGCAGCACTAAAATAGTACTAAGTCTGGCATTTTTAAAATTATTTTAAAATTTAAAAAAATTACCAAGATGTTTTCTGGTACTGAAAATTCATTTTTTCAGTAAATGAAAGCTTTTCATGATCCTTTCATTAATGCTCATGAAACTAAAAAAAGTTTAAAAAAACCTAAATTTGCAAATATAAGCTTGCAAAGCACCAAAAAAGTTGGGGAAAAAAAGCTGACTTGCTGCTTTTTCACTTTCCACAGAAGCCCATTTTACAATTTTAAAAAATGTCCTACATTGTTTCTAACCAATTCAAAAGTGCCCCTTTATTTCTTTACTTAATTTGGCCCTGCTTGTAATGTTATTCACAGTATAAATTATTTTCCTGCATTTAGTTAGGGTTTGCTATATTTTCCCTCCAATTTAGGCCTTTTGTAGGGAGCAAGAGTCCCCCCAGAAAAACAGCCAAAGTGCCCAGCATAGGGCTCAAACCCACAACACCAAGACTCATAGGTAGTTGCTCAGCTAACTGAACCACAGAGCCTTTTGCTACAAACCCCTCTAAGAAGAGAGGAAATGGTATGTTCCACTCCCCCCCCCTTGATTTTGCTGCAGGTTCTTTTGTTCCTCATGTGTAGTGCAGCCTCTTAAGGTTTAGGGATTCCAGCCCTGAGTTGGGCATGGTGGTTTTTTGTTTTTTTTTTAACCACCTTCTACTCCTAAAAACCAAGAAACGGGGGGGAAAAAAAAGGAATCACCTATGTTTAGAATGCCTGCCAGACAAAGGAGGTGAAGGTAAAAAGGAGCACACCTCCTCCTTTTCCCAGATGTCTGGCAACCCAAGTCCTGGGGAAGCTGCTTGCTTCCCCTGGGCACTTTCCCAGGGGCCAGGTGGAGGGCGGGGGGGGGCCTCCCCCACGTTGCAGAGCTGGGCGGTCTCCAGCCGGCTTCCCCGCGACACCTGGTACCCTGACCCCGCTCCCTCAGCCCACTCCCCTCGCTGCAGGAGCTGCTCCCGGGGGAGCCTGCCCCTCGCTGCTGCCATTCTTCCGGGGCAGCAGGCAGCTGCACAGAGAAGTTTAAAATCTCCCGCGCTGAACACGTTCAGGGGAGATTTTAAACTCCGTGGAGCAGCTCCTCGCCGGCCGGAAGAATGTGCCCTGGGGGCCAGCAAGGAGCCGCAGCTGCAAGCCTGCGCCACCCGCAGTGAGGCCTGCGCCAGGGCGTTGGGGCTTCTGCGCTCCCGCGCACGGGCGCAGCTTCGAGGGAACATTGATTGGCACCACAGCCAGCATGGACAGGGCCGGTGCTGAAGAAGACATGAGCCAGAGCAAATTTAGGCTTTGCAAAGCAGGATACTGACTCTGATGCCTGTTTAGACCCTTTTGAGGAACCTTTATCACAGGTTCTGGGGTCTTTGTGCAGGCATTTATCGTCTTTTACTGATGAAGATAATGCAGTACCATAGGCAACTCTTGCCTGTGTAGCACGGAGAGAAGGCAATATCGATCTTGGCCATTTTCTCTTTGCCAATAAGTGAGAAGACGCTGGAGACCTAGAGCATTTCGCGGACGAATGTTCACTCCAGTTATCATTTGGACCAGGGTCCGATGCCAGTCAGAGATTTTTTTTCAAACAAAAACAATTTTATGTGAAGCTCTCTACCCTTTTGCACTCTAGCACTTAAGTTCTTACAGTGTTGGCATTTCAGAGAAATGTGCGCATGCAAGATGAATGACCGTCTGACACCAGCATGGTGTCATTATAGCCGGAGCAGCATTTGCAGCCTGGCATGTGTGGCATAATGAAACAGACTAATGCTTGGTTTCTCTCTCTCTCTCTTTTTTTTTTTTTTTTGGTTAAGTTCTCACTTCTCCTTTTAATCTTTCTCCCTCTCTCTCACCCCCCCCCCCTTTTTTAGAAGAAATAACAGAAGAATGAGGAAGATGGAGACAAGGAAGGCGACACATAATGGTAAGAGAAAAAATATTTTTTGGAGGTACTAACAAGAAAAAATTGAAATAAGAAAAATAGAAGAAGGAATGGAGGTCTCCAACTGTGCACACTGCAACGAAGCACACCAACCCTCGTGGCACGTGCACGGCCTCCACTCTATCTACAGCTAAGGAAATCTCCAATGCAGGGCACTGTGGATTGCGTCACCACAAATGGTGTACCCGCAGGAACAACTCGAAGAATAATAAACTGTTACTCAATTTAGATTTCATGGTTTGTTTATTGAAGTGTAAATTTCTTCATCTAAGATACTTCCAAAATAGATCTGTTCTTATCCAATTGTCTCAACAGACCCCTTTTGTACCATCAAAAGAATCATGAACTGTGCTTTCTGATCCCAGGATAATTCTATAGCAGTTTAAATTATTAGGGCTATGTATGCTTTACTTGTGAATTGAGTGTTTCATTGAGTTATAAAAGTCCATGCCCCCAATCAGTTTTCTTTCCATTTGTGAACGTGATCTTAAAAGAGTCTTTGTCCTTTACTGTGTAATTTGTTTAAGTTTATAATTTTATTCATTAATAAGTTTAAGCAGTTTAAATATAGATATAATTACAGCAGTAAAAGTCAGCAGCATTGGCCTAAAAGGAGGGATTGGATAAGTGTGTTCTGGCTTTAGACAATGTGATTAATGAGATTACCTACTGGCCTATGATGGAAATGTAAAGAGCTCACAATACCTAGGAGAAAGATATTCCCCTATTCAGCTTTCATTATTAGAGCAAGCAACACCTCAGGTTTATCCTTTCAGAGGCAGAAAGCAAAACAAAGCAAACAAGGCTATTCCTTTAAAGGCTCAGAGTTTTGTATATTAAACTCTCAGATCCTTCACTAACAAAACAGCAAAAATAATGAGTTCAACAAGCTCATTCTAACCTCTCGAAGTCCTTACTATCATCTTTCTCTGAAAAAGCTATACTCCAAGGCCTCAAAATGTTCTGACAGGGTTTCCAAAAGGTTCAAGTTCATTAAACAAATCGTAAAAACAAGAGATGCTTATCCATTTGGATGTGCCTTAGTGGCAATCTAGCTCCTCTGACTAATAAGGATCCACCAACAAACATATTCACAGTCTCTCTCTCTCTGGCTCAATATGGAAATGGGGGAGGAGGCACCAGGGAAGTGGGAGTGGGGAAGGACTATCTGTATTCTACAAAGTCCTCTACTGAAAACTCACCTACGCAACGCTTCAGAAATAATTACTCCTAAAACAGATTCCAATAAAACTGCACAAGCTTTCACCTCCTTTAAGAACTCTTCACTCCCTAACCCCATATTAGAGAAATCACAATTTTCAAGAAAAGCACAGAGCTATCAGATGCACAATGAATTTTTACCATATCACATTCTCATCAGGCCTGGTACCCACCTGAACACCTCAGCTAGCCCACCTAACATAAATATGCTCAAACCATGTCATACATCTGTATAGCAAAAGGCAGAGGAGCACCACAAAAAAATTCAAACCTTTCATTCTAGGGAATGAGAAGTCCTGACAGTCAGACAATGCTACAGTATTAGACAGGCAACAAGCACACTGGACCTACAATGGCCCAATCTAAGGACTGGAATATGAGTATTAATCCAAGGACAAAAGCCCTTTCGGAATCTGATTCTCTCACACAGCAATAATGAAAACTACCCTAGTCAACAGTCTTACACAGAAAATTCATCCCCATATCCCCAAATTCTTCAGAGTCTGGTCAAGCAGGGGAAAAGGTGAAGGGATCACCACACAGGCTTCTGGGTCAACCAGAAAACTTCACTGTACAAATACACTACAGACATAATCCTCTCTGTACAGTCAGGGAAAGTATTTTTGGGTGGACTGAGCAGAGGAGCACTACTGTTTACTTCTTTGTCCATCATTGAACTATCATCCTTTTCTTTATAGTTCATCGACTGAAAGTAGTGCATAATCATGTCATTATATTGAGTTACACACAAGCACAATTTTTGTTTCAACGTACAAGTCTCAGACATTTTTACATTATATGCATTTCACTTTATTGAAGGCCAATCTGTGTAGTGCTTATACATGCATTTAGCATTATACACAACAGTAGCACCACATTTAAGACCATGCAGAATGAAAGAAAACAAGAAAGAATAAAGGATCAAATAAAACTGGGAAAAGAAGAATAGCAAGGGGAATAACAGGAGAGTAGAAGATAACATATAAATAGAAAGGAGAATTACTGCCTAGTACTAGTGCTCTGACTGCCAACTGAAATCTGCTGTCAGATTTGATCCTTTGAACTGTCCCTTAGGAGAGAAAATTGCTTAACCATAACTCAAACAATCCAACTAATTGACAATAATGGCAATGAAAAAATACAAAAGGAAACTTTGCTAAATCCCATTCTGGGTTAAAGTCTAAAATTGTCCAAAGTGGACAATAGGTCAGGATGGTTGTTTTAATATCTAGCATGTGAAATTATTCAGCTAAAGCACAGAACAGAACCAAATGAATTTGTAAACAATATTTAGATAAATTAACTTGCTAATTATAGATTTTCAAGGCTCAGGGTGATATTTTTAAATCGTTTTCATGAAAGACCCGAGGAAATGCATATATCTATGACTATCAAGGAATTTATCCTGATTATCCTTCACACGCTTAACTGAAGTTGACTTCCTTTTGGTGGATTGGGGGGGGGGGTTGAAGCATGGCAATTTACTCAACATGTTTTTATATTAGCGTCCTGATACTACTGTACAATAATCTTCTCTTCACCTATGTGCACATCTTGACTGGTCTTTTAAGAAACAAAAATCAATCTCTAATAACAGAAAATAAAATCTGTGCACTACCATGTGTAACTCCTCAACAAGGACAGTTAATACCATTTGAGAAACTCAGACAAGTGTTTTCCCCTTCAAAAACCCTTCACAAATGAGAGAGAACAAGGGAGACAAGGCTCTTGAGGTAACAGTTTTTGTTGGAACAGTATCTGTCAGTGAAAGACACAAACTATCAAACTTACACCAAGCTCTTCTTTACATCAAGGGAATCAGAGATATTGTTAAAATACACTTTTACTTAGTCCTACATTTTACTTATTTTGTTTTTTCCTTCTTCCAGGGCATACAAGCACAACCAAGTTGTAACATCAAGTTACTGGCATGAATGGTATACAAGTAAAGTTAACAAACAGCCTTAAATGCCCTATCCCAGTTGGTCTGAACCCATTTACCATTGTGGCCCACATATGCAGATCTCTCTCTGTTATGCAGCTGCATACACAAAATATATAAATATTACCTGCACAGATCTAAGGACTTCACATGGCCTGCAGCACCATGTTGATTGGGCTGCAACAAGCGCAGGCCACATGTTCAGAACCACTGCCTTATCTTAACACCAAGCAGTGTATTGTTAAATCTGAACAGGGCAAAAGGAAAGGGAAGAGGAAGATCTTGGGAACTCCTCTGTCCTCTCGAGGGTGAATCTGCTAAAAAGAGGAGAGCGCAAAGAAGTCCAAAAAATCCAATGCATGGAACACGAAGAAAAACTAAATTTTAAATTGCAGACTGAAAGCACATCATATTGATCTCTCCTCCAACTGCATAAAGAAAATTCTAGGTTTTAGAAGTATTATTTGACCAATAAGTTAGCAACTGGGAAGGAACCAGTTAACGTGATACTTCAGCATGGCTAGCTTGAAATTTTCCATTTTTTTCTACAGAAAGTGCAGTGCCCTTTGGCCATACACATCCAGATAAACACAGCTGGGATTAAGGTGTACATTGCAAGTGGTCTGGCAAGGATGCCAACGTAGTCAAAGGATGTTTAAGATGACAGTGTAATGTTTTTTAAATATTATAGTTATTAAAATATGCCACTCATGTAAAAATAATCTAGTTCATTTTATGCTTGTACTTTTATTTCATTGTGTGATGCCCAAAATAATTGTACTCCTATGATTATTATTAAAATCCTACATATTAAGGTGTTAAAATTAAAAAATAAATAGTGCATACATCATATTTTATACTTTGCTTATTTTTCCTCAAATACATCTAAGGCACTTCTGAATCTTCATTAATGAAAATGTATATTATGAGTACTTAAAGAATTCAGTTACTAGTGTCATTTTATAGGGTGTAGTACAAATAAACCTGGTTACACATCCATCATAAAGCAATTTAGCCTAATTTGATAAGTAAAATTTTAAAAACAATTTTAATTAAACCATTACAAGTTGTATGCATAGAGAAAGACACAGCTAAAAAGACAATCCCCACCTGAAGATACAGTCAAAATGCTGACAAATGGGACCAACCATAAAAACCAATAAAATGAAGCTTCAGCGCAGTCTCACCTGCTAAATGTTCGTATCTGTTGGGTTTTGTTATTTTATTTTATTTTAATTTTATTTGTTAACTGGGGGCACAGAGTAAGCAATGGGCAAATTAGTAAGTGAAAAGTTAGGACAGCCACAATTCATCACCTGTTTAGCCATGATCAACAGGCAGAGCTTGCTAGGCAAGCAGAGATGGGTCTTAAGGGAGCATATGAAACAGAGTGAGATAATGAGCCACTGAGAACTAGAAACTACATTTAGAAGTGCACTTCTGTAAAGCCACACAAGTTATATGATTACATAGAACACTTCCAAAAGTTCCTCTATTTACAAAAAACATTTGTAAACTGTTTTAAATTTTCAGAACAGTCAAAGAACTGGAAGTGAAATGTTAGGGATGGAATAGAAAAATCAGTAATCTGGAGTCCCCCAAGTTCTCTCTTCTACCCCCAGCCAATAAAACAGCAGTATATTTTAACAGAAGTTAATAAGTAAAATTTATTAGTTTCCCAGCACATTGTAAAAGCTGCCCTGAATGGAGGGAATCCAACAAAAACCATGAAAGGAGCCATGAAACCACGCAGAAGAACGGAAAAAATGGCAACCCATCCAGATGTTTTTTGCCTCTTCACATTAAGCAGTGGGAAAAGCACATAGATCATATTCCATAAAGAAACTACACAAACTAAGTGACAAATTTATATTCCTCAAAACATATTACTCTTCAACACAGGAAAACAGTGTCCTTAAATTCATAGTCCTCAGCAAGCATCACCCTCAACTCAAACAGCAAAATAATTTCCAAAGTCTTGAAGAGTGCTAAGAGCAAAATCATAATTATGTATTGTGGAAAATTTTTAAAAATTCCAATCACTCTTAAAGGATTTTATTTCAGTCAGATTTTGTTGTTAAAATAGTGTTTTTTCTTTTTAAAAATAACCCTGTTTAATATTATACCCAAGTTTAATACAAAATAAGTTAAGGTCTAAAATTATAACCTCTCAAAACATTCAAATAATAAATATGCTTAATTTGCACACCTCTCTCTTTTCTATATAAATAAAGAATCAAGGCAAACATCTAACTCGGAGGGGGGGGTCAAGCTTTATGAATATGAAACAGCAGGTCATGTATTGTATTGTGGGCTTGATCTAATTTAATAACAAATTGTAATGCTGTTGTGTGTATTTAATTACATTCCAGTTACCATGCTCATGCAGCTTGACACAAATCAGGATGAAAAAGTTAATTACCTACTAAACAAACACTATATATGATTCACCATTTTCTAATCTACAGCAAATGTATAGTTAAGACTATGACTGTATTAAACTATATAATTGTTAAAATAAATAGTTACAGTGTACCTTGCAAGCAGCAGAAATCTGCCAAATCTAATGTAAAGCTCTGTTTAGTTGATCAGGCAATGTGTTTCAATGGTTATATCAACCAGTGGGAATGCACCTTTCTTTAGAAAATAACAAGTACAAATAGAAATGGTCATTAAAATCAATTATTTAAATTGAGGTTTTCCACTTGGTTATTTAAGTCATTGTTTAAATTGCCTTGATTTAAAACAATCAATCTTAAGCCACCTAAAACCTTCATAATTTCGCCTAACAAACACGCTCAACAAAAAGAAAAGTAGCAGAAAAACTTAGCTGGTTTGTTCAAAGAGATAAAATTCACAAGGATGCTTAAAATAGTGTCTTTTTCCAAGTTCATTTTGCCATATAGTCTCAATTTACAATTCCTCTCTATTGTGGTTTTTATCAAAATGGAGTTTTATGAGATGCACTTTGCCAGATTTAGGGGGGGGGGAGTTCTTCATTTCCTTTTTCCAAGAAAACATGCACACAAACAGTCTACAGGTACTACGTGCTTATCTACACTTAAATCGATGCAGCTGCACTACTGTAGTGCTTAGTAAAGATGCTACCCACACCAACCACAGAGCACAGGTTGCCACAACACTGTCTACAGGGGGCAACAGTATAACTGTGCTGCTCAGTGTGTTTTCTCCACAGCCCTGAGCAATGTAGTTATATCAACTAAGTTTGCTGTGTGGACTAAGGCTAGAAAAGTGAAGAAAGCCATTCAAATTCAGAGTGATCTTAGAACAGGATACAGAATATTTGTGTATTAAGGAGATTCTGAATGCTCTCTACAAATTACACGACCTGAATCCACTTCGTTGTTCAAAAATGGAGAGCTTTCAACTCTTGCGGCATAAAGTGTCAATTTTCTTTTTCTTTTCTAGTTCATCTTCTCCCAGAAAACTGATATTAGGCATGACTATGTTGTATTCAACTCCTATGTGAAGAAACAGTTTGATCCACAGAAGAGCAGAGACTGAAACTGCTCCAAAAGCAACAGATTATTTTAAATCTTTGTACGACGTGAGGTAAGCCCTATTTCAGTTACCTTTCCAAAGCCAGTGATAACTAGACTTTTAGTTCACAAGTGCTCTGTACGTGGAAAGGTATGAGTGATAATTTAAACCACCAGATAATGGAGAGATTAAAAGGATGATCTGGGTTCTGGACTTTAAGGACAATTATTTATTGGTTCATTAAAAAGAGCATCGGTAGATGTGGCAAAAAAATGGCACTGCTGAGCAAAATCTGCAATAGGACAACATTTTCGCCAAACAGTTGATTACTTATTTCTAAATTCTAAAGGTGGCCATCAGATTCTTAAATCTGCACAAAGGGACATACATCTAAAAACCCTGACACCTGCAGATCATGCAAAACCTTCAGTTTAAAAAAAAGAGTAATTTTAAAAGCAACACACACATTTATAACTTTTCCACTTGAAAGACTCAATTTCATTTAAAAAGTGATAGAGGAAAATGAAACCCATGAGGTTTTATTCTTTACTTACTTTTCATGAACAAAGAGCCTTGGTGGCACTTTTAAAGACTAACAGATATAATTATCACATGAGCTAGTCAGTCCTTAAAAGTGCCACCACGCTCCTTGTTTGTTCTGCTAAACCAAACTAACACAGCTACCCCTTTGCTACCTTTCAGTTACTCTCACAGTTAGCTTGAACACCACAATTTTCTGGTAAGAACTTGTGTTACAAAAAACAGTCTTTGTAAAGGATAAATATCTATCCTTTCTGTGACAATGAAATACAGCTTAGTGTAAAAAAAAAAAAAAACTGCTCTCTGCCTCAACCTGTCACACATAACATTTGCAATATTATAAGCCTTTAAGCTACTTAGTACACCAGTTTCATCTCTCGAAACCTAGAATTTTTTTCCTATTTATTTAATCAACAAACACCAAAAGACTGTGGTTTCATACACAGGACTGAGGCCCTAAACAGTATCACAGTTATGCTGACACAGATCTCTTCATCTATCAATAGTCCTGGTGCAGACAATGGAAGATCACTCCTGAATCAGAAGTCTGCATTAGAGGACCCTGATGGAGGGTCAGGGCCTAAATTAGAAAATCGTAGATAAAAGAATCAAAACATTTAACACCACTATATCCCATCTAATTCTGAAGGGGTGTTGCTGTATCACTTATCTCACAACACGAATACTACCATCAAAGTTACTATCAGCACAGATGCTACAGCTGAAACACACTTAAATTTAAACACAAGAGGGTTCCTGCCAGGGCATTCTCCATAAAAGGACCTCATCTTTGAAATTCATTACCTCACCAATCATTTCAAAACACCATTAGTCTTGACTTTCAGGACATGTCTCAAGTCCTACCTATCTTCTTCTGTACTGGAATGGAGCAAGAGGCACTTTGTGATAGGAATGAGATTCGTGATCTTTAAGGCAGCTGTGGTTTTTTTCACTTTTGCATTTGATTCTTCATTAATCATGTTACATGACAGGAGTTACTTTAGGTCAGATTTTCCATATTTTGATTTTTTGTATGAACTGTGTGTTTTATTTTTATTGTGAACTCTTTTGGCACTTTAGTATACCTACTTATTAATCACAACATACCTGCATTTGTGAATATAATCCACAGCTACAAGGTTCATCACACACCCACCAAACTCATTTACAGTTTGTATCAATACTTTGTTTACAATGAATTAAGTGCATTGCAGTGTATTTGAGAACTAAACAGAAAATCACCTTACCTACGAGGCCAACACTTTAGTGAAAATTTCACAGTGGTAAAGATACTTATCTCCACACAAACTGTTTCATTTTTACATGAGTCTTTGGAGGCAATAAAGAATCAAAATTCTTAAAGGCCCTGTGTTCTGGCATTTTTCTCCAGGTGAGACCTACATGGATTTCCTCCAGAATCTATCAACACCTCTGAAACATTGCCTATAGACCAGGGGTCTCAAACTCATAGCCCATGGGCCCACACCACCACTTAGAATTTCTCAAACAGTTGATAATACAAAATTTAAAATGTTTACTTACTTACTCTTTGTTTTCCTGATACCTCCACCTTGAATGGAAGTAATTCTTACTTATTCTTGGCATATTATACATGTTACTCTTCTTTTTTTCATTTTGACTATACTTTGTATCATTATACGGAAAGGTTTCAGTGGTGCACCCCTCGAGCTAATTTACAAGTCCTCATGCGGCCCACGTGGTGATTTGAGTTTGAGCCCCTGCCATAGACACACATGCCAAGCTCCCATACACAATGACTAAGCCACTTAATAACCTTTTTAATAATCAATGAATCTTCAGAATTTTCCCATACCAGCCACAGTCTAGGACTGATTTTAAAATCATTTTCTGAAGATTTGCACTTTTTTAGGTTTTACTTTGGGTTATACTGTTGTATGCTGGGTACACAATTCCAAACAGACACTGTATAATTTTTATAATCCTAGGCAAGCTTGATGCATTGTCATATCGACAGAAAGTGCTAGACAGGAAAACCACCACTAGATAGTAAATTCCGAAGGGGGTAGCTGTGTTATTCTAGTCCAGGAAAAAGAAACAAGGCGCTTGGTGGCACTTTCAAAGACTAAGACGTTTATCGATGATCTCATGAGGTCCCTTCCAACCCCATGATTCTGTTCTATTCTATTCATCACATGAACTTTTGCAGAAGAAAATCCTTTGTCAGCCGCTTGAAGATGAGGAACATCTTCAAGCATCTAACTAAATGGGATTTTCTCCCACGATATCTCGTGTGACAGATAAATTTGTTAATCTTTAAAAGTGCCACCCACTCTTTGTTTCACTAGGCAGTAATGACAGAGCCATTTTGCAGGAGACAAGGATATATCAAGAGAAAGAGATAGTAAAAGAAGGAAAGCGTACCAAAACTTATGGGGCTGATTAATACTGACAAGGGTGAACAAAGCTCACCATGTTACTTTAATTTTTCCTATCCCACTTATCCCATACCTAAAATCAGCCTCCTAAAGACCCTCTTTGCATCCTTGTTCCACCTCATCTTCATGCCTTCTTCCCACCTTGTTCCTTGGAAAACACTCCTTTTGTGCAACAAGTGGTCCACACTGTCTCTTCCAGATCTAACCTCAGAAAACACTACCCACAATTAGCATTTCAATGAGCCTCCCTACTAGACTTCAATACTCTTACACGTAATTTACTGTCTTACTCGTACATCTTGCGTTATCTTCATCTATGCAAGGCTATTGAAGTTTCTTCCTGCTTAAACAGCATGAAGTAGAAGATCAGTGATCAAGAAATAAAAATAGGATAGAGAAGAGATGACCAAACAAAGGGGGGGGAGCCAAAACAGCAGTTAGAGACAAGAAAATACATCCCACCAGAAAAGGACCTTTTATCAGCTACAGACATGCCATGAGTGGGTGCCTCTATAGAAGCCTATATATCAAAGAGAAGCAACCAGTAAAAGGATCACAATTTTTCTTTTCAAAGCATTGATAAATGCTAAAATTTATATTTTTAATTTAAACTGTGATTTTACTCAACTTTGAGTAAGATTACATGACTTTTTCGAAAAGCATTTTTGCACATGAACTTGCTACATTCACATTTCCACAGTTCTAGCTTCTTTTCAGACAGGGCACATGGAACTATTGTCTGTCATACCAAACAATTTGTACAATAACCAGTAAAAAGTGTCAAGAGAACATTAGATATTGCCACCAACCAGTAAGAAACACAGAGAAAAGTGAAGAACCAAAGTTGAATATCTAAGCACAAGGTATCAGGGTAACTGCAACTTTCTTCTCCTATACATACATTCAGGCATAGGCAGTGAGCATGAAGCACATTTCAATCAAAAAGATAGCACCCTCTCTTGACTACCACTCCTATTAATGTTTTCTGCTTTGGTTGTTTAAGCTTCAGTTCCAAGGTCACTAACACAATCAGCGTGGTTCAAAAGATATGGAAAGGTTCCTCAACTGCTCTCCACAGCAATTTAAAACAACTTTGAACTTCTATAGCATTTTACAGATGAAATGCACTGTACTAATTTTGATCAAGTGATTTGGAGCCCCCTGTTGTACTCAGGAAGAAGACTACAACTTTTAATTGTTTGGAGAGAGGGAATGGGAAGAAATGCATGCCACTGTACTGCCCTCTTAATGTCAAAGATTTGAGATGCATTTCACTCTTTAAATATCCTCAACGTTGAAAAACACCCCCCTTGATTATTATCTATTTCATAACTAATTAAGAGATATTAAACATGGCTCAAGTGCCTTCCCATCACTTCATTAAGCTGGCAAACAGATGCTGAGTGCCATCCAAAGACTGCATTAAACCAGAACCATCAAATGTGCTGTAGGAAGACTAACAGTTATAAAAAGGTAACCATGTACAAGTCAAAACCTGTGCCACTCAGAATCTCACTATTGCTTTGTACCGTAAAGCTCAGTCCTGTCAGAGCTGAAGCTACTGCTGCTCGGTTTTCAGCTTTGTACACCATCCTTTATTGATTTGTTTGAAAAAACACAGCAGTTCTTCACAGCGGCACAAAGTTACTCCCTGGACCCGAGACAACCACCAGATATGAATGGACACAGCAAGTGTTCCGCTCCTGGTAAGAGCAGTGTAAAAATTTCATATTTCTTCACCAAGCCTCGCCGTATCTTCCCCCGCCCCCCCGTGAGACTAACGCAGAGGGCGACATGCTGGAAGGCGCTTGCCGCAAAGAGCGACCCGGCCACCCCCGGCTCCCCGCTGAAGAGGCGCCGAGGCTGGGGAAGGGAGCTGCCGGCAGCCCCGTGGCTCCTTCCCCCCTCAGGCCGGGCAGCAGCGTCCAGGGGCTGCAGCGAGCGGAGCTAGGCCGGCCGCCGGGGCCAGCGGCGGGGGAATCACAATCGCCAAGCCCCTGGGCCCGGCTCCGCCCGCCAGCCGAGCTGCGCGAGACCAGGCCACCTGGGCGGGGGCGGGGGGACCCGCCAAGTGCGGGCGAGGGGGCAAAGCCCGCCAAGGTCACCCCCCAGCCGGGCCCCCGCGCGGCGCCTCCCGCCAGGGAGCGGAGGAGGCGGCAAGTTTGGGGCGCAGAGGCCGGGCCGGGCGGAGCGGGCGGGGGAGGCGGCTGGGGCCGGGCCCCCCCACCGGCCGCGCAGCGTGGTCCGGGCTGGCGCCTCAGCGCAGCGGGCGAGCAGGAAAATGGAGCAGCGCGCGGAGCGGGAGCTGGCGGCCGCGCCAACGGGCTCTTACCTCCCCTGCAGCCGCCACAGCCTCTCTCGCCGCTGCCGGGCGGGTCCGCTCCGCGCTGCCGCCGCTCCGGGCTCGGAGAGGAGCCGCCGCAGCCAATCGCCTCCCGCCCCCTCCCCTTCCGCAGCTCGCCGCGCTCTCCCTCTCGGCTTCAAAATGGCGCCAAGCCGTCCCCGGCCGGGCCAATGGAGCCGCTGAGAGAGGCGAGCGGGCGGCCCGGCGGAGCAGCAGCGCCCCCTGCCGGCCGGCCGGCGCGGGGAGGCGGCCGCTTTCTTCCCTCCGGGGGCGAGATTCCGCGGGCGGCGCTGCAAGCCCCGGGGCCGGCTGCTGGGTGACTCCGGCCGCAATGGCCGCCCCGGGTTCCCCCACCTAAGCGCCGCACACACAGCTAAAGTCCTGGGGCCCTCCCAGCGAACACCGCTTCCCCTGCAAAACACCGGGGGGCCAAAACGAAACCCGCGCCAAAGCCTGATCCGGCCCTGTTGCAACAGATGAATCGCGGCGGGGCGCAAAACGCTCACCTCCCGCTCAGGGAAGCGACCCACCCCCATCACCTAGGGAAAGGCGCTGAAGATGCTAGCCCGCCCGCATACTGATCACGGGAAAAGACCAAACTAGACTGCTGCGGATCTTAGGACGGACATCTGGAACGAGCAGAATACCAACCTCACCCTAGTCACCTGGACTTGCACCAAAGACAGAAATCAGGGACCACATAGGACAGTGTTTCCCAACCAGTGTGCCATGGCACACAGGTGTGCCACAAAAACTACTCCAAGCGCTCTGGACTGGCTTATTGGCTCATGAATATTCATCGGTTCATTGGAAACTATGTGGTGGGGGTGCCCCAAATTGATTAGAAGTAGGAGGGTGTGTCACCGCAGAGAAAATGCTGGGAGCCACTGATATAGAAGGGGGGGAACAGGTCCAACGTACAGTCCAAATCCAGAAAGGACAGTGAGCAGTCAATGTGACAGATGAGAGAGAGACAGACATTGCACTCCACTGTACAAAATAAATAATCCCTACAATTAGCAGGAATTAGAAACTATTTATAAAAGAGCAATCATAAATAAACATGCTGAACCTTAGGGAGTGGGGGAAGAGCGCTGAGTAGCTCCAATGGGAAGCATTACTTGAGTGAGAGTGAGCACCAGTGTGATGTAATTCCATCTCTCCAATACAGGTAAACAGTAAGTTTATAACAGAGGGAGCCCAGAAGACAAAGCTAGCAAATTTAAACTACAGTTATGTTATTTTAAAATGTGACAAAAAAAATAACATGCAACCAGTAGGCTAATACAAATGCAGTGATAGCCTTGTGGCACCTTATAGACCAGGCATGGCCAAACTGCGGCTCAGGAGCCACATGTGGCTCTTGAATGAAAAAGTGTGGCTTGTGGAACAATGTCAGCAAATCAATTTAGTAGGTAAAAGTATATGGCTGCATGCCTCAGTGCAGCTCTTGAAGGTTTATTTATTAACTTGTGTGGTTCTTGAGTTCCATAAGTTTGGCCACCCCTGTTATAGACTAACCCATTTCTTCGAGCATTATCTGTTAGTCAATAAGGTGCCACGGGACATTTGCTGCTTTTGCTATACACAGGCTAACACAGCTACCCCTCTGAAAAAAACAAATACAAATGCCTTCCTCTAGGTCTAGACTAAAAATAAAGGGCTTTTTAATTAACTAACATTACCCTAGTGTAGACAGGTTTCCTAGAATGCTGCTCAGCTAGTTAACACATTTAAAATACAATATGTGTGAGCTTCAGTGAAGTTTTAAACTATATTAAAATGTGCTAGCTAACAGAACCATCCTTTATTATAGTCTTCTAGATAAAACCTAAAGGAATAAACTCAATTCTTCATTTCCAGAAGTGTTAGTTTAATGCAGTTTCTAGGGCTGGGACAAAATCTGCCCTTTTTTACATTTTTGTGATTCAGCCTGCCTTGAGTTTTGCCTGAATTTTGTCTCTCTTAAAAGCTGAAACCAAAAGCATCACTGCATAGGTTTAAGGTGGGGAGAGGGCACATTTTGCCTGACAAATCTTTATTGCTGGTGATAATTTACAAGAAGTAAAGAATCCATCTTGACTTTCTGGGCTTAAAGGAAATGTGTTGCACTGGCAGTTCAGGAAAACATTTTTACTTGCCAGTTGAGTATATCTGATACATAAATAATAATTAAAATAAATTTCCCATACGACCATGTAATCATATTTTCCTCATCATTATCCTTCATCTTTACCAGTCCTCCTTCTGTAGTGATGATCTTCACCTAGATTATAAAATCTTATGGTCAGAAAATCTGTCTTTATTTGTTGTGGGAAGTGCAAGACACACATATAAATCTCTATACAAAATAGCAACTTAAATTTACATGCAGCTGTAACAGCTGTAGACTTTCCAGTTTAATTGTTGACTTTTGAATATTCTTGTCATTCCCTGTTTGTGATAAAGTGTGTCTCTCTTGCTTCTCATTCATGGGAAAGGTACTTATATCCCCTCTGTCTGATGTCAGGCAGCTATAGACAGACATTTGTAGACTGAAAAAATGGTGACCTGGATGTCGTGAGGTACGAAGCCTAAGACTTGGTCCCCAATAACCAGAAGGTCTTCATAAATGCCCTCACACTCAAATGAGACCACACTTCAATCATTCAGTCATTTCAGAAGTTTCCTCTTTGGAGGAAATCCCATTACTTTTTCTCCCCTGCTCTCTCAGTGCTAATTTTCTTGTATGGGTTAAAACAGTGCTTAATGTGTAATGAAAGAGGGACCACAGCTCACACAATTTTTTTACCTTCAAACCTGATGCAGCAAGCTCAGTGGTGCTGGGACTATAAACTGATAATAGTAAATATGTTGGGGCTCAGCCCTGTCAAGCCCTGGCACAAATTAAGCACTGGCTGAAACACCAAAATATAAAACATCCAGCACTCTTTTGCAAACTACTGGTACTTAACTACTTCTAACTGCTTGGTACCTCAATAGCAGTGTGCTCCATTTTCCTCAAGAGGGAGCCCATAGAGCGCCTCTTTTCATGAAGGTTAGCTGTTGATTGTAACTGTCATAGCGGGGTGCTGGAACTAGAGTGCTGGGGGGCATGATAGCACCCCTAGGCTTGAAGTAATAATAGCAGCTTAATGTATGGATTCCATCATGCTCAGGGTTTACAGTTTCATTCAATGGCTTTCAGCTTCCAGTCTGTAAAAGTTGTTCCAATACCCCTGCTGTCATTCTTAAATACCATTCTGATTCTAGCATCCCTTCCTGTTCTCATAAAGGGACCTGCTTGAAGCTTGAAAAGAGGAAAATAATCCCTCCAGAGGTACCCTATTTTATATACAGCAATTTTTCTGCTCCTATTCCTCCAACTTCACTCCTGGAGAGACCTTATGACAGAAAAACAGCTCCTGATGCTACGGCTGCAAAGAAACAGAGAAGTGAGCAACCGTAAATTGGATTCTTGCCCTTGCTGGTGATAATCACCAGTGGTCCTGCCTTGCCCACACAAGCTTCAGGGGATAGCAAGGAGCTGCTGTTACCCAAAGACCAACCAAATCCAGGTACATGCCAAGAGAAGCCAATGATGAAGCTTTGCAGAAAACTTTTGTATGTGTATTATATTTGTATTAAAATTAAAATTATGGGGTTATGCTCCCATAGCTATGTTTCTGAAACTATGTTGCTGTAGTCACTGTAATATAGACTGAGCTGTATCTCAGGATGCTCTCTTGTCCATTTATTCGCTACAAGGATGATCCACAGAACAAAGAACCTGCCTTATTAAAGGAGACTTAAAGAGCTTGGCTTGTTTAGCCTAACCAGAATAGGTTGAGGGGAGATATGATTGCTCTCTATAAATACATCAGAGGGATAGAAACTAAGGAGGGAGAGGAATGATTTGAGTACAGCACCAACATGGACACAAAAACCAAAAAAAAAAAAAACCCAACCAAACTGTCCAGCAGGAAATTTAGGCTTGAAATTAGATGCAGTTTTCCAAACATCAGAGGAGTAAAGTTCTGGAACAGCCATCCAAGGGGAACTGTGGTGGCAAAAAACATAGCTGGCTTAAAAACTGAGCTTGATAAATTTATGGAAGAGATGGTATGACGGGATGACCTAGTTTGGCAACTGGCTGATTTTTAACTACTGGTGATAGATATAACAGTGACCTGAGAAGGGATGTTAGATGACATGAGTCTTGACCATATATGCAGGGTTTAATTGATTACTATATTTGGGTTCCAAAAGAAATTTTCCCCCAGGGAAGACTGGCAACAGCTCTAGGGAGTTTTTGCCTTCCTCTGTAGCATGGGGCATGGATCACTTGGGAGCTTCTGTGTACTTTAAACTCTTTAAATCATGATTTGAGGACTTCAGTAACTCAATCATAGGTTAGAGGTTTATTACAGGAATGGGTGGGTGAGGTTTTGTCATCTGCATTGTGCGGGAGGTCAGACTAAATTATCATATTAGTCCCTTCTGAACTTAAAGTCTATGAGCTCTCCATCTGTAAAAATGGGGTTATAGCAGGGCTGTAACTAGGGTGGGTCAACTGGGGCAAAGCCCCAGGCACCAAATTTTAGAGGGTGCCAGCATAGCTGGCAGATGCAGACCCTAGCTGGACCCAAAGGTACATTACTTCAGGCGCAGGCCAGGGCTGGTGCTGGGGCTGCTTACCCTGAACAGCAAAACACCTAGTTCTGGCACTGGGTTATAGCACTTCTCTACCTCACTAAAGTTCTATAAGGATAAATATTTTAAACATTGCCAGGTTTTCAGATACTACAGCAACGATGCTATATATTATACTTCATATAGAAATAGGCATATGAAGAAACTGAATTCAGTACACATTTTCATGGTTATTCTGGCTCTTCAGTGCAAATGGAAGTAAAAACAGTAACAATGGCCAAAGGTAAATGTGGTCCCTTTTCCTACTTATTCTCTAAAAGATAATAGTATTCCAGAGAACACCAGAATTCAACTTTTTCACATCATTCCCCAGTCCCTTTCCTCACTGCAACAACCCTGAACTCAAGAGGACAAAGGTGTATGTGTACATTCAGCTAGACAAAAGTTTTTGGGTCAATAGTTTATTCTCCCCAAAATACAGTTTTGGTCAATCTGAAACTATTTGGAATTTAAACTTTCTCAGCTGTGAAAAAGATTTTCAGGGCCAGCTTCAGGAAAAAGTCAGTGTACCTGACCATCTTACAACCTTTAGTCCAATGTTTGGCCTCTTACCTGTGATATTAAAGACACAAGTTTAAATCTGCATTCTATAGTAAAGACACACACACACCCTGGCAAAGGAGGGCCCTAACAACAAGCTGTAGGCCACTCTGTTTGCAGTCACTCCTGCTTAAGTTGTCCAACTTTGTATAAATATATAAATATTAATTGAGCCAAAGAGCTGGAGCAAAAATGACTACATAGCCTGCTGATTAAAACAGTCAGCTCAGAGGTGGGAAATATGGATTCAAATCTTCTCCTCCTGATTCAGAGAAGGGATCTGAACCCACGTCACCTACCACTGTCTCTATTTTTGCTCAGTTAAATAACTATTTATACAAAATAGAGTATCTTCTCCAGAAGATGTTGAGCGCAATGCCCCTCAGAATGGCTGATAGCCTGATAATAAAGACGCTCACCTGAGGAAGGGGAGACCTATGTACAATCTGAAACAGATTTTTCTGATTTTCTGACAGTCTAAACATTTTGTGAACTGAGCTGAATATTCTTCCTGATTTTTCATTTTCCCAAGCTCTGTATATTACATCAATCTCTTCACCATTTTCCACTTCAAGTCCTTTCCAGCTCCACCCCATTGTCAACCTCTGATTTAATGTCTTAACTTGGTCTCCCAAGTCTCATTCATTACACCCAGGATGACAATCTCATCTCTCCATTTGTTTCCTTCTCCCATCTTCATGACTTCTTCAAAGTTGTTCCTTACCTAAAATGACACTCCAATTCCAATGCAGCATGCCCCAGTCTCCTCATTAATATCACTTCTATTCATATCACTTTGTTTTATCTGTCTCTGTTTTAGAATCCAGTGCAGCATTTATGCACAGACTGTTATTCTTTCTATTAATCTAAAACATTACCAACATTTATTATATATAATACCTGTGTGATCATGGTATCTATGAAATAATTATTTTATTTATGCTACCATGAAGTATACTGCATTTATTCTGCACTTTCTGCATCTAGTCCTTTGATTCATAGTTAATAGGATAAAGTCTGGCTCTATTTATACAGCCCTCACTTGCAGGAGGAAACTTACAGGCTATGAAGTACTGTATCCTCTAGTTCAGTGGTTTTCAGCCATTGGTCCACAGTTTTCTAGGGGTCCACAGACTGTCTAAGATTTCTAAAGGAGTCTGCACCTCCATTTGAAATTTTTTAGGGGGCTACAAATGAAAAAAAAAAAGGTTGAAAGCCACTGCTCTACAACCAGATGAAGAAAAGAGTCAATCAGAGTTAGAGAACTTGAATGAAACAGAAGCTCAAGCAACCAATTGCTTTGGTTGAAAGCATCCTGGTCCAAATTACTTGCTTCCAAAATTTTAAACCTCTATCTTTCAAAACCAAAATGCTTAACAGTACCTACCACGAGTATTTCCCTCTTTCTATAGGTTAGGGAAAGCAGGGGTCTGAAGTGAATCTTATCAGAATTTCAGAGCTACCTAAAGGTAAAGTTTTGTTTTATCTTTCTTTCCCCTTACTTGCTTGACCTTTCTTTGTAATGTGATTGTGACAGGCTAGATAAGAGAATGCATTTGTATCCTTTCCTCTCCATCACTTCTCCTCTTTTCCAGTTATAATGATTAAGCTTAACTGCTTTGTTGTACCAAGAACTGTTTGTATAGAGAAGAAGCTGAACAGGAGTATTTAGAGATCATTTGTAAACTAATATTATTCCATTACTGTTAGACCAGTTGGAAGAGGCAGACAGAGAAAGATTTCTATGAAAACAGTACTAGCACTCAGTCTGTTCCAGTACCTGGAAAAGAAAAAATAGTTGATTCCTTGGATTGGTCCTATGTATCTCCTTTAGGGTGACCAGACAGCAAGTGTGAAAAATCAGGAAAGGGGCATGAGGGTAATTGGCATCAATATAATACAAAAGCCCAAATGTCAGAACTGTCCCTATAAAATTGGACATTTGGTCACCCTAATCTCTCTATCTAAATAAACAATTATTTATTTTTAAGATGTTTGCATTGCAGTCAGTTTCTATTTATAAATGTAGAAAAAAATATGCCTACCTATTTGATTGAATAAGCAGAGAACAGTACACAGTACTGACAATTTTGTGGTGATATAGCAGCTTGTACACAAACTAAACTTTCACGTTAAGTTAAAACAAGCAAATTAATTTTCTAGCTTTTACGTCTATATCATGTAGTTCTCCCCATTGTGGTGTCTTATTAGTTTTGTGGATAAACTGAAGCAGTTAATTCAGAAGTGACATATACTCACTTGGCTCAATAAAGTGTTAATCTGAAAGCTTAACAAGGAGAATGTAAATATCAGTATTAACTATTTCACTTCAGTAAAAGCATGCAGTTATTCTCACAATGTGGCATTACTTATAAAATACAGTGAAAGGACAGAAATCAACTGGGAGTATACAGACACATGAATTACTTGTATAGCATTGAATTTTAGGACAAGAGTCCAAATCAGCTAATGGCAACAAAACCCACTTATTTTTATCTATTACAACCCCAACAGCTCTCTAAACAGGGCTCTTTACAGTTAGTGGGAATGCTGATCTTGCAGGACAGTTCAAACCAGACTATCTGCCAATAACCACCAGTCTTTTTATGCTGGTCTTTAAAATAAAAAGTTACTATGACTTTACAAGTAATGTAACTAAAGCTTCTTTTTCTGGTGGTGTTATTCTTCCTGTTTTCCCTCCTTAGGTCCTGTCTAAGGAGAATGTTACCATTGAAGTCCCTTATGAGAAAACAGTAGTGCTTTATGTGCTCTTCCGTGTGACAGCAACAGTAGGATTGGCTGACATCACTGAAATTGTAAACTCTCTGGGGCAGGTACTGTCTCTGAGTTATGTATGGTGCTAGTGCAGTAGGATCCCTACTCATTATTGGGATATCTAGCTGCTACTACTATCCAGACAATGAATACACTTGGGCAGCAAGAGCAATAGGTGTAGTGGGTTACAAAGCAGTATCTTTTTTTCCCCTCAAACCTTTTCATTAGGAGAATTTGATGCCAGCTTCTTTTATCACCTCCTGACAGTTTTCTGTCTCCAACTGCCATGGAACCTTCGCTTCTGGTGTTATAACTCCACTCCGGTCTGTCTCATACATTAACAATGACAATTCCAGTTATATACAGAGTATAGAGCCAAAAATATTAACTTTAACAAAGGACATAGCAATTACTATTAAAACAAATGAAGACTGAGAAAATAGTTGTTCCTGTCTTTACCTTTCACTGTCTGGAAGTTAGATGCGTTGCTGACAGATGGGCTGTCATGTGATCTAGGATTCTTGGAGGCTCCAGAACAGTTTGTCACCTTCCAAGGTGTTTGACTGACATCAGCAAAAATGCCTTTCAACCCAAAGTTTTTAAAATTCCTATACTAATGTAATAGAATATAATTCTGTATCTGATTTCATAGTGGTTTCTACTGTGTTTTTGATTATTTGGGTTTTGTTATTATTATAAGTTGAGCTTGAAGCTCTATCTATACCTACCGCTGTCTCTCTCTTTCCTCCATAAAACTCTCTTTTCAGTTGCTTAAAATGTTGCCAAACTTTAACGTTTTGGGCTGAAATTTCCCATGATGGGTATTTGCTTCAGACTGAATTATTTTGGAAAGTTTCCGCTAAAAGGGCTGTTTCTAAGTGAAAATACACTGTTTTGCCATTGTTAAAAATTTTTTTACAACCATCTCACTGAAAAGATCTAGTACCTCCCATGTTACAGTGCAGGAACTTCAAATTCAGCAACAGAAGTGTGTGTCACTAGTGTCAAAGAGGTGCGTTTTGCTGCCCCTTTGAAAATCTACTCAAGTTTGGCTGAGTTATAAGTGTCTACAGAAATGAAGGTGGACATGCTAAGCAGAGGTCTGTTGGAGTTTGGCAGCTTTATTCTCCAAATATACTATCTGTACTGAACATATTCCACCCTACAGAGCTCCTGTGTGCTGACTGGACTGAGCATGCTCCATCCCATACTTGTAAGGAATGACTGGGACTTTTTCTGCAAGAGTTATTCATAGCTGTTGGGTGCTGGAAGCAGGTATTAGTACAGAAAGTAGGGAAATTATTTCATCTGTGCTTTTGATGTTCCCCAGCTGGAATCTAGGCAGCTAGCGGAAAAGGAAAAGCAGCTAGTCCCAATGAAGAAGAGCATTAGAGAAGTGGAAACAAAGGTAAATTGGAAATGTTGGGAATATGATGTGGTGAGTATAGGAGCAGAGAGGACAGGTACAGGCAGCAAGATGGTGGCTGGTAGCCAAAGAGGGCTATTGGGACAGAAGTTGGAACGATAATGGAAAAATGGATAGGACCAGAGAGTGACAAGGGCAAGAGTTTTGGGGCCAGAGCTAGGAGAAAAGGAACACATAGTCTGAGAGAATGAGGCAGAAGAGCTTTAATCACTAAAGCATACTCTCTTCCAGAATCAGAAATTGAACCTATATAGAATCATAGAAACTGGAAAGGACCATGGGAGGTCATCGAGTCCAGTCCCCTGCACAGGCAGGACAAGTGTAATCTCAAACCATCCCTGAGAGGTGTTTGTCTAACCTGATCTTAAAAACTTCCAGTGATGGAGATTCCACAACCTGCCAAGGCAACTTTTTCCAGTAGTTAATCACCCAGATGGTTAGGAATTTTTTCCTAATGTCCAACCTAAACTTCCCTTGCTGTAATTTAAACCCATTCCTTCTTGTCCTATCATTGGCGGTTAAGGAGGATAATTTTTCTTCCTCCTCCTTGTAACAATCTTTTAGGTACATGGAAACTGTTATCATGTCCCCTCTCAGTCTTCTGTTTTCCAGACTAAACAAACTCAGTGCTTTAAATCTCATCTCAGAAGTCAAGTGCTCCAGACTTTTAATCATTTGTGTTACTCTTCTCTGGACTTTCTCCAATTCCTATACATCTTTCCAGAAATGAGGTGCCCAGAACTGGACACAATTCTCCAGTTGAGGCCTAATCAGGGCAGAGTAGAGCAGAAGAATTACTTCTCATATCTGTCTTACAATACTCCTTTTAATACATCCCAGAATTGTGTTTGGTTTTTTTTTGCAACTGTGTTACACTGTTGAATCATATTTAGCTTGTGGTTCACCAGGGGCATTGCTGGCGCCGGGCACACGGGGCCCATGCCCCAAATCCCGGCGCCAGTGCCCCAGGTCTGGCAGGGCCCTGCCTCTCCCGGTCTCCAGCCCAATCAGGCCGGAGATCCGGAGCCCAGCCACCCATGGCCAAAGTGGCCACTCCAGCTCCGGCCCCGGCCCCGGCCCCGGCCCCAGCCCCGGCTGGGGATCCAGGAACCAGCCGCCCACAGCCGCCATGGCTGCTCCCGTCCCCGTCCCCAGCCAGGGCATGGCCTGCAGTCAGGGGGCATGGCCTCCGGGTAGGCGGCAGGGCCTGGGCCGGTGCCCCAGGTCTTTTCCCAGGGCAACAACGCTCCCGTGGTTCACTATGACATCCAGATCCCTTTCTACAGTACTCCTTCCTAGGCAGTCATTGCCCATTTTGTATGTGTGCAATGGATTTATCTTTCCTAAGTGGAGTACTTTGCATTTGTCTGTATTGAATTTCTTTCTATTTATCTCAGACTATTTCATCAGGTTGTCTAAATTATTTTGAATTGTGATCCTATCCTTCAAAGCACTTGCTACACCTCCCAGCTTGGCATCATCTACAAACTTTATAAATGTATTCTCTATGCCATCATCTACATCACTGATGAAAATATTGAACAGAACTGGACCCAGGAACAATCCCTGTGCCACCCCACGCATTACTCCCCTCCAGCATGACTGTGAACCATTGATAACTGCTATAATGGATGAGTGGGAGTCCATGAACAAGTTTAGACACCTACTCCCATAAGAAAACAGGGGGTCTTTGATGCCTTCCTTGAGGAGGGCAGAATAGCATCCCAAGACCTGCTGCTATCAGCTTGGGATGCCATTGACACAGCATCCCACAGCATGGCCTCTGCCATGGCCGTTCAGGGGGTTGCCTGGCTCAGGGAGGCTAGGGTGCCCTCTTCCTCACAGTAGATCATACTCGACCTTCCTTTTGAAGGCGACTCTCTCTTCGGGGCCAAGACAGATGCCATGCTCTGTAGCGTCCAGGACCCCCAGGGGGACCTAGAATACTTGGGTCTATTGCCTTCTTGGCCTGCTACCTGTCCCCCTAGCCCGTGAGGGGTTTTTTAATGCCCTGCTGCACGCCTTCTTCAAATTACTCAACCAGGTACACCGAAATTTGAAATCTCATTACTCCCCTAGTTGATGGGTCAGTGGCCCTAACATCAAACCAGGGTTACCAACTATTCCCTGTCTCGGGACAACATTATTTGGACCTCTGGGAGTACCAGGAGATAAAACACCCGCCTTGCATGGGGCTCCGTGATAAGATCCCAATGCGGGATATTACCTCCTCCTCCCAACAAGAATCACCTGGTGGTTCTGTCGAGTCCCTAAGGATTCCTACCTGTGGGGAATGCCCCCCCACCACCACCACTTCCCCACAGCCAGCGCTAACTCCTGTTTTCTCCCTCTGAGGACTGGTAGGGCTTAACACCTTGGTAACCGTCTTTTACCTGAAAGAGGCTACTCCCCATCTTAGGGTCCTCTGGCTGTGTTCTCACACAGCGAGTTATTTTGATACGGTTGTTTCGAAACAACCGTATATCGAAATAATGCTTATTTTGAAACAACTTATTTCGAATTAACAAAATGTTAATTCGAAATAAGGAAAAAGGTGGGAAAGGAAATAGCAAGTTCACACCGTGAACTTGCTATTTCGCTTCCGCAGGGGGCTGCAGCCACCGGCTGGCTTCAGCACTGCCCCGCACTGCTCCCCGCCGGTGCCTGCAAAGGGGGGCTGCAGGCACCGGCGGGCTTCAGCGCTGCCCCGCGCTGCTCCCCGCCGGTGCCTGCAAAGGGGGGCTGAAGGCACCAGGGGGCTTCAGCACCGCCCAGCGCTGAACCCCACTGGTGCCTGCAGAGCCGGGCTGCAGGCATCGGCAGCGTTTAGCGCTGGGCAGTGCTGAAGCCCCCCGGTGCCTGCAGCCCAGCTGTGCAGGCGCTGGCCAGGGGACACCCCTCGAACTGTTGTTTCGGAACATCTTGTTCCGAAACAACACATTCGCACGGCGTTGTTTTGAAACAACCGTTGCGAAACAATGTTGTTTCGCCCACAGACTAGGTCTAACTTGTTTCGAAACAACGTGGTTGTTTCGGAACGTTGTTCCGAAACAACCATGCGTCGTGTGAACAGCTGAAACCTGATTTCGAAACAACCTCCGTTGTTTCAGAATAAGGAGGCTGTGTGAACACACCCTCTGGGATCGGGCAGGAGGAAACCTTCTCTTACCTACCCTTCCCTGCTCCATAACAGACTGCGCTGTCCCTACACCACGTGAGGGGTTCTATGCATGAAGGCAGTCGGACTGAATTCTCAGCACTCCCACACACCCTGAATGCCCACCTGGGATCCACTTCCCGATGGTTTCTGCCCCCCCCCCGCCCCTTTCCTGGAGGGCATTTTCAGCCTCCATGATCAGCTGGTAGGGAAGCAGACTCCTGATCTCATAGTTGTGGATCTCAGCCCTGTGTTGGGCACTTTGTTTTCTATGGGTATGCGAATTCCAGGATGGCCCCCTATGCAGTGCCTCCTGGAGGGCTGGCCTTCTCTCCCTCTTGGGGATACTACCCACCCTCATGGTTCATGAATCCTGGGCACTGTGCGCTGACATTGTTTGCGGCTCAGGTGATCCCCACCTGTTCTAAAACAATAATGATGATAATAAAGGAAACAGAAACACTCCCTACTAATCGGCCTATCACAGGGTTGGTTTCTGTGCCTTCCCTTCTTTTCCCTTTTCTAGGCTGCCTTGGGTTCTGTCACCTCAGGCTCATGAGGCTCTGTGACCTTTGTTATACTTGGCCCTGGGTTTTGAATTGTGGATTGACAAACCAGTAGCTGATAATCTCCCTAGCAGGAAATCTCCTGAGCACGCATGCTCTCTTTATACTCTGTGCAGGGGTCTCATAGATTGACAGCCCTCTGACACACTTCTACCCCTCCTCCCCTAGTCACACTGTCTCCAGTCCCTCATGCTAGCACACTTGAGGACCACTCACGCCCATAGAACCCTTGCCTGTTTCTTTTCTCCTTTTTTCACCCACCTAGAAGAGGAACCTTGATCCCTTCTGTGGGAATAAAATTCCCTTTGCTTCCCTAGCTACACAACCTCAAACCACTGGGTGCGGTCAGGTTGTATACTGATACAATGGATTGGGAGTTGAAGGGAGTGACCCGAGGGGTTTCAAAGGCCTCCTTCTACAGGGCAGGAATGCACTGGAGAGCTAGCTCTGTTCTGTCCAATGACAGAATGGATTCAGTGTCACTCGGGAGTCCGCCAGGTTCCCCATGATTAGATCTGGGCAGTTCCTGGGGAGGCCCTTCTTTCTGATGTAGGAATGAGTCCCCGTTTACCTACAGATTGGACCCTTCTGAACCTGTCTTGTGGTTCAAAGGGCCCCATGGTCATAGGCTGGCACTACCCTATTCATCATCCATCTTCTCAATGGTCACTAGTGACCCATTGATTGACAGTGATGTTTATCCCGGCTACATGTTACCACAGCTGGTCGCTCTTTCCTCCCAACGTCCCTCTTCCCTGCTTTGAGTTTCTGTTCTTTCTCCTGGGCTTTTGTCCTTCCCTGGTGGGGATGTTGGGCAGAACCTGCCCCCATTTTCCCCTCCCTCTTTGTGGTTAGCTTCTCGTCCTCAAGGTATCGTGGGGCCCGGGTCACCGTCAGTTGCTTTCTTCTTCCTCTGGCATAATTAATGGAGGGAGTAATCTATCTTCCTCCAGACTCTGCCACTTTTCAAGAGTCTTTCCCCCTAGAGCCAGACATTCTCTCTCTCTCTTTCTTCTGGCTCACTCCTCATCACTTTCTATGTGGAAATCACATATGTCGTATGCGTCAAGGGGATTTGACCTTTGTTTATGGTTGGCCTTCTGGCTCCCTTCTCTAGTTGCTGCATGTCTGGTAAAAAAGAAAAAAAAAGGGGGTGCACCCTACTACAGTGACATACCCTTACCCCTAATCTTTATCTAGCGAAGCCGACCTCCCTTTTCCTTTGTACCTAGGCCTTAAAGGTTTCTGTCCCGCTCCCGCCCTAAGGTGGAATCTCAACCTCTCACTCTGGGGCGTGTTTGATTCCCCTGGCCCTGGGTTCCCTTGCCTCTTCTCCTGTTGAGGGCCACGTTTACATACAGGCCTTGGAAGGGGCATCCTCGGCACAAGGTGCCGAGCCAGGTCGACCACCAAGGAATGACAACTTACTAGGTGGTCATGTGTCATCTTCATACCTCCTTGTGACTTGCTTCTCTGGCTACACTAGCAAAGGGGTTTATCTCCTCCCCTTTTCCCTTTTCTTTTCTCTTTTCGGCCTTTATCTAGCCGCTGCTATTAGGCTGAGATTTTTTCCTCTGGGGTTACATTCATTCCCTGTTGCCTGCTAAGGGTCTTATCATACTCCAAAGGCCAGAATATACCCAGTCCACACACCTTGGCAGGTGCATACAACCGACTGTCCAGGGCCACACGTGAATGTGCCTCACCAACCATGGAACGGTAACTGCATTTCATTTTCCTTACGATAAGGTGACTTTAGGCCACCGCGACTCCTGTTGTCTGCAGAATATGAACCGCTCAAGAGACGCAGGCCTTTATTTCCCCTTTTTTTGGCCAGACTCCTTCCTGGTGGTTTCCCTTTACCTGGGCCATGGGTCTTTACAGTGGTACTCTATGTACTTTGCATGGACCATATGGACCTTTTCTCCGCCTGGAGATTCGGATTCATTCACAACCCTCCCACCATCCCTGCAACTTGGAGTTGGCGACTTTTAGGGACTGAGGAGGGGCCAGGCGGTGGCCACATATATAGCCATGGGGTGGTCAGGGGTTGGTGGCTGCCAGCTCTCTTCTGACAGGCTAGGGCAAAAGGTTTCTGACCAAACATGAGCTGCAGCACGGATACACCTATTACTGAATGTATCCGAGCAGCCCATCTCAAAGAAGGACAGTTACTGGTAAGTAACCCACCATTTCATGATCACTTTCACCTAAGTTACCTTCTACTTTCAAATTCTCAGAGGTCCTTTCTGTTAGTTAAAATCAAACTGAGAACAGCCTCCCCCAGTAGCTTTAACCATCTTTTGAAATAAAAAATTGTTTCCAATAGATTCCAAGAATGTTTTGGATAATCTGTGCCTTGCTGTTTTATTTTCCCAACAGATGTATGGGTAGTTGAAGTCCCCCATCAACATCAAGTCCTTTGCTTTGGATGATTTCGTTAATTGTTAAAAAAAAAAAAAAAAGCCTCATTTGTCTCCTCTTGCTGGTTTGGTGCTCTGTAATAACATAACCCTTGTTTTTCACTGCTTTTATTTTTATGCAGAGACTTTCAATATATCTGTCTCCTATTTCCATATCAACCAGTACAAGTATATACATTTTTAATATACAAGGCAACACCACCTCCTTTTTTTCCCTTCCTATCCTTCCTAAGCAAGCGGTAGTCTTCTATATTAACATTCTGGTCGTGTGTATTATCTGACTAAGTCTCTGTGATGCCAACTATGTCATAGTTGTGTTTAGATACTACTGTTGTGAGTTCTTCTTGCTTATTCCCCATACTTCTTGCATTAGTATAAAGACACTTAAGATACTGATTCGATTCCCCCCGCCTAGTGTTCTGACTAGTCTCTCTTATATCTCCGCTGTTATGGCCCAGGTTCCCTCCAAGTTCTGATCCTTCTTCTAGGTCTCCCTTGTTTTGGCTTACCTGTGGGCTTTGGTCACCTGCCCCCTTCAAAGCTAGTTTAAAGCCCTCCTGACTACATTATCCAGTCTATGTCCAAATATGTTCTTGCTATTCCTTGCCAGGTGGAGTCAGTCTCTGCCTAGCAGTCCTTCTTCTTGAAACAGCATCCCATGGTCAAGGAAGCCAAAGCCCTCCTGGCAACACTGTCTTTGCAGCCAGGCATTCACCTCCAGAATGCATCTGTCTCTGCCTAGGCCCCAATCCTCAACTGGAAGGATAGAAGGGAACACCACCTGTGCACTAAACTCCTTCACCCATACATTTGTACATAGAGGATAACAGCCTATTACTGCTACTAGTTACTGTTATAGTTGAAGTACTAGAGGTCTGTGTTATGGATATAAAAGTCCCAAGTCTACTTATTACCCATATAGAGAGCAATATGATTCCTCCAATGGAGTTGCTGCATTTTCACTTTGCTTTTTCAAAATGCAGGAAACTAAATACAAAACTACTCTTTTAACAAAATGTTAAGGTTAAAAAGTCAAGTGCTCAAAAGTTATGAAATGCCTCTAGCAAAAGACGCAAAAAATATAAGCAGAATTTGTTTCCGTACATCCAGAGCAGGAAGCTGGCCAAACAATCAGTGGGGCCACTCGGCAATTAAGATGCTAAAGAAGCAGTCAAGGAAGGCAAGACAACTACAGAGAAACTATATGAATTCTCTACATCAGTCTTCACTGATGAGAATGTGAGGGAGGTTTCCATAGCTGAGCCCTTCTCTTTAGATCACAGATCTGAGGAACGATCTCATGTTGAGATGCCATTAGAGGAGGTTATGGGACATATGGAGAAATGAAACAGTAATAAATCATCAGGACCAGAGGGTGATCCAAGAGTTGTAATGGAACTCAAATACGAAATTGCAGAACTAACTCTGGTATCTAACCTATTATTTAAATCAGCTTCTGTATCACATGACTGGAGAATATCTAATGTGACACAAACTTTTTAAGAAGGTTCTGAAGGCAATCATGGCTAGTTAAAACTATAGTAAAGAACAGGATTATTAGACATAGATGAGCATGATTTGTTGGGGAAGAGGCACATGGCTTTTGTAAGGGAAATCGTGCCTCACCAGTCTACTAGAATTCTTTGAGAGGCCCCCCAACATGAGGACAATGTTGATTCAGTGAATATAATGTACTTGGAATTTCAGATAGTCTTTGAGAAGGTCCCTCATCAAAGGCTTTTAAGCAAAGTAAGCAGTCATGGGTTAAGAGGGCAGGTCCTCCCAGGAAACAGTAATGAGGTAAAGGACAGGAAGCAAGGATAGGAATAAATGGTCAGCCTTAAGAATGAAAAGCGATAAATATCAAGGTCACACAGGGATCTGTACTGAGATCAATGCTGTTTAATGTATTCATAAATTATTGGAAAAAAGGATAAATAGTAAAGTGGAAAAGTCTGCAGATGAAATATAATGACTCAAAACAGTTGCCGGTAAGTCCAAAGCAGGCTGCAAAGGGTTTCAAAAGCATCTCACAAAACTGGGTGACCAGGCAACATAATGGCAGATGAAATTCAATGTTGATAAATGCAAAGTAAAAGAAACCTTAATCCCAATTATACATACAAAATGACGCGTCTAAAATTTGCTGTTATCAGAGATTTTGAAGTCACTGTGGATAATTCGCTGAAAAACATCTGCTCAGTATGCAATGACAATCAAAAAAGCTAACAAAATGTTGGGAACCATTAGGAATAGTATGAATAATAAGACAGAAAATATCATAATGCCACTATATAAATCCATGATATGCCCACATCTGGAATACTGCATGCAGGTGGAGTCACCCCATCTCAAAAAAGATACATTGGAATTAGAAAAGGTGCAGAAAAGGGCAACTAAAATTATTAAAGTTATGGAACAGCTTTCATATGGTGAAATTAAAAAGACTGAGACTGTTTAGCTTAGAAAATAAATGATTGAGGGGTAATATGATAGAGGTCTATAAAATAATGAAGGGTATAGAGATGGTAAATAAGGAAGTGTTATTTACTCCTTCACCTAATATAAGAACCAGGGGTCAATCAATGAAATTAATAGGCAGGAGGTTTAAAACAGCGGTTGTCAAACTTTTTTCCTTTGGACCCAATTGAAAAAAAAAACAATTATGCCCATAACCCATCAATTAAATTTTTGAGCAATGCAGTCCAGCCTTTTCGTGGCGGCAGCAGCAGGTGCACCACCCAGTACTGGGTCCCAATGCTAAGTTTGAAAACCACAGGTTTAAAACAAACAAAAAGAAGTACTTCTTCATACAATACTGAGTCAATTTGTGGAACCCATTGTCAGAAGATGTTTTGTAGTCCAAAATATAATTGTTTTTTAAAAGAATTAGATATGTGCATAAAGGATAGGTCCACCAATGGCTATTAGCCAAAGTGATCAAGGATTTTATCCCACGTTCTGGGTTTCCCTCCAACTACCAGATGCTGGAACTGTATGACAGGGAACGGATCACATGATAATGGCTGTGTTCTATTCATTCCTCCTGAAACCTTTGGCATTGGCCACTCTCAGAAGACAGGATATGGGGCTGGGTGGACTGTTGGTCTGGCTCAGTGTAGTCATTCTTATGCCAGAATTAAGTTTACTCATGAAACCTTAATTCATTACTGTGCATATGGTATCTCTATTGTACTGAGTAGTTTAATGCATATACAAATCACCAACATGATCAAATTAACATATTGTTTAAATTAAAACAAATATTTAAAAAAATTCCCCTCCATTATTCTCTCAGCTCTACTAAACACTCTATTTCATCAGATAAAACAAATGTGACCATCCCTATCAGGGGATAGTATCAGAATAAGCAATCAATTTCCAATGTCTTGATTCCATGGCAAAATACAACTATGTATTTTTACAATTCTCCCTTTTAACATTTTCCACCAAATATACAGATGCATAAGCGCACAACAGGTTAGTAAAGTTCTAGTTTTGTGTAATATCCAGCTGATCAACTGTTAAAAAATCATATTTATATACAAAGTAATCATACAGTATTAGTTTTTACTTCTTTTATTTGGGGGGGGGAGGGAATACTCCAGCGTGTAAAATGCAGTATCAGTGCTAAAATAAGTTATTGTTTTTTAATAAAAAATACTATTTAAAATTAAGTCACATTGGAGGCAAGCTAGATAAAGGAACTGGAAAAGTAAGATTCCTGAGTTCTATCTACAATTCTTAAACTAGCTTGCTTTGTGACCTGGGCCTACCACTTAGCCTCTCTGTGTTAACTGCAAATAGCCTTTATCCCTAGATGATGTATGATTCATGATTTATTTCCTTAAATACAGAAAATCAGGCAATGTTGTAAACATGCCCAGTCTTGGGCAATGGGAATACAGTTTCTGTTAATAAATCTAAATAAATTAGCACACCATCAGCATTTGTGCCAGACATGAAAAATAGCTTCTACCATACCAAGAGACCCAGATTTAATTATTTAGTTCTATTTGTGTATGCTTTGGGACTTCTAGTTCCTCACTAGACTAGACTATAGATGGATTAAAGCTATTAAGAATTAAACAGTCCTAGTGCGGTTGACCTTGAGATGATTACTTCTAGCACTTTTGAGCTGTGTCAATGTTTGTTGTATTACTATTTTTACAGTACTGCATGTGTGCATGAAAGGAATTTAAAAAGACAGGTCCCTCCCTGCTTGGGGAATTACCACCTAACAACACATCTATGCCTCAAATGCAGGGCCAGCTATCCTGTGAGGCAAGAAACAGATGTGGCTTCAGGTGACAGTTCTTAGGGGTGCCTAGCCAGCCTGAAGATCAGGCGTGCTCCCACCTCTTCAACTCTTTCCTAGCAGCTCAGTCACTGTGAGTTAACCTGCAGCTTAAGTCATGTAGGCAGAGTGCACTTTAAATCCCTCTGCAGGCAGACACTGGAGATTTATGCACTTTGGAAAACTGTTTTCAACCTCTGTGAATGAGGTGGGGGGGGCACCAAATCAAAATTTGGCTTGGGGTGCCACAACCCTTTGAGCCGGTTCAGCTCAAATGTAGGCATAGTTGTAGTACAGGTAGATATATACAGGGTAACTTGAATCTATCTAGCACAGTTAACAATATCTGTGAAGATGCAGCAGCATGGGCTTCAGGATATGTTAGCTCTTCTCATACAAATCCAGTGGGTGGATCCTCGGGTTGCTGACCCTTGCCAGGTTGATGTCATTGCATCTTCACTACTTTTGTTACCTTCAGTAGTTAGACTGAAGTTAGTGCGGATATGTCTGTGTGCTACAATTGCACCATAATTCATCATGTACACATACCCTAAAACCTTGGTCCTGCCAAGCCTTGCAATTATATTAGCTTTATGCACGGTAAGTAGTCTCATTATAGTACGTCAGCCTTTACAGAATCAAGATCAAAGCAAACTGCAATATTTTGAATGGTCAACTTTTAATTGTTAAAAACAATTTTCAACTTTTCAGGGTTCTAATAAAAACTTATTAACACAGAGGTAAGTCCCACAGGAATAGCCATGTTACTTTGTAAACTGTAAAAACAACAAAAGTCCTGTGGCACCTAAAAGACTAACAAATATTAGCAGTGTTTCCCAATTTGGGAGGTAGGTCCAGGGCTAGTTGAAAAGTATTAGATGCCCTAGACAAACCTCCAGCCCTCCCCAGGCACACAATTCACTTTTGAAAATTAATATTGTGTCTTAGCAGTAATAAAAATTCTACATTTATAATTCCAGATTTATTTTACATGGAGAAGAGAATTTTATTATACTGATGATACTTTCTCATTGTTCTACATTTTTCACTGGGCATGTACTAAAAGAAATGCCCATTATGTGTAATATGGCTCATGTGATGTAATACTATGTGTTCCTGCAACAAAACTGATCGTTAGAATTTAGAATTTAACTTTCTGCGCCTTCACTTCAGTTTCTTGCATTACTGAGGAATGAATGCATGTTTTCATCAACTTTAGTTTGGAAAAGCTTCACTCACCACTGGCCACAAGAACAGGGAGGACATGGAGAGCAGTACATTTGTAGGGGACACTATCTGTCAGCTTATTTTTGCATACAAATACATCTTGCAGTGATGCAATCTTTGGAACTCGTATTGCAATGATTAATGGTATCATGTATGTCAAATTCCTTCATCTGAAGTTGTTTGCTAGTCATATTGATCTCAAAGAGGATTTCATACCATGCAACCAGAGAAACCACATATTTGAAACTAGAAATGCCTTTTGCAAGAGCTTATATATCTGCTCTTGAGGTATTGTCTCACACAATGTTTTTCTATCTGTCTGATGTCACATCAATAGCAAAGAACAGGGAACATAATATGAAAGTTTGGGAACAACTGGAATGTAAATACATGGCAATCTATGTGTATGTCAGTGCATGTGGATGTATATTCATAGACTAGACCAGGGGTTGGCGCCTGGCCCTATCTGAGCTCCTCCTAAACTGGCGAGGGAGGTGCTCAGGGCAGTTGCAGCCTTTCTGAGCCTGCACTACCGCAGCTCAGGTTGGGACTCTGGGCACTGGCTTGGACAATGGGGGCTCACGCCCTTCTGTGCCCAGCACCAGCAATGCTCATGGCATTAGGTGTAAATCCAGCCCTGGTTGTAGTTTATTTTTAAGACAAATAATTCAGCATTAAAGAGTTTTAGGAAACAAAACCAAATTATAGTAACCACATATTAGAAACTGCATCTGATAAAGTGAGTTCCAGCCCACAAAAGCTTATGCCCCTAACATTTTTTTGTGCCACTTCCCATCATTTGCTGAAAACAGGCTAACATGGCTCCTTCTCTGGAATATATCGAAAATGCTTTCTAAGTGTGACTATATATAGTATGCAATCTTTAGCTATTGAACACTAAACAGTTGGCAACCATGACCCATGTTTTCAACACCGGAAGAAATCTGTTGCAGTTCAACAAAGACAAGTGCACAGTCCTGCACTTTGGACAGAAGAATCCCATGCACTGCTATAAACTGCAGACTAACTGGGTAAGCAGCAGTTTGGCAGAAGAGGACCTGAGAGTTACACTGGACAGAAACCAGATATGAGAAATCAGTGTGCCCTTACTGCCAAGAAGTCTAATGGCATATTAAGCTGCATTAGTAGAAACAGTAGTAGGAGATCGAGGCAAGTGATTTCGCTTCTATTCAGTGCTGGTGAGGTCTCTTTTGGAGTACTGCATCCAGTTTTAGGGCCCCCATCACAGAAAAAATGTGGACAGATTAGAAATGATTAGGGAGCTGTAGCACATGACTTATGAGGAGAGGCTGGAGGAACCAGGCTTGTTTAGCCTGTAGAAGAGAACAGTAAGGAGTGAGTTGAGAGCAGCCTTTAACTACCTGAGAAGGGGTCCCAGGGAGGATGGAACTAAGCCAGAGGTCAGCAACCCAACAGAGCAAAAGACTCATTTCCCTCCACTCTCCCACCACAACCACATGAGCCCAAGCCGGCCCAGTGGCTGCACCGTATCCCCCTAGTGTTGGCGGCGGGTGTGCAGGTGGCACGCTTTCCTTCCATCCTGACCTCCACTGGCAGGGCGGAGCAGCACTGCCTCGCCTACCCCCAGCTGGCCATCTGTGATGAAGTAAGAAAACCTCTTGGGCTACTGTGGTTCTTCTTTTCTGTTCCTGTTCTTTGGTGATGGTATTCTGGTGATGGGACACATAGGTGTAATAACTATAGGTACCACTAGGGGGGAAGAGGCTTTAGTGTGACCTTACCTGGACCCCCTGGGGGTGACAGGTTGTGGACGGTTTAGACCAGGGGCAGGGCAGCTGGATGTAGAGGAGAACAAAGGGAGGAGAGTGAAAGAAGGAAGATGGAGGTCGGAGGGGCAGGACCTCCGAGGCTCATCCTGGGGGTTTACTGTCAGACCTCCTGGTTGATCTGAGAGCCAGCTGTCCTAGCTGCTGTGCAAAGTGGATTGCTAATAAACCCTCTGACTTCTACACTGGCTGAGTGTCACTGCTGATTGGGACAGCTGGGACCCTCGTGGAGGGAGGAACCCCCCCCCCCCAAGGGAGACCAGACAGAGCAAGGGTCGGACCCTCTGAGCCTGGATTTGGGAGCTGGCTACAGGTAGCATGGAGACCCGGGTGCTGGACGGGAGAAGGCTCCACCGTAGCAGAGTCCTGGTGGGCTGTGAACAGAGGGGATCCAAGAGGCTTTTCTGGGTTCTCCGTGACACCATCCCTCCCATGAGCGGCCGGCAGAGAGCTGCAGCTTGTGGAGGCGGGGCCCTGGACTGGTCTGCTCCGCAGAGTTCAGGCCATTTCGACCTGACCACCCAGGGCTGAATGCGCCCAATCCAGGGCTGGGGGACAAGGTGGCCTCTGTTCAGGCCCTGGAGTGGCCAGGTCGAAGTGGCCTGAACTCCACTGAGTGGGCCATTCCAGGGCCCCGCTGCCACAAGCCGCAGCTCTCTGCCAGCCACTCTTGGGAGGGATGGCTGGCAGGTGGTAGGCAGGACAGCACTGCTCCGCCCCGCCAGCAGAGGGAGCGAGGGAGGGAGGGAGGAAGGAATGGAGGGAACATGCACCACCCTCACCCCCCTGCCCCGCCAGTGCTAGGGTCTGCAGTGCAGCCACTGGGCTGCTTCCGGCTCCTGCGGTTCAGGTGGGAGGGCGGGGGTTCCCCTGGTACCCCAAAAATGGGGGCTGCACCAGGCAGGAACCCCCTTATTCAGCCCCTGTCCTGGGGCCAGCCAGGAGTCGGCAGAGCACACCTGTCCCCAAACGAGGCTGTTCTCAGAGGCAGTAAATGTCAGAACTAGGAGCAGAGGTCTCAAGTTGCAGTGGGGGAGAGCAGTAGATTGGATATTAGGAAATCTTTTCCGCTAGGAGAGTGCTGAAGCACTGGCATGAGTTACCTAGGGAGATGGTGGAAGTTCCATCATTAGTTTTTTCAAGGCATAGCTGGAGTTGACAAAGCCCTGGCTGGGGTAACTGAGTTGGGGTTGATCTCACTTTGAGTAGGGGTTGGACTGGATGATGCTGTGAGGTCCCTTCCAATCCTCATCTTCTATGATTATGACTCTAAGAGACTTTTTCTTTGTAACTTTTTTACTTATTTAAAGAAACATACTTGTTCACCCATCTGCAGTTCCAGTCTGCAAAATTCACACTGAAGTTTCCCCCTCCACAGGGACGTCGCTGCCCTGGGGAAAGTGCTGGTGAGGTCTCTTTTGGAGTACTGCATCCAGTTTTAGGGCCCCCATTACAGAAAAAATGTGGGCAGATTGGAAATGATTAGGGAGCTGTAGCACACGACTTATGAGGAGAGGCTGAAGGAACCAGGCTTCTTCTGGATTTTATCTGGCTTTTTACTTACAGGGGTTAAAGTATGCCGGAAGGCCCCAGAACACCCTATTTTTAGAGGGAAGCATTCCAGGACCCCCTAAAAATAGAAGACTGTTACATTAATACTGCATTTTATAGTGGCTAGCACATCTGTTTTCCATGCAGGTCATGGGTTCAAAGCCTAAGGGGTTGGACTAGATGATCTCATGAGGTCCCTACCAACCCTATGGCTGTGTTCACACAGCAGTTTTGTTTCGAAACAAAAAAAACCATGTTCACACGACTCACAGCTGTTTCAAAACAAGGGGAAGCCCTTGTTTCGAAACAACTGTGTTGTTTCGAAACAAGTTAAACCCCACTTGGGGGCGAAACAACCTTGTTTCGAAACACTTGTTTCGAAACAACTCGTGTGAACATGTTGTTTCGGAACAAGAGGTTCTGAAACAACAGGTCAAGGGCTGCCCCCTCAGCACGCTGGCCAGGGAACACTCGGCACTTTTTAAGCCGGCGGGGAGCAGCGCTGGGCTGCGTTGAAGCCCGCCGGTGCCTGCAGCCCCCCTTTGCAGGCACCGGTGGGGAGCAGCGCTGGGCAGCGCTGAACCCCGCTGGTGCCTGCAGCCTCCCTTTGCAGGCACCGGCAGGGAGCAGCGCTGGGTAGCGCTGCAGCCCGCTGGTGCCTGCATCCCCCTGAGGAAGCGAAATAGCAGGTTCACAATGTGAACCTGCTATTTCGTTTCCCGCTTTCTTTCTTATTTCGAAATAACATTTTGTTAATTCGAAGTATGTTATTTCAAAATAAGGTGTTATTTCGAAACAAGTTGTTTCGACACAACTTGTTTCGAAATAACCCTGTGTGTGTGAACACAGCCTATGATTCTATTCTATTAATTTTCTCCATGTGTCCTCCCATGTCTTGCTTTTCCCACTTCCCTGTTCTCCTTTCCACGCTTGGTATTTGGCGACCCCTTTTCCCCAGCACTGTTACCACGCGCAGGCGCGCCCACCCTCTGCCGCCGCATGTTAGACCCTAGCACGCAGCGACTCCCGGGTAACACGTGACGGCGGGAGGGGGTGGGAGGTAGGTCCGCGGAGCATTCTGGGAGATGTAGTTCGTGGCCCAGCCGAGGCTGCACTACAAGCCCCACAAGGAGGAGCGTTTACGCCGGCGCGGCTACTGACGGGGGTGACGCCATCTTGAGAGCGAAGATCATTGGGAGCCGCCCCACCCCCACCGCGGGCCGGGACTACGCTGGAGCCGGAGAGCAGGCCGCGGAGGCCGGCTGGTGCTGTCTCTGCCGGAGGTTGGTCCCCTCGGCCGCCGGCCACGGTTGTGCTGAGTGAGGGGGGGCGGGTGCGCGCCTCCCCTCGCGTGTCGGAGGGCGATCGAGTGAGGCGGGGTCTCCGAGGGGTGCGGAGCGATGTGGGAACGGGAACGGGGTGCGTACGCCGGGCCGCCGGGGCCCAGGCCAGTGCGAGAGAAACTGAGTCATCGGCAGCAGCCCGCACCGGCAGGCAGAGCGTCGCGCGCCCGGTGACAGCAGCGGCCCGCGGCCCACGGGGAGAGACCGTTGCCCGGAGCAACGGCCCTGGCCCAGAGCGAGAGACTGTCTGGCGCGCTCACAGGCAGAGTGACAGCAACAGCCAGCAGCCCAGGGGGAGACAGGGTCACAGCAATCCCCTCCAGCTCACTGGGGGAGTCACTGTCACCCATAGCAACGTCCCCCAGCCTCGGCACGCACGTAATGACAACATCGCGCAGCCCGGGGGGAGAGACTGTCACACACACAGCAATATCACCCAGCCTGGAGTAGGGTTACCAGATGTCAGGCAACAGAAGGACGTGTCCTGCTTTTTACCTTCACGTTCTCCATCTGGCAGGGATTTTAAAAAATACAGGATTTTGTCTGGCTTTTACTTACAGGCAGTGGCATCGGGCACGCTGGGGCAGATGCCCCGGGTCCCAACGCCAGTGCACTGGATCTCCAGCCCAATCGGGCCAGGAATCCGGGGCCTGATCCCCAGCCGGCCGTGGCTGTGGCTGCGGTGGCCCCGTCCCCGGCCGGGTATCTGGGGCCTGGCTGGCCACCTGGCAGGCATCACCCCTGGCCAGGGGGAGGCCACGCTGCTGCGAGCGGCTAGGCCGTGATGTGGCATGGCCAGAAGCGGCTGCTGGAGGTCAGGCCCGCACCCATGCCCGCGGCGGCAGGTGACCAGGCCCCCAATCCCCGGCTGGGGACAGGGCTGTCTCTGCCACCGGCGGCCAGGCCCCAGATCCCCAGCGGGGGATCCGGGGTCTAGCTGGCCGCCCACAGTCGCGGCAGCCCTGTCCCCGGCCAGGGATCTGGGGCCTGCTGGCCACGGTCCCGTCCCCCACTGGGGATCCTGGGCCTGGCCACCGGCAGCCGTGGCGGCACCATCCCCAGCCGGGGATTAGGGGCCTGGCCGCCCGCCACCACGGGCACAGGCCTGGTCTCCAGCAGCCGCTTCTGGCCACGGCCTAGCCGCTCGCAGCGGTGGGGCCTCCCCTTGGCCCTATCCCTGGCCAAGGGGCAGGGCCTGGGCCCATGCCCCAGGTCCATTGCTCCCCCGCCCCCCAGCAATGCATCTGCTTACAGAAATTAAAGTATGCTGGAAGGCTCCAGAACGCCCTGTTTTTAGGAGGAAGCATTCCAGATCTTTAATCATTTGTAATAGAATAGAATCATAGGGTTGGAAGAGACCTCGTGAGATCATCGAGTCCAATCCCCTGGGGCTTGAACCTAGGATTTTCTGCACATTAAGCAGAGGTGCTAGCCACTACACTATTTGTGTTGCACTTCTCTGGACTTTCTCCAATTCCCTAAAGACAGAAGAATTTTACATTAATGCTACATTTTCACCATGTGACCTGCAGTGTTGTTGTACTTCCCTGTTCTCCCTTCCATGCTTTGGTATCTGGTAACCCAAGCTTAGAGGGATTTCCACTAGCCTAGAGCAGTGTTTCCCAACCAGTGTACCATGGCACACAGGTGTGCTGTCAGACCTGAGCAGGTGTGCCACAAATTTTTTTGAAAAACTAAGAGCTCTGGATTGGCTTATGAATATTCATGAGTTCAGTTGGAAACTATATGGTGTGTTGCCTCAAATTAATTAAAGGTAGCGAGGTGTGCCATGGCAGAGAAAGTGTTGGGCATCACTGGCTTAGAGCAGTGGGTCCCAGCATTTTCTTCACCTTCCACCTTGGCCCCAGAGGTGGCTGTTGGGGTAGGTGAAGCAAGTGACTGCCTAGGTCTCTGACCATTAAGGGGCCCTGTAGCAGTTGCCTGCTTTTCTAATCTACCACTCCCGGGTGGTAGGGGAGCAGGGACTGTGGACCACTGGGGCCAGAGGCTGCGGCACCCACCCTCTGTCCCTTCTCTCTGCTCTGCTGGAAGGGCGGAGCAGCACTTCCCGCCTACCCCCAGCCAGCTGCGCTGCCTCAGGGGGAGGGAGGAGAGCTGCTGGCATGGAGCTGTGGCTTGGGGAGATTGGGGGGACTGGGATGGCCTGCTCCAAAGAGCTCAGGCCACGTCGTCCTCAGCCTGAACGGGGCTGAGCCAGGGCCTGGCCATGAGGTGGTCTCTGTTCAGGCCTGGAGTGGCCAGGGGCACGGCGGCTTGAGGTCTTCAGAGTGGGCCACTCTAGAGCCCTGCCCCCACACACTGCAACTTCACACCAGCTGCTCCCCGACACCTGGGTAGGCGGGAGCACTGTTCTGCCCTTCCTGCGGAGCAGAGAGGAGGGCGGGAGGTGCAGCCTCTGGCCCTGGTGGTCCGTGGCACCCCCTAGGAGTGCTAGGTTCCTCCATGCTTTCCCTCAGATGGGAGGTGGTGGGAAGCTGGGACTGCACAGTATGGAGCCAGAGGCAGGGAGTTGGCACTGAAGGGGGGTGTGGTTAGGGCTTCAGGGGGATTGGGGCCACAGTGAGGGCAGCAGTGGGGCCATAAGGGGGCCCCATGATGGTACTTCATCTAGGCCCCCCAATTGCCTAAGGCTGCTTCTGCTTGGCCCTAGAGAGAAGAGTATATAACAAGCTTGTTCAGCCTGTGGCTCAGGGGCCAGAATCTGGCCTGCCAGGGGCTCTTACCCGGGCTACTGCATGAACCCTCTCTTGCCACTCCTGTGCCTCTTTCCTCCTGTCTTGCTGTGCCATGCTCCCCTCCTCACCCTTTCCCTTCCTTGCCACCCCTGCCCTGCTCTCCATACTCCTTCTCCTCTGACACAGTCTGCTGCTGGCAGCACACCAACTGTCCTTTCTTGCCACCCCCTCTTCTCCCCTGCTGCTGCACATGGCCACCCCAGCCTCGCCTCTCTTTCCACCCTGCCCATGCCCTGCTCCCTACACTGTCCCGTACCATCCCGCATGGCCACTCCTGCCCTATCACCTCTTCTCTTCCTTGCCTGCCTGCTTTTACAGAACTTTGACAGATTTAGAGAACCGAACTGAATTTGGCCAAGTTCCAGAGGGGCAGCCGTGTTAGTTTAGTGAAGCAAAAAAAGCAAGGAGTCTTGTGGCACTTAAAGACTAACATATTTATTTATCGCATGAGGTTTTGTGGGAGAATATCCCACTTTGTCAGATGCTTTGAAGAGGGAGAACTTACAGAATTGGATGAAAATAAATGCAGGGGAATGTAAAACTTGGGATCAGGTCATACTGCAAGAGCGAATTAGAGCATTTGTAAGGATTCAAACTCTAGGAAACAGCACACAGAGGGAGGCTGAAGTCAAATTACCTGTTATAATGTGAAAAGAATCCATAGTCACAATTCAAAGCAGTATTCAGGCTGCAGAACTGATTTATTTTTGAAACACTAAATTCGGTTCTAAAAATTGCTTAGTAAGATAGTAAATTGCTAATATTGTCACTGAAATATGAGAAAAGCGCTGCACTAAAATAGTTTTTTAAAATAAACTTACCAAAATAAGGAACTTTTATTTTTAATACAGAATTGTATTGCATTATAGAGGGTGTTTTCTCTGATGAAATGAATAACTAATTTTAGTTGTGAAGACAGATGAGCTTTTATGTTATAAATCATAGCTTCGAATAACTTCTGCTTTTGTGTAATGCTTTCTAAAGGTATATGTACTGCTAATATTTTTGCTTTTCTTCTTTAAGATGCTTCATGCAGAATGTAAAGTAAGACCTTGGGAGTGTCAAGATGAAGTGACAGTTGAACCATGTTCTAAAAAAATGAAATCAACAGAAGAAGCTAATGATAAATTCTGTGATGATTGCTTTCATGGGTCTGATGTGAAACCAGACACTGAGAGAATGAACAATGAAAGGATAGCTTTATGCATATCTGATGTCCAAGGAAAACAAGAAGTGCAGCAGAAAGAAAATGAGATTACAGACATCTTGGAAATATCCAGTGAAAATCTCCCTGGTAATGGGCCAGGGACTGTTGAGTGTAGTCATTCTAAGATAATGGAGAGTGTAAATCTTCCATTTGTATCAATAGATGATGCCAAAGTTACAGAAAATAAATGCCCTTTCTTGACTGAAAAAGTTGATGAACCTAATATTGAAGAAACCAGCAATACATCATTCACAGTAAATGGAGGTGAAGTAGAAATTGAAGAATATAGTACAAGCAAGGCATTTATTGGGCCTCTATACAAACCTGTGGAGGAGAATAAACAGGATGAAATGAGGAATTGCACTAAACTTAGCACCAGCAGAGAGAAACAAACTGGTGAACTTGATGGCAAAACTGAGAAAGAGGAAGCAAAGAAAACACAGGCTCTCTCTTCTGATGTACCAGAAATAGATGAAGAATTGTGCCAATTTTATAAAGAAATTCAGCAGCTTGAAAGTACCAGAGATGAGTTAGAAAGCAGCTCACAGCAAAAAGAAACTGACTTGTCTCAGGAACGATTTATACCATATGCTAAACATAGTAATACATCTCATGAGGCCGAACAAGGTATCTGGTTCAGTAGAACGCAACCAAGTAATGAAGATGAACAGTGTTACTGTGACAAACCAAGTGGCCAGAAGATGGGCAGCGAACCAAAATGTTTTGACATTGAAACAAATGGCTGGAGAACTGAGAATCATTTTAATTGGCAAATGGATTCTAAATTTTGGAACCATTCAGTCCCTCAGTTTAGGCCTGGATGGCAGTCCACACAATCTTTCATAGTACCTCAAGGTCCTCTTCCTCCTAGGTTCAACCATCATTTAGATGTTCGAACTCTCAGTTCCCCACCACATCAACCCAGTGTTCTCCATTTTCAAAATGATGGATCTCCTCACAAGAATTATACAGGTTACCATGGACACAGTGGCATTACTAACAGGAGTTGGCCATTGTTAGATCAGAATATTAGTAATACTGGTCATATTGGTATCCATAGCATGCGAGTCTCTGGGAATGGAAATAGTGACCATGATGGACACAGAAGTAATGGTTTCTGTGAAACCAGAGAAGAAACCAGGAAAGATCCTAGAACTTACCAGGTAGAGGGAATACACAATTCTTATTTTCAGCAGCTTTCAGAAGACAAGTTATGTAGGTCACAGAAATTACTCCTAATTTTAAGAGGTTTGCCTGGCTCAGGGAAAACAACATTGTCTCGGTAAGTGCATACTGAAATAATTTTTTTTAAAAAGGCATCTGCTAGGTTGCTCGTGTTTGAAGCTCTGATTGTGTACGGAGGTAGATGTTGGTTTCACTTTTAGAAGGTACACACTATAACTTTTTAAACAGTGGTTTATTTTGAAAACATTTCAAATTAGTTCGGACTTCTGTCAGTTTCCCTAAATAAGGATCAGGTGCAGGAAAGAAGTTAAAATTGTAGCTCAATTTTGAGTGTATTTTGTTGTACTTCTGGTTCTATTTAACTTCCAGTGGCTCTTAATATTTGAATTGTTGTTTGTTTCGTGCCTGTTGCAAGTTGCATTTTTCTGTTTTTTATATCTTCCTAACTTAGTAATAGTTTAGTTTGTAACTAAATGTTACATTTTGTTTCCTGCTATCTGCTGTGTACTTCTTTATGGTAACATAATAAAGGAATTAGAGTGAGCTTGTTCAGCCTGCATGCCAGGCTCTAACTTGCCTGAGGAGTACTGCGTGGGAGCCTGGGAGCTGTGGCCAGCCAGGGTCCTTTTAAATCTCTTGTGCTGCGCACAGTGGTGGCGGGGAGTGGCCTGTTTGGAGAGCTGTGTTCAGGGGCTGGATTCAGCCTTTTTCAAGTGAGAAGGGGACTGGGGAAGGGGTTGTGGGGCCATGGAAGGGAAGTCTCAAAGGCAGGGGCTGGGGAAGGGGTGAGGAAGAGGGTTCTACATGGGGAAAGGGAGGGAGAGGGAGGATTGGTGAGAAGAGCCGAATTGCATGTGGAAAGGGGGGAGAAGGGAAGGGTTGTGGAGAAGAGCTGAAGTGCGGGAGGAAAGGGGAGGGTGGAGAGGAGTGGAGCTGTGCTGGGAAAGAGAAGGGAGGGGAGTTGGGGAGAGGAGCAGAGCTTCTGTGTGAAGGAAGGGAGAGGGATGGGGAGCTGTGCATAAAGGATGAGAGAGTTCATACAGCAGGACGTTGAGCTGCAGGGGGCCAAGCAGAGGTTGTGTAGCCTATGAGGAAAGGGGTTGGGGAGCCTGAGTGGTGTTTGGCAGGAGGAAGGGGCCGGGGAGCCCACAAGTGGTGGAGGGAAAGGAAGGTAATAAGGATCCTACTGCCTGGCCACACAGCTTCCTTGTCACCTCTTGCTAACCCTCTCAATTCTCCTGCCCCTGGCATGCTCCCTTGCCACACCTCTCCTGCCCTTACCCTGCCTTGCTCTATTCCCTTGCCATCCCTTCCTACCTTCCCTCCTCTGCCATGTTCCCCTTCCCATCTCACACAGCCATCCCTGCCCTCCCTTGACCTGCCACACACCCTCCCTTGCCTGTCCTACCCTACCCCTCCTCCCTGTGCTTTCCCCTGCTACCTCATATGGCCACCTTGTCCTCCCCTGAAGAGCTGGAATTCATTTGCAAACTTGACATGGTTAGGCTGGGTCTGTATAGGGACTTTGAATGGTTATCTCATTATAAAAAGTAATGGTCCCTGTTCACACATTCTCACTTTCTAATCAACTTTTGTGAATGGGCCCCATCTACCCTAACTGAACTCACTTTGTTAGCTCTTGCCTTCCCCACTGTATTGCTTCTCCTTCATCCTGGCATGTGTATAATACCTCTCAACTGTAGTTTCCACTTCATGCATCTGATGAAGTGGGTTGGAGCACACAAAAATTTATGTCTGAAGAAATTTGTTAGTCTTTGAAGTGCCACAGGACTCTAGGTGGTTTTGCTGTATTGAGACTAACATGCCTACCCCTCTGGAATTTATTTTTTGTTTTCATTTGGTTTAATTATTATAGTTTTCTGGTATAGATTAAATATTACTTTTTTCTTTTAGTTTTATTTCAAAATAGTCCTGGAAGTGTTCGTTCTTGGTCGGCACGATTCTGTTAAAGGTGGTCAAACTGATCAGCATGAAATTGATTAATTTGTTTGTGTATTGTAATGCTGTTGCTATAACTGCCATAAACTGTAGAAGAGAGATCAGACTTTCAAAATGTTGTATTTCATTGCTTTAATTTCATAGTTGTTACAACTATACTATTATGCAGCTGTTTTATATTTGAGGTTTTGGTTTGATTATATCAGAGATCTTCTCAGGAAGTCAGCTCACGATGAACATCTCGCAGTACGTTACCCATTAGAGATTCTATTGTGGTGAGATAGGTAACTGAACCTTTACTGTGGTGGTTTTAGACAGGCCAAAAAATAATTTGAAGAGCAGCTTGCCAAAGACTCAAAAACTAACAGCAACAGAAATTTTAAGCAAAAAAAACCCCCAAGGAGTCATGTGGCACTTTAAGAGTAACGGATTTATTTTTCGCATGACCTTTCGTGGGAGAAAATCCCACTTCATCAGATGCTTCGAAGATGGTTACCCATCTTCGAAGCATCTGATGAAGTGGGATTTTCTCCCACGAAAGGTCATGTGAAAAATAAATCCGTTACTCTTAAAGTGCCACACGACTCCTTGGGTTTTTTTTGCTGGACTTAGACTAACACAGACATCCCTTTGGAAATTGACAGAAATTTTAAGTACATCAGAAGCAGGAAGCCCAAGGAAGTGGTTGAGAATTTGATAGTGGAAGGTAACTTAGGTGGTAGCAATCATGAAATGATAGAGTTCATGATTCTTAGAAATGTTAGGAGAGAGAATAGCAAAACAAATACAATGGATTTTAGGAAGACAGACTGTAGCACACTCAGAGAGTTGATGGGAAGGATACCATGGGAAGAATGTCTAACAGGAAAAACGACTAAAGACAGTTGGCAGTTTTTCGAAGAAATGTTAGAAGAGCTAACCATTCCACTGCATAGGAAGGACAAGAAATATGGCAAGAGACCGCCTTGGCTTAACCAGGAGACCTTCAATAATTAAAAAAATAAAAAGAGAGAGAGAGAGGGAGAGTCTTACAAAAAGTAGAAACTAGGTCAAATTTAAAAAGGAGTACTATACACAAATAACATAATTATGTTGAGAAGAGATCTGAAAGGCCAAGGCACAAACAGAGCTCAGACTAGCTGAAGGCATAAAGGGTAACAAGAAGACATTTTTTTCAAATACATCAGAAACAAGAGAAAAACCAATTACAGTGTAGGACCCTTACTCAACAAAGAGGGTAAAACAATAAATGAAAACGTGAACATGGCAGAAGAACTAAATAGTTTGGTTCCGTCTTCGCTGAGAGGGTTGGTGGAGCCTGGGTGTCTGATGTAGAGGAGGGAAGAGGAATGAGACAGGGAAAGAGCAAGTTAAAAAATTGCTTGGACAAGCTGCATGTCTTCAAGTCACCGGGGCCTGATGCTATATACCAGGGGTAGCCAACTTAACGGAACTCAAGAGCCGCACAAGTCGATTATTGAACCTTCGAGAGCTGCACCGAGGCATATAACCACATTTTTACCTACTCCAAAATTACTAAGCTTAAAATTCATTGCGCACTTTATTATAAAAATGGGGCAAATATATCATCCACTAATGGCAGATTCTAATAATTATTTAAGATTACCATGAAACTAGGCCTATATAATAAAAATTTAGCTGTTGCTAGATGTAGAACACTACAGGCTAGCGGCAAGTTCTTTTTTTAAATCTGGGAAGTAACTTGTCAGTGCAGCAGGTAAAAGCTCTCTGAGATGCTGATCTCTAAGTATTGCACAGTGTTTTGAATTTCATTGTGGAATATGATGCTTCACAGCAGTAAGTTGTGCCAAAAATTGAAAGTAATCTATGTTCAGTTTTATACTTTTCTCCTTTGTATTTTCATTTCTTAGTATTCCACATCATGTTTAGGACTTGTAAAACATGATTTTATTTTAACAATGAGTACGCTGCATTAGGGCCTATGAGAAAATCTAAATATGCTATGTCTTCTCTGACCATATCACGCTTCTCTCCCCCAACCCCCGTTGCCGGTTCCCTGCCATCTCTTGCCACTCTGCTGCTTTTCTTCTCTCCCCAACCATGCCACACTTCTGCCTCCCAGCCCATCCCGGCACCTACCATGCCCCCACTTCCCTGCCAATATTTCTGCCAGTCAACTTGTTCACTAAAATACTCATAGACAATGAAGACAAAAGGTCTGAGGACTCAGACACAATTAATTTTAAAATGAGAGTAATAGTAAGGGAAAATACTGCTCTCATCTTAATTCTGTGAAGAGATGCGCACAGGCACACCTTTTCAGCTGTTCAGAATCACAACAGATCAATGAGAATTTATGGGGACAGAAAGTGCAAGGTCAGAGGCTGTTTCAGTAAGTGCTTCGGAATCAATGCACAGAAGATACTATGGAAAAAATCCCACTGAGTTTATTCAGCTTGGGGTCAGGCCCTGTACAAATTCTAAATATCAATATTTTGGTTTTTATAATACAAAGTAAAATCTTTACTGGTGAGAGATTTTTTTTTTTTTAGAAAGTTTACAACACAATTTTCCATTCTCAACCCTTCACAACAATTACTCTCGTCTAATGGGCTCAGATACCCATAGAGTCATTCATGATGACTTCACTGAAATAAACTAGATTTTGACTATACAACAAAAAAAATTAATATATGTTGAATGCTATTTAATCAGTAGAAGTATAGTGCTGCTATTGAACTTTGCAGTGAATATAAATGATCTTGGTAATTTACTTAGTTATATTAATTAAAATTTTCTTATAAATGCGCTAGCAGTTCCTTCTGCAAACAGATGACATACTGATGTCTCAGGCACGCTTGTTCAATGGACTTATGGGATTTTTTTTTCTAAAGCCAGTTTTCAGTAGTGGTGGTCTATCTTAAGTCTAAATCATTTTGTATGCTGAAAATGAACCATGATTCGTAATAAGTACTTGTGAGATTCCTTTAATAGAGGGTTTTATAAATAACCTTTTGACAGTAGTGAGTGGTTTTGAAAGTAACACTTGTGTCAATTTTCAGTCATTTCTGATGATTCTTATTTAATTCTCAAAATAGAAACACAGGAGAAATAATTTTGCATTATATTAGGATATCTGGAAATGCCAGGTGGTTTTTAAAAAAGAAAATTAATTTACAATTGTTTTTCAGGTTTAAATTGCTAATTATCATCACTTATCTGTAGTTCATTGTAGACTTGTTCTTGATCAATTTATGTTGCCAGTTTTAAAAATATTTACTCAGAAAACAATATCAAAAAAGAAAAGTATCTAAAAAATCATGCACTGATGTAATTAAAGACTGTATCATTATGCATACAGACAAGGAGGGTAGAAATTAATATTGTGTGGGTAAACTAGAATCTGGCAGTTACTTGCTCTGAGTGCTTGCCTTTCTCTGCTGGCTCTCACAGTGCTGCCCCTCCCCTGCGGGCTCTCTCAGTGCGGCCTCTCCCCTCCGTCCCCTTCCCTTCCCCTCTCTTACCAGGATGCTTTTTCCCTGCGGGCTCTCACAATACCTGCAGCTCTCACAGGGCTGCTCCTCTGCCGGCTCTCACCATGCTGCTGCTTCTCTGCTGTCCCCGACCACTGTAAATTGCTCGCCCCTGTCTCTCGCGGTGCTGCTCTTCCCTCCTGCGCTGTCCCGGGAGTCGCAGTTTTTCTTTCAAGAGCTGCATGGGGCTCACAAGCTGCGGTTTGGCCACATCTGCTATATACCCTAGAGCAGTGGCTTCCAACATTTTCTCTTCTGTGGCACACCTTGCTACCTTTAATTAATTTGAGGCACACCACCATATAGCTTCTGAATAAGCTCATGAATATTCACGAGCCAGTGAACCAATCCAGAGCTCTTTGAGTAGTTTTTCAAAAATATTAGTGGCACACCTGCTCAGATCTGACAGCACACCTGTGTTCTGTGGCACACTGGCTGGGAAACACTGCCCTAGAGTATTCAGGGCACTGACTCAGGACATATGAGACACTAGCTGTTATCTTTGAAAAATCATGGAAGGTGGGTGAGGTTACGGAGGACTGGAAAAAGGCAAATGTAGTGTCCATCCACCCACACACACACACAAAAAAGGAAATAAGAGGAATCCAGGGAATTATAGACCAGTCACTTTAAGTTCCGTACCAGCGAAAAATAATGGATCAGGTAATTAAGGAGTTAATTTGCAAACATCTAGAAGAGACTGAGGTGCTTAGGGCTAGTCAGCATGGATTTGTCAAAAACAAATCATGTCAAACCAACTTGATAGCTCTCTATGATGTGGTAACGAGCCTTGTGGGTAGAGGGGAAACAATAGATTTGGTATGTCTAGACCAGGGTTCTCAAACACACAGCACCTAAAGCTATTTCCTGTGTCCCGCAATGACGCTATCATTAGCAATATTTGCAGTATCGTTGTATGAAAAGGTTTCAGTGGTGTGGCCTTCGGGCTAACATACTGGTCCTCATGTGGCCCTCATGGTGATTTGAATTTGAGACCCCTGGTCTAGACTTCAGTAAGGCATTTGATATGGTCTCACATCACATTCTTATTAGTAAACTGGGGAGGTACAAACTAGATGGAGCTCTATAAGATGGGTGAAAAACTGGTTGGATAACTGTTCCAGAGGATGGTTATCAGTGGTTCACTTTCAGGTTGAAAGGACATAAGGAGCGGGGTGCCACAGTGGTCTGTCCTGCATCTGGTTTTGTTCAATATTTTTATCAATAATTTAAATGATGGCATAGAGAGCAAATTTATAAAGCTTGCAGGTATCACCAAGCTGGGAGGAGTGGTGAGTGCTTTGAAGGATAGGATCATAATTCAAAATTATTTGGACAAACTGGTGAAATGGTCAGAGATAAACAGAATGAAATTCAATAAAGCGCCAAGTACTCCATTTAGGATTGAACAACCTATTGCACGCATACAAAATGGGCAACGACTGCCTAGCAAGGAGTACTGCAGAAAGGGATCTGGGTGTCATAGTGGATCACAAGCTAAATCTGAGTCAGTAGTGTAATACTGTTGCAAAAAAAGCAAATGCTATTCTGGTGTGTATTAACAGGAGTATTGTGAGTAAGACGTGAGAAGTGATTCTTCCACTCTACTCTGCACTGATTAGGGCTCAACTTGAGTACTGTGTCCAGTTTTGTGCACCTCATTTCAAAAAGGATGTGGAGAAAACTGGAGACAGTCCAGAGAAGGGGAACAAAAATTATTAGAGGTCTGGAGCATTAAACCTATGAGGGAAGATTGAAAGAGCAGGGTTTGTTTAGTCTAGAATAAAGGAGACTGAGAGAGGCTATGGTAAGTTTTAAAATGCCTAAAAAGTTGTTGTAAGGAGGAAGGAGAAAAATTATTCTCCTTAATCACAGATGATAGGACAAGAAGCAATGGGCTTAAATTACAACAAGGGAGGTTCAGCCTAGACATTAGGAGAAAATTCCTAACTGTCAGAGTGATTTAAACACGAGAATAAGTTCTCTGCAGGTTGTAGAGTCTCCTGCATTGGAGGTTTTTAAGGTAAGGTTAGACAGACACTTGTCAAGGGTGGTGTAATGGGGCACTTGGTCCTGTCATGAGTGCTGGGAACTGGATTTGATGACCTGTCGTGGTCCCTTCCAGTTTCTGTGATTCTATAAACAAACAGTGGGGCCCCTGGATGTTCAAGATGCTAAAGGAGTACTCAAAGAAGATAAGCCATTTTGGAGAAGCTAAATGAAATCCTTCTGTCAGTGTTCGCTGCAGAGGAAGTAAGGGAGATTAGCACTCCCGACCTTTTCTTTTTAGGTGACATCTGTGAAATTGCCCCAGATTGAGGTGTCATTAGTGTGGGTTATGGAAGAAATTGATAAATTAAACAGTAGTAAACTACCAGGATCAGATGGTTTTCACATGAGTTCTGAAGCACCTCAAATATGAAATTGCAGAACTAGAGAGTGTGGTTTATCATTTAAATTAGCTTCTGTACCAAATGACTGGAGGGTAAACATCAATTTTTTTAAAAAAGCTGCGGAGGAGATGTTGACAGTTACAGGCCAGGAGGTATAACTTCAGAATCGGGCAAATCAGTTGAAACTGTAATCAAGAACAGAATTATTAGACACACAGAGGAATACAGTTGTTGAGGAAGAGTCAACATGGCTTTTGAAAGGGAAAATCATGCCTTACCAATCTATCAGAATTCTTTGTCGGAAAAGGTGATTCTGTGAATATAGTGTACTTGGAAGTTCAGAAAGTCTTTGACATGGTCCCTTGTCAAAGTCTCTAACGTAAACAGTCATGGGATAAGAGGGAAGGTCCTCTTATGGATCAGTAATTGATTAAAATGAGTTTCCAAATGTTTTTTCCATGAGACCCACTTGTGCAGCTGCAATAAGTGCTGGAGCCCACTATTAGTATGTCTGCCAGAGAGAGAGAGATCCTGGGGTGTGTGTGCAGCCTCTTGCCTCAGCAGGAATCAGGTCCAGCAAGAGGGTGAAGAGGCCAGGCAGGTGATGCCTCTGCTGCTGCTGACACCCTCTGCGTCAGAAGTCTGATGAGTGCCTCAAGCTAGTAACCTTGCAGGTGGTATGAAATTATTCAGAATAATTAAGTGCGAAGTAAACTGTGAAGTAATGCAAAACTTTCACACAACTGGGTGACTGGGCAGGAAAATGGTAGGTTAAATTCTGTATTGATAAATGCAAAGTGTAATGCACATTGGAAAACATAATCCCAGCTATGCACACAGAATGATGAGGTCTAACTGATGAGACCACTCAAGAAAGAGATCTTGGAATCATGCATAATTCTCTGAAAATATCTGCTTCATGTGCAGAAGCCATCAAAAAAAAGCAAAGGAACCATGTTAGGATCCGTTAGAAAATGGACAGATAATAAGACAGAAAATATCATAATGCCACCATAAAAATCTGTGGCAACATGGGGCAGTAAGCTGGTATCATAAATGCTGCATGCAGATCTGGTTGTCTGTCTCCAAAAAAAGGTGTATTAGAACAGGCTTCAATAAACCAATGTTCCTGGTTGCCATGGCAACCAGTTTTAATAGCCTTTTGCTTGGCACCACTTCAGAAATATACAAGCCTGTTTTGTCCACCCCTATATTAGAATTCGAAAAGTTATAGAAAAAGGGATAAAAAAATGATTAGGGGTAAGGAACAGCTACCAAATGAGGAAGGATTACAAAAAGTGAGACTTTTCAGCTTGGAAAAGAAACAGCTAAGAAGGGGTTATGAGAGAGATCTATAAAATCTGGACTGATGTGGAGAAAGTGAATGAGGAAATGTTACTTACTGCTTTAAGTAACCAAAGAACTTGGGGTCATCCAATGAAATTATTAGGCAACAAATATAAAACAAACAAAAGAAAGTACTTCTTTACACTATGGACAGTCAGCCTACAAAACTCTTTGTCAGGGTATGTTATGAAGGCCAAAACTGTAACAGGGGTCAAGGAAGCAGTAGATAAATTAATGGAATGTATTGTTCATTAATGGTTGTAGCAAGGATGGTCTGAGATGCAACTGCACACTCTTTTGAGTGTCACTAGCTTTTATTTGCCTGAAACTCAGAGTGGATGGCAGGACTGATTGCTCATTCTATTCATTCTCTGTGAAGCACTTGTTATTAGCTGCTGTCAGAAGACATTGGTCTGACCCCGGATGGTGATTCTTGTGTTCTTTTGTTTCCAAGATTGTAAGGTTCCTTTGCAAATATATTGTTCAGTATTTTAAACCTCTTTTAATACTATACAGTGTTTTAAATTAAATGTTTTACTCTATTATGACTCTTTTAATTGTGCTTTCTTCAAAGTGTGGGGCTAAACAATACATCAAAAAAATGTTATGTTACTGAGATTGCACAACTTGAGCCACTGTCAGTATTGTTTTTAGCCAGTAGGAGAATATAGCAGAATGTGCTGAATATGTGCCAGTACCACTTAAAATATATAAAATGTATATAACGCCAATAAGACTGTGAAATTTAAAATAGAAATGACAACCCCACATTTAGATCTCATTTAGCTACACAGAGGGCCCTGTTGAAGTTATCAGGGTTCCACTTCATCATAGGTGTAGGGATATGGTTGTGTGCAGTCAGTTTGAAGATTATAGTCTTATCTACTAAAACAGTGGTTCTCAATCGCTGTGTGTTGTGGCACTGTGGCTGACTGTGTTGCCACAACACACCCTGCCACTGAAAGATCACCCCTTCTCCCCTGCTGCCAAAAGAAACCCTATCTCCTTGTAGATTGGGTTTCTTCTAGCATGGAGGTGAGCTACGAAGGGAGGGGTTGGGAGCGTGTTCTGTTCCACCACCAAAATTATCATCAGTCTCAGCTTTTTGTGGGCTTAGGTTTGCTGTAGCACTTCTGAAACCACTGTCAGAGGTGCCTTTTTGTCAGCAGCAGGAGCTTGTGCTCTCTGTAGTGCTACCAAAAGTGCCATCTGTGGCGCCTTCTTACAGTAGCAGGGGGCTGGCTCTGTGATCTGAGCTGCTGCCCAAAGTGCTGGTGAGGCTGATTTTTGTCAGGCAGCTTGCCAGCTGTGTCACAACACAGAAAAGACTGAGAATCCCTGTACTAGAAGTTAGGTACTTTCTTTTAGAAAAGAAGGGTATATACATTCCTCGGTCTTTATTTATAAGAATCTACTGAGTTGTCAGATATTGCCTGGGGAGAAGAGCTACACCCGAAGTACATGTGTTTTATACAGTAGATGAATATGGAAGCTAGATCTCCTTTCTCTAACATGATTTCTGCCAAATGCAGAATTATCCTGGGCTGAATAAGTGGAATTCGTCCACTTGTTTGAAATCATGGCTTCCTGGCTCAATGAATGTAGGTTAAAGTTTTTTAAAAGGTCTGTTTGACCTGTTTTCCTGCTCTCTCAGCAGTAGGATGTGCCAAAATTCAATACTCCATGTGTTACTCTGTTTCACGTCCTCTGACAAATCTGTCTCCTTTAGACCTCACTGCATAGCTGCCTAGATTTCCCAGAATACACAGCTGTAGATGTTTTCAGGCAGCGTGAGAGTTTTGGACACACATTGGTGGTGGCACAGAGACTGTTGTATATATACAAATTTAACCATGTTTATTTGAAACCTATGAAAAGTAACAGTGCATCAAAGGTGATAATAAATATGAATATATTAAGACATTTCATTCTGGCCCATGGATTGAGATTTTGATGGTGCTGATCAGGTAAATGATAATTCTGTTCCTGTAACTGTGCTGTAATCAGTCAACCTTGCTCATTCACAAATATGTTTTGGCATGACTGGGCAATGTTTAGAGTGAAATTTGGATAAAACAAAAGTTTCTTCATTTTAGCTGTATTTAAAAATTGTAAAGTATAAAATTATTCATGTGAAAACAAATATCTTCTGTAATGGCTTATTTTATTGTGGCAATTCATGACAACACTAGATAAAAATATGGAATTATAAAAATGTTCAGAGGTGGCAAAATTGTGGGTCAGGAGCCACAAGTGGCTTTTCTGCAGTTAAAGTGTGGCTAACAGAGCCCCCTAAAACTCCTGTACCCCATACTCTTATCAACTAGACTGTTGTGGGGAGTTTGAGGCTTCTGTCCTGTTTGGGTGAGAGAAGCAGCGAGGGTTAGAGGCTTCTACCCAACAAGGAAGCAACTGCCGGGGCCCAAGACTTCTCCCCATGGGGTGTGTCTGCTGAGGCTTCAGCCCTACAGAGAGGGGGTGGGGGGCTCTTAGGGCTTCTGCTCTATGGAGGCTGAGGCTCAGGGCTTTGGCAGGTATGCCAGATGGGGCAGAAGCCCCAAGCACTGCCACAGGGCTGAGGCCTGGCAGGTGAACTGTGTCTCATTGAGCATCTGACGATTGTTGTATCTAGCTCAGAATATCAGTTAGTTTGGTCACCCCTGCTATAGCAGAGTTTTGATGACAATGAGTGGTGTTTTCCCAAGACAGAACTGCTTTTGCATTACTGATTTGTGTATTTGAAATTTACTTCTGGGGGAACTTTGCACAAAAATTTAAAAATTGCATGCAATATTTTAATATTCTGCGCATTTTATTAATCAGAATAACACAATATAATCATGCCAGTTTAAATTATTTTGGAAATGTATTTTAAAATGCCTGTCAGCAAGTACATGTGTAACACAACAGACAAAAAAGATTCCTTCAAGACTAGAGAGTAAAAGAAACCCCTACAATAACTGAGTTCCTGTTTCTTTGTTTTGCTTTTATTGTGCACCTCTGTCTAGGTGCATCAGCCATCTACATATGTTGGGAGAAAAACTCTGTCCCTCTAGTCTTTTAGTTGATTCTCAGTTTGGCGGTTTGGCTTTTTTGTTTTGTTTGTTTTGCTTTTTTGCCCTGCCCCCATGGGGTACCATATAGAGATTTCCAAATAGAGGTTGGTGCTGGGAGGAGGGGGAGCTGAAGGGGTGTTTGTGTGTTTACTGAGACAGGGTATTTAGGAGGTGCTAAAGTGGGCTGTGCAGGCTCCTAGCCCAGACACCCATACTCCATCCCCCAGTGTGCAGGGGACCCAAAGAGAGAAACATTTTGATGCTGATCAGATTGGGCTTGTATGATGTTTCCTGTACACTCTCTCCTTCCATCAGGATGTGCTGGGAACATCAGCTACCAGAAATCCTCCAGCTCCCCTTCTCTTCCTCCCTGCGCTGTCCTCTGTTTTTGAGCAGGGGGGTGGCGGGGCATTTTTGTCTGCTTCAGTGGCCCCTAGTAGCAGCTAGTAGATCTGTGGCACCAGTCCTGCAGGCAAAAATGAAATTCTACACAGAACATTAGTTCTGCACTGTACAGTGAAGCTGAATTCCCCACCTCCTGAAGTAGAGATTGCAGTGGTATTTCTAGTGAAGAAAATGTATATGTTGGTCACAGTCAGATTCCATTAAAAAGAGCTGCCCGGGCAAATGTCTGTGCCTTCAGTGGGGCTAGGTAGTGTTACCTGGCAGATTGGGACTTCTGTTACAGTCTGTACATACTCTTCTTCTGATGGATCCGACAGGAGCTGCAGTGGACACTTGATGGCTCTATTTTAGGCATGGTATGGCTTGTATAAACATAATAATTTCCTGACCGTATATTTGAAATCTGAAAGGCACTTAATTGGTTAAAAAAGAAAACTTATAAAATTGAAAAGGAAATGAGGTAGTTTAAGAGGAGAGATCAGTAATAGAATTGTTGAAAGGAAGAAGAGCATCACAATGAGAGAGAGCAGAAAATTCATAAAACATACACCATTCTGTTCTTTTTCTCTGCCTTTTCTATAAAACATTTTAAGGAAACCATTGTCAACCAACATTGTTTAGTACAGGCATTGCCAAACTGTGGCTTGGGAGCCACATGTGGCTCCTGAATGAAAAACTGTGGCTCCCGGAAGAACATCTGCAAATCTATTTAGGAAAGCAGCCTCAGCCTACGAGTTCAGGAGGGGGTTGGAACAGTGGGGAGAAGCGCGGCATGGTCAGGGATGGCAGGGAGAAGTACGGCATGGTTGGGATTTTAAAAAACATGCCACTAGCCTGCAGTCTTCTACATCGAGCAGCAGCTAAAGTTTTTACAGTATACACCTAATTTTCATGGTAACCTTAAGTAATTATTAGAATCTGACATTAGTAGGGTCAATATTTGTTCTCATTTTGCAATAAAATTAAAGTGTGCGATGAATTTTAATCTGAATAATTTTGGAGTAGGTAAAAGTATATGGCTGTATGCCTCAGTGTGGCTCTTGAAGCTTTAATAATCGACTTGTGTGGCTCTTGAGTTCCATAGGTTTGGCCACCCCCGTTTAGTACATGAAGTGTTAACAAAAGTTTTATTTTAAATTTTAAAAATTGTGCATCAAATAATTATGAAACATAAACTCAAATTATCAAAATTGATATTTAATTTTTTGACATTAGGGAGTGTGTGTGATGATTGGATTCAGTATTATGTTGCTGGAGGAATGGCTTCTTTTTTTCCTGACTGACCTGCAAGTCCATGCAGTGCAATAAAACAGAGTTTTCCACTGAAAATTTATGACATGACCAAAAGCAGGAGAAGTTAAATTTTTGGGGGGGAAAATCATCAAATTGTTTGTCTTATTTTAGATTAAGTTAAAAGTGGGGGATGCTTTTAAGTAAAGCCATATGCTCTGTTTCGATCCTGACTTTACTCAGTAGAATGATCATGCAAGATTACTGCACTGGTGCTGCTACCACTGCCTGTTGTTTTTGCATGTGCAGCAGGAGTAGAGTAAGTGACATGTAAGTCTTGCTGGTTTTACTGTGCTGCTCCTGCTATGTATGTAGCATATGCGAGAGCCACACAGGTAAAAATGACAGGAAGTCCAGTGGTTAGGGCACTGGTCTGTGATTCCAGGAGACTTAATTAAGTTCGTAACTCCACTACAGACACACTGTGTGACTGTGTCACCAGCTATACACGTACAAGATGAGAGTAATACTCTTCCCAGGCATGTTTTGAAAATAAATGCATTCAGAGATTTGGAAGATGCTCAATTGCTACTGTGATGAAAATTAGATACAAGTTTACCTTCTTTGGGGAAGGAAGCAAAAACAGCAAATAAGAAAGCTGTAGGCAAAGAAAATGCTTAATTTTAGGTTGGAAATTGAGTTTCTTTTAACTACCAAACCAAAGGCATCAAAGATCAAATCATTAACTTTCTGTATGACTTTATTGTTTACCCTGTGAAGAATAAGATTTGTCCAATTTGTAATGATTCTGCTTTTTCCTTTGTTTGACAGTATTATACTTGATCAAAATCATGATGGCGTGGTGTTCAGCACCGATGATTATTTTCGGCAACAAGATGGATATACCTATAATGTTTCACAACTTGGTGATGCTCATGACTGGAACCAGAAGAGAGGTGGGAATGCATTAGAAGAATTCATTTAAACTTATATGGTTAGGAAGTGCATGTGCCACATGAACATGTATATACAAGTGTCACTAGTCAGGTTACGTGGAATTCATGAACATGTAATTTCAGTACCCAGTTTTTAAAACTACAGATTTTGTGTTTGTGAATGGTTCAGCTATGAGAAGCCCATAGACAAAAATTGTTTTTCTTTGTGCTAAGTTCCACAGATCAGTTGGAGTGGGTACTTCAGCCAAGTTGCAGATTCAGGGTAGAACCAGACCAGTCAGTCACTGAGAGCAGGGGAACATCCTTCATCCTGAAGTTCCCTCCAGTGGCCAGCATCACTGCCAGTCCTCCCTGCCACAGAGTTTTTCTGAGGGAAATTCCAGATTTTATTTCAAATTTTCAGATTTTATGCCTGGCCTCAGTAATAGTTGTCTAATTCCCAGCCGTTTTTGAGGGCTGCGCTTGATTTTGGGGGCAACTGTCTCCTCATCCTTGCATCCCTTTCTAAAGTGTTTGCAGCGGATTGTGCATCTGCAGGTTTCAGGGTGCAAGAAGAGGTAGAAGCAAAATAAAGGCACTGTATCTCATGCTTTCCTACTTACTGAATGTCTCATTGAGTATGTTAGCTGACTGTCCTGTCAGGATGCTGTTTCCCTCTCAGCCAAATCATGGTAGATTTGACATGTCCCCTTTCCCCAGGAAGGAAAGGAACCAGGCAGTTTTGGGGAATTCCAAAGGGATAGCCGTATTAGTCTAGTCCAGCAAAAAAAACCAAGGAGTCGTGTGGCACTTTAAGACTAACAGATTTATTTTTTGCATGAGCTTTCGTGGGAGAAAAATCCCACTTCATCAGATGCTTCGAAGATGGGTGAACTTACAGAATGGAATGAAAATAAATGCAAGGGCATGTAAAACATAGGATCAAGTCATACAGTAACAGCAAATCAGAGCAGTCTTGCTGGGAAAGATGCAGCTAAGGCTGGGGAGAATTGCTTCAGGCTCCTTTCCTTTGGCAGGAAAGGAGTCAGGTAGGATTGGAATGGAACTGGTTCCAGTACAAGCTGCTGCTCCCTTTTCCATGAGGGGAGTGAAGCCAGATGGGCAGCATGCTAGATGGAAGATTGCATCTGAGTTTCGATACCCTTCCTCAGCAGCTATGCCTCTGACTGAGGAGCTCAACTGCCTTCTCTCTGTCCCATTACACTTCTCTGCATGTCACCACTGGAGGGCATGAGTCACCGCATGGATGCTGTAAATGCCAGAGATACAGTGCTAAGGTGCCTTTGGGCCCAGCTCCTTCCCCTTCCTGTCATTTCTAGCATAGCCGCCTCTAGGACTCCCTACTCCTTGTCCAGACTAAGATCTCCAAGAAAACATAGGAACCTATCTGGATCATTTAGATCCCGTGCAGTAGAGAGGAATGGAATTGCTGGGGAAGTCCATTTTTGAGTGACAGGCAACAGGCCAGTATCTCCTTGACAGACCCGGAATGACAGACGAATATGGCCAGTCTCTTGGAGGACGGAGATATTGGTAGCTACTTGAAATATTTCTGAAGCAGTGTGAGTCTAGTTTCTCCCCCCTTCTGAAGCAGAATTAAGAAAACAAACTCCAAAGGGGAATAAATGAATAATAAAACTGATGCTGTTTCCCCTGCTGATCATCACAAAGTACAGCTGGGCAGATAATATTCTGTGTGAGTTTGTCTGCTTGCCCTCAGAGTACAGCAGAATAGATCCATGCAGAAAAGTCTAGGCCACAGACGTACTGATTTTTCTAGGTGTGCACATAACACACAAGCAAATAGAATTCTTCCTGCTTGCAAGAGGAAGGGCAGCAAATGAAATCAGAATTAGATAATCAAATAATAAAATATATTCAAACAAACACAATGGAGGATAAGCACTGTTAGGTAGTTGCATACAGTGTTGTGAAACAAAGCATAGGCGTTTGCAGTTTCCTACAATAAAGAAGCTGTATGCAGTTTTCTTTCTGCACTCTGGGGAAAATGTATTACAGGGAATAGGGATTTCTAGCCATAGCAAAAAGACTGGAAAAATATTGTGTTGTCATTCCCAGCTGCTTCTGTGCATCACCATGCACTAATGTCCAGGTTATTGTTTCTAACCTCTGTTGCATGTCTCTTGTCATCACTTTCATCTCTTCCCACCTGACAAATGGCTAGAGGGTGATGAAGAAAAAAGCAACCCAGACATGAAAGTACAAGTGGGCTGTAAGAGGCACCTTGACTCCCATTTATATCTTTCTGCCCTGGATTCTATTTTGAGGCAAAAAGACTGTGCAGTGTTCGCTAATCATGTCGACACTATGATTAGCCTCATAGGTAAATGTGGTTATTTTCCCTTATCAGGGATTCAGTGGTTTTGACTTGGGGAGATTTTTACCTGAGTGGCCTCTTCCCTGTTGAGGCCATTCACAGCCAGTCAAATTCAGTCAGGCATCAGTCATCTCATTTTATCCCTCTTCTCTGCACATGTAACAGTTAGGTGGCATCGGGCCAACAAAAATAAACAGATGTGAATTGTCAGCTGACATTCTGAGTGCTTCCCTATGCATTCCTAAGCAGCACTAACATAAATGCACATTATTACACCATAAAAATTGCATGACCTAAGGACTTCTCCCTTGAAATTAAAAAGGGGAGAGGAAAAAGGAGTTCATATTTGTTTCATGGATGTATATGGGGCTTTGGACTTTGGGATTATTAGATAATCAGACACATCAGTTCATAGCTATCTTAGTGTTACCCTGGGGATCTGCTGAGAAAGTTGAGGCTGCTCATAATCAAAAGAAAAGTCTTACATTCCTGACTCCTGCCAGACATTTTCAAAAGGAATACAGCTCATATGGCACTGAAGCTGTTTGTGGAGTGTAACTGGAGAAAATAAATCTTTGCAAGTGGTAGTTGTAATAAATGTTGTGTCATTAACTGTATTCTGTTGGCTCAGAGGTATTAGTGGGTCTTGCAGTCAGCCCTGACTGGAGATGGACACCTGATTGGTGATGGGCTTTCTTGTTTTGGGAGCAAAAGGTACTATCTCTATCTTTGATCAAATCAGATCACTACTGGACATGTCCAGCTTGGGTACCCTACTGAGCTTTGGAAGAATTTCAGGAATAACTTTGACCATTCCCACTCTCAGCAACCCATGGAAATTCATAATATGAATGAAATAATCTGTTATGTACTTACAATTATAGCACTGCAACCTGCTCTCATTTTTAGTACCACAAAATTGGGGTCAAACAGGCCAATACCCCTGTCTGAAACATCCGTTTAAGCTCCTAATGGAGACTTACCAAAGCCTTCCCAATTTATCAGCTAATTCTCATGTTTTCCAATTTTGATCTTTATCATATGATCTTACATGTGCTCCAGGGGTCTTTCTCCAGGATCATGGTAGCGATAATATTTGCTTTGGAAGAAAATTTGGAAGTTAAATGGTGAATGACATCTTGCTAAATAAAATAGGATTCTTCCTATATGTCTTCCCACCTTTTCCACTATTCCCCCAGAACAGTGTAAAACATAGGGGTGACTGAACATCAGTAACATTATTTATGCGTTTCTGGATGAAGGTGCTGTGGTTCTCAGGCATGGTTAACATGGCATTAGATCTTCAGATGTTCCTGTCTCACAGGAGAAATCTGCTGTTGCAAAACTAGTCCTCCTCTAGGACCTGACAGGTTTAAAATGAAGGCATAAATGAGGTGACTTATTACTCTCATGGATGTCAAAAGAGAAGTAAACAAATAGAACCTAAACTGTGGACTATGTCACAGCCAGTAGAATATAATTTTATGTCAGTAAAACATACCTTTGAGTGGCTGTAGTCTGGGGTGCTTTATTATGAGGATGTAAGCATCCTAGCAAAAAGATCAAAGCTCTGCAGAACAATGTTTTGAGAATATTCAAGAAATGGCAGTTGTTCACATATCTCAACGTTGCATATTTCTTTAGGAAGTCAATCTTACTCTATCCCAGGGGTCTCAAACTCAAATCACTATGAGGGCCATATGAAGACTAGTACATTAGTCCAAGTGCTGCACCACTGAAACCTTTTCATGCAACAATATTATAAATATGAGTAACAATAGTGTCATTGCGGGCTGCAGGAAATAGCTTTAGCGGCCATGTGTTTGAGACCCCTGCTCTAACATCACAAGGTCATGAAGTACAATTGTGGCTTACCATCCTACTCCTTACAGCTTTGCCCAGATTGTTGTAGGAAGGGTTATTATACTTTTAATCCAGTAGAGTAAACCTCTTTAATCAAATGAGTTTTTTTTTTAAAAAACTAAGAGCTTTGTAACTGAGACTCAGTACTGTACAGACAACTTTCATTTCATTCATTCCTTCTTCATGGAATATTCCTCCTTCAGTTAAGCATCAAAGTTCAGTCCTTAGAAGCACTGACAGTCTCAGGGCAATATATTCAGATCTCTGGTACAGAGGCCAACTAGATTTCACCAGATTTTGAATATTTGGTCTATTTTGAAGCATGTTCCTGGTTCCCAATGCAGCAGAACACTGGTATAAAAATCTTGTTGTAATGGATCTATGAATGTTTGCACCAAGAATGGGAACATTTATCCATGCTTACTTGAAAATATACTTTCTTCAAGTAATAAGGTCCACAGATCTGGCCCATTGAAAACAAATGTATCATAAAGAGTAGAGACAGAAACTGAAATCCAAGGATTTGGATTTGTTGCTATGAGTTAGAATTTACCTTGCTCTACAGTAGGAAAAATTGTTGTGTCAAAGTGTATTTAGCACAACATGTAAATGAAAGTAGGTTTAACTTTTCTTGGATGTGAAAGTTATTTCAGTTGGCTGGAACGTCAGGAAATGGGACATTGCTGCTTATGACTGATAGTAGTGGTTCTACCTCCAAGTAGGCTGAATTACCTATTGTAAGGAATCTGTAGATCTTATCTTCAAAAGACAGGAAATTTTCAGGTAAGCACATATTAATTTTTCTATTCCACCAGATGTCATAGGCAGCAGTAGTATAGGCTTCATCACTGCTTCTCAGTAATGATATGGAGGAGCAAGCTTCATTAGCTGTTTGTTTAAAATTGCCAACTCTGGAAATTGTGGTGAGTTTTCTGATATAAACACTTGTTCATTTGAAATGACACTGCACCTCATCTGGGGGCACATCTTTTCCTGATAACAAAGACTAGTTGTTTGACTGTGCTGATCCTTTTAGATCTCTCAGCAGTCTTTGCTAGAGAGGTTTTGTTAACCTGCCTACTATTGCTAGTTGAAGTTTTGTCTTCAAGGTTTTGTGTAGCAAAGGAAAAAAGGTGTTAATTTTCAATCAGATTAATGCAGCTCAATATAAACCCAATTTAGCACCAGTTTATAAACTCAGTTTTGCACCCGTTGCTCATTTTTAATAGGCCACGGCTATAATTCAACCTGGTAAAATTGAAATGACATTATGAATTTATTAGCACCAGTATACACAGTTGAACAAGGTTTGAAAATAAGCACCTTCTTCCCAGTTTAGATGAGGCCCAAGAGATATTGGAATGTAGTTCTCAACAGGTGCTTATCTGCTCTGAAGAATTTCTTGTAAATGCTGAGACATTTCTAGGTGGTAGGGTCACTTATGCAAATAATATGCTGCTGTGTATCTTCATTTTTATCAGAACTGTCTGTGCTCTCTCAGTGCCTGACTAAGATTGCAACTTGTATGAGAAAGATCTTTATGTTTAAACTAATAGAACTGCTGATGGGTTAAGGGAAACCATTATTTCTATTTCTTTTATTTGTTCATCTTTTGTTCAAGGAAATTTAAATATAGGGGAGTCAGCAGCAGGGTGTAGTGAGCCCTGAGAGATTCTCTCAGCAGAAATATGGAAAATAAGGGAGAGGGAGTTCCTAGGCCTGAGCAAAGGTGTGGGCTAATGGCTGGCCTGGATTCCTTGGAATGGGCTGCCTAGCTGGGGGCGGGGAAAGGAGTCTGCCAACTCTGCCCTCAGCCGTCCTGTTGCGACCACTGAATCTGAAAGCTGCCTCCTGCCCTGAAGGAGTGTGAAGGGGAGTCTGGGGGGTGCTGTGATCCCCTCCTTCAGAGCTGAACATAGGGGATCACAGTCAGGGCTTCCAAGTTCCCTGGCTGGATGATTCACAACACAACACTGCATTGTCAGTGGGGGAGGGGTGGCGCAAGCCAGGGGGATTCCTGGAGCTTGGGGGTTGCAGGCAAAGGGCTGGATGGAACCTGCTGGGTTAGGGGCCATTGCCCCCAAATCTCGTGCTGGAGATGCTGAGTCAGTGAGGCTGAAAAACCTGCCTCCAGTCCTGAAAAAGTCAGGGAGGAAGTCCAGGACTGAGGCTGCAACCCCACACCCCCATCCCTAGCTCAGCTGTACTGCTGCTGCTTGTGGCATGCCATGTGGTGGGAATGGTCACTGCTGCCCTTCAGGGAAGAGAGAGAGAAAAACATCTCCATACCTCCAACCTCCCTTCCCACCCTGTTATCCTGAGACACCTTCTGCCCCACACAGGGGGGCCTGCAAGGCATGGGGAGACACAAATGTGAACTTGGCCCTCGGGTCCAGAAACCCTCACAACGCCCATCTTCCTCTCTCCAGCTGACTGTCTCTTTAAGCTGGGAAGGAGGTGGAGTGGTGGCAGTCCTTTGGCCCCAGCCACCACTGAAGCTGGGAGGGAGGGGATGTTGGGCCCAGCTCCACCCCTTTTGCCAGGGAGGGGGGTTTGGCCCCTCCACTCCACCCCACCTGTGGACCTGAAGCCAAAAATGTTGCCCACCCCTGCGTTAAGTCAAGCTGGAAAACAGCTTTTGAAACCACCCCTTCAAGTGACATAGTGCTGCGTCAATGGGAATACATTTCCTGTCAGTGCAGTGCATTGAAGATGCCAGGCTGAAGGGGAGTTAGGAAGTTGGCAGGAATTAGGTAACCTACTTGGGGTAGACTCTGTAACTCTCATCGACTGTTGCCAGATTTCACCATAAGTGTAGACCTGACCTTAGTTGTCCTAGATCTTAGCTACGGAGATGACCATTTTTCTCCCATTAGGCCAACATGGTAGATGAGGTCAGCTCAGCTGCTTGCATGGATAGGTGCTAGATTTAAATATTCAGTGATACAATAGTCTCAACTCCAACATTTTTTCCTGTGTTTGTCAGGGATAATTAAGGTACGCTGATCTTTAGGATACAGTGTTTGATAAGAAATTGTCTAGGAAGGCTATTTTGTTCGGTGGAACTGGAATTTTTTTCTTTTTTTGGTAGAAGGCAGAAAAAGTACATTCTTAAATGATTTTCATTCCTGAGACATTTTATAGGTAAAAAATATAAATAACGGCTACTAAATAGTTGTCATTTGGTAATGGTTTTTAGTCATTTCTGGCTTGAAACTAGTTCAAACTAGTGACCTAGAGGTGAAAAGCTCTATATCCCCTTTTTTTATTTCTCTAATTTATTCAATATTTCAGTATTTAATAGGAGCACTGTTCCTTATTTTTTGAAGCCTGGGTTTGTACACATAATATCAGAACAGCTGATCACCTACTTTAGTTTTAGTTTTCAATTTGAATGCCTTTATAACATCTTGTGGGCAAGCAGCCCTAATTATGTTATTACACAGGTGGTGGGGAGGTGCATAAATGTATTCATAAACATGCTAAAGTGCTTGTGGCCCTATACATGTGTATAAGCCTTGAATAATTTTTATAATGGGATAACAGTGAAGAAAGGAAAAATGGAGAGCCTACTTCCCAAGTGAGGGTATTAGTCAAAAATAGTTTATGAATTTTTTTTGTAAAACTGGTTAGGTAGTTTGTTAGACCAGGTCTACTCTTCCTGTGAAATTTGGCAGCAATCAATAGGAGATGCACATCTCCCACTGACTTCCTAAATTCTAATGAGTGTGGCATCCATACTAAACTGTGCTGATGGAAAACACCTTCCCATCAGCACAGTGTTAGTCTTTTTATGGGGATGGATCGATTAAGTTGATTTCTGGATCAATTGATTGGGTCTCCGCTTCTGCCCAATCAATCCCAAAAAAATCAATCTGTCAGCAGTGAATTTGTTGCCAGCGGTGAAGACATACACTGAGTGTCAGAACACTTGAGAGTTACCTGATACATGTTTTACAGAATTATTGATTTTTAGTTCAGAGTGCAATTTTAGATTTCAAAATAATCTGAAAATTAAATTTACAGATTGTAACTGATGCGAAAGAAATTGGTGTATTATAATTAGGAACGTCGCTGCCCCAGGGAAAGACCTGGGGCATGGGCCCAGGCCCCGCTCCTTGGCCATGATCTGCTGCCCAAGCACGACCCAGTGTTGGGATCCTACCACTGCCAGTCTGGCCCTGGATCCCTGGCTGGGAGACACCCATGCTGCTGTGGGTAGCCCGGCCTCAATCCCTGGCCAGGAGTGGGAAGCACTGCCATGGTTGGCCCGGCCTGGATCCCTGGCTGGGACATGGCTGGGGGAGTAAAGCGCTGCTGCAGGCGGCCCAGCCTGGATTCCCAGGTTGGACGGGGCCAGGAGAGGAAGGTGCCACCCTGTGCACTTGGGGCACATGCCCTATATGCTAGGCACCAGCCGTGCTCCTGATTATAATTGTATGTTGCATTTTAAAAACTGTTGAAAAAGGAAGGTTGCAAAGTCAAATTGTCAAACATTAGGAAATGCCAAAATTATTCTTGCTTTTGAAATTTTCATTTGACCTTCTTGTGCATATGTATTATATGCTACTGTCTTTCGTTATATGATCATTGTCATAGTTACAGGGTGATATGTACTTGACTCCCTCTTGTGCACCCTTCCAGTGACAGTCATCACTGCTACAGCTTAAACTAGCAAAATACTTATCTAAGAAGGTACTGCTTATCCAAAGTGCTTCTTTTTTAACCAGGTTGACTGAGCCTTGCCTTTTGTAAGACCATGTCAGCTGGTGGCTTGTCTCCCAAACTGAGTATGCAAACAGAATTCCATTGTAAAAGAGGCAATACACAATGGTCAGCTGGGAGATAAATGTCCCTGACCTCATTGTTGATGTAACCTTTCTTAAAATATGTCGCCTCTAGGTGATCTGTGACTTTAGGGCATAATTCACAGTTACATATACAGAACTCCTTATGTATTATTCATATATGCATTTCACAAAGATTATGATGATCACTGTGACTCAGCTTTTCAATAGAAATCTGGTATGACTCTCTTTGGTGAACTAGAATGCACATACTAGATGCAGGCAATCCTTATAACACTTATGCACTCCTATGCCTTCTGCCAGTTGGCATCAAGAGATTCTTGGGTCATGCACAAATTAGTGGCCACCTCTGAAAAGTTTCATTTGTCTTGTCCAGTATCACAAAAAAAGTCATATGATTATCTGTCTAGAGAAGTATCTATATTGGGAAAAAGATTTCTGATAGTAGACAAAGTCTACTGGATAAAGTCATAACAAGATGGAGTGAGTAGAAACTGAAGGTAGAATAAATTCAGATAAAAAACAGGGTGTATGGGGTGGTTTTTTAAAAGTTATTTTTGGGCTCCCTCCCCCCCCCCCCGGGTAATTATCTGTTAGAACAATTTACCTAGGAATGTGGTGGAGTCTTTATTAGTTGAAGACTTTAACTCGAGACTGAATATTTCTAAAAGATTTAAGATTGGCTCAGTGAAAAATTGTGAGCTTGAGCTTGCAATTACTTGTATGAGATTTTATTAATGAAAATATTATCTGACTAAAGCAGTAAAGTAACTTAAACATAACTTTCTAGAAGCCTTTTCCTGCCATCTCTGTCACAGTAAATATGTGTTCAGTGTAATGTGGCTCATGCAATTATTATTTAGGAGTTAACTATAAAATTGTGCAGCCAACAAGCTTCTTGTTTCATTCCCAACAGCGAAATTCTTCTCTGATATATAACTCCTTGCTAGAAGTTAAGAAAACAATAGGCCATTCCCCCTGTCAATTACAGAGCTGTGTTAGTACTTGTCTCAGGTAGATTAGCATTTGTTGGCCTACACTGACGCTTCTTATTTAGGTGGAATCTAATGAACCAGAAATTCAATTTAGATTACTTAATTAATCAGCTGCCATACTAATGCAAACCTCTTGTACAACAAATTATTTGTTGTCATAATATTATTTGAAATATATGGACTATTTATTCCAATTTTTCAGTTATATATTGAGGGTGGTTATTGTAATCTTTATTTATTGCAGCAAAGCAAGCAATGGAACAAGGAAGATCTCCAGTTATAATAGACAACACTAATACTCAAGCCTGGGAAATGAAACCATATGTGGAAACGGTAAATATAACTTCTGTGTAATTAAATCCATTGTTTCTTTTGCAGATCTACCATCGCAAAGCATGAACAAAGTATTTTTGTCTAGTAATGGGTCTTCCTTTTTGACATTCCTTCCTCTCTTCAGTCTACTTTTTTGACGTAGCCACTAATACATATGGGGGCACTCTAGTTTGGATTGACTTGACCTAATCTTCTTAGTCTAAGATGAAACCCAGAGGTTGTGGGGTAAGTGATCTGGCTAGGTAGGAGTGCTTAATATTTTATTTAATAATGGTCTGTTTTTCATTAATAATTTTCTCTGTCATTACTTGTTGAGTTTGTTACAATGTAAATGACAATGACTTTACAGCTGTCATCCATATTTCTCTGTTTGCTGTAGGCTCTAGGGAAAGGCTACAGAGTGGAATTCCATGAGCCAGACACATGGTGGAAGTTTGATCCTGAGGAGTTAGAAAAGTAAGACTTGTGTTATCGTAGTCATCTTTGGTTTTTTCCCTTTGGTATTGTGATTTAATTTGAAAATTTTTCTCAATGCTTCATCAATTCCTTAAGTCCTTTATTGCTAACGTGGGCTAATATGTACTGACTTCTGTTTATATTCATGTAAATCTAGTGTTGACTTAAATATCAGCATAGGAATGCACAGAGTACATCCTTGTCTCTTTGGAATTAAAACCAGAATTTCCAAGGACTTGCATGGAAAAATGCTCAGGCCCTTAGGAAACACTTCTTTACATAGTGGATGATTAATTTGACTTGAGAAGTCATTGCTACAAGACATGACTGTGGCCATGAGCATTTATATAGATAAATTAGACAGTTATGGGGATAAGAACACCCACAGTTTAATTAGATAGTATAAAACATTTCACAAGAAATATAAATCCTCCTGCCTGAGGTTATAAAATAAATCCCCTCCTAAATAGTGAGGATAAGGAAAAAGAATTCCCAGATGAGTAGCCTCTTTCATAAATATCCATCAGAGTCTTTCTTGATGTTGTCCCCCATCCTCCACAAATCTGGTATTGAGTACTGTTGGAAATAGGTTACTGGATTAGAAGTACCTTTGGTCTGGTCTGTTATGGCAGTGACCATTTAATTTTTTGTCTTAATTTCTTCTGTTTGTCATTCATTCCAGATCCTCTTGAAATCTGTGGGGTGTGAGTGTCTATTGAGAAACTTGGCAGAAATTAAAGGGTTAAAAATTTCCCCCCCCCCCCCCCAAATCTCTTTTGACATGGCATCATTCTGATGCTACCAACAAAACAATTGGGTTGAGTTAACCTCACAGAGGTATGTTAACAGAGGATAAGAGAAAATAGTAAGAACATTCATCTTCTAAATAGACAGTAGTAAGAAGAGCACGATCTTGGTTTTCTTAATATGGTAATTAAAAATATTAAAATTTAGATTCTGCCCAAATCTGTATAAAAAGAATAACCATTACTGAACACTGAGAAATTGCGTGCATAATTTCACTCAAACTGAATTCTTAATAACCAAGTATATAAACTCTCTTTTAAAATATAGTTTATAGTGGAAACTTGTATAGAAAATACATAAATATAAAGAATCTAATATAACATTGAAGTGAAAAGTAGGCATATCATTTCAGAATATCAGTTCTTAATACAAAGCAGGATAGGGTCTATGGTAGACTTGTTTAGAAGGTCATCAAGGAAAATGCAAGACTGGTTAGGACATGGTGTTGGTTGTTTAGGAAGACACTTTTTCTCAAAGTCAGTACTGAACTAGTGTTGCATATGTTATTGGCACTTTTCAGATAGTTCTGACCACATGTGATTATGAAATAGCTCATGAAATTATTCTTAACAGTTAGAAAAGTTAAGTCTGGTGATCTGCCCAGACTCCTCTTTTGATAATTGCACTTATCCTGCAGTTTGAACTGGGTATGATATTGGTGTGCAGTGTTGCTCTGCTCTGTTAAACAGTTGCTATTTCTCCTCCTATAGATACCTTGTTACCTAGAGTTTTCAGAACCCAAAGCATTGCTAACTTAACTGTTTCTCTCTAGGCAGTGTCAGGAATAAATCAGTGGTGATGAAGCTCCTCCGTCTGATAAATGATTGGTATAAGCAAGAGTGTTTTTCCCTAAAACATCTTTTTTATTAGGTCTCTGCACAGACGCTGTAGCAGTAGGTTCAGAGCATCCCAGACATTTATATTTACCCAAAGTTGAGACGGTTTCTTTGAGTGATGAGCAACCAGGCTTCCAGGGGCCTCCTTCCATCCAGCTGCTAGGGAGTTTAGGTGTCAGCTGCTTGCCTAAACAAAAGCTTCCGCGGACTGCTCCCAACTGTTTTCTTTTTGGTTAATCTTTGGTTAACTTATACAAAGCACATAACTCATAGTGACTCCTAGTAGGACACCAGTTCTTCTTGTTTCATTGGAAAGCATAATCCCATATTATATATAAAATGATGGGGTCTAAATTAGCTGTCACCACAGAAGAAAGATATCTTGCAATAACTGTGGATAGTTCTCTGAAAAATCCACTCAGTGTACAGTAGCAGTCTAAAAGGCTAACAATGTTGGAAATTATTAGGAAAAGGATAGCTAAGACAGAAAATACCTACTGCCTCTTTGTATATTTGTGATATACCCACATCTTGAATACTGCATACATATCTGGTCATCCCATTTTAAAAAAGACATACTGGGATTGGAAAAGGTACAAAAAGGGGCAACTAAAATGATTAAGGGCATGGATAAGATTCCGTGTGAGGAGAGATGATTACAACTGTAACTCATCAGCTTTGAAAAGAGACAATTAAATGGGGATGTGACAGAGCTCTGTAAAATCACAACTGGGGTGGAGAAGGTGTTTAAGGAAGTATTATTTACTCCTTAACATGAAAACTAAGAGTCATCAAATGAAATTAATAGGCGGCAGGTATAAAACAAACAAAAGAAATACTTTTTCACACAATGCACACTCAGCCTTGCCTGAGGATGTTGTGAAGGCCAAAACAATACTGGGGTTTTAAACAGAGCTAGATGAGCCATGAACCTCTCCTGCTCCACTGCCAGCAAGGCCACAGAACCTGGACCTCCTTCAGCACTGGCAAAGCTGCCCCATCCTCAGGCTGTGTGCCTCCATGTGGGGGGGCAGGCCACAAAAATGGGCAGTCCTGAGCTCCTGGAGCCTTAATCTGGTTCTGTAAATAAGTTCTTGGAGCATAGGTCCATTAATGTCTATTAACTAGGAAATGCAGGGATTGCTGTTTGTGAGAGTCTGGGAATGGGCAATGGAATGGACTACTTTTTGATTACCTGTGCTAAACATTCACTCTGAAGCACCTGACACTGGTCATTGTCAGAAGACAGGCTGGTGGGCTAGATGGACTATTGGTCTGACCTGATATGGCCATTCTTATGTTCAGCAAATTGCTCATTTCTTATCAATGCATTTGTCATTATAACAACAATAGAACTAATGAACTAATATGTCAGGGGCACTTAAAACCAAAGTTGTGTCCAAACATTCCTTCCATTCTTAGGGTACATGAATTATCTGTCCCATCCTCCTATTCTGATTAGCAAAACTGCAGTCATGACAGCTGTTTGCCTTGCATCTCAACTTCCTGAAGTTATTTCTTGTTGTGGTATTTTGTTTCCATGTAGGAGTAATGCAAAATGGCTCACTGCAGTAATATCAAGTCCTAGGGAAGCATGTTTTGGGTAAATTCATAATAGGATAATGTCAGGTAGTGGTTCTACCACCCCACTTCCTCAGGATTTGTGCTGCTGCTGGGCAAACTTAAGCTATAGTTAATCTTTCTTAGAAATCCTACCAGTGCATGCTATTGTGTGAACTCGTGTATGGAAGTAGTACACTAGCTGTTACATTTAGGAAAAGAAAGCCAGCAGAATCTTACTCAGGGGGATGAGACAATATGCCACATTTATTATGAATATATAGAGACTGAAATTTTAAAGGGAAGAGCGCATCAGTAAGTTCTAAAAGCAAAAGCAGCAATTTAAGAGAGTAATTTCCTATTCAGTCGCATTCATACACACAAACATACATACAGGCAGGTAAAGACAATGAGTTCTATAGATGTCAGAATTACCAGCCTAGTTGCTCATTTTGATCCACTGTCCAGGTGACAAAAACATGCGGGTGGGGGAGCAGGGTCCTGCCGGTGTATTGATACTCCTGCAATGTGATTGTAGAACTGAACCCAGAGTTCCCATCTTGCTGTACCCTTCTTACAGGATCCTGTTCCCAGTTGAGCTTGTGTGTTCCATTCAGTCATGCTGCTTCTGTTCGATGTAATCAGTTGTTGATTCTTAATCACTTAGGATTGTAACAAACATGACATTTCTTTGGAGTCCTTCCATCTACATCTTTGGATGTGTGTGAATTTTATTTGAGCTATTTGGCCATGTACATTGTGAAACTTTCTTATCTTTGTTTCCTCTTTGTGATACAATAGCTCAAGCTGGGGTTTGTCTGATGCTGGTGCCTGCTGTCTGTCTCACATATGTACTCCAATCTCATTTATTCAGACCTTGGTCTTTTTCCTTGTTTTACCTTATATGTGAAAAGCACAGGTATTTCCTTTATAATTAAAGATATTTTTCTCTTCCTTCATAACTGACTGTGAAATATTCAACTACTTGATTGGGTAGAAATACAAAGAATTAAAAATCCCAGGGAGTCTTCAGAGAGTTTTACAGCATATAGGCTAGATTCATATGTCAGTGTCACAAAGCCATCTGATGCTGGATTGTAGGCCTTAAAACCAAACTTTTTTTATATTACAGTCTTATGTCTACACAGTAGCATCAGCAACTGTGGCCAAGCCCCTCTCCATGGCCAGCATCACACATTTGGCTCTCTACAGATGTCTTCCTCAGTGCAGAGCTTTTGTAGTTGCTTGTGCCACTGGAAACTGTCCATTTTCCCCATGTCCCTTACCAATTTACATCAGTGAAGACTTAAAATAAGAATGGGAAGGAACAAATTATGTGATAGGGACTGAATTAATATGACATTGATAATTGGTGGGTTGAAAGTAAAAGGTTGACTGCTGTAAGGCAGATTTTTGCTGTTTTGTCTGTTGTGTGCCTCCTTAGCTGACAAAGTTCATTATCTAATTTAAAGCTTATTAAAGAGGCTTTAAAAACTTGAAGATAGGGTCTGGAGAAGTGGGAGAGAAAGGGTAATAATGGAAACCTGCTCCTGTAGGGCTTGACAAGGGCAAAGAAGGCTGGAAAAGTGCACCCTCAGAAACCTGGGATATGGGCTGTGTATGTGGCCTGTATGAATGACTCGTGTTAGAGTTGAATGAGGAGCTCAGTGGACAGTATCGTATCAAGCACATGCTCCTTCCTCAGATCTACCCACTCTGGCTCTAGCTTGCGCCTGTCCCCTTTGAGCTGTTGCAGCCAGGCAGCTTGTGGATTGGATGGATCACTTGGTAAGCTGTTGGGGGAGCATCAAATCAAAGGAAAGGGTCCTGGGAGCTGGATGTAACTAGTTGGCCATACATTTAACATTCTTTTAATAAATATTTGAGGTATTTTTAAATCCTAGTCTGTCATTTCCTTGTTTAATTTACATGTTATTGATGAATAACTGAAATGTTAACATTGGTTTAGTGCTTTGGACGTGTAAAATGATACATATGCTTTTATTGTCCATAAATTCTCCATGTTAGGGTGATTTTTATATACAAAATAATTCTGTGAGGTGTTAAGATGCCAGTTGCTAGATAGGACTCTAGAGTCAGTATGCACCAGTGGTCTCAACTCCCTGAAAGTCACCACAATTGCCAACCTTAAAATCTTATGGTTTAGGGAAAATAATGCTCAATGAATCCACATTACTGACTTTGTACTACATTTAAAAATGTTTTTTCAGATCTTTTTAAGTCTTTGTAATAGTTACCGATGAACAGATTTATACAATCTTGGAATTGTCATAAATTTTCAGTGTTCCGCATTATCAGTAGCACGTGGACAAATGGAAAAATAAATCTTATTTATTAGTTTTCTGAATGGCCTGGAATAATGAGTCCTGACTCTTCATGTATCCAAAATCTAATTTTTTTGTATGAAGGCCTTTGTTTTGTCTGATGGTTGGAATAGAAAATATGCCCACCCCCTGCTTCCAGTTAAAAATAGCCAGTTAAAGCCTCCCCTGAACTAGTGGTTCTCAAGCTATGGAGCAGTGCTTCCCAAGAAAGGTGTAGGGATATGTTACAAGAGGTTTGAGCTGTGTGCTTCTGTATTTATTTAAAAAAAAAAAAAAAGCAAGCCCTGGCTGTCAGTTCTGGACTCGTGTAGAAGGACCATGCACACCTGGGAGGCAGCAATAAAGGGGATAGCTGGAGCCCTCTTACCCGAGCTAAGGCTTACTTCAGCCCCTCTTCTCCTCAGTCACTCATCTGAATGTGGGGGTTCCAGCAGTCAGCTGTTGAGTGGCACCAGCAGCACAGAGTAAGTTTGGCAGTGGGCTAAGTCGGCTGCAAAAAGTGATATTGATGAAAATCACTTTTCTCTTTGCTACTCTTGAATCTGTGTGCTGCTGTCTTCAGAGCTGGGCACCCAGCCAGCAGGTATTGCTTTCTACTCTGCCTTCAGAGAGGGGTGGCAGTATATGTACTTGGGATTCAGGGGAGGGCATAAATGACTACAGATACAACAAAGAGGGGTCCAATCAGATAAATTTGAGAACCACTGCCCTAACATAATTCATGTCACTCATACTTTCTTTCTTGGTGATGCATACTGCTTCCTCATTTTCAACAGTGATATGTTGTAATCTGGTTTAATACTTATTTTTATTTCATGATACGTTAATCTTTTCAGAACAGAGTGTCAGACTCATTTGCTATAGAAGGCCAGATTTGGATTAAATGTGCTTCAAGTGGGCCATACAGCTCATAAACTGAAATACTATAGGATTCTTCCATGTACGTGAAACTGCTCCATGATACCTCTTTCTCTCTGTTATGGAGTGAATATGGTTTCACAAAGTGCAGTGACAGGCTGAATGGAAGAAGGTCGTAAGCTGCATTTGGCCTGTGGGCCACATATTGTTTTAGAAAGATACTATTTCTTGTGGTTGAAGTTTCTGGTACAATCTGTAAAATATAATAAACCTGAACAGAAAAGTGTCAGAGAAAGAAGGTACTGCACTAAGTCAACACTGAATGACTTATTAACAGAGAACTAATAAATAGTGAAATGATTTTTGGAGGGGAAAGAGTTTTGGAGTAAGATTCTTCAGCATGCTTGCTGGGGTACAGATGAGCTTTAAATTTCATATGCGCAATTTGTTTTCAAATTTCTTATTACCCTTCATTATAGTGGGGCCTGGATGGGGCATGGACCACTGACTTTGAAAGCAGGCTCACCCAATCAGATTTTAAGCAAACCATCCCACGTTTTTAATCAGCTTCTCTTTGCTTGTGACACAAGGTGTGTACCCATCAATGTCAGCCACAGACTGCCAAAAAATCATTGCTGGCTACAGCTCTGCTTCATTATAGCTTTTCTGAAAGCCATCTGACTCCAGGAAGAAGTATTTTTCATATACTGGTCCAGCTGATGAAGTCTGGCATGATTTGCCCTTTATTGTCAACAGCAGTCAAAGCTTCTTGCCTGTTTAGCCTTTGTAAGGATTCCTTGCTTTCAGAAATAATATTTTTGGAATCTTGAAGGATGAACGTCAAGAGAACAAATTTGTGGAAAAATTATTGGCAGAAAGGAAGAACCAGCTTCTTATGCACTTGAACCATGCATGTTGGAAAAAACTGCACTTTGAAATGTGTGGTTTACTCTCTGAGTGATTGGTAAATTAGGAGAAAATTATGAACAATTTCCGTATTTGGCCATTGGCATAAATTGTGGCTGCATTATGGGAAGAGACAACTAAAAGTTGTCAGACCTTCCATTTGGGGTTGCTTCTCTGTCCTGCCTTGACTTTTGTGTTACCCAGTACTGTGTGGGATGCTAATATTCAGAAGGGTCTCTAATCTTGCACCATTAAAGTGAATTAGAGCCTTACCACTGACTGACTTCGGTCAGAGCAGGATTGTGCCCAATGCAGTGATTGTCCTCGGTAGTCAAATAAGGCCGCATCAACACTAGGAATGCTTTACCAGCATAGGCATACTGTATCAGCAAAGCTCTCCTAGGGTAAATGTGGCTTCTACCAGCGAAAGCACATTTTATTGGTACAGCGTATTCAACATCTCCTGAGTGAAACATGCTATACTGATAAAAGTGCAGTTTTGCTGGCACGACAGTGTTTTCTGGGGAGGTTTACAGGCACAGCTGTCAATCAGGGATTAATCTCTTCACGCCTGTTACCCATGGCCATGACAGCAGTGGTCTGTATTGTAGATGTGACCTACAAGAGGTACTGTAATACAAAACAAAACAAAACAAAAAAACCTTATAGACTTACTGTTTTCTATATTTAATGTGAGATCACCATTATTGAGTATCCTATCCTGCCTTTCCCTTTTATGGGACAGTATTATGTACATTGATGAGAATATGTTGGGTCACATTCATATCCATGTCTCCTCTGTTTTTAATTCTCCCCTGCCTCTGTGATCTCCCGCAAATCTTGAAGGCTGTGAAGGCTTCAAAGAGAAGCTGCAGAACTCTAATTTATATGTAAATTTGACTTTATTGCTTCAGGGCCCAATAGGGACTTTGGAATTTTTTTTCTCATTACAACAGGAGATTTGACCTCATCTTCCCCTATGTGCTGTTTCCCAGTGTTAGAATCTTAACAACTGCTTTGATTTGCTGTTTCATTTTGATCTGATTCCATAACTTACACTTCCCTGCATTTATTTCCTCCCATTCTGGAAGTTACCTACTCTTCAAAGTGTTTGACAGGGTGGGATTTTCTCCCACAAAAGCTCATGGAATAAATAAATTCATTGGTCTTTAAGTGCCACAGGACTTCATGTTTGTTTTACTCTTCCTGATTATCCACGTTCTCAGCTGCAAACTGCTGTTCCCTAAACACTTTGCCAAGAGTTGGGAATTTTTTTTTTAAGTCTGTTGGTCCACCGTTGCACAGGTGTTTTATATTTTCAATTCTCACATTTTTGAGCAGGAGTAGGTCATGTTAGAGAAGGATGCAATGAATGTACTGTCCTTGGTCCATACAGCAGAATGATCTATCCAGTTAATATTTAGATACCATATAAATTGAGAGGTTCTTATGTTAGTGTTCATACATCTTACATTGTACTAACTCTGCCAGCTTCAGAGATGACTTCTTAAATATGCATTAATTCATACAGTAATACTAGGCTATAAGGGGCCTTGTCTAGTTGTCAGGGCAGGAGGCTGGCTTAATGGTTAAGAACATAAGAATGGCCATACTGGCTCAGACCAATGGTCCATCTGTTTCAGTATCCTGTCTTCTGACAATGGCCAGTGCTGAATGCTTCAAAGGGAATGAACAGAACAAGGCAATCATCAAGTTATCCTGTTGTAGCACCTGACAGTCAGAGACTGAGGAATACCCAGAGCATGGGGTTGCATCCCTGGCCATGCTAATTAATAGCATTTGATGGACTGTCTTCCATGAACTTACTTAATTTGTTTTTGAAACCAGTTACAGTTTTGGTCTTCACTGCATGTCCTGGCAACAAGTTCTACAGGTTGATAGTGTGTTGTGTGAAGAAGTACTTACTTTTTTGTTTTAAACCTGCTGCCTATTAATTATATTAGTTGATCCTGGTTCTAGTGTTATCTGAAGGGGGTAAATAATATGTCCTTGTTGTTGGCAAAGAGGTAGTCAGAAGTGAGTTACCAAGTCTGGGGCGGCAAGCTGAGAGACAGGGACCTGGAAGCCATGAGTTCTAAGCTATTCAGAAGATGAATACAACTCCTTGGAATCGGGAGTAAGCAGCTGGAGCCAGAGTATTAGCACGAGCAAACTGAGGAGCCAGGACCAAGGACTAGGAAGTGGAAACTGGGAGTAGGAAACCAGGAGCAGAACCGGTTACAGGGAACAGGAAGTAGGAGTGGGGATCTGGAGCAAGAAGGGAACTGAAAGCAGAACCAGAAACACATCTGCGAATGTGGAATACTGTAGAGCAGCCAGGGACCTAGGACTGCTGTCTGTGCTTGCTGGGCTTATCAGCCAATCAGGTCTGATTCATTAGCTGAATCAGCTTAGGGCAATTGAGCCAGGGTCTTGATGTGGTAGTGGGCCTCTGACAGTACCCCCTGTAAGAAATGCCTCCATAAAGCTCCTGTTGGGGTGGGTCTGATGAAATCCTGTGGTAGGTCTGAGGGAGGAAATGATTCCTTGAGTTCCCAAGATTGTTTATCCGGACTGTATGTTTTTCAGTCCATAAAGTAGAAGAGCTTGCTCCACATCCACCTGGAGTCCACAGTCTGTCAGACTACATAGTCTTCCTGGCTCTGAACAGTACGTTGGTGCGGCCTAGAAGCTGGATTTTCTTATTTGGTTTCAAGAGAAGTATGAAAGATAGGGTGGCTCTTCAAATATTCTGGAAGTTATAACTTAAAGATCATGGGGTTTATTTGTTTTGTAAGTGGGAAGGGACTGATGTATTGTTGATCCAACTTTGCTGATAGACGTTTGGATTTTAAGCTTCAGGTAGGCACCCAGACCTTGTGCCCCATGGTAAAGAGAGGTATATCCTGATGAGTCGTATTGGTTTGATGCTTGAATGCATCTGTATCAACTTCCAGATTCATTCAGAGTTTTGTTGAGGCTGTAGTAGGTGTGTGACTCAGTCTGATGCTGCAGTCATTGGAGAGTCCATGGGGAAGTCCAGAGATGAAACCTGTAATTGGTGAATTGTAATGGCTTGTAATAACCCTTGGGGAGGAAGGGGTTAACACTCTGATCAGTGTGTCCCAGGACAGCCAATGGGAGCAAAGCACAGCTTTTCAAATTGGAGCAGCAGCCTTGCCTGTTTTCTGTTTGGATGCAGCAGAGCTCCTGGGAGGATCAGGAGGAGGCCAGAGGGGCCTGAGGAAGGATCCAGTGACATCCTTACCAAAGATAAGCTCAAGTTTGTTACTGACCAGGCGTGAGTAGAGCAGGGAATGTTTACTTAGTCATGGTCAGGGTATTTCTTTGTTTTTGGTTTATTTTTGGATTTCTCTGTGCTGAGCACATGTACCCCCTCCCGTTCTCCTATAACTACCTAAGTTAAATCCCAAAGAAGCAACTCTCTGTGTTTCTTATCTGTTCCTTTTAATTAAAGATTTTACCTTTGAAGTAAGCTCTGGTTCACTGTCCTGAAAGGCAAGAGGTTAGTGTGCAATGTGCCTGAGACTGCACAGCCACCTATTAAAGGGGATTCTGTTCCATTTCCAGCTGATATCCCAGCTGGGGTTCAGTCACTCTACTGAGAGAGGAATAAAAGTGATTGAGGATACGTCACAGGAAGGAATTCCCAAGTGCGCCTTCCTGGGTTTCAAGAGGTTTTTGCATTTGGGTGATGGCAGCAATACCACTCCAAGGCCAGGAACTGGCGGCCCTGGAGAGTGTTGAGACCAGGCTTTAAGGCCAGTGGGTTTTAAGGCCTGTTGCGGGCCCCCACCTTCTGCACTGAGAGTGCTAGAGTGAGGAAGCAGCCTTGACATGGCTCTTCATGGGTGAGTCAGGAACCAAATTATCACTTTTGTGGGGGCCAGCTGAGAGGAGGAGACCAGGAGCCAAGGGACAGAGTACTGATCAGAAGCCAGATGCCAAGTCTAGGGAGTGAGCTGGAGTTGAGCCACAAATGAGGAGCCAGCAATGAGACTTGTAGTCAAAAGATAAATACCAAAGCCAGTGAGCAGATTAGAGCCAGAGTGAGGGCAGTAGCCAAGAGCAGGGACCATGAAATGGGAACTAGGAGCAGAAAACCAGGAAAAGAAGCAGAGACATGGAGCAGGAGTGTGTGTGAATGGGGGGGGGGGGGGGGAATGGAAGGTGTTGAAGTAAGGGCTAGGAGTGAGAAGAGAGCCTGAAGCAGGGACACAAAGCAGGACCACAAACCCAGCTGTGGCTATAGAATGCTGCAGCAGCCAGGAACCCTGGGCTACTGCAGTGTGTGATTAAGACTGTACCTGGTGGAGTCTTCAGCCATTCATTGGTAGAGTCAGCCAAGTGCAATGAGCAGTGTCTGCATTTCACTGTGGGTCTTTGACACACCCACTCACCCAGGTGGCCCCCACCATGTTATTATCTGACAGGTAAATAGAAAGAAAAACTCTTAAAATAGTATATAGGTATTGGTCAGAGATTAACATCATTGTAAGGATTTGCAAACCCCATCCATTATCTGTGGGGTCCATTGTTAAACGGATGGTTTATATATGGTTGTGTTTTACTGCATGGAGGGGGATTACTACAGCTCTTCCAGGAATTTAAACAGCTTGCAGTGACTAAGGCAAATGGGCCAGGTTGTAACCCTCTCAGTGAGGACTTTTGGATAAATAGCCTGAGGTTAACTGACTCAGGGCCCTATTTCTGGCTCAGCAAATGTGCAGGAGCTGCTGGCCTTGCAGAAGGGTTCAAAAGACTTGGGTCTAATGGGGCCCTATAAGACTGATGAGTGATCTCTGAAAGGCTTTGTTTATTTTTACATGTTTGTTTACTTGCTGAATAAATGTACTTGCCCAGGAGTTTAAGCTTACTGTTTTGTAATGTTGGAAAAACCTTTACTGTCCTTCTGGGTCTTGAAAGTGGCAGTTAAATGATAGTAATTGACAGTTATGGTAGACAGAAAGGATAAAACAAAAGATGCTCTGCCAAAGTTTACAAACATATAAAAAGTACCAAACAATTTATTTAATTTCTTATTTTTGTAGGAGGAATAAACATGGGGTCTCCCGTGAGAAGATTGCTCAAATGTTGGAACGATATGAATATCAAATGTCCGTCTCTGTTGTAATGAATTCAGTGGAACCTCCTCACAAAAACACACAAAGGCCACCTCCACAACGAAGACAGAGGTGGGGAAGCTGTATAGACCCTTGGAATTCTTTCATTGTTTCAAATAACCACTAATTCAGGGTTACATTCAGCTAACACCACTTTGTTGCTCATTCTTTTAAAAATATTGAAGTGGACTTTTCCTGAGGTTTAAATAGGTTTAATACAATGAAAGGACCATTCTCTCTTGGAGATTGTTCCATTAAACAAAGCTTTGAAGGCTTAAATGTAAATAAAATTTAATATAAAAATGTATGTTTAATGTTTTTATAATCTATATTTATTACATTTGTACTACTTTTGGTTCCTGAATAGTGCAAAGTAAATGAGTCTTCCTTTATAGTTGAATCTCAATAATGTTGTCTTCAGAGGAAGTGTTGAACAGTTTTTTTGCTCTTTTGTTGATGAAGTGCTAATAAAACTTACCGTATATACTTGGGTATAAGCCGATCTGGGCATAAGCCGACCCCCCATTTCTGAGCCCCAAAAAGAAACTAAAATTGGTGACCTGGGTATAAGCCGAGGTCCCCCTTTGGCCTTGGCCCCTAACCCCCCACCCACTGCTGCTGGCTTCCTCTGGAGTTTGACAGCTTTCCTACCCCCAAAATCTCTACTGCTGCTTCCCCCCCCCCGCTGTCCGTTCCTCACTCCTGCCCCCCTGCTCCGCCCTTTCCTCTCTGTTGCCCCCTGCTCCGCCCTTTCCTCTCTGTTGCCCCCTGCTCTGCCCTTTCCTCACTGTTGCCCCTGCTCTGCCCTTTCCTCACTGCTGCCCCCTGCTCACTTCTGTTTCCTGATGTTGCCCTTTTCTCACTGTTGCCCTCCTGCTCCCCCTTGCTCTGCCCTTTCCTCACTGCTGCCCTTCTGCTCACTTCTCAGTTTCCTGCTGTTGCCCCCTGCTCTGCCCTTTCCTCATTGTTGCCCCTTTGCTCCCACCTGCTCTGCCCTTTCCTCACTGCTGTCACCCCTGCTGCCCCCTGCTCTGCCCTTTCCTCACTGCTACCCCTGCTCACTTCTCAGTTTCCTGCTGCCCCCTATTCCCCCCTTTTCTCACTGCTGCCCCTGCTGCTCCTATTGCCCCCTGCTCTGCCCCTTTCTCACTGCTGCTCTTTGCTTCTCCTACTGCCCCCTCCTCACTGCTACTTACTGCTGCCTCCCTTCTCTGTGCCTTCCCCACTGCTCCCTCCCAGCTCTTCACTGCTGCCCTGCTGGCTTGTCACTGCCGCCCCCCTGCTTCCTTCTCAGTTCCCTCCTGTTACTCCCCTGTTCCCCAACACCCTTTCCCCATCACCCCCCAACCCCTGCTGCCGCTCTTCCCAGCCTGCCAGGCACCCCCCCCAATCCCCAGTCCCTGTCGCTACTTCCCTGAGCTCTCCAAAAACCCTGGGTCCTCCTGCCGCTTTCCTCGGACTCCCCAACCTCCCCCCAAATGCCCAAGCCCTGCCACCCCTTCTGTGGCTTCCCTGAATCCCCCCAAATCCTCCCGGCCATCCCATCACTTTCCCCAACTCCCTGACCCCCTCCCCAACCTCCGGTCCCTGCCACCGCTTCCTTGGCCTCCCTGAATCCCCCCCTCAATGTCCAGGCCAACCCCCCCCCCCCGGACGCCCTTAATTGGCCACTCCAGACGCCAGGGTCCCTTCCTTCCTCCAGCCCCAACCCCGGCTGACTGCCTAAGCTGGCCGCCCGGCAACACTGGGGCTCCGCCCTGCCGCATGGTCAGGGAAAGGGCTGGCTGGGGCTGTCTACCATATTCTCCCGCATATAAGCTGAGTGCCTGTTTTGAAGCCAATTTTCAGGCACAAAATTCTTGGCTTATACACGATGATATACGGTAGCTCTATTTAAAATAGAACTCAGAAGAGCTCAGCGGAATAGGTTACTTGTGATACTGGATTTTAACCGTTTTCACAGCTTTTTAATGTTCTATCCAACTCTTATCAGGTTTTTATACTGACTAATTAATCGTTTTCTTTTTCTTACTGGATGCTTGTTTGTTTTAATTGGCATCCAAAAGGTTACACTTATAATCCAGAGTTCCCCTCCCTTCTCTTTGGTGCATCTGGCAGCTAACTTAATGTGCTGTGGTTGCAGTATTCTCCAGCCTGAAATTACAAACCATGATTTGTCTTTAATGTCTTTGTAATCTACAGAAATACCAAATTCCTAGAAACTAGCCAAATTGATGTTTTTGAGATTTTTATTGCCATGAAAATGTATAACTGCATTTCTTTAAGTTTACACTATTAAGATGCTTTGTTAGAATCAATTGTTTCTGGGATAAGTGTTCTGTTTTATCACAAAAATAGCAGAATACTTAGAACATTTGTCTACCAGGGCCCATTGGAAGTTAGAGTATGTGCAACTGTACCAGTTAGGTACGGGTGGACAGTAGTCTTAGGTCCATAAAACCACATTACAGTCTCTTCAGGATTTTTGACGTGGTATTTAGATTTAGCAGATGCCTAAGATGGAGCCAGCATGGAGACTGATCATTTCATTGCTATAGATTCTCTTTATCTTAGGCTTAGACATTGGTCTGGTATTAAGTTTTAAATTTAATGCTTGCATTTTTCCTGATCACTGGACTAATAAAGTATCTCTCTGTCTTTACTACTTCCACTGTTTTAGTAGTCCAGTGTAAGTTTGGCAAAATTAATATCTTGTTTTTAGGTTTTATGGTTTTATTTTAATGAAAATATGACTTAAACAGCAGTTGACATAGTCCATTCTTGTACTCTGCCAGCTTGGATTTTCTCTTGTGTGTTAGTAAACATTGGGGAGATCTTGATGGCAAATTTGTTCACAGATATTTGTATGTTGGATAAATGGATCTTTAGTTAATATTTAAGTCTGGTGTTCAAAGACAGTGGTAAAGAACTTGGTTCTGTGGGATGCTATAAGCATAAGATGATAATTATATTTGAGAGACCAAGATACATTTTTATATTTGTGCAGTGAATGGATGAGTTTACCAAGCCTTGCTGAACATTTTTTATACTGTAGTAATATGATGGCAGGAAAAAAAATAGCATATTTATAATGACTGCTCAGGTAAAGAGCCTAAAAGCAAACTCATGAATTTCAAATAATGTAATGTGGTATCAAAATTTGTACCTCTACAATAAGGAGTTATTTATCCAAGACATCTACAGGGAGAGGGATCAATTTAGCAATCTTTAGATAATTGTATGGTGAGAACAAAGATCTCTGACTGTCTATATGCTGTTTGTCTTGTGAGAACCACAAAACAAGTTCAAATCTGAAGCTCTTCCCTGAAAAATAATTTGATTCAATTAAGACTTCTTATTGTGTAAGCTCCAAAGGGGCAGCTGTGTTAGTCTAGTTCAGTAAAACAAACAAGGAGTCCTGTGGCACTTAAAGACTAACAAGTTTGTTTATTGCATGAGCTTTCATGGGAGAAAATTAAGTGTAAGTCAAGACTTACATGTCCCTGCATTTATTTCCTCCCATTCTGTAAGTTCCCACATCTTCAAAGCGTCTGACGAAGTGGGATTTTGTCTCATGAAAACTCATGCAATAAATAAATTTGTTATTCTTTAAGTCCTACACGACTCCTTGTTTGTAATTGTGTAGAAATTGTGACAAAAAGACAATAATAAACAGCGAATAATTGTATAGGACCTATAACAAAACAAAAAGTTATTTGAAAATTTGTATTTAAGACATATCTCAGTCTTCCATTTTTAAGGTTTAGGTGTGAAGTTACAGTGCAGTAATCTAATGGAACAGATCTTGAAAGGGTGAAAGGAAATTCTGAATATTTGTGTACTTTTAGAATGTACATCCTGTGGTTTCCTGTTATGTTTTGTATGGTAAAATAATGATATTTGAGAATTGGCCCTAATCATTCATTTTTTATGGTCAGTACGCTGTGTTGTGTTAAATAAAAGTATGAAAATGTCAGTAATCACTGTGCAGGACTTTAAAAGGTATAGTGCTTTTGCTCTATGTGTTTATGAAGTTAACTTAATCATGTTTTCTTATTATATGTTCAGACCTAATTACAAATTAAAGGGACACTGTCAGGATAAAAAATATGTTTGTAAAAACCAGTAAGTGTTCTTATTTGGGTTATTAGTAAATTTGATAAATCTACCTTTTTTCCCCCCATTTTTTTGCATTTTCCTCAACTTGAAAAATAAAACTGGATTGTTCAATTTTTGTTCATATTCAGTTTTCACTTGACTCAAACACAGGAGGGTGTTTCAAAAAGAATTATTAATATTTTTTAAAACTGTTTGAATTTTCTAGTATCAAAGAGGTTCCCCCCCCCCAATAAAATCTAAATCATGGGTCTAAAAGTACCTAACATTGTCCCTTCCATGGCACAAAGTGAGTTGTCCTATTCATCATTTAGGGAGAGTCCAGATGTGCATTACAAACTTTTAGGACTTCATACAGATTGTATTTTAGCTTCTTAAGAAGAACATACCATCTGGCCTATAACAGTGGTTTTGTTGGGGGACATTTAAATGTGTAATGGGTTCAGATTGTTGTACGCATTTTTTGGTTTTGAGATTGTGAAGAACAGAGAGGATTTGTAAGTCAAGGGAAAGTCTGAGATATCTTTGAAGGATGGCTGGATATAAAAACACATGTCCTAGCATGAGTAATAAGGGCATTAATTTAAAGTGTTGGTTTAAAAAAAAAAATCAGTGTATACAGCCATCTAAAAAAAAATTATATTTTTTTAAAATAAACACATTTTCAGGATTTGATAGTTAAGAAAAATATTTGAAATTTGGTAATCTCTTTTAATGATTCTAAGGTTTCCAAGGTGTTTTTGTATATAAGCATATTTAGTAATAAATATATAGTTGAATTAATATTTTAATACACTTTTTGGTTTACTGGAATTTAGAATTTTGAAGACTTGTGTCAGCATGCTTTTGTTTTATTATGAAGCAACTGTGGAAATAATATTTTAATTTAAAGTCTGAAAAACACAAAAATTGAAAATACAGATACATAATGCAGTCTCTTTCTGTGGGTTTGTACACCTAGTGTTCAGTTTTAAATTTGTACAATATAATATATATCTAGCATACTGTTTTTAATAAGTTTTATTGAATCAAAAAGTTGACATGCTGTTTTGTTCTCTTTTTAGTAATGGTTTGGTCATTTGCAAGTTATTACAGTTAACATGTTTTCATAGTCAGTGCATGAGTTGCTAAAATATTTGAAATATAGTGTATTTAGAAGTTAACATTATATTAAATACATCCCCTAACTGTATCGTATTCATAACCATTTGTGTTACTTTTTCTTCAGTTTTCATGTCTAGTTATCAACTTGCATGTCCTTTAAAGAAGGCATGGAAATCAAAGGAAAAAGTCAGAATTATTTTCTGTGTCTGAAATCTTTGTAAACTTAAATATAAAAGGCCACTTTGAGGACAAAATGAAGTTTTCAGCATCCTGTTCTCATTTACCATTGTGTTCCTGTCAGTTTCTCTAACCCATCCTAAGACAGAGAATGATTTGGTTTCATCTTCAGTTTATAAGCACTTTATGCAGTATTATGATATTATAAAAAAAAAAAGCTGATGGCTAGAATCTTTTACATGTTCATAAGGATTTTGCAATAATTTAATCTTTAGTTTTTAAAAGAAATTCAGAAGTTGACAGTTTTATTATTCAGTCAGAATTGTTTAAAGGGTGAGGTTTTATTCTTGTCTGAAAGGTTAAAACAAAACCAAACAAAACAATGTATAGTTATCTTCTATGTTTTTGGCCTGTCTGGAATTGTATTTCATGGGTCATAGTATTTGTTTCTGGTATAAAAAGTACACAGATTAAAATAGACCATTATGTATGAAAAATATATTGCTTTTTATAACTGGACATGTTATCACCATCTTCTGCAAACATGTATTCTATCTCATCTTTAAACATATATTTAGAGCCCTATGCAGATACAAAAAGGTGGATCCAGTACACATCCGCTCATTGTCAGACTGTATCCAGTCCGGGATCCACATGTCAGGTTTTATGTCCATCTGCATCCGCACTACTCCTGCCCCCGCCTCATAGTAGCTCCTGCTCTGACAATAGAAGTAGAACGTGTGTTTGGCTGCCACAGCTTTGCTGAGCTGAGACTGAGGAGGGAGGAGGGAGTTGACGACAGCTCCAGATGTCTTTCAGAGGCTCACCTGGCCCTGATCTCAACAACTTTTATTCCTCCCGGGCTAAGGAAGCCGGAACTGTTGCCAGTCATCTGATTGGGTGGCCGGCAGTGGGGGAAGGGATGGGGGGGGGGTAGCTGCTTATCACCAGTAAGTGTTGGAGTGTGTGGACTGACTGCTGGGGCTCCTAGAATCAGAGATGAGACTAGCCAGTAAGCTGAGCTCCCATGAATGATTGTCTCTGATTGGCTGGCAGGCGCAAACAGAGCTGATCTGGGATTTGCTGGAGCGCTTCCTTTGTTCCCTGCTGTGCTATTCACATTGCTTGCTGCTGCTCTCTGCAGCTGGCGCAGAGGCAGCTGCAGCAGCAGCAGCTAATTCACCCTGGGCAGATAAAAATAGAATATGCATCCAAGCTGCAATCCGCAACAATGGGTCTGTGGATATCCGCACCCGCATCTGTGGATGCGGATACCCGCGTATCTCAAGCGAAAACCCCTGGATCTGCAGGGCTCTATATGTATTCTAGGGTAAGTGTAATGGAATGGTAAGTGTAAACAAAATGAAATTGCTCTACTGATTGTGTAGTGTGTATCCTTTGTTATCTTTTTTACTAAATTTTTATTTCCTATAGGGATATGAAAAGTCATTGCGATGAGCCACTATTTATAAAGAATATCTGAACATTAAGACCATGGCAGAACCTTTGCCTTCTTTGAATGTTTGTCTTTATAGATCCTCCATTATAGGATCTGCGTAGGTCTGTCCCTCTCAGTTGGAAACTGCAAAGTTAATGTCCTCAGACCTGCGCAGACTAATATCTTGTGTGCTGAACAAGGGCTGATAGGGAGGTCTGAGCCCTCCCCATATTCAGTTCTTTCTCAAGCTTGCAGCTTGAGACGGAGAAATCTGCTGTATTCACTTCCTGCTTTCATTGTGTGAATTCTTTACTTTGTTTATTTAATAGTTCTTCTTCGAGTGATGTCCTGTGGTGCTCCATAGGTATGGTAGCATCCTTGTGCTGCTGCACAAAGTTTTTCTTAGCAGTAGTCTCCCATGCCACGCCTGTGCAGAAGCTGTCTCTCAATGGCCTCAATGTGGCTTTGGCGCTAGCACAGCTGTTTCCGCTCTGTTCCTTTCATCCATCCCCAGCTCAACATCAGAGTTGTCTTTTCCCTTTTTCTCAGACTCAAAGAAAAAAAACTTGTTTGGAGAAGAAATAAGAACATTTAATTGACTTATTCCTCATATTTTTACTATACTTACCTAATACTTCCAACAACAACAACAAAAAAGGAAGAAAAGAAGAAAAAGCTCGCCATCTGCCTTTTTCCTGACCCTCCACCCCCACCCCAAACTCTGTTAAGCCTGTTTCAGCAAACCAAAGGGGGACCAGAAAAAAAAAAGAAAAAAACATAAAAAAAACAAGAGGACGTGCCATCATCTCCAGGATTTGAGATGTACTAAATGCAGTGAAGTGATGCCTGCATCTGATGGTCATTCACTTCCTGTGAGACTCTTATATCCCACGCAAGTGCAGCCATTGCTCTAACCTTAGTGCTAGAGCACAAAAGAACAGGGATCTCTGACTCAAATTACATCTTATGGAGAATTCCCTGCATCCAGCCTCCGACCCGGGTCCTGAGTACCCAAAGGAGGAACATTCACCTCAGGGTGAAGACAAGCAAACATCATTAGCCAAGGAGACGGCGAGTCCCAAAAGCGGCAGATCACCACACACAAAGTCTCCAAAAAGATCTGCAGCAGAGGCAATGAGTCCCACTGGTGGCACACAGACCTACTCTCGCAAACCTTCAGAAAACCTGTGGAATGAAAGTAGAACCCACCATCCTAAGGCATCGTCACCGACTAAATGTTTGGCACTGACTGTGGCTCTTTCTCCTGCATGCTGCACGACACCAGCAGCTACCCTGGCATCACAGATGGAGCCGACTATAGACATGGTGCCAAATAAAGAAAAGTGCCCAGGTGCGACTCCACAAGGGACTCTCTCTACGGAACTGACAACATCAAAGACTAGAGCATCAGCACACAATAACCTGTGCATGCATATCACAGCAATACCACATCCATCAGAAACCGTCAAACGAACATAGAGGGACTGCCTCCAGAAGATAATTTCTCAAAATCGCTCCCACATAAAAAAAAGCCACAGGCACCATCACCTGTCCTCAACCAAGCCTATTAAGCGTATATTCTTCTCGCTCTCAAAGCATTTGTTCATCAGCATGCTACTCATACTATTGACATAGAGCGTTAGGGGATGCCCATTTTTCATCCCAGAGTTCATCACCTCTCAAGGCTTCCAAATATAGCAGATCTTGTACTCCAGTTCTCTATCACAGTCACTCACGTTATTCCCATTATAGACCTCCATGTTGTTGTACTAGGTGTCATCACCACAGGAGTGGATACAATCATGAGCATTGCTCATCTTACCGGGGATACCCTGATAGAAATGATAGTTCCCATATAAAGCAGGGCAGATCACCTACTACAACTCATACATCTATATCCCTAGGACTGTCAGAGCATGCTTCATCTATGTCAACAATTAGATCACATGAACCACAACCATCAGTACATGATTCATCATGTTCTCCAGAAGATGCAGTGATACCCACAACATCCACTCCATCAGATGACCATATACAATTTGACAACCTTTTCAGACAGGTGGCACCGGACCTAGAGATACTCCTGGAAGAGGTTACTGACTCACAACATAAACTGTTAAAAATACTCCACACAATGGCCTCATCAAAAGTAGCTCTCCCGATGGATGAAGCTGTTCCAGAACCTGCCAACACTATCTGGCAGAGTCCAGCTTCAATACCACAAACTTATTGACAGGAAGTACTGTATTCCCCCTGAGGGAATGGAATTCCTCTTCACACATCCCACTCCCAACTTGCTGGTCATTGATGCACCAAATCAGAGGAAAAAAATCCGAGCTTTAAATCAACACCAGCAGATAAGAACTAGAAATGCATAGACCTCATGGGAAAGAAAGTATATTCCTCTTCAACCCTAACAATGAGAATAACGAATTACTCCACTTTACTATTGAACTGTAATCATTCCATATTTGAAAAACTCTTAAACTCATGACAGATGTGACAGAGGATATGAAAGAGCAGTTCAAGTCATTATTTATTGAAGGCCAATGAGTAGCCCAAACCTCACTCCAGGTGTCCATGGACATAACTGACACAGCTACGAGAAAAACAGCTACAGCGGTCATTATACAATGAGCATCTTGGCATATGTTGCATAGATACAGTGAGAAAGGCCTGGGTCTAGGAGCTATTGAATGACTAGTTGTGGCATGCATCTCTTCCGGGACTCAGTTGCCCCTTCTGTAAAGAGATAAATTAATATTTACTTTATAGTGTAGTTTGAGATTCACAGATGAAAAACACCATGTAAAAGTTTAATTTTTCTTCCATATAATTATTATATGGAGAAGTGAAAAACTATTAAGCATTAGAGTATCATGTTCACAAGAAAAGAAGGGAAACTTTTCCTGGTAAATTAAAAAAGAAAAGGAAAGTAAAACATCTAAAATTGGGTAAATCATAAACTAGTTCAGACCTTAGTAAACACTTACTCTGCCTGGGCGATTCCATTTACAGATTACACAGCAGATTACTGCATGGTGTATGTTCAGACTATTCAAATATGCATATCTGAAGAAATTCCAGACTTTTTCTTTTTAGATCTCATAATGACTACAGTTGGAAGAGGATTTGCCTTTGACCTTACAGGAAAAGCAAAAATAGATTTTCTTTCATTTGTCTTTTACTTTTGTGGATTTTACTAAAGGAGTACTTATAAATTATGTTGAATGAGAGATTCAGTAGGCAAAACATAAAGATGAAAGGGTTAGGAAACAACAATCTACAAGAAAAATATACAGAGCAAGGGGTTAGGAGACAAAACCTACAGGAAAAATATTCAAATAGTGGAAAAAGTAGAAAGAAAGAGTCTTTTTACTGTAAAATTATTTAAAATATAATACTAGGAGCTCCATTTTATATAATATGCAGACACAAAAGTTACTGGATTCTGTTTTTCAGCAATTTGTACTAAGCATACCAGTTTAGATTAATCTAAAATGTTGTCTTCAGGCACTGTGCAAATTTAGGGCAAGATCATGAGGAAATGATCTCCCATAAACAAGGACAGCTCATTGTGGCTCTTTTTTCCGGTTTCCTTCCTGTGCTGGGAAGGGAATAAAGTGGATGCAGGGTAGGCCCATGGTTAAGGCACTACCCTGGGACTGGAGAGTCCTCAGTTAATTCCCTGTTGGACCACACTGCACAGACTTCCTGTGTGACTTTTGGCAAGTATTTTAGCCTTTCTGTGCCTGGGTGCCCCCTCTGTAAAATGGGGATACTACTACTTTCCTACTGCACAGGAGTATTGTGAGGATACATACATGAAAATGTTATGAGGCACTCAGATACTTTTGAGATAGTGTATCTTAAACAGATACAAAGTCTATACCTTGGGCATTTTGAGACAATGTTCTCACCATACTTCATGCCATTCCACAGCTGCCCATACACTTGTTCTAGATGAAAGGAAAAGTATGCCTTCTGCCTTTTTCATACCCATGCCATCATCTTTCTTATGCCCCCTTTTTGCCCATGTGTAGCTGTGGCCATAATTGGGACCATAAATAAGTACAGCATTTGCACCCTCAGGTTTCATCTTCAGGAAACAGGAGTACATTCTTTAGTAAAATAGTACTTCACACTTTTCATTTGTCAATCTTGAAGTACGAATGATCTTAAAGTACTGCACAGAAGTGAGCACTAAAAAGCTCTTTTATTGGTGAAGTATTTAAAGTTGTATCAAGTCAACAGCAGGATTGGGTAAAGGTGCCAGATCTCCTAATTCCTGGGTTTGTTATTTAGTTCAGCAGTTCTCAACCACTGTGTTGGGACACATTACTGTGATGCTGCACAGCGGTAAGTATGTCGCAGAGAGCTGGAGACATGGCTGAATTTGGCCTGGGGAGAGTGAACTGGTGTGTCCTGTAGGGTTGTAATCTACTACCAAGTGTGTCACAACCGGCAAAAGGTTCAGAACCACTGCTCTAGTTATCCAACAATAGCTGCCCTCCTCTACCCAACAGGTTTCTTCGTTCACTCTTCATGTATTTTTCCCATTAGTAGAAAGGGGAAATATCTTTCTACAGTCTTAGTCCCTTTATTCCTCTTCCTTAGCATAGCTGTCTTGTAAAAATTATCTTCTAATTTTTGCCATTTAATTAATAAAAGTACCATTTTCTAATCTTCATAGGAAATGTAACTACAGCTATTCATATCTATCCATTTCATTAGAAGAAAGCTATTAACGCACAGGCCTACATAAGGCTTCTGAATGCCTCCAGAAACTACCTGTCCATGCTAGAAGTGTTATATTTGGAAAGACAAATTTGAACTCCTACACAAAGTGTAACTAGTCTGATGGTTTTTCTTTGTATAACTTTATACTTTGATTTCTTTTAAATCGTGCTTAAGTTTGGTGAAATGTTCTGATTGACATGTCATCCGAGTCCCTGTATCTAGCCACAGAATGGAGTAATGGGTATGCTGCTTTATGCACGCATGTTCCTTTGTTTCAGACATTGCTTGGAGTCACCACCCCTCAAAAAGTTAAATGGCAGTTAATCTCATGCCCTCTGAGTCTTTCATGCCTCTGTTGAGAGCACCAACAAGGATGCTGAGGAGCAATATTGGGACTATCAAATGATTTTCCTATAGGCCTTTGCTGTCAGATATTAAGAACTTTAAATCACTACTCTATTTACTACAAGGATTCACAGAGCATCAGAAGAAGGGTTCTACTGGCACAGCTTGCACCCTCACCCTTGTGAAATGTCTGTTGTCTCACGGTTCAATCTCCTCTCCCAGAGCTGCAGCTGAAGACATCAGCCAAACATTCAGCAACATTTACTTGAGCTGATTGTTCTGTTCTTTAGTTACATTCATGAAATGCCATCAGTCCAAGCACAGTTACCTTGGCTGAGGACCTCTTGAATTCTGTTTCAACCCTAGTCTTCTATACTCTCTCTTGCCCATCAAACAGTGGCCATGACCACTACAGTCTTGTGTCAGAAACATGGAAAACTTGTTTTCTATTACTTTATACCTTAAATAGTTCTGATTCTTAATTCACTGACAATGATTGTTGATGACCACCAGATTACCATACAAGGACATACATGATTATATGATAATATAAAATGACTATTCAGCATCCAAATCATTTAATTTTATCAGAACAAAAAAAGAAGCATCTGTGGTTGTACTTCAGGCTGTAAGAAGAGTATGTGGTGCTGTTTAATTTGAAATAGTCATTCATTCTTTTAAGAACTCTGTTTAATTATTTGGGGATCAAGAGTCACTGAACTGGAAGAAGAGCAAGTGGAAAGTTAGATAAAAACCCAACAAGTAGAGAGAGAAAGCATTAAGAGGGGATGGGATGTTAGGATGATAAAGTAGTGAGATCTCATAACACAGATTTCAGGTCATTCACAGGAAGCTACATAAGACATCATCCTGAAATATAAAGAAAAAGTCACTTGCTGAGAGACTGAGAGGGAGCAGTCAGAATTTATCACAATGAGAGACCCCCTAAAGGAGTTGGATTGGGGAGCTGGAAGTATTTTTATTTGTGGGCATCTTGTGGCCCATAATAGACTCCTATTTTAAGTATTTTGTTCCATAGGAAGGCTGGGGATCTATGGTTTTCAGCAAAGGAACAGTAAAGAGGATGGTTAATTAAGAAAAGTTCTAGTGGGTTTTCTGAAAATGTGGTTCATCCAAATCACAATTTGAGTTGCAGATAACTTCATGAAGCTGCCTTATTGAGAATTAATCTGACATTAACGGCAAGTGCTGCCTAATGCCATTAACAGCACACTACATAATGGATTAGGAGTACTTGAAGAGCTGTGGTGAAACAATTATCTAACCTGGATGCCTGAGTATCTAGGTTTCCCTGGTACTAGTCTTTCCTAGTTCTCCTCTGACCTTGCTGGTGGTTCTTCTGGCTTTCTTATTTCCCCACTCCTTTTCCACTGTGGCTAAGATATCTCACTCTATTTTCTCCTTGGATGTTGTTTCTGCTCCTGTGTGTTCAGCTTCTATGCCTTACCTTATGAATTCTAAATCTGCATCTTCACTCCTGAATTTTCAGCCTCGACTGAGGTTTTTGGTTTCATTTACTTTCACTCTCTTCCATATTTTCTGGATATCTCACTTCAACCTGCTGTTGTTAAACTCAGCCTTTCTTTTCCCCCATGTTTCTGCCTCCATTTACTGTAACTGACAGCCAGTATCCTTCCTATCACTCAAAAATACACTTTAGGTGTCATCTTACTTCCTCAGTCCTTTTTCTTCTTTGCCACCCTGGAACTCACCAAATTCTACCACATCTTTCTCCACATTTACAAAATTCATTCTTTTGTCCTCATCATTAGAATCAAAATTTTATTCTGTGGTTTGGTAGTTTGTGTATTGTAATCTAATCTATGTAAACTGCAGCTGTAAAGATTGTCTTGTCTGCTCCCTCTGTCATTCCTGTAATTTGAACCTCTGCACTGAGTTTTTTTATGCATTAAGTTGTCTTCTCTCTCTTAACTAACAATCCATCTCTGCTGTCTCATTCTTTCTATAACTTCTTTCCCTCCCCGTACACTTTAGTCCAAGCTTCTCTTGAGCTCTTTCTTTGTCTTTTTCTCCTTATTGCAGACTTCATTATGACTGCTTTAATGTTGGGGAAAAAATTTACAAGTAAGGGAATTCCTTCACCTTCCTGGGGTTAGGGGGGACAGACTTATGCCACCTTTTATTATATTGAAGTATTCTAATCTATTATTTCTAAAATTTTAATCTTTGTATGAACCTCATCATCATGAAATCAGAGTGCCTTCCACAAAGTGCACTGAGTCATGTATTATTTCTCACATGTGGTTTATTTTCCCTCTTCTCTCCAAAACTGTGTGATTTTTTTTTTTAATACCAACATGTACCTGTAACACATTATATATGTGTTTATAATAGCAAAATTAATGTAAAAGAAGTACGCCTTTCATTCGGAAAGAGAGCTTTTGATGCTACAGAGATATTTTTAAGTATCAGACAAGAATATTAATCCATTTACCCCTTCACATGTCTTGTGTTTATTTCCAGTTTCTTAATTACCAATGGTATTTTTGTTTCATTACACTTAAGAAAGCAAATCCTTTTTTAGTCCTCTTCATTGACCCAGGAGTTAAGTCATGCAGCAGAATGAATGTGATGGTGAGATGAATTTAGGTTGTGACACAGAACACATTTGTTCATACATATGAAATAATAGGAAAGATTATTCAAGTAAATGTCTTTTTATATAGAGTTTGCTCTAGCTCAGATGGTATTTGAGTCAAGGAACAATAAATAATCTCTAAATAGCACACGTCCTTGTACTGTGTCACATTCATGGGCACAGGGTTATCTTTGATTTGTCAATTCCTTTACATTGTATTTCTGGAACAAGCACAGCTATTCTCATGTGTTAATTAAGCAAGTATAGCATTGGGATATGGTAAACTTGAGACTTCTAAAGTTGCAAAGCTGTCTTTGGTCAAACTTTGCAAATAAAGGAAATTTGAATCTGGGATATTTTAGAGAGGTCTTTCATAATTTTTCTGTATATTTCTCTCTGTATACTGTATATCAGTTACCATAAGTATATTTTCAATTCGAGTGAATGGTCTATTTTGAGCATAGATTGTTAATGAAACTAAACTTCATTAATTATTTCAGGTATTAGCATATATCAAAAATCTTAAGTATCAGAGTAACTGCTCTAAAGCCATTTCAGTGATATTTCATGCTGCTTTATCAGTGATGCAAAGATAATTTAAGATAAAGGATGCAAAATATCAGCAAATAATATGATTTGTATCATAAAGACAGTGTCATCTTCTAGCCTTATGTATGTATGAAGAAATTTTTTTGTACTTACTGTACAGCAATATTTAAATGACAAAAGTGAAAACACAAGATGGTTTATTTCCTTGATATTCTGAGGAGAGGAGTTGTTTTTTCCTCTGGCAAACTGCTTTGTAAACAGCTAATCATCTCCATGCTGGTTCTCAAATTTCCTCACTAGTTCAGTGTACCTTCTTATCTGTGTGGTTTTATGATACAGAAGACTAACTCTCCACCATGGATTAAGATGTGACCAAAAAGAGAATAAAAGAAGCAAATACTTCTACTCATTTTCTTCAAGTTTTATTAAATTCTAAAACCTACTGGATGGTACACCAGACAAAAATATTGTTTCTAACAGTACTAGACAAGGAAATATATCCAAACGTGCTTTATCAGCCTGAATTAGAATAGAATTTTTGCATGAAGAGCATCTGTCTGGGTAAAGAAGATGTGAAGAATGTCAGATGTTTGACCTAGAGTGGAGCATTATTGGGTTTTTTTTTTGTTCACCCAGAGGTGGTGTTTTTCCCCCCCCCTAAACTGGCTGTTGGGGGTGGTGTGAATGTGTCTTGTCTTATTAATATTTCTCTTCTTCCAAACCCAGGTCATTCATATGTCCTTACAAATGATAGAATGATATACCCCAATCTTTGCTAAATCCATTCGTACAGATAGATGGGTTGCACTTCTTATTGAGTTTGACAGGCAGTAATGTCTATGAAATAAGCTATTGATTCCACTAGATCAGAGGTGGGCAAATGATGACCCATGAGCTGTATGTGCCTGTGACAGTCTTTCATCAGGCCCTCCAGTTGGGCCTGGCCAGAGTATGGCTGTTCCCCCTCCCAGCATCACCCTTTTCCCCTGATCCTGTCCCTTCATGGGGGCCCAGCAATGCCCCCCTGGCAGGAGTGCAGTGCCCATTCCCCTCTCCTGTCCCCACCATTCCCCCACCACGTTAACCCAGCGGCACCACTGTAACCGAGCGTGGCTGCCACTCCTCCCCCCCCAACGTGGCCCAGTGGCACCCTGGATGAGTGTAATGGCCTCTCCTTGCTCCCTGTGTTGCCCCTTCCTCTGTTCTTCTCCTACCCCATGTGACCGGCCATACAGTGGATGTCTTTCAGGCTAAAAGGTCTTCCCACCCCCTGCATTTGATCCTTCAAATTCTTTGTACAGTCTCACCTGCGCCTGAGAGAAAATATAGTTAATGGATACATAACCATAGATGTGAAGATGGAAGGATCTCAAGATATTGTCAAATCTAATGCCCCTGCACTGAGGCAGGACCAGGTTAATGCACACCATCCCTCACAAATGTTTGTCCAACCTATTCTTAAACACTTCCAGTGATTGGAATTCCCTAGTCTCCCTTGGAAGTCTATTCCAGTATTTAACTAACCTTATAGGTAGAATTTTTTTCTTGTCATCTTGCCTATGTTACCCTAGCTTTAGATTGTCCATTCATCCTTTTCTTAACTTCAGCAGAGCTGGAGAGCAATTGATAACTATCCTCTTTGTAACAGCCCTTAATGTAGTTTGAGGACTTATCAGGGCTGCCTTCAGTTGTCTTTGCTCAGGATTAAACATCCCCAGTTTTTGTTAACTTTTCCTCATAGGTCATGTATTTCTGCTCTTTTTGCACTCCAAGTTGAATCTGTCAGAGATTTTTTTCCTCTTATCTGTTTCAAAATGATGATTAGATCACAGGGGAAGACTATGTTAGTTTTGTGAGTTTTTCCTCACACTTTTCTAAACATACACAGTACTTTAGGATACCACCCTCGATTGTAGGCCCCAAGAAAGCTTGGCTCTCATATGGAATGGATTGAGAGAAGTGGCTCAGGATAGTAGGAGGAGGTAAGTGAGTCGTTTGCTTTTTATCTGACTTTTTTTTTTTTTTTTTTTAAATCCCATGGGGAAATTACCGTGAACCTCCATTAATCAGCACTTGTAATGTTCCCTTCATTTGGGTATCAGCTGGATGTAAAGTCACATCTGTGAGAGGTGAATGGTAAAAAGGGATAGGGTTAAACAAGCAATTTTGAGAGGTAAATTATAACCCTATTCCTTTGCCTCTGGATTTCTATACCTATATCTGCTAACAACACTGGTAGTATGTCAGTAGGATCTTGGAATCATTCAAACACTTTTTTACTGCAGTAGTGTAATATTTTGCTTTCTTGCTATTTCAAAAGTCCTACTACTGCAGATGCACAAGAAAGCTACTTTTGTGAAATTTGAACATCCCTGTTTGTCTCAGTGCAAGAGACCTGGAGGGAAGAAATTTGCATCAGTTCTAGAGATGCCTTCTAGCATCACTGTAAATCTTTCATGTTTAATCATAGAAATGTAGGGTTGGGGGGCACCTTGAGATGTCATCAAGTTCAGCCTGTTTTGCCTTGACCATCTGTCAGGGTGATTAGCCACTGGAATAAGTTACCTAGGGAGGTTGTGGAATCTCCATCATTGGAAGTTTTTAAGAGCAGCTTAGACAAGCACCTATCAGGGATGGTTTAAGAGGGTATTTGGTCCTGCCCTGGGTACAGGGGACTGAACTTGATCTCTTGTGGTCCCTTCCAGTTTCTATGATTCTATTCCTCACAAATTCTTCATGAAGACCTCCAGTGATGGAGATTCCACAGCCTCCCATGGAAGCCTATTCCAGTACTTAACTATCCTTACAGTTAGAAAGTTTTTCATAATATTGTATTTAATCTCTTTTGCTCTAGATTAGGCCCATTACTTCTTGTCCTTCAGTGGACACAGAGAACAATTGATTGCAGTCCTCTTTATAACAGCCCTTAATGTATTTGAGGACTTATATATGAGGCCTTCCTTCGGTCTTCTTTTTTAATGATTAGATGTGCCCAGTTTTTTTTAACCTTTCCTCACAGGTCAAGTATTTCTGAACCTTATATCATTTTTGTTGCTTTTCTCTGGAGCGTCTCATGTTTATCCACATCTTTCCTAGACACAGTACTCCAGCTGAGGCCTCACCAGTGCTAAGAAGAGTAGTGTAATTACCTCCTATGTCTTAAAGTACTACTGTTAGTACACTCCTGAATATTAGCTTTATTCTAAACTGTATTACATTTTTTACTTATTTTATTTATGATCCATTATATCCCTCAGATCCCTTTCAGAAGTACTGCCATCTAACCTGTTGTTTATCCAATTTGTAGTTGTGCATTTCATTTTTCTTTCATAAGTGGAGTACTTTCATAGTTTCCAAGGACCAGAAGGGACCATTGTGATCATCTAGTCTGCTCTGCTGTATAACATAGGCCATACAACTTCCCCCAAATAATTCCTAGATTATCTTTTAGAAAAGCATTCCAATCTTGATTTAAAAATCATCAGTGATGAGAAACCTGCCATGATCATTGGTAAATTGTTCCCTTGGTGAATTACTCTCCCCGAAAAAAACTACATCTTATTTCCAATCTGAATTTGTCTAGCTTCAGCTTCTACCCATTGGATTATGTTATACCTTTCTCTGTTAGATTGAAGAGCCCATAATTAAAGATATGTTTCCCATGTAGATACTTTGTAATCAAGTCACCCAGTAAGCTTCTCTTTGTTAGACTTAAAAAGCTCAATTTAGCTAGCTTATCCCTATATTGCATGTTTTTTTAACCCTTTAATGATTCTTATGGCTCTTCTCTGAACCATCTCCAATTTATCAACATCCTTCTTGAATTGTGGGCACCAGAAATAGACACAATAATCTGGCAGTGGTCACATCAGGGCCAAATATAGAGGTAAAGTGGCCTCTCAACTTGAGATCAACCTGTTTATGCATTAGATTTTTTTTGGCCACGCTCATCCTTAGAAGCTCATCTTCAGCTTATCTACCACAACCCCCAAATACTTCTCAGAGTTGCTGCTTCCTAGGATACATCCTGCAAGTTGTAGCCTATGTTCTTTGTTCCTAGACGTATACATTTATATTTAGTCATATTACAACCCCCATTGTTTGTTTGCTTATCACCAGTTTACCAAAAACTCCAAACCATAGTGAATCAGGGACCTGTGCTCTTCATTATTTACCACTCCTCCAATTTTTGTGTCTTCTGCAAACTTTATCAATGTTGATTTTTTTTGTTTTGTTTTTCCCAGGTTATTGATAAAAATGTTAAATAACATACTGCCAAGAACTACTCTCTGTGGGACCTACTAAAAACATAATCTTCTTGATGCTGATTCCCTATTTACAATTACATTTTGAGACACATCAATTAGCCAGTTCTTAAACCACTTAATGTGGGCCATGTTACTTCTATATCATTCTAGATTTTAGTCAGAATGTCATACAGTACCAAGTTAAACACCTTACTGCCTCAATGTATTATTTAAATGTTATCTTTTTCAACCAAACTTTTCATCTCATCTAAAAAGAGAATTTGACAATTTCTATTTTTTTTTAAATCCATACTAATTTGTATTTGTTACATTACCCTTCTTTAATTCTTTGTTAATCAAGTCCTATATCAACCTCTCCATTGTCTTTTCTGGATCAGTGTCAGAAGATAGGCCTATAATATTCCATTATCCCATATGCCTTTTAAAAATTCTGCAACATTAGTATTCTAGAACTTCCCCAGTGCTTTAGAACTTATTAAAAATCAGCTTAAGAGGAAGCAAGTTCCTCAGCCTGCTCTTCTAAAACTCTGGGATGGAATTTTTATGGATCTGCTGATTTTAAAATGTCCAAGTTGCAGTAGAATGTAAGAGTTACAAACACTCAGGAACAGAGATTGTTCATAAGTCTGAACAGAACATTATGGTTATTCATTAAAAAGTTGGCAACTGAACATAGAATCATAGGTTTGAAGGGACCTCATAGGTCATTTAGTCCAACACCCTGCTAAAAGCAGGACCACTCCCACTCAGTCATCCCAGCAAGGATTTTGTCTAACTGGGACTTAAATGTTTCCAAAGATGGAGATTCCACCACCTCCCTAGGTAACCCATTGTAATGCTTCACCACCCTCCTAGTGAGAAAGTATTTCCTAATATCCAACCTCAGCCACGCCAGCTGCAGCTTGAAGCCATTGCTCCTTGCTCTGTCCTTTGTTACTGCTGAGAACAGCCTAACTCCCTGCTCTTTGAAGCACCCCTTCAAGTAGTTGAAGGTTGCTATCAAATCCCCCCTCAGTCTTCTGCAGACTAAATAAGCCTAGTTCCCTCAGTCTCTCCTCGTAGTCACATGCTACAACCCCCTAATCATTTTCATGGCCCTCCTCTGGACTTTTTCTAATTTGTCAACATCCTTTCTTACAGTGTGGAGCCCAGAACTGGACACAGTATTCCACACTGACAATACAACTTTGAAACTTCACTATGCAGAAGAAAACTTCTGCTTTTAACAATCTTACTTTAAATGAAACAAGTATATCTTGTCAATTTTTTTAAACTTTCTCTTTTTTTAGTCATTTAACATAGTACTAGACTGTATTTGCTCTTCCCTGCCACTCTAAACTTTTCACTTGAATTTCATCTTGTTGATGTTAGACCAATACTCTTAATTTATCCAGATCATTCTAGTCCTGTCTCCCAAAATTATTGCTATTCCTTCCAGTTTGGTCTAATAGACAGATTTATAACCATTCTTTCCACTGTATTACCCAAATAATAAATGAAAATATTGAATAGAGCCTAAATTCTTCCCCACAATAATCTCAGAATTCCATCTAAACAAGGTCACCCCTCACCTGTCTTCTATGTGAAGCCACATGCTGCCAGAGAGGATAGTCAGCTACATGTACTGGATGGATGTCCATTGAGTCTTGGCATTCCACCTACAAAGGACAAAACACTTAAGAAAAACTCCTAAATTGTTTCTCTCCTTTGCCAAATGCACAAACTTTGCAAGTGGATTTCTGGCTGATTCTTGCTTTGCTATAAGCTAACAGTGACCTCTACCTCACAGATGTGAGGGCTCACTTGAACGGTACCCAGGCTATGTCAGTAGTTTTACTTTGGAGTAGGGGTCTCAAACATGCAGCCCGCTGGCTGCATGTGGCCCCTAGAGCTACTTCCTGTGGCCCACAATGATATGATCATTACCGATATTTGCAATATCATTGTACGGAAAGGTCTCAGTGGTGTGGCCCTCAGGCTACCATACTAATCCTCATGCAGCCCTCGTGGTGATTTGAATTTGAGACCACTGCTTTGGAGAGTTTCTGTCCTGGAAAGCTGTAAAGCAGCAACTTAGGGCTTTGTGCACACCCAAAATATTACACTCTAGTACAAACCTCTAACAGCAAATGCAGTCTTTGGCAGAGCAGTCTTACACTCTGTGGCACAGCAGAGGTCCTCACACTTCCTGTTCTCAATTAACACTGCTTGTAAGCCAACTCTATTGAAATATTGGAATTATCACTCAAAGTATGTTTACTTATCTTGTCTGGATACTGGGGTTCTTTTAGATGTGTAGTTCCTATTTAAATTCCCCCACAACCCATTGTCCTCCTTCTCTGCTGTGAATCTGTCCATTTATTCACTATAGAGAAGGAACTGGGGAAGTTATCAGTGCATATCACCACTTATGCTCTCGGTTCACAACAGAAAAAGAAGGGTGCTGGCATGAACCAATGGACACTGCTAACAAAAAATCTTCTGGCCACAGACACATACAGAGCATACACACCTCAAGTGGAACCCACATAAAGATGAAACATCTTGAAAAATTCCAATTACTGTGCAAGATAAGTAACAATACTTTTCAGTAAAGAAATGAAGAATGACATAGGACAGATTAATCTTTCTTGCACTCATTTACTGGGTGTTAGAGGGGCGGAAATGTATCTCTGTGGATGAAGCCTTAAGGTTCTATTGGTGGTATCAACTTTTCACTTATTTTTTTATTGCTAAAGAAACACTTAAATTCTATCACTCTGTTCTGATGTTTATGAAGATACAAAACCCTGTTTTACGTATAGAGGTCAATTACCTGTTATATCCATTAATTTGAAGTTATCTTTTCTTCATTGGTTTGCTCCAGAGTATATTAATTTCCTGTAATAGATTTCTCTAGTTACCTTTATTTTCTTTATTTAGAACTTAGTGTGGTTGGAGATCTGTACTCAGGAAATCAGGAGACTGATGCCAAAAAAATTTTACTTACCATTTTTATTAGTACTGCTGCCTGGTAATCTTGATGAGAAATGCAACCCAACAGTTCAGTTTTGTAGATCTGAGACTATTTATTAATCTTGTATAATAGCCTACCAATAATAAATTTGTCTCTGGTAGACTTAAGCAGTTGGGTTGAGGCTCTCTTATTCAACAGATTGGTCTAACAAATATAAATTAAAGCAAAACACACAACAAGTAGGAGTCAGTTACTTAAAAGTGGAAGGGTCATTAGGATAATCTCATCACACCAGACACAACAGTTTTGTTAAACAAATTGATTTATAACTTTTCCTTTTCTTGTATGTATGTATTACTGCCATTTTCATGTTAACTCTCCTTCTCTGTCAGTAGTTGTATAGTGTTAGTTTGTCAGTCTTTTCTAGCTTTTGAGTTTTTATCTTTTCTTGTTCTCATAAAAATGGTTACTCTGCAATTACACGTGTGCTGCACTAAAACATCATTATTCTGTAATGTCTTATGCACAAACACAGTGCTATTTATGTTTATGCCATTGAATGTAATGAACAGACTCTTAAAATCCAAAGCAGGCCTCAGTCAGGCCTAAATATCCCTTCCTTTCCAACAATTCTGAGACACCACTGTTCCAAATATAATTAATTAAACCCCTGATAAATTGTGTGTGTACAGTAGGTCTTAGGGAACTGTAATAATTATTAAACCTGTATGTCAGTCAGACTTTTTTGTAGTTAATACGTTCTGAGTTAAGTCCATCTAATATATTTTGCCCTAAAGAAGAATACTGTAATATCAGTGGGATATTCTAACAGAAAGAAAACTGGTCACGCTATTAGCAACACATTTACCACCATTTTGAATATTGCGTGAGGTGGCACTTCCCAAAATATGGGCAGATCGTAATTGCTGAATGACTAGGGAAGGTGAATCATTCATAATTCTGAAAGGTAGCTGAAAATGCTTCTTTTCTTTGTTTTAAGTTTGATGTTCTGAAATGAGATTCAAACTAAAAATCTCTTGTGTATGTTAGAGTTTAAATGTGCTTTCTGAATGGCAAGATTTATTTATATAGGACTTTAAAAATACACAAAATTGGTAGTTTTTAAATGAAGAGGTGTCAAGACTTTAAAAATCTAAACATTTCAGCAGTGAGGGGATCAAAACTTGATTCTCAAATAGTTAAATAAAATATTTTTTCCTAACACTGAATATCATCAGTAGGTTATTACTGCTATGGATCTTTTTTCATATTTAGTTTCTTTATTCTACATTTAGGGAAACAAACATTAAGAAGAAACCTGGGCACAGATTGAGCAAAGCAAAACAGAGGAAAAAGCGAAAAAGAAACAGAAAAATGAAAAGCGATCATCATAAAATACCAGAGAAAAAATCAGATGGAGTCCATTGTCATCTAATTCCAGATGATCAGGAAACATCAGAGAGTGTAGAGGAAGATTCAGAAGAAGAAAACAGAAAATCAGTATTTACATTTCCTGGAAATCCAGGAGATCCAATAGAAGGTTGTGAAGATGGTTCCAATGACGACAATTGTGAAAATTTAATATCTACAATGCATCAAGCCGAAAGCTTCCCTATTACCGTGCCTGAGACTTCAGCTATATTAGCAAATCCCTTGGAAAATGACATACCTGAAAAAGATGACAGCCTAGGTCTAATAAATTTGACATCAGCTCCCTCAAAAAATTTAACTGAACAATCACTTGAGGATCAGATGGTTGATCATAACCCAAATACCACAGCTACCCCTTTGGAACTGGAAAAACAAAGCAATTCCATAGACACTAATGATAAAAGTTTTGTTCTAAAGATAGAACATAATAGTAAAGAAAATAGTTCTATGATGTTAAATAACCAAGATGAACTTACATCAGATCAAATTGCATGTGAACCAGACCTAGAAAGTAAATCGTTAAATGTAAGTAGTGAGAAAAAAGAACCTTTGTCTCTCCAGCATGATTTGAAAACATCTGAAATATGTGTGATCTTACCTGAAAATACCATAGAAGACCGACAGACATCAACAAAGGATGAGAGAAATCCTTGGGCTTTTTTTTCAGTTGATTTAGCGAATATACAACTCCAGCTTGGCTCTGATAGACAAGGTTCTTGTTCTTGGCCTGAGGGTACCCATAAGTTCATATGTGAGCAGAGACCAAAAAAAGTGAGAAGGCCAAAACGGACTTTCCCTGACAGAACAATAGACCAAACTCTGGAATCCAAGGAACAATTAGAAACAGAAACAAATCTGCAAACATTAAATGAAGTGAGTGGCAGTATAATACATGGAAATCCACAATTGGACAAAATACACAATATTTCATTCACTGACTTCGGAGTTACTGTCACAAGCTGCTTAACTGAAGTAAATGTTCAAAACACTGTAGACAGACCCATTCCATCAAAGAAAAATGGAAGATGCAAAAGAATTTTCAACTTGGCACCAAACTTTCATCTACCAAGGCAGATTGCTGCTAGTATGAAGGAGGAACAGAAGGATGATCGCCTATCAGAAAGTGTTCTGAATACAGAACAAGAGAGAACTCCAGATAAGGAAAATGGAAAGAATAGTGAGCAAAACTGTGAATTTCAAGAACATGTAGCACCTTCTAATAATAATGTGACAGATTCTTCCCATAACTGTGATGTGGGATCTCTTTTACATAATACTTCCTCCTGTCAGTTGGGACAATACCCGTATCTTTCAAAGAAAGCTATTGCTTCTTCGGCTCAGAAGTTTCCCTCTAGTTTTTGTATTGTTTCCTCAACAAGCGAGGAACAAATTAGAACTTTTAAACAACAAAATGTATTTGGTAAAAAACAGGGTGAGAAAGAACAGCTCTCTGCAGAGATCATAAATAGTCAACCAGATATTTTGTGTTCTGTTAAAGTAATATCTGAATGCCCTATGAATTCTAAATTTGAAAGCAGAGGTGAAAATATGCACAAAACAAATGAAACTGAGCCATCACAGGCCTCACAAATTGAAGATAATCAAGATCTTTTAAACACTAAATCCAATTTGCTGGGTCTTCCCTTATCATTGGGATTTGCATTTCAACTTGTAGAGCTTTTTGGTTCTCCTGGATTTCCATTGGGTAATATTATTTATTATTATTTATATTTTAAGTACACATAACAATATAAATGTCAATTTCTTATTGTAACTAGCAGTTACATGAATGTGATATGTATTGTAGTTGATCATTACTTACCACTGTAGATACTTTTAATGGCATTCACTTATTGTCTTGCAAATGTTCATTCACTTTAAGATTGTGCTTTTCAGCTCTGTATATTATCTACTTGCTGTGATTATTCCTTTCTTTTATTAGCACTTTACCCTCTTTGCATGATCTTAAGTCATGTTCAATATTTACTAACTTTAACTCCAAGGAGTGATGTCCTTGTAACTGTGTTGCTGTTTCAGCAGTACAAATACATCACACTGAGTGAATTTTTAACCTGTCATTTAGGAAACTGTATGAAAACAGATGTTTGTATTTGGGTTTGTATAGTTCTTTGCTAGTAAATGTTTGTTTCATCTTTCTAATACAGTAGTATCCCTTTACTAATAATTTAAACTTTTAGGATGAAATTGTCAAAAGCATCCACGTTCCATTTTCAAAAGTGACATAGCACCTTAGAGGCTAAATCCCACTGATTTTCAATCATACATACTCTCTGAAGTCACCAAAGCAATATGAAAGCTTTATTCCTAATCAGTATTTAATTTGAAATTGAAATTCAAAACCATAAAGTGTATTTTCTAGAATCATAGAAACTGGAAGGACCCAGGAGAGGTCATCAAGTCCATTCACCTGCATTCATGGCAGGACCAAGTACCGTCTTAAACCATCTATGACAGGTGTTTGCCTAACTGCTTTTTAAAACTTCCAGTGATGGAGATTCCATAATCTGCCTTGGCAATTTATTCCAGTATTTAATCACCCTGATAATTAGGATTTTTTTCATAATGTCCAACCTAAACCTCCCTTGCCATAATTTAAGCCCATTGCTTCTTGACTTATCATCAGTCATTAAGGAGAATAATTTTTCTTCCTCCTCCTTGTAACAAACTTTTAGGCACTTGAAAACTGTTATCATGTCCCCTCTGTCTCCTCTTTTCCAAACTAAACAAACCGCACTCTTTCAATCTTCCCTTGTAAGTCAAATGTTCCAGACCTTTAATCATATGTGTTGCTCTTCTCTGGACTTTCCAATTCCTACACATCTTTCCTGAAATGTGGTGCCTAGAACTGGCCAAATTATTCCGTCTGAGGCCTAACTGAGGACAGAATAGAGCAGAAGAATTACATCTCATGTCTGTAAAACACTCCTTCCAGATGGATAGCTGTGTTAGTCTAGTTCCGCAAAACAAACAAGGAGCCCTGTGGCACTTAAAGACTAACAAATTTATTTATTGCACAAATCTTCATGGGAGAAAATCTCTTTGTCAGATTTTCCGGAAGCTCATGCAATAAATAAATTAGTTAGTCTTAAGTGCTGCAGGACTCCTTGTTTTGAAATAATTAAGTCTCCAAAGAAAAATGAACTTGTTTGCAAGTCGTAGTGTTAGGTGATTCAGTATATCCATAAGTGTTACTCTTCCCATCTGATGAATGCTGGACCAAAATTTCCATTATTAGGAGAACATCTAATGAAAGCACTCTTTTTAAGTGAAGCAAAACAAAGGCTATGGCTATCCTAGAGAACTTACAGAAGCACAGATGCCTTGATGTGGTTTGCAGTTGCACTGAAAGTCTCACTGTAGGCATCTCAGCCCTAGTCTATACTTGCTGTACTTTTCAGCAGCAGCAGTTGACGGGAGATATGCGAGGTACATAAAATACCTTGCATATCTCCTGACAACTTCCTGGTACAAATGCTGGAGGAATCAACTAGGGGTCTTGCTCTTCTTGTCCTGCTGCTCACAAACAGAGAAGAATTAGTAGGGGAAGTAGAAGTGAATGTCAATCTGGGTAGCAGCAACCATGAGATTGTAGAGTTCAGGATTCTTATCAAAGGAAGAAAGGAAAGAAGCGGAACACAGACCCTGGACTTCAGAAAAGCAGATTTTGGCTCCTTCAGGGAACTAATGGGTAGGATCTCCTGGGAGGCTAAACTGAAGGGAGAAGGAGTCCAAGAAAGCTGGCTTATTTTAAAGAAGCCCTACTAAAGGCACTTAAAGATACCATTCCGATGTGAAGAACAAATAGTAAATATGGAAGGCGCCCACTGTGACTTAGTAGAGAACTCTATAGTTAGCTGCAACTCCAAAGGGAATCTTAGAAGAAGTGGAAGCTTGGACAGATGACTTGGAGGGACTATAGTGACATTGCTTAGGCCTGCAGAGAGAAAATCAAGAAGGCCAAAGGGCAATTGGAGTTGCAGCTAGGGATTCTACAAATATGTCAATAACAAGAAGTAGATCAGGGATGGTGTAAGTCCCTTACTGAATGGGGCAGGCAGCCTAGTGGTGGATGATGGGGAAAAGGCTGAAGTACTCAATTCTTCTTTTACTTCAGTCTTCACAGGCAGGGTCAGCTCCCAGGCTACTAAACTGGGTAACACAGAATCATTCATAGAGTTGAAAGGGACCTCATAAGGTCATCTAGTCCAACTCCCTGCCAAAAAAAAGGGCCACTCTCGCTAAATTATCTCAGCCAGGGTTTTGTCAAACCGAGCCTTAAATATCTCCAAAGATGGAAATTTCACCACTTCCATACGTAGCCCATTCCAATGCTTCACCACTCACCTAGTAAGAAAGTTTTTCCTAATATCCAGCCTTGACCTCTCCAGCTGCAACTTGAAACCGTTGCTCCTTGTTCTGTAGTCTGTTACTACTGAGAACAGCCGAGCTCCGTCTTCCTTGGAGCATCCCTTCAAGTAGTTGAAAGTTGCTATCAAATCCCCCCTCAGTCTTCTCTTCTGCAAGCTAAATAAGCCTAGTTCCTTCAGTCTTTCTTCATAGGTCTTGGGCTCCAGGTCCTTGATCATTTTTGTTGCCCTCCATTGGACTCTTCCTAATTTGTCCACATCCTTTTTGTAGTGGGGAGCCCAAAACTGGACACAGTATTCCAGATGCGGCCTCACCAGTGCCAAATAGAGGGGAATGATCACATCCCTCGATCTGCTGGCAGCACTTCTTCCGATGCAGCCCAACGTGCCGTTGGCCTTTTTGACAGCAAGAGCACACTGTTGACTCATATTCAGCTTCCCATCCACCATGACCCCCCAGGTTCTTTTCTGTAGTGCTGCTACTTAGCTGATCGCTCCCCAGCCTGTAGCAGTGCATGGGGTTTTCCGTCCCAAGTGCAGGACTTTGCACTTGTCCTTGCTGAGCCTCGTGAGATTTCTGTTGGCCCACTGCTCCAATTTGTCTAGGTCTCCCTGAATCTCGTCCCTGCCCTCCGGCGTCTCTACCGTTCCCCACAGCTTGGTGTCATTCACAAACTTACTGAGTGCAATCTATCCCATCATCCAGAACATTAATGAAAATGTTGAACAGAACTGACCCCTGGCGCACATTACTCGTTACTGGTTGCCAACTAGACATGGAGCCATTGATTCCTACTCACTGAAATCATTGATCTAGCCAGTTCTATATCCATCTTACAGTCCACATATCCAACCCATACGTCCTTAACTTGCTGATGAGAATGCTGTGGAAAACCTTATCAAAAGCCTTGCTAAAGTCGAGGTATATCACATCAACAGCTCTTCCCGCATCCACAAATCCAGTCATCTCATCATAGAAGGCAATGAGGTTGGTCAGGCATGATTTACCATTGGTGAATCCATGCTGTCTGTTCCTAATCACTCTATTTTTCTCCAAGTGTTTCAGGGTGGATTTTTTGAGAACCTGCTCCATGATTCTTACAGGGATTGAGGTGAGGCTGACAGGTCTTTAATTCCCTGGATCCTCCTTTCTCCCTTGTTTGAAGATAGACACTATATTTGCTTTTTTCCAGTCCTCCCTTGTTTGAAGATAGACACTATATTTGCTTTTTTCCAGTCCTCTGACACCTCCCCCATTAGCCATGAGTTTTCAAAGAATAGTGGCCAGCGGTACTGCTATCGCATCGGCCAACTCCCTCAGCACCCTTGGATGTAGGTCGTCCGGCCCCATGGACTTGTGCACATCCAGCTTCTTTAAGTAGTCCCTAACCTGACCTTCTGTCACCAAGGGCTTCTCTTCTCTCCAATCTGCCATGCCCAGTGCAGTGGATCGGGAGCTGGACCTGCCTGTGAAAATTGAAGTGAAGAAAAAAAAAAAAAAAAGCATTGAGCACTTCACCTTCTTCCTCATCCTCCATCACGAGGATACCTGTGCTATTCAGGAAGGGACCTACACTAGCCCTGATCCTCTTCTTATTATTCACATACTTGTAGAACCCCTTCCTGTTGTTCTTCACATCCCTTCCTAGCCACAACTCCAATTGTCCTTTGGCCTTTCTGATTTTATCCCTGAAGTCCGAAGCAAAATCTTTATATCCCTCCATAGACATCTGTTCAAGCTTCCACTTCCTGTAAGCTTCCTTTTTATGCTTTAGCTCAGTGCAGAGTTCTTTGTTAAGCCACTCTGGGTGTCTTCCAAATTTGCTGTTCTTTCTGCTCATCAGAATGGTATCTTTCTGTGCGCTTAGCAGGTTTTCTTTAAAATACAGCCAGCTTTCTTGGACACCTTTCCCCTTCAGATCAGCCTCCCAAGGGATCCTACCCATCAGTTCCCTGAAGGAGCCAAAATCTGCTTTTCTGAAGTCCAGGGTCTGTGTTTTGCTTCTTTCCTTTTTTCCACTAATCAGCATCTTGAACTCTACCATCTCATGGTCACTGCTGCCCAGGTTGCTATTCACTTCTACTTTCCCAATCAATTCTTCTCTGTTTGTGAGCAGGAGGTCAAGAGGAGCAAGACCCCTAGCTGGTTCCTCCAGCATTTGTACCAGGAAGTTGTCTTCAACACTCTGCAAAAACTTCCTGGATTGCCTGTGCACTGCTGTATTGGCCTCTCAGCAGATGTCAGGGTAATTGAAGTCCCCCATGAGAACCAGGGCCTGTGATCTAGAAACTTCTGCCAGTTGTCCATAGAATGCCTCATCCACCTCCTCCTTCTGGTCTGGCGGTCTATAGCAGACACCCACCATGACATCTCCCTTTTTGCCCTCCCCTCTAAACTTAATCCACAGACTTTCAACTGGCTCATTTCCACGTCCATAATGGAGCTCTGAGCATTCATAGAGCTCTTTTACATAGAATCATAGAATCATAGAACCATAGGGTTGGAAGGGACCCCACGAGGTCATCTAGTCCAACCCCCTGCCAAAAAAAGGACCACTCCCATTAGATCATCCCAGTCAGTGTTTTGTCCAGCTGGGACTTGAACACCTCCAGAGATGGAGATTCCACCACCTCCCTAGGCAACTTATTCCAATGCTTCACCACTCGCCTAGTAAGGAAGTTTTTCCTAATATCCAGCCTGGACCGCCCCAGCTGTAACTTGAAGCCATTGCTTCTCGTTCTGCCCTCTGTTACTACCGAGAACAGTCGAGCTCCCTCCTCCTTGGAGCAACCCTTCAAGTAGTTGAAGGTTGCTATCAAATCCCCCCTCAGTCTTCTCTTCTGCAGGCTAAATAAGCCTAGTTCCTTCAGTCTTTCTTCATAGGGCTTGTGCTCCAGCCCTTTGATCATTTTGGTTGCCCTCCTCTGGACTCTCTCTAATTTGTCCATGTCCTTTTTGTAGTGGGGAGCCCAAAACTGGACACAGTATTCCAGATGTGGCCTCACTAGTGCAGAATAGAGGGGAATGATCACATCCCTTGATCTGCTGGTAACACTTCTTCTGATGCAGCCCAGTATGCCATTGGCCTTTTTGGCAGCAAGAGCACACTGCTGACTCATGTCCAGCTTCCCATCCACCATGACTCCCAGGTCCTTTTCTCCAGTGCTGCTATTTAGCTGATCACTCCCCAGCCTGTAGCAGTACATGGGGTTTTTTCGTCCCAAGTGCAGGATTTTACACTTATCCTTGTTGAACCTCATGAGATTCCTCTTGGCCCACTGCTCCAGTTTGTCTAGGTCTCCCTGAATCCTGTCTCTGCCCTCTAGGGTGTCTACCGTTCCCCCCAGTTTGGTATCATCTGCAAACTTACTAAGTGTGCAATCTATCCCATCATCCAGATCATTAATGAAAACATTGAACAGAACTGGCCCCAGGACCGACCCCTGGGGCACACCACTTATTACTGCCTGCCAACTTGACATGGAGCCATTGATTCCTACACGCTGAAACTGTTGTTCTAGCCAGTTTTCTATCCACCTTACAGTCCATGCATCTAACCCATACTTCCTTAATTTGCCAATGAGAATGCTGTGGGAAACCGTATCAAAAGCCTTGCTAAAGTCAAGGTATATCACATCAACGGCTCTTCCCGCATCCACAAATCCAGTCATCTTATCATAGAAGGCGATGAGGTTGGTCAGGCATGATTTACCCTTGGTAAATCCATGCTGACTGTTCCTGATTACTCTACGTTCCTCCAAGTGTTTCAGGATGGATTCTTTGAGAAGCTGCTCCATGATTTTTCCAGGGATTGAGGTGAGGCTGACAGGTCTGTAATTCCCTGGATCCTCCTTTTTGCCTTTCTTGAAGATAGGTACTATATTTGCTTTTTTCCAGTCCTCTGGCACCTCCCCCGTTCGCCACGAGTTTTCAAAGATAATGGCCAACGGTACTGCTATCTCATCAGCCAGCTCCCTCAGCACCCTCGGATGCAGTTCATCCGGCCCCATGGACTTGTGCACATCTAGTTTCTTTAAGCAGTCCCTAACCTGACCTTCTGTCACCAAGGGCCTCTCTTCTTCTCCCCAGTCCCCCGTACCTAGTGTAGTGGGCTGGGAGCTGACCTTGCTTGTGAAAACTGAACTAAAAAAAGCATTGAGCACTTCAGCTTTTTCCTCATCCTCTGTCACGAGGATGCCTGCCCCATTCAGTAAGGGACCTACACCATCCCTGATCCTCTTCTTGTTATTGATATACTTGTAGAACCCCTTCCTGTTATCCTTCACATCCCTTGCTAGTCGCAACTCCATTTGTCCTTTGGCCTTTCTGATTTTATCCCTGCAGTCCCGAGCAATGTCTTTATATGCCTCCTTAGTCATCTGTCCTAGCTTCCACTTCCTGTAAGCGTCCTTTTTATGCTTCAGCTCAGTGCAGAGCTCTCTGTTAAGCCACAGTGGGCGCCTTCCACATTTGCTGTGCTTTCTCCTTATCGGAATTGTATCTTCCTGTGCCCTTAGCAGGGTTTCTTTAAAATGCACCCAACTCTCTTGGACACCTTTCCCCTTCAGATCAGCCTCCCAAGGGATCCTGCCCATCAGTTCCCTGAGGGAGACAAAATCTGCTTTTCTGAAGTCCAGGGTCTGTGTTTTGCTTCTTTCCTTCTTTCCTTTAATCATCAACTTGAACTCAATCATTTCATGGTCACTGCTACCCAGGCTGCCATTGACCTCTACTTCCCTGATAAATTCTTCTCTATTTGTGAGCAGCAGATCGAGAGGTGCAAGGCCCCTCGTTGGTTGCTCCAGCATTTGTACCAGGAAGTTGTCCTCAACACTCTCCAGAAACTTCCTGGATTGCCTGTGCACTGCTGTATTGGCCTTCCAGCAGATGTCAGGGTAATTGAAGTCCCCCATGAGAACCAGGGCCTGTGCTCTAGAAACTTCTGTCAGTTGTCCACAGAATGCCTCATCCACCTCCTCCTTCTGATCTGATGGTCTGTAGCAGACACCTACCACAACATCCCCCTTGTTGCTCTCCCCTCTAAACTTAACCCACAGACTTTCAACTGGCTTGTTTCCACTTTCATAATGAAGCTCTGAGCAGTCATAGAGCTCCTTTACATATAGTGCTACTCCTCCCCCTTTCCTTCCCTGCCTGTCCTTCCTGAACAGTCTATACCCATCTATTGCAGAGCTCCAGTCATGCAAACTATTCCACCACGTCTCTGTTATCCCAATCATGTCATAGTTCTTTGTCTGCGCTAGTGCTACCAATTCCTCCTGCTTGTTTCCCAGGCTCCTTGCATTTGTGTATAGGCACCTAAGATACCCAGCTGATTGCCCTACTTTCCCATTTTGACTTTCAATTCTATTGTATCTACCTCCCTGGATTTTCTTTTGGTGTTGACCTCCCCCACCTGCCTCAGGCATTAGGGCTTCATTAGAGCATCTAAGAAAGTTATTTGATTACCCCCGCATGTTCCAATTATCCTCTCTTCTATCCCTGTAGTTACAGTCCCGGCACCCCCCAAGTTCCATCCCATCCCCCTGGTCTCCCACATAGTCACTTACCTGTGGGCTTTGGTCTCCTTCCCCCTTCAGACCTAGTTTAAAGCCCTCCTCACTAGGTCAGCCAGTCTGCGTCCAAATATGCTCTTCCCCTTCCTCGAAAGATGGAGTCCATCTCTGCCTAGCAGTCCTTCTTCCTGAAACAGCAACCCATGGTCGAGGAAGCCAAAGCCCTCCTGACAACACCATCTTCGCAGCCAAACGTTCATCTCCAGGATGCATCTGTCTCTGCTCAGGCCTCTACCCTTGACCGGAAGAATCGAGGAGAACACCACCTGTGCTCCAAACTCCTTCACTCTTTCATAAAGCGCTACTCCTTCCCCTCTTTCCCTTCCTGTCCTTCCTGAACAACTTGTATCCATCCATGGCAGAGCTCCAGTCATGCAAGCTATTCCACCAAGTCTCTGTTATTCCAATTATATCATAGCTCATCTGCACCAGTACTACCAATTCTTCCTGCTTGGTTCCCAGGCTCCTTGCTTTCATGTACAGGCACCTAAAATACCAGGCCAATTGCCCTACTTTCCCCTGTCAATTTTCAGTTCTATTACATCTTCCACCTCACATTTTCTCCCAGCATTGCCCTCCCCCACTTGCCTCAGGTATTAGGACTTCATTAGAACACCTAAGACAATTATTTGATTCCCCCCCCATGTTTGAACTACCCCCTGTTTTATCCCTGGTGTTACAGTCCCAGCACCCCCCAAGTTCCATTCCTTCCCCCAGGTCTCCCACATTGTGACTTACCTGTGGGCTTTGGTCTCCTTCCTCCTTCAAATGTAATTTAAAGCCCTCCTCACTAGGTCAGCAAGTCTGCATCCGAATATGCTCTTCTCTTCCTCGAGAGATGGAGTCCATCTCTGTCTAGCAGTCCTCCTTCATGGAACAACATCCCATGGCTGAGGAAGCCAAAGCCCTCCTGACGACACCATTTTCACAGCTAGGCATTCACCTCTGGGATGCATCTGTCTCTTCTCAGGCCCCTACCATTGAGTGAAAAGATGGAGGAGAACACCACCTGTGCTCCAGACTCCTTCATCCATGCTCCCAGAGCCCTGTAGTCACCTTTGATCTGCTGAGGATCACCTCTCGCAATATCATTGGTTCCCACATGGATAAGTAGCATGGTGTAGTAGTCAGAGGGGCGGATAATTCTCGACAATCCCTCCGTCATGTCTCGGATATGGGCAGCCGGCAGCCAGCATAGCTCCCAAGAGGCCTTGTCAGAGCTACAGATGGATGCCTCTGTCCCCATCAGAAGCAAGTCCCCAACCATCACAACCCTACATTTTCTCCTGGGAGTGGTGGATGTGATCCTCCCAGTCTCAGGGATGCATGGGTCTCCTCTTCCACCTCATCTATCATCTCTACCACTGCGTAACAGTTCTTCACTACAACAGAGGGTGGGATGTGAGCAGGGGTGGAGCACTCTCTGTTGTCAGAGGTAACCAGCTGCCAGTGTCCTTCCTGTGCCATAGGCATCCCATCCTTCTCCAGTAGTCTGGCAGTAGTTTTCGGCGCCTGGATAGTATCCTCCTCCTTGCATGTTTCCTCGTGGATGCTATCGAGGAACTCCTCCAGGGCATGGATACTCCTGAGCCTAGACACCTCCTCCTGTAACTCTCCCACCTGCCTCCTGAGAGATTCCTACAGAAGGCACCTGTCACATTGATTCATCTCCCCAACCTGATTGTCTGTGACTGGGAAATGCAGGCCACAATCCCTGCAAGTCCACACCAGGATCTGGGTAGAGCTATCCATGGTCAGGATGTCTGTCTGGCTATAGGCACAGGTGAAGGATACAGAAGTGGCGCTGGCACAAGCAGTGCGCTCCTCTTCACCATCGTGGCCTCACCAACTCTTCCCCAAACTCCCTCTCACACCTCTCTTTTTTTCAGTCCTGTTCACAAGCTCCCCCTGGTCACTCAGCCACTGGCTTTTAAGACCGTCTCTGCCTAGGTTAGCCGTACACTGATTGAAGCTAGTGATCAAAGGTGAGCAGGAAACAGTGGTACAAACAGCCCCAGGCAATCACACAATCAACGTCCCAATTCCCACAGTAACTGACAACTAATAGAAATCACCTGTAGGGAGAGACACAAACACACAGTTAGCAATTCACTCACCCAAGCTTTGCTCTCTCCCTTGCTTCTTCAGCTAGAGGATCACTTTCACCTTCTCAGGGCTTCACCAACTCCTTCCCTCTCAGACTCCCCTGTTTTTAGTCCCCCTGTTCACAAGCAAGAATGGAGAGAAGGAGAGCAGCTCTCAGTGATGGAAGATCAGTTTAGGGACTACTTAGAGAAGTTGGACATGCATAAGTCTATGGGACTGGATGAACTGCATTCAAGGGTCTGAGGAAGTTCTCCAATGGGATTGCAGAGCCATTGGCCAATATCTTGGAAAACTCATGGTAATCAGGGAGGTCCCAGATGATTGGGGGAAAGCGAATATAGTACCTATCTTCACGAAAGGGAAGGAGGAGGATCTGGGGAAGTACTGATCAACAGAGGTGGCCTTTGGTAATTGGGGGCCCTAGACAAACAGCCATTGTGGGGCCCCCTAAAGGCCTCCATTGCCCCAGTTTCCCTGCAACCCTAACCACCCCCCAAACAGTCCCAACTCCTTGCCGCACTGTCCCATCCACAGTTCTGGCTCCCTCCCCTCTGTCACCCCCTTCCATGGCCCCAGCCCCCTCTCTGGGGCCCTGGCTTTCTCCCTCCCCCAGGGCCAGCTCCTCCTTCCTGCTGCTGAGTGAGGTGCAGCTTTGCCCCTCTGGCCACCAGTTCTGCGACACCCGGCATCTTCCCCACTGGTTTCCCACTGCTCCTATGCCCTTTCCCTGTACCCGACCACCCCCCTGCCAACCCCCAGCTGTCCGCACCTCTCCACTGTCCCGGGGGAGGAGAGCAGCTGCACAGAGTTGCAACTTGCAGGGGCAGGGCCCTGGAGCGGCCCACTCTGAAGAGTTCAGGCTGCTTCGACCCAGCCACTCCAGGGCCGAATGGGCCCAATTCAGGACCTAGGGGTGAGGCAGCCTTTGCTCAGCCATGGGGTGGCCGGGGGTGAAGCAGTCTGAATTCTTTGGAGCTAGCTGCTCCAGGGCCCTGCCCCCACAACCCATGGCTCTGTACCAGTCACTCTTCTGCCTCCTCCTGGGGAGGTGCAGCAAGTTGGGGCTAGGTGGAGTGTGCTGTTCCACCACCACTGGAGGGAGGGTGGGTGGCGTAGCCTCTGGCTCCAGTGATCCGTGCCTCCCCACTACCCCTGAGTGCTCGGGTCCACAGCGCTTCCCTGAGTTAGACAATGCAGGTGACTGCCCCTGCAGTACACTGTGGGGGCCCTTACAGCTTGGGGACCTTAGGTGACTGCCTGCTTCGCCTACCCCAACAGCTGCCTCCACAGATCAATCAGCCTCACCTCAAACCCTGGAAAAATCATGGAGCAGGTCCTCAAAGAATCCATTCTGAAACACTGGGAGGAAAACAGGGTGATCAGAAACAGTCAGCATGGATTCACCAAGGGCAAATCATGCCAGACCAACCTGATTGCCTTCTGTGATGAGATGACTGGCTTTCTGAATGTAGGAATAGGTGTCAACATGATATACCTTGACTTGAGCAAAGCTTTTGATATGTTTTCCCGCAGCATTCTTGTCAGCAAGTTAAGAAAGTATGGTTTGGATGAATGGTAAGGTGGATAGAAAGGTGGCTAGATCATTGGGCTCAGATGTTTTTATGTCTAGTTGGTAATCAGTAACAAGCGGAGTGCCCCAGAGGGTTGGTCCTGGGGCTGATTTTGTTCAACATCTTCATTAATGATCTGGGTGATGGGATAGATTGCATGCTCAGTAAGTTTGCAGATGATATCAAGCTGGGGGCAATGGTATACACCTTGGAGGGTAGGGTTAGGATTCAGGCAGACCTAGACAAATTAGAGCACTGGGGCAAACAAAATCTCGTGAGGTTTAACAAGGATAAGTGCAAAGTCCTACATCTAGGACAGGAAAATCCCATATACTGGGACTGATCGGTTAAGTTGCAGCTCTCTAGAAAAGGACTTCGGGGTGATGGTGGATGGGAAACTGGATATGAGTCAACAGCGTGCCCTTGTTGCCAGAAAGGCCAATGGCATATTGGGCTGCATCAGTAGGAGTGTTGCCAACAGATCAAAGGATGTGATTATTCTCCTCTGTCTGGCACTGCTGAGACAGCATCTGGAATATTGTGTCCAGTTTTGGGCTCCCCAGTGCAGAAAGGATGTTGACAAATTAGAAAGAGTCCAGTCGAGGGCAGTGAAAATGATTAGGGAGCTGGGGCGCATGACTGATGAGGAGAGATTGCAGGAACTTGGCTTATTTAGTCCGCAGAAGAGAAGACTGACGGGGGATTTGATAATTACTTTCAACTATTTGAAGGGGTGCTCCAAAGAGGAGGGAGCTAGACTGTTCTCAGTGGTGACAGAGGATAGAACAAGGAGCAATGGTTTCAAGTTGCAGCTGTGGAGGTCTAGGCTGGATATTAGGAAAAGCTTTCTCACAAGAAGGGTGCTGAAGCCCTGGAATGGTTTGCCTAGGGATGTGGTGGAGTTTCCATCTTTGGAAACTTTAAGACCCAGTTAGACAAACCTGTAGCTGGGATGATTTAATGGGAGTGGTCCTGCTTTTAGTTGAGGACTGGACTAGATGACCTCATGAGGTCCCTTCCAGCCCTAATATTCTGATTTCATGATTTTTCTACAAAACATTTTTCAACTTTAATCCATTGAGGAATTATCAGGTTAAATATACAATACATAGAACAATTTCCATATGGTATGTTAAAATGTCCTCTTATTTTAAACCATTGAAACTGATAAAATTTTAAAACTCAGTTTATTTTTCATTAAGATGTTTGGTTTTTTGTTTTGCATTTTATTCTATTTAGGGAAGGAAAAGTATGCTTTTGCTTTTAGAGATTTTTTTCCCCAGTAAATTTCACTTTCTGGTTCTCATGCACTTGAAGAAAGCTACAGTTTTGGGAGGTGTAAATATTGGAGGAAAATCTTTTGGTTTAAAAAATATCTTTACATTGGCTTTAAACAAAAATACAGAAATATTTTTGTTGTTGGTCTTGGTTTCTGTACAAGCTTATTTGTATAAACTGCAAATTGTGGACACTGAGCTGTCACTATCTCTTTCAGATATGTTTGAAGCCTAACAAAATATAATGCCATGGTACTGTTCTGATGGCTCATTGCTTTATGTTAAGAAATATGAAAAAATAGCTATGAAAATGTCTTGTTCTTTTTCAGAGTCCTTATTGCCAGATGATTATATAGTTCCTCTTGACTGGAAAACATCAAAGAAGATCCATTTATTATGGAGGACATCTTTGGAGGTATGAGCTTTAGTTCTCTGCCATGCTATTTAATCTGTTTCAAGAGTAAAGAGGAGCCATTTAATCTGGAATGTAACCAGAATTTTCCAAAGAAATGGGCCCAGATCACCTGCCATATTCTCACTGAGGCCACCATGTCTCCTTCTAGGGTGAGCCTATAAGTGGAAGAGGCAATGTGAAGAGATGGCAACCTTGGGTTTTGAGAAGCAGGGAGCTGGATCCAGGGAGTGCCAGAGGCCAGAGTCATCCCATCTCCTTTCCCTCCCCTAGGACCAGTTAGGACTTCTTTCCCTTCCCTCTGCCCTCTCTGGAGGCACCAAGGGAGACTATGAATTCATGTAGCATGTATATCCCTCCCCTCTCCACCCTCATGCCACATCATCGTGCTTCTCCATTCAGTTCATGCAGTGACAGAGTATTTCTTGCTGGGAGATCCATGTTTAATGTAAGTTAATACACACAGTGAAGGAAGAGACATTATATAGATCCTGTTCTGCAAGCCCCGTGCAAAAGATACCTCTACCCTTGAGCAGGGCTGAGGATTTAGGGCAGAGCAGCACAAAGATATATCAACCAATCATCAAAAATAAAATCTTTCTCTATGGTCTGAGTTATTTCCTTTTCCCCACATATACTGTCCTTCATCTGCAGTTCTTTAATCATCACTTCTAGCAAAAATGCTCATAGAGTATGTCCTGAGCAGCTGACTGGGACTTGACTTATTTTATCTGATCATAAATTATAATCGTTTAACACTCTATTTAGAGATTCAGCTCAGTGCCATTCCCTGCTGTTGGTGAAGAGAAAAAGAGCATTTCTCCAAACCTTCTTCACTCATGGGGTAGATAAGAAATCATCTTAAGTGTGTTGAGGGGAGGAGATGAATGAATTTAGAATATAGAAACATAGATGAGAAAGACGTTTAAGAAATCATCAAGTTCAGCTCTCTGCATTGAGGCAGAACGAAGTAAACCGAGATCTACCTTATATGGCTGATGATGGCAGTTAGCATTTAAGTGTTCAGAGGGTGCAACATAGAATTTGATTGGTAGGGTAATGTATAAAATGTGTCTGTGAATGGTAGCAGAATGGATTAAGGGAGACACAGGAAATCAGAAAAGTTATACTCTAAATAAAAATAAGTTTAAGGAGAAAACAGAAGAAAGAGATGTTATGCCAATATGGTTAGACATGTAATGGAAATGAAAAAGAAGTGATATGAACAAAAAGAAAAATAGAATGGAGAGTACCTTTTTAAAAATCTTAATGCCAGTGTTATTTAAATAATTTTAAAATGGGAGAGAATAGATGGATGTGTTAGGGAAAGCAATGCACACAATACTGAAATTTTCTTAGAAGAGCAAATTGGCTAGAGCTGGCTCAGACCTCTGTGCAGAGAATCCCTCTCACTTAAAGTTTTGTGTGAAGGTGATTTGTAGGATAGGGCCGTGTATGTATATGTATGTCTATATACTGTTTCCAAACTTTCAGAATGCAACTTCTGCAAGCACACATATCTGTATCCACACTTTAAGCATTGTCACTCACAGTGGATAGAATTTACCCATGCAAAACCCATCACTTGCATAAATGGTGTCATATGTGTCTTCATATATGTATGATTTAATAACATGCATGCAAATCAGAGGCTGGGATTGGCCCACTTTCAGTATTTGTCCTACTTCATACATATATGAACATACAGATTTTCTGTATTGATTTGAGAATACAGTATAATTTCACGTTAGGAAAGACCCAATTATTGACAGAGTAGGACAATGCAGAGCTGAAAATAGGTATTCTAAAGATGTGAATGTAAGCATAGAGTCGCATTTCAATATTACATGTTTATACGCTGTTGATACCATAGTCGTTCAGTCAATAGTTGAACTGAATTTTACTTAAGAAATATAAAAATTATTTCAGAACCTTTCTTTTGTCATTTTCCAATGAACGGATATTGTATTACCTGGGCTGTTTTTTATGTTGGCACTTTTTAGGAGATAATATAGACTAGCATGATGAAAGGGACAAAAGCCCATTAAATACAGTTTTAAAACTTGAGTAATGTAGTGTGAACTTCGTTCTGTATAAAAACTAACAACGCCCCACTCCATCATATATATTTTATTTTTCTTCTTTTCTCTTTTATTATTGCTTATTTTATTTGTTTTTAGAGGAAACAGAAAACGCATGGATTGCAGAATCAGAATTCCTTGGCTGGTAAGCCTAACTTCCTAAACAAAAAGAATTTAAATGTTAATTATTCAGTGCAACGAACAGTTAATGTAGGAGTAAGAAAGTTCAAAGTTACTGTGTCCATAGTATCTGCCTGCTTCAAGTGCAGTGTTTTGTGTAGGGTATAGCATTGTATATATGCTTCCATATATGGGATACATACAATGTGGCAGAGTTACAGCTGCTGTGGGACAAATTGTTTAATCTCCTGACTTGTGGTTTGAAATGCTCCATCTTAATTGTTTTTCTTATTAAGTGAATGAAATAATTTTACTTTACTTGAATTCAATTCAGAGGAAGCTTAAAGTGAAAAACGTATTGTCTTAGGTTTTGTCTGTGAAGTGTTGAGGGCCCCCAACTCTCATTGAATTCACTGGGTTTTGAAGGTTATCAGTTCCTCAATGGATCATCTCGGAGACAGCAAAGGAAAGTGAGACTTGATGAAAACCACCAAAAGCAGTGTTGCGTGAAGGAATCCCGTAGCATTCAGATGGCAGGAGCATGTTTCCAGTTGCTTCACACCCTGATTTTCATTTCTTAGGGTGGGGGGTGTGGCAGCCTCAAAAACATCCACCCACAATTTTGTTTTCTTCAGTGGGAGAGTTGGCTTCCAGCAGCATCCCTCCGATATCAGCAACTCTGTATATCTTCTCACTCCAGCCCGTAAGATCTCTGAAGGCAGCTGGAAATCCATTGCTAGTAGCCTTTTTCTAAAGCTGGGCTGTCTAAGCCACAAACCGTAAGCCAGAGTCTGGGCCACTGGGGAGCAGCACTAGCCTATCCCCTGCAGCCCAGAGTGGCGCTGGCCAGCTTGCCAGGGAAGCAGCCACTCACCTTCAGGCCCAAGCAGACTGGGTGTGTGCAGCAGGAGTCCTGCTCCTGCAGTATGGTGTTGCTTTCGGGGGCAGCAGCCCCTCCTATCTAGCTGCAAGTCAGGCTAGAGGAAGGTTCCACTGCAGCTGCAGCAGCTCCTCCCTCCAGCCCTGAGCAGGCCAGGTGGGTGCAGCAGGAGTCCTGCTCCTGCAGCCTTCACCAGTTTGCAGGGGCAGCAGCCCACCCTTTTCAGCCTCAACTCATCTGGTAGGGGAAGCTTTAGGGAAACTTGTGGTGTTTAAAATATAATCTAAAATTTTTGGAAATATGTAATCTAATCATTGTTCCCTGGAGCATAACAGATAACTCAGTATCTGAAGTTGAGGAAGGAACCTGTCAGAAAAGTCAGGGCCAGCTCAAGGAGTTGTGGCACTCTGAGCCAGGTTTTGCGTCCCCTGCCCCTCCTCGGGGCCCAGTGTAGCTCCAGGTCTGATCCAGCCCCAGGGGCCCAATCCAGCCCTAGCTGCTGTTGGCAAGCAGCCCGGATCCAACCCCTGCTGTTGCTGCAAGTGGCAGGTGGCTTGGAGCCAGCTCCTGCTGCTGCTGCAGGGCTGTCCTGGGGGTGGGGAGGTGATCATCCTTGGCCCTGCAGTTCTGTGGGCCCCGCACTGTCCTTCTGTGACCAGGGCAGCAGTGTGGGGGCCACACCACTGCCACCACACAGCCGCGCTGCCTTTGGCACGGAGCTGAGGGCAGCGGGGTTGGAGGGGACACACAACCTGGTTTCCTCTCTGGGCTGGCTTGCCCCCCCCCCCCCAAGAACAGGGAACAGCTGGCCCAAGGGTGGGGAGGGCCAGCCCAGAGGTGGAGGGGGAGAGCGGAGCCCGACCCATGGGCTGGCCTAGTCCACAAACGGTGGAGTGACTGGCTGGGGAGGGTGGGGAGTGTGGGGTCCAGCTTCCTGGTTCCCCTATGCTTCTGTGCCCCAAGCTAGTGCCACACTGGCTCACCCCTAGAGCTGGCCCTGGAGAAAAGAGAAAGAAAGAGGGTACATCTGCATAGCAATTTAACAGCTGCATCTGTCCTGTCTCACCTGACTGGGGGTCGGGCTAAGGGGCTATTTAATTGCAGTGTAGACTTTGAGCTCAGACTGGAGTTCAGGCTCTGGGATCCCAGGAGAGGAAAAGGTCCCAAATCCCAAGCTCCAGCTTGAGCCCAAATGTCTGCATCTTGGTTAAACAGCCCTTTGGCCCAGGGGCCTAAATTTGCGGTTCCAGAGCTGCATGCAGCTTTTTGGGCATCCTCTTATGGCTCTGGGCTCCAGGCCACCCTGCCGATGAGGAACGCTGCGGGCAGCCTGCTCCTGGCATCAGGTCCCCCTACAACGCCACTGAGAACCCTGTGGGCAGCCTGCCCTAGGCTCCTCCCCCCACCAAGGGGCTACACCCATTGTGGCTCTCAGAACACTTGGTTATTGATGGAATTTTTTTAAAAGGCTCTTTTCAGTTGCTGACCCCTTCCTTAACCCAAGCCCTGCAAGGTGGAGTTAGCTGAGATGGGCCAGCCAAAAATGTTTACTTGCAATATAGCTGTGCCTTGAAGCTCTTGGCTTGGATGGGAATGTGTGAGTGCCACTAGAGATTTAGACCAAGAGGGAATGTGTGTAATTATCAGGTGCAGAGCTGAAAACTCCAACAAAATTGATTACATATTTTGTGTGTCAAACTGGTAATATTTTTAGTTTTTTGAGGTAATAATCCTGTTGTGTGCATAATCTTGATTATGAATACAAATGCCAAATATATAGATTATACTTTTTGTGTCTTTTGCAAATTACAATAATTGTTCTTAGTTGATGACAACACCGTGGAGGATACAAATAAAGATTGCCAAGAGAGTAAAGAATCTCATGAAACACTTCTGAAAACAAACCTACTTCAAGATGTAGGAGAAGAGAACTCTGGGACTTATCCAGACAACAATCATTTGTATAACATAACAGCCAATCTTGAATGTCACCTTAAGCAGAAAAACTCAACGTGATAATAAAGGTAACAGTTTATAAATCTATCATTCTTATGACTAATGCTGGTCTAATTAGCTGAAAAACAAAGATTACTGCATTCATTTTAAATAAAATGATTTTGTTAAAATATGTCAGTAAATATCTAATTGATACAAAGTGGAACCGATCCAACAGGAGAATAAGAGAGAGCCTTCCCAGAATAGCTGCGGAGCTGGTGGGTTACTTACCAGTAACTGTCCTTCTTCGAGATAGGGGTGTTAAAGGTGTCTACATGCCACAGCACACGGTAGCTTGGAAAGTCTTTAGCCTTAGCCTGTCAGGTCAGGTCAGGGCACATGGCCAATGCCCCCTACATGCCATGACCACGGCTATATAGGTGACCGTGACCCTGACCATCCCAGTCCCTTACTCCTTCACCAATTCCAGTTAGCAGGGGTGGGAGGGATCTGAATGTATGTGAGCAGCCCATCTTGGAGAAAGACAGTTACTGGTAAGTAACCCACCGTTCTTCTTCGAGCACTGCTCACATCATTCAGTTACAGATGACTGCTAGCCATACCGAAGGATGGTGGGAGGAGTTACAATTTGCCCACGCTGAGTACGGCTCTGCCCAACGCAGCATCTTCTCTAGCCTGTTGGACGATAGTGTAGTGCGTTGTGAAGGTATGCACCGATGACCACGTAGCTGCCTTGCAGATCTCCTGAATTGGGACCTTGGCGAGGAAGGCCATTGACAGTGAATGAGCCTTGACAGTCCCCGGCACTGTTCCCTCTAAGGCGCGCGGCAGCGCGGCCGCGCGCTTAAAAAAATCCTGCCGCGCAGGATTTTCCTGCCCCCGCGCATGGGGCAGTTCAGGGCAGCAGCGTGGCCGAGGGGAGACGAGCCGGAGTGCTGTGTCCGAGCACGAGCCTCAGCCCAGCCCCTCGGCCGGAGGAAGGGAGGGTCTGTGGGCTTGGGTCAGCCCCGCCACTCCTCCCTCCCCTCCCCTCCCTTCCTCGGAGATTGTGGAGGCTCCGCCTCTTCCAGCCGGGGTCTGGCCGTTCGCATGGCCAGCCCCAGCCTCCAGCCCAGGCTCGTGGTTGCCGGGCAGCACCGTGGCCTCCTGCCCCCTGCCCAGCTCTTTGGCCAGTGAAGAGGGCTGGGGGGGGATTTGGGTTTGTCAGGCAGCTGGCAGGGAGAGTGTGTGGGGAGGGGGGAGAAGGGGTCAGGATGGTGGGCTGGGGAGGGCTTGGGGGGGCTGAAAGAGGTGGCATGAAGATGGGGAGCTGGGGGTGGGGTTTAGGAGGGCTGGAATGGGGGCAGGGAGCTTAGGGAGTCGGAATTGGGGCAATTCTTCAGCTTTTTAAACGAGAGGCATGGCAAAGAGTAAGTGCCATTCATATCCTGAAGTTTGAAACTCCTCAAGTGGGAAACAGGGAGTGCATGGTGCCAAAATGTCCCTTCTGTAACTAGATAAAGCTGTGGAGGTGAAAAATCTCTAAAAATCAGTTGTATATTTCCTGAAAGCTAGTGTGGATGTTACTTAAGTGGAGTGACTGAACAGTGAGAGTGTTTGAGCATGTTAACCCCCTGCTTTCAAAGAACCTGGAAGATGTTTTCTCCAAAATCCTGTAACTCACAACAATTCATTACAAAACAAACAAGGAGTCTTGTGGTACTTAAAGACTAACAAATATATTGATTGCATGAGCTTTCATGGGAGAAAACCCCATTTCATCAGATGCTTTGAAGAACAATTCACAGAAATTTTAGAGATGTAACGGAGATATCAGATAAGTACTTGTTTTAAATATAGTAACAGCCAAAAGACTGGGAATCAAAGGAGCCATGAGATTATTCTCTTCACTATGCACCCTAATCTGTCCATCAGAAGAAACCATAATGCATTAAAGTGATGTGGTATTTTGGCAGAGATTTTCTCTTAAGTTGAAATGTAGCCCCAAAATGATGGGGCAGGTAAAGATACAAGGGACTGAAAATAGGCTTTTAAGAAATACTGTAGCCTTATCTTAAAGCAGCTAGAAGCCCATTGTTTTGATTTCAGCTGTGTTTAGCATCCTTGTTGTAGCAGCATTTTCCTGAAAAGGATGCCTGGAATCTTTTTTTTGATTTTTAAAATTTCAATAGAATTTATCCCTCTGGGAGCATCAAGACATCTTAAATGCTGCCAATTTCCAAAGCGGTAGCATTCCAGGAAAACAAAACAAAACAAGGAGTCTCCCACGAAAGCTCAGGTGAAAAATAAATCTTAGTCTTTAAGTGCCACACGACTCCTTGTGTATCTTAAATGCTGTCAGTGATAATTAGCTGTCTTCCGTGTAAACTGTAACTCTGCATGTAGAACACAGGAGATGAGGGTATTAGGCAGAATTGTGACTCCTAGGATCCTGATTGAATATAACTTTGGTCTTGGGTTGTTTGAAAGCCATGGATTAGTTTCTTTTGATTGTATAGCAATTTGGGTAAATTTTAAATAAATTTGGTGATTTTAGTAATAAAAAACAACTTTAAATAGTTTATATTAATTTTTCATTGGTCTAGATTTTTCAATAATTTTTGTTGCACGAGTTTGCACACAAATTTTATTCAGAAAAAGTTTTGCACACGGGTTGAAAATTTTGCACACAAGCCGCCAAACCTTAGAGGGAACATTGGTCCCCGGGAGGGGCATATTCGACCTTCCGTAGCAGTCTTTGATGCAGTTTACTATCCATCTGGAAATGCACTGTGAGAACACCAGGAGACCTCTTTTGCATTCAGCGACTGCCACAAAGAGTTGAGAAGTCCTGCGGAACGGACACATGCGCTCAATATATGTCAAGAGCACTCTCTTCACATCCAGGGTATGCCGCCACCTCTGGTTCTCTGTAACCTGAGGGTCTGGAAAGAATACTGGCATACCAATGTCCTGATTAAGGTGAAAAGGGGAAACTACCTTAGGGAGGAAGAATGGATGAGAGCATAGCACCACTTTATCAGGAAAGAACCTCATGTACAGGGGGTGGGTTCTGAGGAAAGGGCCTTCAACTCGGAGACCCTTCTAGCCAAGGTAATTGCCACCAAAAAGGCTACCTTCCAGGCAAGGACCAGTAAGGTACATGAGTCCAAGGGTTCATAAGGAGACTCTGTTAGTGCACGGAGCACCACATTAAGATCTCATTAAGGGATAGGCTCACTGGGTTGCGGGAAGAGTCTTTTGAAACCATTCAAAAATCTAGTGGAAGTAGGATGGGAGAAAACAGCAACACCATCCACTTTCTCATGGAGGGCCGAAATTGATGCTAAGTGGACTTTCAAGGAGGAAAGGGAGAGGCCACTGTCTCTAAAGTCCAACAGATAATCAAGGATTAGGTGCACGGGGGCTAGTGCAGGCTTGACCCCTTTACCTTGAGTCCAGCAGGAGAAGCATCTCCACTTGGCTGTATATGTGGTCCTGGTGGATGGGCTTCTACTACTGACCAGTACCCTCCTGACCCTGTCCAAGCAGAGCTTTTCCTGCTCGCCCAGCCAAGGAGTCTCCAGGCTGTCAGATGCAGGAGACTGGGGTTTGGGTGCTGCAGGTGCCCCGAGTCTTGTGTCCAGAGGTCCGCCCAAAGGGGAAGGCGGAGTGGAGCATCTATGGACAGGTCCTGTAAGAGTGAGTACCAGTGTTGCCTGGGCCAATCAGGAGCTATCAGTATAGTGTTCAGTCCATCCGCTTGTTCCTTGAAAAGGACCCTGTGTATCAATGGGACCAGTGGGAAGGCATATATTAGAGGCCCCAACTAGCTGAGGAGGAAGGCATCTGTGAGTGACCCCTCTTCTCAATCCCTGAGGGAGCAGAAGTACTTACACTTGCAGTTCTGTTGTGTTGTGAATAGGTCTACTCAGGGTGTTCCCCACTTGTTCATTAGGTGGGAGAACACCACGCTTCGGAGGGACCACTTGTGGTGAGCTGGCGGGTTTCTGCTGAGTGAATCTGCTAGATTGTTGTCCATTCCCAGTAGGTGTGCTGCCACTGGGGTGAAATTGTACTTCAGGGCTAATTCCCAGAGTCTGCACACCTCCCTGCAGAGAGCTGGGGAGCAGACACACCCTTGCTGGTTTGCATAGAATATCACTGCAGTGTTGTCCATTAGGACCTGAACCAACCTGCCTTGTATCCTGTCCAGAAAGCTCTTGCAAGCCAATCTGATGGCCCGCAGCTCCTTCACGTTTATGTGAAAGAGACTCTGTCTTCTGGACACCAAAGCCCCTGGGTGGAAAGTCCCCCTGAGATGTGGGCCCCCCACTCTGAATCCGAGGCATTGGTGATCAGTGTCACTGTAGGAATTGAAGTTTAGAGGGGAATTCACCCCATGATGAATAGAGGGTCCCTCCATATCTGTAGTGTTCCCAGGATGTTCCAGGGAACCGACAGTACCTTGGACAGAGGGTCTCTCGGCGGGTGGAACACCATGAACAGCCAGACCTGAAAGGGCCTCATTCTCAGGCATGCTGTCCGTATCACAGAGTTGGAGGCCACCATGTGCCCAAGAAGCTGTAAGCAGCAACAGGCTGTGATTATCTGGGAGTCCTGCAGCTCTGCAATGATGGTGCCAATGGACTGAAATCTTGAGGGGGGCAGGGAGCTTTGTGGGAGTCTAGGAGAGCTCCTATGAACTCTATGCTTTGGGACAGGCGGAATTTTGACTTTTCTCGATTGACGCAGAGACCCAGGTACTTCCACAGGCTGGTTACTGCCCTGGCACCGTGCTCTACCTGAGCTCTCGATTCTCTGTGTATCAACGAATCGTCTAGATAGGAATAGATCTTTATGTGCTGCTGGCATAGGAAGGCAGCAACCAGTGCCATGAACTTTGTGAATACCCTGGGGACTAGTGAGAGCCCAAAGGGGAAGTGATGTGAACTGGAAATGTTTTTCCCCCACCATGAACCTTAGAAACCTTCTGTGGTGGGGATGTACTGCTATGTGGAAGTAAGTGTGTTTTAGATCGAGGGCTGAGAACCAATCCCCAGGAGTCAAAGTGTTTGTTTAAAGCTCTGAGGTCTAGAATGGGTCTCAGGTCCCTGTTTGGTTTGGGGTCCAGAAAGTACCGGGAGTAGAACCCTTTTCTCTGCTCCAGCTTTGGGACCCTTTCTATGGCCCCAAGGGAGAGGAGGTTCTTGCACTCTGTCTTGAGCATACAATCTAGTTCCCAGCTCCTGAAATTTACGCGAGGGGGCAGTTTTCTATCCCAAAGAGTTGACCAAAACTGTATGCGATACCCTTTCAAGACCATCTCGAGGACCATTTCATGATGCCAGAGGACGACTCGTGCAACTGGTCGGTTATGATGTCGGCTCAGTGGTGTGTGAATCTATGAAGGTGATTTGCAAAGGTTGGGGTTGAGGCTGTGGGTCTGCTGCCCATGGGGTAACCGTCAAAAACGCTGCTTCTTCCCTGTCCACCAGTCAGTAACTTGCCCACGCCTGCTAGACTGAGAAGCTTGAGGTTTATAATCTTTATTTGAACGAGACTTGTCCTTATTGAGACCCCCGAGTGGGTGCTGGAGGTACTGGTAGGACTGGGCAAAGGAGCTCTGCATCTGAACCCACTGTTTTAGCTGCTGTAGTTGCTGTTGCAGCAGCTGTTGGGATTTCAAGGAGCACTGGGCAGACTGCAGTGTGTACATCTCCAGAGATCTGAGGTTAGCTCTTGAATCTTTCAAGCCATGCAGCTTTATGTCCATGGACTCAGTGAAGAGGCCGGGACCTTCGAATGGTAGGTTGTGAATGATGAGCTGCGTCTGTGGGGACAGGTCCGAGAGCTGGAGCCAGGCAGAGCAGTGCATAGCCACGGCGGATGCCATGTTATACGAAGCTGTGTCAGATGTGTCCCAGGTGGACATCAGAGCGTCTCTGGAGGCCAAGACCTCTTCCTCCACCATCTCCTCAAAATCCCTGAGGCGGTTCTTAGAGACATTGTGGAAGCCCTCGATGGCACTCCAAAGGTTGAAAATGTACCTCACCATGAGGGCTTGGTGATTAGCGATACACAGCTGCAAAGCTGAGGTTGAGTAAACTTTCCTACCAAATAAGTCAAGCTTTCTTGCTTCCTCATTCTTAGGAGTAGAGTCCGGCTGGCCCTGCCTCTCTTTTTGGTTGACTGCATCCACCACCAGAGAGCCCAGCATATGGTGTTGGAAGAAGAACACGAACTTGTCAGAGGGGACATGGTACTTGTGATCTGCCTCCTTGGATACTGGCGTAATTGACGATGGGGTCTGCCATTGTGCCCTGGCAATCCCATACCACCCTTCGTGAAAGGGAACAGATACCTTGGCTGGCGTAGCAACGTCCCCTATGTCAAAGAGGGAATTCGTCTCCTCCTGGACCACTCCCAGTTCCACGTTGAGGTTTGCTGTCATGCAGCGGAGTAAGTCCTGCTGCGTGTCGGGGTCATCCCTGTACACGAGGGGCCTTTGGAAGGTATGCTCGTCTGGGGAGGAAGACGAGGGGGCCCGAGATCTGCTGCCCTGCATAGAGTCCAGATCGGGCTCATCATCTGAGGAGTCAGGGGTCCGGGATGGAGATGGTATCGACCGGTGCCAAGAGGTTGAACTCCCGTCAACTGTCAGGTTGAGCTATTCGTGCAACCAGTCATTGAAGGAATCCCTGGATGTGGTATAGTGCAAGGAGGAATGGCCCCTGGCCGTCTGGCAAGTCTTTGAGGCACAGGTGGAACTAGGCTGTGACACCTGTACCGGGGTTTCCAGGGTTGTACCCCTTCTTGGCTTGGGTATCAGGGAATGTTTCCGGCACTGCTTGCCCACTCGCTCCGGGGTTCCAGAGGTTGCTTTCAGAGAACCAGGGGAGTGAATGGAGCTGGCAGATGATGATGAAGATGAGCACACCTCTGTCTTCTTGAGCCTTGGGAGCATGGTACCGAAGGCTTGCAGGATGAGTGCCAAGAGGAACGGTCGTCGGAGTGATCATCAGTACCATTTTGTGATGCTAGAGGAAGACTCAACAGTACAAGTGTCAAGAGCGGTACCAGGCCATGCGTTGACCACTCCTTAGATGGGGGTGCCGGTTTATTCTTTGACAGGGCTTTCTTCACTGGTACTGGGGCTGGGTCTTGGATCAAGGCTCATGCCACTGTTAGGGCCTCCCATGTCGATGGTACCGAAGGCAGCCCTGGTCCCAACTCTCTTGAGGGGGAATGCGGGGACGAAGGCAAGCTGTGCCATGTCAGTACCAAAGTTGATGCTGATTGTGGCTTTGAATTCTGAGCTGGAGAGCGGCATTGGGTGGTCTCTGGTGCAGGAGTCACACACGGTGCCAGCGGAGTGCTTGTTGCCCAGGCAGCATCAGATGCGGACGCGCAGTCCTCCGTGAGAGTGCCTAAGCGCAGTTCTCTATCTTTGTGAGTTCTTTGTTTGAAGGATTTGAAGATGGAGTAATTCTCGGCAAGATGTGACTCACCAAGGTGTGTAAGGCATTTCTCGTGGGGATCGTCAAGTGGGAAGGCTTTGCAGCATGATGGATACAGATTAAACCCCAGCATTTTAATTACGAACAAAAAAGAGGAAGACAGGCACTTGTTTTTGCAAGTTTTTGGCAGTTCTGAAACCGTTGCTGAGGGTGGAAAAAAGGAAATGGGAGGGTCAGGGTCATGGTCACACATATAGCCTTGGTCATGCTGTGGAGGGGGTGTTAGCCATGTGCCCTGACCTGACAGGCTAAGGCTAGAGATTTTCTGAGCTACTGTATGCTGCGGCACATAGACATCTGTAACTGAATGATGTGAGCAGCACTCGAAAAACGGTAGGAGAGAAGAAGAGAGGCCCTTGGTGACGGAAGGTCGGGTTAGGGACTGCTTAAAGAAGCTGGATGTGCACAAGTCCATGGGGCCGGACGAACTGCATCCAAGGGTGCTAAGGGAATTGGCTGATGAGATAGCAGCACCGCTGGCCATTATCTTTCAAAACTCATGGAGAATGGGGGAGGTGCCAGAGGATTGGAAAAAAGCAAATGTAGTGCCTATTTTCAAGAAAGGGAGAAAAGAGGATCCAGGGAATTACAGACTAGTAAACCTCACCTCAATCCCTGGAAAAATTATGGAGCAGGTTCTCAAAGACGCCATCCTAAAACACTTAGAGGAAAATAACGTGATCGGGAACAGTCAGCGTGGATTTACCAAGGGTAAATCATGCCTGACCAATCTCATTTCCTTCTCTGATCAGATGACTGGTTTTCTGGATGCAGGAAGAACCGTTGATGTGATATACCTTGATTTTAGCAAGGTTTTTGATACAGTTTCCCACAGCATTCTCATTGGCAAATTAAGGAAGTATGGGTTGGATAGGTGGACAATAAGGTGGATAGAAAACTGGCTAGATCAATGGTTTCAGCGTGGAGGAATCAATGGTTCCATGTCTAGCTGGCAAACAGTAATGAGTGGTGTGCCCCAGGGGTCGGTCCTGGGGCCAGTTCTGTTCAACATTTTCATCAGTGATCTGGATGATGGAATAGACTGCATTCTCAGTAAGTTTGCGGATGACACCAAGCTGGGGGGAACAGTAGACACGTTGGAGGGCAAGGACAGAAGTCAGGGAGAGCTAGATAAATTGGGACAGTGGGCCAATAGAAATCTTATGAGGTTCAATAAGGACAAGTGTAAAATCCTGCACATGGGACGAAAAAAACCCCATGCACTGCTACAGGCTGGGAAACATTCAGCTAAGTAGCAGCAGTGTAGAAAAGGACCTGGGGGTCATGGTGGATGGGAAGCTAGATATGAGTCAGCAGTGTGCTCTTGCGGCCAAAAAGGCCAATGGCATACTGGGCTGCATCAAAAGAAGTGACACCAGCAGATCAAGGGATGTGATCATTCCCCTCTATTCTGCACTGGTGAGGCCACATCTAGAATACTGTGTTCAGTTTTGGGCTCCCCGCTACAAAAAGGACAGGGACATGCTAGAGAGAGTTCAGAGGAGGGCAACCAAAATGATTAAAGGGCTGGAGCACAAGCCCTATGAGGAAAGACTGAAAGCATTAGGCTTATTTAGTCTGCAGAAGAGAAGACTGAGGGGGGATTTGAAAGCAACCTTCAACTACTTGAAGGGATGCTCTAAGAAAGATGGAGCTCGACTGCTCTTGGTAATAACAGAGGACAGAACGAGGAGCAATGGTCTCAAGTTGCAGTTAGGGAGGTCGAGGCTGGATATTAGAAATAACTTTTTTACTAGGCGAGAGGTGAAGCCTTGGAATGAGCTGCCGAGGGAGGTGGTGAAATCTCCATCTTTGGAGATGTTTAAGGCCCGGCTGGACAAAACCATGACTGGGATGGTTTAGTGGGAGTGGTCCTGCCTCTGGCAGGGGGTTGGACTAGATGACCTATGAGGTGCCTTCCATCCCTATGATTCTCAATTTAGGTGGTTGCACGCCTGCGAGCACGGTCACTGGAACTTTTTCCCCTCAGCAGTATCCGTAGACCCGGAATGTGAGTGCCCCCTGGCCTACCGCCTGAATGCCACTGTATATTAGGACCTCCTGGGTCTACTGCCACTCATTTCCTTCTTTCCGCCTTCGGTGGGTCACTGGAACATTGTGTCTTTATTAACTTACCTGATCAATGTGGACAATTTCGTGGAACAAGTCAGCCCAAGGAACCTACCCCTAGGAGAAGGAGGGGCTTCCCCTAGCGCAATGCCTAAATCACCAGGCTTTAAGCCCTGCAAGAACTGCTCTAAAGCATTTTCTCTTAGCAATCCGCATGACAGCTGCTTAAAATGCCTGGGAGAAGCGCATAGAAAGGAGAAATGCAAAATTTGCAAAGCATTTAAGCCCCGGATGCAGAAAGATAGGGAGAACCACCTGAAAGTTCTGCTCATGGAGGCAGCGCTGAACCCAGTGGCAGGAGGGGCGGGAACACCCTCGGCACTGAGCACGGCTTTTGCTCGGAACGTGCAGTCAGCCCCAGTATCGGGCCCTACAGCCCCGGATGCTATCAGTGCTAGGGAAAGCGTGCCTCGCCACCCCAACTTATCTCCGCCCCTGCGTTCGGGGAAGAGGCGGAAGGGACTGGAATCCCCTAAAGGATCTGGCAAGGCAAAACGGGCATGCATGGCTGTGCCTGCTGAGGAACTGTTGACTCCCTGGACGGTGAGCAACCCCCACTGCAGGGGAGCACTAAGCTGCCGCTGTCATGCCCAGTCTCGTCCACCCCCAAGGCTCTGCAGGCAACCGAGGAGCTTATGGCCCTCCCCAGCCTGGGAGAACCGCCGGCAGAAGCGGCGAAGGGAGGCGTGCCTTAGGAATCACGCATGTGGGCGCCCCCTCCCAGAGCAGAGGGAGAGTTAGTGAGACCGCCCCAGCAGATACACCGGTTGCTGGGCAGTCGGCCTTGAGCCCCCTGCACTCACAGCCACTCTGACTGGTCAGCTGAGACCCCAGAGTCCTCCCCCGCCCCCACACCGCGGAGTTCACCCCTGGCACGGGGCCGCAGAACCCGGTCACCAGAGGAGCAGGCTACACAAAGGAAACAAAGGAGGAAGGGATCTCCACCTCCTCCACCCTCCTCCACTTCAGCACCACAGAGTTCGCCTCTGTCTCGGAGCCGCAGAACCCGGTCGCTGCGGAAAGAGCCCCATGGGGAGAATCGAGAAAGGACTCGGAGGCCCCTCCCATCCCATTTTGTAGAAGCCTCCAGGAGCACTGGGAGTTTAACGTTTAGCTCTGATAGTGAGGAAAGGTGGGACAGATCGGGCACCTTCCCCCCAGTGTCTGAACTCCCGTGATGGGGCCATGAGCAGACACAAGCTCTGCAGTAGAGGGCACTCTGCACGCACTGAGCATGGTGCTCGTTGCAGGCCTCCCTCCCCTGCCAAACAGCGTAGTAGGGAAGGCCCGCGAAGGGCAAAAGTCATGCCCACCCCGGTCGACACCCCATGGCAACAGGGGCAATGGCTAGGTCAGTGGCCATATTGGGGTCTGTCACCAACCCAAGGGGGAGCTGAGCCACACCAAAAACACCAAGGCGCAAAGCAGCACTCCCACAGGAGCAGCTCAGAGTCATGGGAGGAAAACTCTGTGGAGTCATCCCAATCCTCTGCCCCCTCCTCAAGAGCATCGGTGACTCATTCTGCTCCAGCTGCTCCGGACAATTTTAAGTCATACCAGGACTTACTTAGTAGGGTAGCTGCAAACTTGGATCTTAAAGCAGAGGAGTTAGAGGAATCATCAGATATGCTGTTTAATGTCCTAGCCTCGGGTACCCCGGCTAAGGTCTCCCTCCCTGTACACAAGGGACTAATGAAGATCGCCAAGGCTCTCTGGCAGACTCCCTTCTCCATCGCACCTACCTCGAAAGCAGTGGAAAAGAGATTTTGTCCCGGCTAGGGATTTTGAATATCTGTTCTCACACCCAACTCCTGATTCCCTAGTAGCGGTGGCAGCGAATCAGAAGGACAGACAAGGCCAGCCGGCCTTGACATCTAAAAACAGAGAACTCAAGAAGTTGGATGGTTTTGGGAAAAAGGTTTATTCATCAGCAAGCATGCATCTTAGAGTAGCAAACCACCAGGCCATCCTTGGTAGATATAATTACAATCTGTGGAACTCTCTTAGGCATTTTGGGGATCTTCTCCATCGCAATCATAGACTAGACTTGGAAACCCTGTTGGAGGAGGGTATTGTGGCAGCTAAGGCCGAGCTACAGACGGCATATGACTCAGCAAAGCTGGCCGGGCGTACAATGGCGTCTTTCATCTGCATCCGTTGTTCTTCTCAGCTGCAGGTGTCTGGCCTTACACAGGAAGTCCAGAATGTAATTCAGGACCTACCATTCAAAGGGCCAAGCCTCTTCTCTGCCAAAACAGATGAGAAATTACATGGGCTTAAGGACTCAAAAGCGATGCTAAGGTCACTGGGCATACATACCCCTCAAACATCACGGCATTCTTTCAGACCGCAGCCACCACCCCAGTATAGACTCCAGTCACAGAGATTCCCCAGCCACAGACAGAGGGGGATGGGTACCGCCAACAAGCAGGGAGGCGCAGCTTCCCAGGAGTGGAAGCAAGCTCCTTCCACCAAGGCCGTGGGAGGCATCTGGGCTCAGGCGCCAACAAGTGCACCTTTTGAGGACTCGCCTGAGAGCGTCGAACCAGTTTCCCCTTTGGGTTCATCCCTCCCGTTTCTGGATCGCCTTGCACGTTTCTACCCCCAATGGGCACAGATTACCACAGATTGGTGGGTATTGGACACCGTTGCCAAGGGGTATTCAATCCAGTTCTCTTTGATCCCTCCATCCCGTCCTCCTTCCCTGCTCCTCTTCAAAGACATAGGTCACGAACAAATTCTCACCAGGGAGGTGGATGCACTCCTTACCCTGGGGGCAGTAAGACAGGCTCCCCGAGCGCAAGAAGGCAAGGGATTTTATTCTCATTACTTTTTGGTACCAAAGCCCAGCGGAGACCAAAGGCCCATCCTGGATTTAAGGGCCCTCGACAGGTTTATTCTGAAAAAGAAGTTCCGTATGGTGTCCCTTTCAGACATCATTCCTTCCCTGAACCCAGGAGACTGGTTCACCGCTCTCGATTTGAGAAATGCATATTTCCATATCTTAGTCTGCCACAGTCACAGGAAATACCTGTGCTTTTTGGTGGGGAGGCAACATTATCAGTTTATGGCCCTCCTGTTCGGCCTCTCTGCAGCACCCAGGGTTTTCACCAAATGTATGGCTGTGGTAGCCACGTTCCTACATCGGAAAGGGGTGCATATATTCCCTTACCTGGACTATTGGCTTCTAAAGGGCAGGTCCTGGAGCCAGGTAAGGGACAGCGTTGCCATAACCCTGGAAACATGCATCAAACTGGGGCTACGTATAAACGAAGAAAAATCTACATTAGTGCCAGTACAAAGAATAGACTTCATAGGCACAACGTTGGACTCGCTGGCGGCCAGAGCTTCTCTGCCAGTAGCCAGGTTTGAGAACTTGGTAGAGCTAATATCAACGTTACAAAAATACCTCACAACCACTGTCAGGCAAAGCCTGTAGCTGTTGGGCCATATGGCTGTCTGCACCCAGGTGGTTCCCTTAGCTTGTCTAAGGATGCGTGTCTTCCAGTTATGGCTAGCCAGGGTTTACACACCGGCCCTGCACCCACTGCACAGAGTAGTGACTATCCCCTCTCAGACCTTGCAAAGTCTCTCATGGTGGCTAAGCCCACAAGTTATGTTAAAGGTAGTGCCATTTATTCAGGAGGATCCAGTAATGATTGTGGTGTCAGATGCTCGGACATAGGGTGAGGGGGCTCATCTAAGCACAGGAGAACAGACACAGGGACTCTGGTCCTGCGAGGACGCATTGCTCCATATCAATGTAAAAGAGTTGACGGCGGTTCGGATGGCTTGCAAAACCTTCCTGCACCAAATCAGGGGTAAAGTCATCAGGATACTAAGAGACAATATGACGGCAATGTATTATGTGAAGAAGCAAGAGGGAACCAGATCTTGGGCACTATGCAGGGAAGCAGTGAGCCTGTGGAATCTGGCAGTGAGGAATGGTTTTCACCTGATAGCCTTCCACCTCCCATAGGTCAGGAATTCGCAGGCAGACCAGCTCAGTCGAAGGTTCTTACCCCTCCACGATTGGTCGCTCAATCCCGAAGTGGCAGACATTCTTTTCCGGAGGTGGGGGTATCCCCAAGTGGACCTATTCTCCAGGGGATGGAACAAAAAGTGCCCCCAGTTTTGCGCCCTAGGGGGCATGGAGCCAGGGTTATTGTCAGACGCGTTCTCCCTGTCCTGGTCAGGAGATCTCCTATACGCATTTCCCCTGACACCACTCTTGATGAGGGTCTGCTAAAAGCGCGAAAGGACAAAGCAGACATGATCTTAGTGGCGTCAGCCTGGCCTCGCCAGCCATGGTTCTCAGTTTTGCTAGAGATGCTGATAGCATCTCCGTGGGAACTCCCCAGACGACCAGACCTGCTCTCGCAGAATCACAGCAGGCTGCTACACCTGAATCTCGGCTCACTCCATCTAACAGCATGGAGACTCCATGGCTGAATGAAGAAGAAAGGGCGTGTTCACTCCAGGTTCAGACAATCCTGCTAGGTAGTAGGAAGCCATCCACACAGCGCTCCTGTGTGGCCAAATGGAGGTGCTTTGTTGCATGGTCATAAAGTCATGGCATATCACCCACAGCGGCTGCGGTTTAGGTGATTCTAGACTATCTCTACCACCTCAATGCTCAAGGCCTCTCCCTCTCATCCCTTAAGGTACATTTGGCCACTATCTCCGCATTAAGACAGCCTATTCAAGGGGCACCGGTTTTCTCCCACCCCTTAGCATCGCAGTTCCTTAAAGGGATCGAACACCTATTCCCGTGGTCAAGATCCCCACCACCACCCTGGGATCTAAATTTAGTACCTGAAAGACTGACGAGAGCCCCGTTCGAGCCAATGGCTTCCTGCTCCCTTCTTATGCTTTCCTGGAAAGTGGCACTATTAGTGGCGGTAACCTCAGCTAGAAGGGTATCCGAGCTAAAGGCACTGTCTTCGGACCCCTTATATACAAGATTTTTCAAGGACAAGGTTCAACTGAGGCCACACTCGGCCTTCCTCCCGCAAGTGATATCCCCTTTCCATTGTGGCCAGGACATTTTCCTCCCAACTTTCTTCACTAAACCCCATAAGTCAAACGAGGAAAGAAAGTGGCACACGTTGGATGTGCACAGAGCCCCAGCCTTTTATCTGCAGCGCACAAGTCCATTTTGTAAATCCACACAACTGTTTGTGGTGGTGGCAGATAAGGTGAAAGGACAACCAGTGTCCTCCCAGCGCATTTCCTCCTGGATTGTGGAGTGTATTAAGTTCTGCTATAAACAAACAAGCAAACAAACACACCTCTGCCGGGCCAGATAATAGCCCACTCTACCAGGATCCAGGCACCATCTACTGCCTTTCTGGCTAACATCCCAGTTTCAGACATTTGTCGGGTGGCAATGTGGTCCTCGGTCCATACTTTCATGGATCATTATGCCCTAGTCCAACAGGCACGAGATGATGCAAGGTTCGGGAGAGTGGTTTTAGAATCTACCCAACAGCAACTCTGCCCACCGTCCACAACACAGCTTGGGAGTCACCTAAATTGAGAATGGACACGAGGAAGCACTCAAAGGAGAAAGACGGTTGCTTACCTGTAACTGTCATTCTCCGAGAGGTGTTGCTCGGGTCCATTATGCTCCCACCCACCGTCCCCACTTCGGAGTTTCTGGAAAGAAGGGACTGAGTGGCAGTAGACCTGGGAGGTCCTAATATACAGTGGCATTCACGCGGGACGCCAGGGGTCACTCACACTCCGGGTCTACGGATACCGCTGAGGGGAAAAAAGTTCCAGTGACCATGCTCGCAGGCGTGTGACCACCTAAATTGAGAATGGACACGAGCAACACCTCTCAGAGAACGACAGTTACAGATAAGCAACTGTCTTTACTTACCAGTAAACGTCCTTCTTCGAGATGGGCTGCTCAGATTTGTTCAGTATTAGGTGTCTACATGCCATAGCGCATGATTGGCTGGAACTTCTTTTAGCCTTAGCCTATCAGGACAGGGCTGGCAGCCACCGCCCCCTGGCCATAGATATGGCCCCAGCCCTGCTCCTCCCCAGTTCTGATTAATTGCTAACTCCGAGTAGCGGGGATGGCGGGAGGGGACTGAATGAATCCGAGCAGCCCATCTCAAAGAAGGAGGTTTACTGATAAGTAACCTACCGTTCTCCTTTGAGCACTTGTTGGATACATTCAGTATTAGGTGACAGATAGCCGTACTGTGGAAGGTGGGCGGAGTTAGAGTTTACCTGCCATCAGCACGGCTACCCACAAATGCCACAACCCCCAAACTGGGTGAAGAAGCAGTGGGCCACCAGGCACATGGCTATGGACACCACCAAGTGCAAGATCCTCAGGAGGAGGCATGCATGACAGTGCCGAGGGGTCATTTGCCACTTTGTCAGGGGACTATAAGCCTAACAGGGGCAGTCCCCAGTTCATTGTCGGGGAATTTGCTATTATAATAGCAAGAAGAACCTTGTCACCAGCAAGACTGTTTAGCGTAGGGCGGTTGCCCCTTCCTAGAAGAATCAAGTCCTGAGAGAAGCAGTCGTGATCTAGGGCAACAGATTCCCACAGCTGCAGGTGAAGGGCAAGGGTGGAATAATTGCTCCCCTTGCCACCTCAACCCCCAAAGGGGGAGGTGAGTTGGTTTAAGTACTAACCAAGACTGGGGCAGGGAGCACATCGTCCCTTGGCCAAACGGGAGATAGGCAAGAGGCCTCCTCCGTAGGCGTACTGGCAGGAGATGCCATGGGTAGGGTTTATAAAGGGGCGCCCTGACTGAGGCGTCCCAGCTCCATATGGAAGCTAATGCAGGAAGAGGAGTACAAGGAAGGAGTGGGTGGGGACCCCATCCGTTGACGTGTGGGGATGGAGGGCCTGGAGGGAGGGCCGCAGAATAAGTCCTAGATGCTTGGCAGACCCACCTCTGGGGCCCGGAAATGTCAGAGACACTCCTTCAGGGAGGTCATCATAAATGGAGACATGGACATCTCAGAAGGGCCCTTCCTTAGAGGTAACCCTTAAGCAGGTTATTGTAGTAAAAACAGAGCCTTAGAAACACCCATCCTAGTATCAGGAGAGAAGATAGGAGAAAAGTGATTGAATTCCCCATGTTAGGTTGTCCCCAACCAAAAAAGCAGGCAATGACCTGAGGTAGGGGTGATGAAAACATCACGGGGTTCTGGTGGCAGGGAGGGCTTACGCAACTTCAGCACTTGGTGCACATTTCTGTCCACTGTCCCTGTACTCTACTCTTTCAGTACACGGACTCACGTAGGGAGAGGTGCCGAATCAAGGGAAGGGGTATCTGGCCATCTCTGTAGATGGGTCAGGTCCACCTCAAAGGTCATGCTTCCAACTCCAGAATCAGAGTGTTAGAAAGGGCATGTAGCTCGGAAGGCATTCTCATCTCTCACTTCTATGGAGAGGCAGTCAACCTTCACAACATACCTGGATGACTCATTCTAGCGGCGGGTGCAGGTGTTGGGTCCCAGCTACAAAGGGCCAACTACGAGGGACCTTGCATAGGTCCTGATGAGGAGAATGGCGACACCTTAGGCGAGACACAAGTTGGACGTGGAATGTAACTCCTGCTCCAAGGGAAGGAGTATTATTGGTGTGCCACCCTACGTATTGGAAGGTTTAAGGCTTGGGCAGGTCTCTGTTGGGAGGAGGGAAGGATCCTGGGAAGAGTAGGAAAGTATAAGGCAACCCTTACTTAGGGAAGATGAGAGAAAACTGCTGTGTCCTTTAAGGAACACAGAGGGGCAAGAGAGAACATTATGAAAAACGTCACCCATAAGGCATCAGGCTTTCCAGTCCATTAAGGACTATAAGCTTCCTTGGGCCAGAGTTCTGCAGGGGAACTACCCTGAGCTGGAAACCACAGGTCCCCAAATGGCTCACTCAGATGTACGAGTGCCGATGGTGGTTAGAAGTTCTATCCCCTACTATCTCCCTTCATAGCAATTCTAGGGAGGAGAGGGGTGCAATAGAGACGTCAGGGCAGCTCCTATATGGCTGTCTAGAGCTTACGGGGGAAGCAACCCTTGCCTGGTAGAGGGAGGCACCAGAGCAGAGGAGGTTCCAGTCAACGGTTGAACTGGGGTCCGCTCATGGGCAGAAGAATCAGTGTAAAGTGGTGAAGGTCCTTGGGAAGGAGGGGTAGGGGCTGAAAAGGCAAAAACCCCTACAGTGAGACTTGAGGATCTCACAGGCAAAAGCCTAATACGAGTCTGAAGAGCATGGCCCCGATATAAAGGGGGCACTGCCTGGGGAGGGGGGTAAGGCAGGAGAAGATAGAGGGCAAAGGGGATGAGCTTGCCCTCTTACCTGTCACCTAGCGGGTGGGGTGCATCATCCCACAATAGCTTCCCCCCGATCCATTGCAAGCTGACACGGATGAGGAGTGCTCTCAGGGTAGCGATATGGGAGCGTCCCCTTTCAGTGTGCCCCACTGGGAAGGAGTTGCCGAAGTGTAGGCATCCTGCCCTTGACCCAGAGGGCTGTAGGGTTGTTTGGGTTTTTTTTGCGGGGCATGATGTGCCCGCTTCACATACCTCTATGACCTCCGGGTTCCCACCAAGGCTCCAGGGCATATGTGTCTGGAAGCAAGTGCATGTGAGGGGAATTCTCTGGTGGCCAGGCCCTTACTTGACCCAAAGGGTATTAGAAGGGAAGAAGGAGGCACATTGTTCCCGGACAGGAGGAGGAGGTATCCTGAGGCTGACTGTGAAGGGACGTTTAGCGAAAGCGTTTGGGTTTCCGTTCTGAAGTTCAAGGGTTCTTATGGAGGGAGAGCCACCGTGTTGGGGTTGATCACCTATAGTGAAGCAAGTGGACCAACCTTCTGTAGTCCAAAGGCTTCTGAAGATAGCCATTTCATTTGTGTGTGTGGGGGGGTACAACAAGGTCCCTTCCCCCATGCATTGAAGGGGTCGCAGTAGACTGGGGATGTTGAGGTGCCTGGGGAGTGAGTGTACCCAGGGCTCTGAGTGCCAACCTCTGTACATAGACATCATGGATCATGGAGTCAGTGGATAGGTAAAGAGAAAGAGACTGCCTCTCTAAAGGGAAGTCTAATATGGCCTACTGTAAGTCCTGGGAGAGGTCAAGATCCTAAAGCTGGGCTGCCTGGCGTGCAACCACGGCCCTAGCAGTGCTGCGGGTAGCCATGTTCGAGGCATCGAGAGCCACTATAAAGGCATGGTGAGATGCCAGGGCACCTTCCTTGATGAAGGTATTCAGATTCCCCAAGTATTCTTGTGGGAGGAGGCTGCTGAAACTCCTCATAGCATTTCAGAGGTCTGGGGAATCTTTTGCCCATGGCCTCATGGCCAGGATCCCTCACCTAAAAAGCTGAAAACTGAGTAGGCTTTTTTTTTCTTCTTTTTAGCCAGGAGGTCAAGCCCCAGGTGAATCAGTAGGCTTGGCCAGCGTGTCCCAGCAATGTCATGGGCACGAGTATGGAGGGGGCGGGGGGATATAATGGCGTCCAGAGAGGTTTGAACCCCAGGTCAAATAGGGGGTTCTGGGTTCCCTCGAGGGGTGTCTTCTGTCACTTCAAAGGCCTCTGATGTGGTTGGCACCATGATAGGCTCCAGGCACTCACCCCGAGGGGATGTGCCAGACATGGCGCCGGCACTTGGTGCCAGAGTTGGTCCCAAGTGCGCTTACCTGGATTCTGCTGGGGAGCGGCATCGAGAGATCCCATGCGAACTGAGCACATGGTGCCAGGTTAGAGGCCAATAGCGGCTGTATTCATAGCCAGAGAGCGGCACCGAGGGGGCTCAGGTGCCACCCGAGCACATTGTGCCAGGTTAGAGGCTGATCGCAGCTGCATTCATAGCCGGAGAGCGGTGCCGAAAGGGCTCTGGTGCCAACCAAGCACATGGTGTCGAGGTGGAGGCCGATTGCGGCTGTATTCATAGCCAGAGAGTGGTGCCGGAATGGCTTCAATGCTGACCGAGCACGGAGTGCCGAGTTGGAGGCCAATCGCGGCTGTATTCATAGCTGGAGAGTGGCGCCGAAAAGGCTCCAGTGTCCATCGAGCACATGGTGCCAATTTGGAGGCCGAACGCGGCTGTATTCATAGCCAGAGAGCGGCACTGAGAGGGCTCCCGTGCCAACCAAGCACACGGTGCCAAGTTGGAGGCCAATTGTGGCTGTATTCGTAGCCAGAGAGCAGTGCCGAGAGGGCTCTGGTGCCAACCGAGCACGCGGTGCCGGGTCCGGTTGCGGTGTTTATTCAGTGAGCAGAGCCAGCAAATTCCCATTCCCAGGCGCACTATGTAGCCTTCGCTCTATGCTGAGTCCTTCGCTTAAGACCTGCAAATATAGCATAATACACCCGGTGAAGCTCACACGGGCATTAAGAAACCCTCCCAGGATGTTTGGGTTTCTGTTGGAAGGACACGGTGGGAGCGCTGGTGAAGTCCACAGGCATATCTTCCAGTGAAAATACATGTAAAATGAAACAAAGAGACAGGCCCTTGCATAAAGCAAGAACAGGCTGTTCCGTAACTGTCGCTGAGGGTGGAAAAAAAGGAACTGGGAAGGAGCAGGGCTGGGGCCATATATATGGCCAGGGGGCGGTGGCTGCCAGCTGTGTCCTGACAGGCTAAGGCTAAAAGAAGTTCCGTCTAATTGTGCCCTGTGGCACGTAGACACCTAATACTGAATGTATCCAAGCAGCGCTCAGAGAAGAGCTGATGGTACCCACCTAGGATAGACGAAATACAAGTTTAAGTTTCTTCCATGAATCAGGCAGAGCAGAGATTTGAACTTGCATTTCTGCATTCCAGGCAAATGTCCTAACCAGCAGGCTATTGGCTAATTTGGATGATAGCTCTCACTCTCTTGTTTTGACCAGAAATTCCATCCTGGACCCGAGAAAACCTTCCTGATAAAAAGTTCAGTTGAAACTCATATATTTCAACAAATCACCATTTTCTGATGAAAAAACATTTTGTTGAAAAAGTCCCAACCTTCTCTATATACCGTTAACTGGTGCCAATGAATAACATATAGAATCCAGAGGTTAGGAGCTTCCTTTCTATGATCCTTTTAATTCTGTTTCAAGTAATTATTTGGTATTTCCCTTGATGATATTTGTCAAATCCTTGTTTTGTGGGACAACACAGTCTGATATCTTAACCATTAAGCTTGTTTATATTATTATGTTTCTGACCAACACAGAATTAACATTATTTCTGTATGCCTGTGCTTATGAAGGCATGTGTGAACATAATGAGGATGGGGAGAAAAATATTTCCTAGCTCCAAAGTGTTTAAACAAAAAAAAAGTTTAAATAGAAGTCCTGAAATGTAATGAATGTCATTATAGTGACTGAGTGAATTTGGGGTGCGATTTATCAAACATAACTATGATGGTTATTTTTTATAATACAGTGACTCTCTTGTAATATTTTACATCCTGCATATCAGAGTGTAAGTGAATGGATGTTCTGGGAGTTTTTAGTCAGAATACCTTCAGATGTATTCAAAATGGCATAAACATTTGTTTAATCAATCTCTTGGGGGATTTTAAATTATACATAGATAAACAAAGACAGTGACCAGTCTAGTACATGATCACATCATCAAATTATTAAGGAAGGCGTCTAATAACACTTGAGTTATTGGTGATTGGGTTATTTATCATTGTGCCATTTATTAATTCTGTTGCATGAAAGATCTTTTAAAAATGCAAAGTCAGATATGAGACTGTTGTAATTACTTAAAAATACATCTGAGAATCAGTGTTCCCTCTAAGCTGCACTGGCACGTTGCAGCACAGCCCGCCGCAGCCGCCAGCGCATCGC